>JAZGUH010000460.1:0-1200000 GCA_037893225.1 Hippasteria phrygiana | reverse complement strand
TCAGTCGTCTAGGTAGATGTAGAGATGGACACGCTGACGCCATAGGGCTGCTGCAACCACCTTTGTAATTCTGGTGAAGACATATATCACGCGGGGACGTGGAAAGGCAAAATGGGAGACATTGGAATTGGCAAGACGTATCTTGGTAAATGAATTGTAGGAATCTCTGATGAAGTTTATGGATTGGAATGTGAAGATATGCGTCCTTCAGATCTAGGGAAGTGGCCCACCATCCTTGTTGAAGTGTTTGGAGAACGACAGCTAGAGTTTCCATGCGAAAATGATTTGGGCGAATAGACGCGTTGAGTGGCCGAAAATTTATAATTGGACGCCAGTCGCCTGTCTTCTCCGGTGCCAGGAAGAAGGTTGAAGAAAAACCTGAAGGGTGAATTGGAATTATTGCATTCTTCTCTAGTAAGGATGACATCTCCTTCTCGACGGACCTCCGACGGGAAGAATCTATGGGGACTGGAGTTGATCGGCGAAGGAATTCTTGAGGAGGAGGACGTAGTGTGGTTAATTCCAACTGTTACCCCGAAGAAACTGTCTGAAGAACCCAGGTATCTGAGGTTATGTGAGTCCATTTGTGAGAGAATTCCCGGAGCAGGGGGCATGAAAATTGCACTGGCGTTGTAGTCATTTGCCCCTATTCTGTCGCCAACCCTGGGACTTGAAGGAACGTGTATATGTGGGGGCTGCGATTTATCAGTTGATGAGAAGCGGTGCATGAACCTGGGAGTCACTGAGGATGACGTTTCAGGCTCACGTACCGGTAGTACTCTAGACTGTGGTTGTTAAAAAAACCTCGGTTTTGTCGGGAACCACTGTATCTAGAACTAGAGCCCCTTTTGTGAGATTTTTGTGCGACGTAAATCGATCCTTTCCTCGGTGTTGAGACGTTTGGCCTCTTTCATCAAGGCCTCTTTCATCGAATTTGTTGTTGAAAAGATCGCTGCCTGTCAGGGGAAGGGACTCCATTCGCTCCCTAGAGCCTTGAGAAGGCGAAAAACATGTCGAGGATCACAGACCTGCGAATTGATGTGGTGATGGCGGACTCAACTGCGAATTCCCGGAGGCAGGAACTTAGGCAGTCATCCATGAATTTGAACATCGTTTGAAGAAGATCCGGGTCAACTGATGTAGGGTCTTCAGAAATCTGAGCAAGAATATCTGAGAGAAGCAGTGAGAAACTGGAGACTTTAGCCACATGGCGTAGAATTGCAGTAATCGCCCCTCTTCAGGAATCACAATTTTGCCCCTTTGAGCCATGGAAGTGTTCGAGAAATCTGGAAATTCCTGATCCGAAACGCTATCTGGTGAAATCAATCCACTGGCGGGAGCGGAACCACAAACGCTAAACTGCATGTGTAGAATTTCCGACGCCAGAAATTGGAGCATTAGCAGTAGAAATGGTCCTGGTCTCCCTGGTGTTAGTGTTGGCCAACGTACATGCAGTGGTGAAAACTTCCCAACATGGAGCCGATGAAGTTCGGGACGAGTCGAGTCTGATTGTCCTGTCAGTCGGTGAAAATTCGCCATTGGTCATCGGTCCAGTGGCTGCAGACATTGCAAACATTTTCGCGGCAACAGACACGACATCTATAGCAGGTAGAATGGTCATCGAAATCCAAGGCATTTGGAGATCCTCCACAAGATCTACATTATTTTAGTCCGTCGATAAGATTTTCTTTTCGATTTAGCGTCAGACATCGTGAATATCCGAAGTGTCGGAAATAGAGGCTCGATGGTATGTAATGTGTGCTTTGCGGAGAGCAACAAATAATTATTGCGTGCGGTCTGTAACAACGGCGCACTGGGAAAAAGGGGGAGATCACTAAGTCTTGAGGTCGTCCTAACGGGAAGGGCCGCATGGAGCTTCGTCATGGGCTTTATTGTGTGCGCATGCGCATTGGAAATGCATATGTAGGTATTAAACGAAGGTGATTATTTTCATAGAACTGAATACTGGCCTCTGCTGAATCAGTATGGGGATAGTTTAACAACGAAAGAATTTTAATATTACAAACGACGTAGCCAAGCCCAATGATTATTTTAGTTTGCACTATTGCAACGGAGAGAAACAATCCCGGGAAAAATTCGAGTGTATCACGGTGGGTTCCCTAAGCAAAACGATTCAAACATTAAATAACAGTAGCCTCGGGGTGGGGGGGGGGGGGGGGGGGGGTTCAAGAGGGAATATCATTGGTTACTTAAAAATATAGTTTTTCTAAAAACATTTCCTCATAAAATTCAAATAAAAGGTAAATCAAAAGGTTTCTATTATAATGTTTGACAGAACAAAATTGGTTTGGGTATGAATTAAACTCCGGAGAAAAGATTAAATAACTAAAATGTTGCCCATCGGTCATAGACTTGTTGATTTATATAAAATAGCAACGATACGATTCCCTTTCCGTGCGGCACCAATCATGGAGGTGATGCTCGATATAGTTATTCAAAAGGAAGTCGACTAAATCAAATTCGTTGACATAAAAGCAAGAAAGAAGCTGATATACGTACGCCACTTTAATTAGATTTTAATTCGTTTTTAGTGTGGTTAATTGATGACAAGCAAGTAAGCCATTTGTACTGTGGCTCAACCCAGTTCTTATCTAATCCACATTGCCACGGTGACCTAACCTAAACCATTTATGTGACTAATTCTCTGTATTTTAGTGGCGCACCGGGGGGGGGGGGGGAGGGAGCCCGGGGGACTGGAGCCCCCCCCCCCCCCCCCCCCCCCCTTACTCCCACTCCTCCACCCCCATCCCCAACCGAGGTTTCCATTCGTTATTAGGCGGTAAATACGTGAAATATTTCCGAGAAGTATAATTATACACGTGTAAATGGCGCCACCAGCCTTTCCAAATTATTTTTGGGAAAGAAAATGTGATCAGTTGTTGATCCCCCCAAGTCAAATCCTGCGTGCCCCACTGCTGTATTTGTACGATGAATTTCTATTACATGTATTGGCAACAAGTGATACATAACGTCTGATGGTAAGTTATGATTGATATGCAGGTGTGGCCCTCAATCTGTTGACCAAGGCGGCGATTCAGAGCAGCACATATACAGGCAGACCTGCAGGCAACGCTTTGGATGGATATCGGAACACAATAGCTGGAACAAGTAAGATTCGCCGAGAAACAGTAATGCTAGGTTCACACATTCCCGATTTTTAAGCCGAATCTCCGCGAATAGCAATTCTTGAGTAAATCGGGGAATGGTTCTTGGCTGCCTCCGGATGATTCTGTTAGTTCGGTGAAAGATCGTTAAAGATCGGGAAGCGCCCCGACAATTTTGGACATGTTCATAATTGTCGGGGTGATTCGGGAACCAATTTTAATTCTTGGTTTATTCTTGTTGTATTCCTAACAAATTCTGGATATTCTTACAGCATTCTTACAAGTTTCGCAGAGTTATTTTTGGTGTTTAACAGTCCAGAATCATGCCGAATCTTTACGAGTGTATCAAGAAATGTACGAATATTATAGGAATAATTTACGAATACAATAACATTTTGTTAAGAATAGATCAGAATAATCTGAGAACTTAGCAAGAATGAATCACGAATAATGTTGAATTATCTAGATTTTCCTAAGAATTTAATACGAATTGATCCAGAATAGTCCCGAATGCACGCTGATTTAATCAATAATACCGATGAGCGCTTGTCTGGATCGGTTTATATACCGGGATCGCCTGGATTCTGCCTCGTTCTGGATGATTCTGGCTTGTTCTGATTGAAATCGGCTTAGTTCGGGGTTTTTCGGGAATGTTCGCATTACATTCGGCTTATTCGGTCTTTATTCTTATTGAATTCGTAATGAAATCGGCATAATTATGGGTCATTCTGGATGATTCTGGAGTTATTCGTATGTCATTCTTGACAAAATCGCTACAATTTGGTTGTATTCTTCACTAAATCGCAATCATTCAGCTTGATTCGGTCTGATTCCGCTTTCAATTCGTACCTAGTTCTTGATTATTTTTGTTTCATTCTTAAGTTATTCTTACAAAAAGCGAATCGGGGCTAATTTCTCCCGATGCCATCAAGAATTTTTATTCGGAATAGATCGGGGTATTCGTGGCAATAATTCGGGAATGTGTGAACCTAGCATTAGCCAGCATCTTGGCATCGTAGCGGCATGTTATTTTATGTCTCCCGAAAACGGTTACATTTAGGGAACTTACACAACTTGAGTTTATGAAATAGTAGGTTTTCAACAAATTTAATATGGTTTTCCGGTGCTCGTCTCCGGAAGACCCCTTTGGCACTGGGGGGAAGGGCAGACATTCCAACAGCACAGGAAGCAATCAGACGCGTTTACGGATTGGTCGTCCCATGCGGTCGTCGCATGCGGTCGTCGGACCATCCACCAATCCCAGACCGTGTTATGGTCGAGCAGTGTAGCATTCGCGCGCTTTCTGCCACTTTTCCGCTTTCTTCGCTGAGCGTACACATAGCCCAAAAAATTTCTCCGAACTATCTGCAAAATTTCTCCTCTAGAAATTTCGCTCGAGATATCCCAGCAAGGGGAAACACTTGCCATTATCGAAAGATCCCAGAGGACGGCGGTCGGCTTGGAAAACGTCTTCATTCACGTCAAGCTCGAGCTTAGTCCAGGGCGCTTCAGCCTTCAGCAGACTTCCAACAAACCCACGGGCCGGGCATTGACATGACCAGCATGCACATGCATGCAATACGACATGCAATACGACGCCCATGGCCGGCCGGCTAGCTCTGCATAGCGTTGATACCGCAGCCGACGGGGCAATGAACAGCGCCCTCCAGTGCTGGTATCTGTGGCTGAGCCAGTCGCTCGAACAAACCGCGCCGCCTGGTCCGCCGCCGTTGATCGCGACGTGGCCCCAACGGGAGCGACAGCCTCCATGGCCTTCGTTTAAACCACGGACGGAGGATTAAGAAACGTTGAGAGAGCTGCCATTAACGACGGCCAGCTGGGAAACAGTCTCAGCTTGCCCTGCTTTAACACAACAAAGTACAACCATCGTGAGCCGCAGACCAGTGCAAACAAACCCCTGTCCAGTAACCGAAGCAGCCAGCGTGCACCACACCATGACACGCGGGGCACGGCACCTACGACTGCACCGCTCCAGCACGCAACCCCAACTGCCGGACTGGTAACACACCCCTACCATGGCTGGGCATCACCACCTCGGGGGTCGACCACTGACCACGCTGACACATCTGGCGCCATGTGCCTGTTTCACCCACAGTGGAGCGGCTGCTCCATACTTTTGGGCTTTGGCCCATACATGACAGGTTTTTCAGGGAATCCCTGGCTCTACATAGTACATTGTAACATTGCACATCTGCCTGCACCCTGCCTGCACCCTGCCTGCATGCCAGCCCGCACCAACATCATTATGATCAGACCCCATCACCAGCCCAATTCGGACAGCTTGATGTGTGTATCATCCCCCATTTGTGAAGTCGGACATCCGGGAAATTTGCCTGTACTACTGGTGAAGCTAAACTCTGCATGGAGATCAATGGTTTCTAGGCACTGCGAAGGGGAACTACACATACACATCGGCCGCCACCACGTAACCAGAACAACGGGGCAGATCACGTCATGCCAACCTCAAGAATCCACTCCCGGTGAGGTGTTTAGTGCAGTCAGGCAAAATTTTGGTTTTGTCACCCCGTGCACACAATTCCGTAGTTTTCCCTGCCCTGGCCAATTAGATTAACCTCAAATTTATTTCCATTAATCCTGAGAGGGGAGGGGGACCCCAACAATTTGTAATGTACATTAGATTGTATGTTCTTGACGCGAGGCTATGAGTCCCCGTCCCCTAAATCTCGAGTCAGGTAGCACCCACAGTTTAGCATAGACGTAACGTTTGAGCGCTATTTCAAGCGACGTCAGTCGCATCATTTAAATAGTACAAACTCCTGTAAAATCTGGTTGGCAAATATTGCAAGAACATGGCATTAGTGAGTGGTTTTCTGTATCGACAACTGAGAATTAAATTTCCGGATCGGGTACATTTTTCGTAAAACCTATTTTAAATGCAGTTCTAGAGTTCACCTTCCCATAAGTACTGAACATTTACTCTGATTATTGCCAAAGTCTCGCCCTGCTTAAGTTGAGGCATTTGTCTGTACCAGAGGACGGGATAGACACTCCCAATGTGGGATTCCAGCAAACCAGTGCAGGTCTCATCATTCCATCGTGGGAGACACGCGAAAGTTATAGACAATTCAAAGTTAAATTGAAATGTCAAATAAATAAATAAATAAATAAAAAAAAAAAATAAATAAAAAAAAAAATACAAATATATAATTAAAGTAAAGGAAGAAATAATTAAAGAAAATATGAATAAAATCAAAGAAAACTTTGGAAAGATTATTTTCAGTATACTTTTCGCGGGTTGCAGTATATATTAAAGATTACGAGCCATTTCTGGAAATACAGTCGAACCCCGATAATAAAAGCACTGTTAGTACAACATCCTGCTTAAAAATAAATAAAATAATAAATAAATAGATAGGTCCTGGGTCCTTGTTTTTCTTTGTTTCAACTACTGACCATACAAGATACCTGTCATAACAAGGTAAATTGTAAAGTCCAGGGACCTCGTTATAAAGGTGTTCGACTGTAATGAATCATGTGCTTACAAAATTCCCAGGACGGTATTTAATACTTTTACCACCGTGGCCCAACGCCAACAACTCCGTTTGTTGTTTTATTATTTAAACAAAAATAAATAAATTAAAAATAGGCGGTTATATTACGACCCGATAGAATCTGTAGCGGACAGACTGTACAACTGTGGACAACGATGGAGTGGCAAATTAAACTAAAATTTGCCCACCTTGTGTGCTGATGTAATAAGTCAATGCAGCCTTGAAACCAGGGTGCCTTTGTCTTGTTCAATGGTTTGCAATACTAGCTGCTAACAAGGAACAGTCAAAATCTCCATTGTTGGAGCCAGCCACCGTGCCAACAACTGACTTTAGTACACTAATGGCAATTTGACTTGAGAAATGTTATATTCAATGTGATTTCTCAAAATATACTACATCAATGACTTATTCTTTGCCTGTCGATTTGGGCATTGGATGTTGTATTCAGAACTAAGCCCACCCATCTTGACGCAACTGTAACCGGTAACCATTGGTTTAGTCCGGAACATATAAGGTCAACATGTTTAGCTGGGCGAATCCATTTTTATCAGGGGGTGGAGTTATGATCTGAGTTACGTTTGATATAGCGGCAAAAAATTTGTATGTTCGTTCTTCATCAATATTTGAAACAATACGAAATAATTGAGGCTTATAATAATAAAAATAATTAAATAAATAAACGACATCAATAAAAGCATAGGACTACCCTATTACGTCCATTGAACCCTCGTCTAATTTCAAATGCTTTTACTCTTTCCAGTGATTTATCTCGAATAATTAAAGCAACTTAAAAACATTGATGAATCTGCCATAATATGTAAACATTTAGGTTGCACAGTTCGCAGGGAATCAGTTCTCTATTCCCACGCGTCGCGCAGTTGTTCCCGGACGAATCTTTCTCTGGAGACTAATAAATGCTATAGTAGGTACATGGCAACCCTGTCACCAACAGTGGCTTACGGGGAGCGAGGGAACACCTATACATGGCAGGCATCTTTTCTGCACAGCTTCTATATTCAGGATATGATTCCTAATCTATACCGAGTCCTGGATGGGGTCTATCACAAGGGGCGATCTTTCTTACCCCAGGACCTTATCAGGACCCCTAATTTGTTAATGAATCTCCCTTGCAAACTGGAATTCCTCAAGCGGTTTCCTAATGTGTTTCCACACGTAACAGTGGACATAGACTAATAACAACGGCTATTCGAAGGGGGTGCACTTAGGCATTTACAAATTATAGACGTCGAGCCGGGGTCCTGTTGGATTTTGCATTTTTAGGGGTTTTTCTTTCTGGTCAACTTCTCCCCTGATTCACAGACAATCGTTGAGGAGGGGTACGCCGTGGAGGCCTCCCAAGGCCAACTGGTTAATGAGACCCGGCCTCAATCCGTTCAGTGCGTGAACCCATCTCCGCCTGGTTCCTCACAGTAGTCGCAGCACTCGCCCTACAGGGGAAATATCCCCGACTGGGAATAGAAACTGGTCCATTCAGACAATAAGTGCTTATTATGAGCAAGTACGAAAAAATAGGCAGATATTCAAGCGGTCAGGCTCCCACATTCCCACGATGCCTGACTTGAGAGTGACAATCCACTAATCATGCTCGTAGGTTAAGGTGTCAATTGTGGAAGCTCCGCACTATTACATCCCCGACGACTACGGCTTGCACTCGTGCCCCTACGCACAGGGCCCCCCCACTATCGCCGCTGCCCCCCCCCCCCCCCCCCCATTCACTTAGCCGGATACCCCAAAGAATTTCGGCTGGACAGAGACAACACTAACCCTTAAGGGACCTCTACCACAGGCTTTAGTTCCCACTAGCCTTGTACCGGGGCAGATTCGTTGCTCCCCAAATGGGCCATTGTATTTCAGTACCACTGCTCGATTATGAGCCCCATTATCACCTGCCTTCGGCTAGACTCCCCCCCCCCCCCCCCGCATGCCCCTTTCTGTTCTCCTTTTGTCTACTTCACCCCACAGGTACCAGTGGAGCTACTAGCCTGGCGGGGAGCAAGCATGGGAGAATGGTGTTGACGTTTCCTTCAATCCGTGTCTAACCCCTGCGAAGGAGACCAATCTCGGGTGGAGGGCCCTCTGGGCTCATAGCTCACGCTCCCATTCACTCGCACTATGATCTATCCTTTTATTGCATTCACAGACTCCACCCATCCCCCTTATTATATTAGGACGGGGGGGGGGGGTTTGGCAAGTTCCTGAATTCGGAACTTGTTTGGCATAAAGTTAGGGGCAGGGACTCATTCACGGTTGATTTGGGGGGTTATCACATCACACAGGCTAATTTCTAGGGACCTTACGACCGCCATAATGTGTATACCCTAGTTCTAATATTTGGATCACACTATAGTAACATGTACCTTGATTATAACCTGTGATCCCAAGATCGCTAACCGGCAATGTTAACTTGTGCTGGTTTTATCAAACTTTGGGTTGTCGCTACAACCAGTTTATAACAGCTGTTTAGTACAGCAGACAAACAATTGTGACTGTAATTATTGTCACAAGCTTACACCTTTAGTGCTTGACTTGGTGTTTATAATGCTCTGTCATTGTCATTCATTTTCTGACTACCTGAAAATTGTGGGGCCCCAATCACGTTTCAAGCAAAGTTATAGTTAAATCGAACACTGGATATATGTCATGTAATCAATATACATTTGTATACTTAATGTAGACGATACATGGAATTGTAAAGGAAAGCAAAGGAAAGCCAAATGGGCAATAAACGCTCGGCGAGGCGAGCCGGAGCATACCAAATATTAAATTGTCTGTGTCCTCTCTTCTCCATCTTGGGCCAATATGGTTTTCCGGTGCTCGTCTCCGGAAGACCCCTTTGGCACTGGGGGGAAGGGCAGACATTCCAACAGCACAGGAAGCAATCAGACGCGTTTACGGATTGGTCGTCCCATGCGGTCGTCGCATGCGGTCGTCGGACCATCCACCAATCCCAGACCGTGTTATGGTCGAGCAGTGTAGCATTCGCGCGCTTTCTGCCACTTTTCCGCTTTCTTCGCTGAGCGTACACATAGCCCAAAAAACCCTCCCTCCCTCCGCAACAAAACCACTCATGGTCAGTTTATCACATGGTGGCAGCGCCTACAGGGGTTAGGATCCCTAATCGTTTTCAGATTAAGGCTGTGGGTGGTCTGATGCTGGAGCAAGAGCCACTGGAGTGGCTAAGAATATACAGATAATTGGTCAGGCATAAACGGTTAGGCTCTGGGGTACGGGGCAGGATTTGCTAATCCTAGTACATGTAGGTACGTGTATATGTGCACCTCCAGGTGGAGGGTTGCAGTTTTTGGCTAGCCACGTTGCCTTGTGGTCGGCGGAATTCCCCTGGTTGATATTTTGGTCTGCCTTTGTATTACTAGGCACCACTTTGGTCATCGTACCGGGTCTTCACCATGGGGCGGTTACCTACCCCAACATGTCTCATACTCCACCAAGCTGGAGTAGGTTTTGCCATCTCCGTTATGCCTCAGCTCACGTAACTTGTGAGTGTCGTTGGTTCGCACGAGGACCCTCAGTATAGCACAGACCTCCCACGTTCCTTGACACACTTCAGGCACCCTCTCCAGGTAGTTATGGCCCCGGTTGTCTCCTCTGCCATTTCCCTAGCCTCGGGCACTTCTTCCCCAGTCCTCCCCCTGTACCTTGGGGGGTAGGAGGGGAGTGGCATGAAGTTGGGGGGCGGGGGCCTATTTACGGGTCCTGGTTGTTCCCTCTCGCCATTTTCTGAACTTCAGGCACCTCTTTCCTTGGCCTCCCCCTGTACCTTTGGGGGTAGGATGGGAAGGCCATAAAGTTGGTAGGCGGGGGCCCATTTACATGTCCCAGTTGTCTCCTCTGCCATTTCCCTAACCTCGGGCACCTCTTCCCCAGGCCTCCTCCTGTACCTTAGGGGGTAGGAGGGGAGTGGCATAAAGTTAGGGGCAGGGACTCATTCACGGTTGATTTTGGGGGTTATCACATCACACAGGCTAATTTCTAGGGACCTTACGACCGCCATAATGTGTATACCCTAGTTCTAATATTTGGATCACACTATAGTAACATGTACCTTGATTATAACCTGTGATCCCAAGATCGCTAACCGGCAATGTTAACTTGTGCTGGTTTTATCAAACTTTGGGTTGTCGCTACAACCAGTTTATAACAGCTGTTTAGTACAGCAGACAAACAATTGTGACTGTAATTATTGTCACAAGCTTACACCTTTAGTGCTTGACTTGGTGTTTATAATGCTCTGTCATTGTCATTCATTTTCTGACTACCTGAAAATTGTGGGGCCCCAATCACGTTTCAAGCAAAGTTATAGTTAAATCGAACACTGGATATATGTCATGTAATCAATATACATTTGTATACTTAATGTAGACGATACATGGAATTGTAAAGGAAAGCAAAGGAAAGCCAAATGGGCAATAAACGCTCGGCGAGGCGAGCCGGAGCATACCAAATATTAAATTGTCTGTGTCCTCTCTTCTCCATCTTGGGCCAAAAGGTTCTTTCCTTATTATATACCGAGTGCACAAAAACCGGTTCAAATTCGACATACGTAGGCCTATTCAGTGTTGTAGACGAGTACTTCACTCCGAGTACGAGTACGAGTACGAGTACGAGTACGAGTACGAGTACGAGTACGAGTACGAGTACGAGTACGAGTACGAGTACGAGTACGAGTACGAGTACGAGTACGAGTACGAGTACGAGTACATATTTATGAGTACTAGTACGAGTACAAGTACTTTGCGATAAGTACGAGTACGAGTACTTCTACCAGTAATGCTGAAGTGTTTTGTTAAAAACAGCAAAGAAAAGAAATAGATTCCTGGACATTACTTGAAAACAAAGAAACTCTTCATTATGCTAATGACACGGACACTGACTTCCCTGGTTTGTTTTCCATTTTTAAAAAATGTACATCTATTTTAGACATTGATTTGCGCACAGGACAAATCGCAACAGTCTGATGAATGTTATTGTGAAATGTGAATTCCAGTACGCTTCACCTCTTCCCACTTTTTGAACTCGGCATGAACAACTGGGAAGTCCAGTAGTGGTCATGTGTGTTTGATACTTCCAATATAAACATGGGCGAACTGGGAGCAATTAAACAGTTATGTTACAGTTACACTATATCAGTTACACTGTGCTATATGCTGAACAGGGGATCAGACAACTCGACCATTGAGATAACTCGACCATTGAGATAACTCGACCATTGAGATAACTCGACCATTGAGATAACTCGACCATTGAGATAACTCGACCGGTGGGACAACTCGCCCGTCTGTGCATCAGAAGGAAAGACAATCGCAAGTCTATCGCAATTTTAATTTGTTTTTGTGGGCAAGACATTTGGAGCTGGTAAATGTACATTCTGCGATCGTGATGGGTTGTTGGGGCTGAGTCCAAGTTTTATTTTGGAACCGCCCGTATGCGTTTACCGTGCAAGGTGTGCCGCGCCACAGTGTATGTCGCATCTCTGTCGCAGCCATGCACCATGCTGGGTTTCTACTTCGTTCGTCGGCACATCAATAAACGAGATAAAAATAAATATTTTAAAATGTGTAGAATGACACTTTCGCCGGGAGTAACATTTGTAAAGGCGCCTCGAAACTGGCAATAACTAACTGAATTTTTTTATTCGTCACACAATCCACAAATTTTTTATATTTAAAATTATTAAAAGCTTTACTCTACTATTGAGAACGAGGATGAAAGTAGACCCGGGGGAAGGTGGGCAAACATATTGTTTATGGATAGTCTGGTTCCCTGACCTGAAGATTCCCTAATGTCTAAATCTAAGGTCAGGTAGTACCTAAGGTTCAAAATAGATCATGACGTGCATGTTAGTCCAAGTGTTGTGAGCATTTCTGGAATTCCCAGATTAGCCTAAAGTTAACACAACACAAGTGACGTCAGTGGCATCATCCAAATTGAATATTATTGCAAAAATATTCGGAAAAATACTGCAACAGTATGGCACTGATTTTTCAGTTTTTATGTATTGGTAATTCAAATTCCCATGATCTGTAACGGGCCTGACAGACATTTTGTTATCGCGAACATCACACATATGATGCACGATATGGGGCAGAGGGAACCCCCTCCCTCTTTTGTGTTGGTCATTGTATTCCCGGAATCTCAGGAATTCTTTTCAGATCTCTAGGGGGGATGTGTTATAGTCTGGAGAGTGTATAGGGTATAGGGACAAAAGGGGGGTACCCCTCTGCCCCATATCGTGCTGGGTATACGGACCTAATATTCATCAGAAATAGTTAGAATATCTTGGTCTGGGAACCAGACTAGTTTATGGAGTGATATCATGGCGGACGGCAGACTCAATTCGAACGGCCAATGAGTTAAATAGATTTTTTTTTTACAGGGAGACCGGCGGAAGGTCATCCTTAGAGCTGTCTTGATTAAGTGGGTCCCACTCCCTTCCGACATAGACATCTTCCTTCGAATGGGAATCAAGGTGGTGAGGGTGTTTCCATCTTTGGCAAATGGCTTATCTATGAAAATAGGACAGGCAACAAGTACAAATCTGCGTTCCCTAGGAAAAACAATTCGATCTCATCTTTCGAATAAATCAACGCATCCAACTATCTCATAATAATAATAATAATAGAGCGTTCTTCTATAGCGCATTTCAGGACCGCAGGAACTCTCAATGCGCTTTACAGTATTATTACCCCTGGTCATCGGGCCCATTTAATCATTCCTGAAACCATCTCAGCTCCCTGGGGAGTATACAGCCCCGGCTTCTATTTAAGCGCACACAGGCTAATCAAACACATAACCATTACTGCCCTCACAGGTACCTATTTACTCCTGGATGGAGGTAAGCAACTTGTGACAAAGTGGCTTGCCCAAGGACACAAGCACCGTGGCCCCAGCCAGTCTCGAACCCACAATCTGCAGTGTCACCAAAATCACAAAATACTTCCAGACTAAGCTTTCGCATTGGACTTACTATTGTAAAAAGTTACCATGCGTAATTGTTAACATTCCACTGTGGTTATTCTTTCATGCGTCCGCACTTGCTCGCGGAAAGTCATTGGCCACGTAAACTTTAAAGCAGCGTTCAAAATGCATGTTTTACATTACAGTGGCTGTCTGCACTGGACTTTCCAGCGATGTAAAACTGCCACGCAACTTTCCGCTACACGGTTGGCCCTGTAAAAGTTCCCTCTGTGGAGGGATAAACGGACAACCGACGATCGACACTTGACAATTTGGAAAGTTTACCGGCTGTCCGCTGTGGACTTAATTTGGACAAGTTGCCAACAGTCTGCGTATACGTTTTACCAAAAAAGTCCAACGCGGATACGGTTTTACCAAACAAAGTCCAATGCGGCACGAGAAACAAAAGCCCACGGCAGTAGGTTTGATTTGTTTGTTTCAAATAATGTGATATAATGTAATTCATTGCAGACCAAAGGAGAAACTCTTGGTGGAGAGTGGACCTGGATTACATCTACTGTTTGACAAAAGTTATCGTAGTTAACAGAAACAGCTACGGTAAGATCATTGCATGTATTTCGCATTGATATTGCTATGTAAATATTCAGGTTTAAAGATTTCGATGTAACCCTCACTAAAGGTGTGTAAGATCTTTTAATACAAAAACGGGGGGGGGGGGGGGGGCAAAAAATCAGTTGAGAACAGTATCGCCTGACACTCGCACTACTTTAGAATGAACGTATTTATACTTTTCACGTTTTTTTTAACGTTGTTATTCAATTATTCCATGATTAAACAATGAAACTCGGGTATAATTTTCAATTGAAATATATAAGGGGATGAGGAGGATTATGATTGTGTATAGAGCAAGACCGCTAGTAGTTAAATGATCACACCCCGTCACCCTTCCCATTTTGAGCTTAACATCACACCCACGCAGTTTCACCGTGTTTGAGTGTGACTATAGTGCACTCACACCGTCTCAATGTTTCTATTAATATTGTTCCCCTGATCAAGAGACCAGAGATATTTCCAAAATGCGTTTCTCTTTCTAATACGCTGTATGCTAGAACCACTTATACACATCAGTGCTTGTTTTGACGCTCTCTTGTTGTCTTTGATGCGACAAAAGTTGTATACCGCATCGTTGCTATTATATAAAGACGGATAGTTTGACGTTAGACATGATACTCTTTATAGTAATGTTATACCATTTCTGTGATCACAAACATGATTCTTGTGCCTTTGAGGATTTTGTTTTAGTGTCTATTGGAAGTAGTTAAGTGTGAGTAATCAATTTGCGTAAACAGCCCTATCACTTCTGAGCAGGTGTGAAAAAACAAATGACGTGTACTTGTACAGGCCTACATACAATGTACTATGTATATGACGCCATGTAGGCCTACATTTGTATTCTCAAAAGAATGTTATTCACCAATTATTTTGTATAAGGAATAGGCTTGGCTAATTATACACGTAGGCCTATTCTGCACTTACGTGCATACATTGCAAATGCAAATCTGGAAATTCTCTCTTCAGGTAAACAAACACCAGTCCTTAATTCTAGCGCTTAGGCCTAAATCCAATGATTTTCAAACTGTAACTCGGGCTAAAATGCTATGGGGCTTGTGTATGTTTACCAAGTCCCGATGACATCACCAAGTGAACTGAACAGTCTCTCCCAGATGTGGTGTAATTTGCGTCTGGCATGAACTAAAACCACACACAAAAATCATCATGCAGCTCTCAACTTCTTGAGTGGCATTTTCAGGTCTTTTGAGGTTTGTGCTGTAGGCCTACAGGCCTAAAAATATCCGCGTCCTAGCTTCACTGGTATTATAAGATAAAACTGCACCGATACTAAATAAAAATGTCTTACTCAGCTGAAATTCGGTTGCAGGATTACATTGTACCTACAACATTTACCACTATTACAAATGATTAAATAACATAATTGCAGACGCTATTTTGTCATCACCAGGTGACCGATTACGGGGTACGAGAGTGCGGGCTGGTTTGAGTGAAGATCACTCACATAACGCAATAATAGGATCTCAAGTCACATCTGCTCAAGCTACCGATGGAGCAGTGATTGATTTTATAGCGGACCCTGTCGTCTCTGCTCGATACGTCAGTGCGGATTTACAAAGATACGAATACCTTACCTTGGCTGAGGTCATGGTTGAGATAAGCGGAATCGATGAGAGTGAAAACGACGGTGAGTTGAGGACGTATTGTCCTCGGGTATAATAGACCGACGAATTGGCGTCATACCGTGTTTACCTCGTTGCATTCATGCAGCCAGGACGAAAACAGCACGCTGAGATATCACTGCATGCATTTCAGTACATTCAAATTGGGATCATGTCAATTTCTGCCTAGTTTTGCGTCAAACACCGATACCAAGTCTTTCAATCTCAGTAGGAAACGACAAAGGTTTCATTTAGGTTCCTAATACGAATTGATAATAATCCTCAAAATAAGCATCTACGTACAATGTAAATTCCCACTTAGCAAACGTGGTAATCACAATGTGATGTAATTAGGGCCTACTTGGTAGGTCTATTTAAATTTTGTTCCTGTCCCACACACAATACACATGTGCAGACACTTCTGGATCGCCGCACATGTCTACTTCCATCGGCAGAAACGATGACGTCAATTTTAAAATAGAATCAAAATTCGTAATCGGGTAGAAATATTTGCAAAGAAAGAATTTTCGAGGCTGATACACAGGAGTATTTTAGAGCTGATGAAACTACTCCGTTTAAAAGGGAGTTATTATCGAATTTTTTTTTTTCATCTTCTAATCCAGTTATCAATCTAAAAACTCCACTCTCGGGGAAAACATCTTACCTTGCAGATCGACTTGTTTTTCTGATAATTTTTTTTTTCATTCTTTTGAAAAATGAATGTCTTTAGGCCTAATAAGGTTATTTCAGTAATAATTAACGATCCATTTTTCCCAAATCCAAATTATTTCAGTGGACAGTCTGGATGTCACTGTCGTTGCAAACCCCGCCCTCCTTGGCCCGACTGGAGACAACAATGCGGTCATGACAGCCTATAAAGGCCCCAATGACATCGCTGTTGGTGTCGTATTCGGCCGTCAGTTGACAACAGGAGGCAGTAATGATGGACTTCCTTTAGGATCATCTGGAACATATGACCCAACTTTGGGATGTAGGGCGAGATTGCTTAGCCTACCAGAAGACGCTGGGATTGACAGAACGGGAGTTTACTACGCCGAGGCGACAAAAAATTGCAATCCAACCAGAATAAAGATTGTAATTCTACCCGAAAATGGTACAAACTTAGTTTTTATGCAGTCATTGTTATTGTTTAACTTTTGTCGTAAAACGCTATCAACCTGTTAGTCTTCAAGCGGAAATTCTGACTGTTTATGTTGTACTAGCTCCTAATACCATTTAAATGGCAATTTTCTAAGTCTTTCTTCGCTTTCATTAATTTGTCCTTTTTTAGACAATAACCTCCATACGCGTCCTGTACAGCGAACACAAGTGGCTAATATCGGAGATTCAGTGACGCTTCAGATGCAGGATGTGAGTTCACCAAACACGAACTACAGATGGAGGCATGATGGAGGTGACGTCATGACATCTTGGAATGGTATGCTTAGTGTGACTATCTCTAATGTTACTCTGAATGATGAAGGAGTGTACAGCTGCTTCGCTGATGGCCAAGAGTATCAACAACGACATGGCTTCATGAAACTCATCGTCAGAGGTTCGTCAATTTAACCTTTTCCCACAACATCCGAGTTTTATATGGTCCTTTACCCAAAACCTGGATCAAATTTTAGTTCTCGTTTACTGCCCTGTGTAATTAAGATTTCATTTAAAACTGTTTTCATTGAAGATATGCTGTCCGCACTATTATCGAGTTTCACCCGAAAAGTTTATTCCTTTCTTAACTTCTATTTTTCAAGCAATGCAAATGCTAATTCTTTACAGAATATTACTTTACAAATTTCGAATTAATGGCGTAACACCAATATCAACGCTGGGCGGGTGCAATAGTTCAAGCATGAATGCGGTTTTCAAGTAACGTGCTATACCTACGTACGTCCGCTTTACACTCGGACTAAAACTAGAACAAACATTACTGGAAGACGATGGAAATACATGAAGTTGGAAAGTTGTAAAATATTTATCCCCAAGCTTACTTAACAAAAAATATCAGTAGTTGAAGGAAACACGTATCTTTTGGGGAAAATTTACTTTTATCTTCTCCAGAGCTGGAAAAAGCCTGGTGCTGTGATTTGTGTGTGTTTTTGTATGTGTGTGTGAGTTTGGGTGAGTTTGTATATGCCGGCAACCGTGGACCTAGGACAAAAGAATTCGAGCGTAGACAAAGGGTCCACGTTTGACCTAACGTCCACGATTGAAAATCGTGTACAAAACCAATGGGAGGCCTTCCGAAAAAGTTAGAGTATAAACAAAAGAGGAACAATGGGAGGTCCACGATTGCACCCGTTTACATGACTGTGTGTGTTTGTGTGTGCGTGTGGTGGTTTTGTTCGTCTTTATACTTGTGTCCATATAGTATAAGGCTGCATTGTTCACCACACGCGGGAAAACGCTAGACTCATCTGTCACTTATTACTGCGTAGGCCTATGGGCTCCGTGCACAACTCAGCGGAAAGAAAAGGCGAGTTGGGGGGTCAATATCGACGCCATCTTACCTGACTTTAATTTAAGTGTCTGGTTCCCGCTGTGATATTCTTATTGAAAACGCAATTATCGAGAGTCAGCGAACAGACAAAGCAATCCCACTGGTATACGAGTATTAAATGAACGAGGAGCGTGGTGCGGATATCAGCGACGTACTGCCCATGGAAGTGCGGTTGCTATGTGGACAGCCCCCCCCCCCCCATTCGACGGCACACGGAGCCCATAGGCAGAAGCTGTAGAGAGGCTTGCTTGTGGTGGACTGGTGGTATTCTATAGAGTGTTGTGAATTTAACTTGGTGCACTAATAGCCTCAAGTCCTTGTGGGTCGAATGCATTGCGCAACCAATAACGTTTCTACGTCGTTCTAAAAAATTGCACAGCCAACAAAATTTCCAGCCTTCGGTTCGGGTATATTGCGAAATCACGAAAACGTGTCTGGGTCGTTTAGAAAGTGGCAGCAGGAAGAAGGTGGTCAAGAAATTTCTTACCATATAAGGTTATTTGGTGGTTATGCAAATTAATAGGCTAAGAATGACCAATGAAAAAATTAAAGATCTCCTACCTTGACCAATCAGAAGAAAGGACTGTCCAAGGGTTTTTGGGTACTTGACCGAGACCACGAGGCTTGCGGGTCATCCGTTCGTTGCAGCTATTCAGCAACTATAAGAAAATTGTTTGACCAAAGCTTCGAATGTTTTCGTTATCCCACCTCATCCCCCTCATACCGCCTTAATTGATGGCCTTCAGACAGCCAGTAGTTTAATGAAAAGACTGTTTTTAGTAAAAGGTAGTAGGTAGTAACGTCTTTGTTCATCAGAGAAATTATAAATTACACAGACTTGCAATCTCTCCTGCTGTTCCCCGAGAGATTATATTGTTCGATCCAGCCGTACCACGATTGAACAGCACATCTGTGTTAACATCATATTGAAGGTAAATCATAGGATTGAAATGAATTTTAAGCCCTGTCCGCACTAGACTTATTTTGGTAAAACTTACCGAGAGATTTTGTTTGTACAGGTTAAATAATTTGTGGCATTTAAAATATTGATACATGATGATAAAAAGACGGGTCTCACGCTGGTGAGCCCGTGATCGAGTCTCACGCTGGTGGGCCCGCTGAAAGAGGCCGTGTGGGCCCAAGTAAAAGAGTCGGGTCTCACGCTGGTAATGAGCCCGCGATCGGGTCTCACGCTGGTGTACCCACTGAAAAGAGGCCGTGTGGGCCCAAGTAAAAAGGACGGGTCTCACGCTGGTGAGCCCGCATCCATACAATCCTTGTGTCAGATCACGGAGGAATGAACCCTATATATTGTGAATTTGTCCCAGGAAGTTTTGGTCAAATAAATGGCTGCTTTTGGCTGCAGCTAAGAACCAAGATGATGTTTGGTATATACCTCAATTGCGTCCAAGTATAATCGGGCTTAAGCAGCTATAGGGAGCTACGTCTCCAGATTATATGCCCAACTCTTACACCAGGTTAAAGCAATAATAGTGTCAATGTGATGAACTGGCAGGATAGGAAGATCCGTGAGATCTCATACCCTTTGTCCTAAGTCAGCTTTAATGGTAAAAATGATCAGATGTTATTGCCGGAAACGTCATTCTACTCAGTTACTCAGTCACTCAGTCATTCTCAATTTAACTATTGGAATTGGAAGATATATGTTTGAGTAACAAACCCCTTCAGGGAATGATGAGGTAGAAAATTACAGTTTTGCCTAGAACTGAACTATTAAAATTTCTTTTCACAATAAAGAAACAATTGATATCAAAAGAGCAATATTAATTGTTCATAAATAAAATAATTAAAGACTCCTAACCCTGAGTGTAACGTGTTATGAGTTTTCTGAGGTTTATACACTGTAACAAACGTTGGGTAAAACATAATTGGGCAACTGTTATTTACCCAAAATTGGTATTAATTTACCACATTGTTGGTTAATTCAGGTAAAAATGGACCAATTATTGGGAAGAATTTGCCCAAGATTTTGGGCAGTTGATTATGTTGCCCAACATTGGGCAAGATACCAACCCATTTTGAGCAACTGTTTTTTTTACAGTGTAGAGCTTTCTCGTGAAGAATTTAAAGCAAACAAATCCCTCACTTTGTCTCCAATGCTATTGTCAAAGGTTTCATTAATAATTATGTATGCATAACTTTGTTCTGGTATATTTTTCATCTTATCAACAGGTTGTCGTTCAGACATGTGGGGCCTCCCATCTTGTTCAAATGTCTGTCATCGATGTTACAACGGAGGCATCTGTGACGATAAGACCGGGACTTGTATCTGTGCGCCAGGATTTAGTGGAGAAAACTGTGGACAAGGTGAGGTGAAGAAGTATGAACTGCAAAAACTGTGGTGTTAAATTAACACCATGTGGTGTTTATATTAGACCACTCGCCCAATATAAACACCACATGGTGTTAGATTAACACCACAGTTTTTGCATGCAGTGCAGTGCTTCTGATGAGAAATACTCATTTCATTACATTGTGTATAATGTGTGTACATCATTTATATTCGCAGTTCCGTTGCCGAACTTTCAATATCATTTGTATTGATAAAATAAATCTCCTTAAAATAATCACGCGTAACTCAATAGACCTAAAGACGTATGACGTAAGGCTTTGTTATTATGCGCTTTCCTGTGGAAACCAGGTCCGGATGCCAGACAATCGTCGCCACCTGGCTCCCATATGAAAGCGCACATGTAAACAAAGCGTGACGTCTATAAATAGCACAGTCTTGATTTTGATTCAATGGTTTGTTTCCTTTAAGTTCATGGTCGCCATGTCTTCGGCCAGAATGCCAGTCAGAGCTGTTCTGATAGCTCTGATCCACACAACGATGCTTGCCGAGGTCGTTTGTTTTGTCTTCCTGATCCTTATGGATGTTCGTGTGCTGCTGGTTATACGGGACTAGACTGCATGCAAGGCAAGTGACGAAAAGATGAATGTCCCCTGAACGGGTTTTCCGACGGGGGTGCTTGTTCAGATTTTGTGTACTAAATTTTAAAACGGTGGTTAAAATAACGCCCCGAATTTGTTTTCCCGACAAAAAGTTTGGCGGTGGGCCTGGGGGAGCGACAACTAGTCTTGTGGTAGCGACTTTCAAACATGGACAGATATTCCGTACCCTGTGAGTGAGTTAGGCTATACGAGAGAGGACTTGGGACAGTGGGGGATTAGGGATAACAATGACACCGAGGACTTGGCGTTTACACACTTGTGTGTGTGCTCTTGTATTGTACTACGTTCGAGGACAAGAGGAGAACAAAAATACAAAAGAATCACGATTTTCAATCGTGGACGTTCGGTAAAACGTGGACCCTTTGTCTATGCCCTAACCCTTTTGTTCCTCAGTCCACGATTGCCGGTATATACATACTCACAAATACAAAACAATACACAAATGGAAGATTTAACTTAAAACAAAACTTTAAAAAGAAGAAATTAAAAACTGCAATCTTAAAATAGCTCGTCTCAGTGCGCAATAAAATGTGATTTACTTGTGATTTGCTCATTTAAATCACCCTAATCAAATGCCGCAATAACCTTATTTTAGCACTAATGCGCATGGAATAGAATAAGTCTTTCCAGTGTGGACCTTTTTGAAATGTTTTATTCTTTTGGTGGCGGGGGAGGGCGTATATCCCCCGTACTGCTTTTATCGACGATAACCAGCTTCAACGATTATTTTTCCAATACAGACTAAATCTCTCAAAAACCGCTATCTATACCATTGAGGCTTGCAATTGCATTAAGAAGAACCTTTCGCGTATAATACAAGAAAAATATTCCTCACCAAGTTAGAAATAACCGACTTTCGAGACGCTATTTTTGCGTTTGATTATTACAGAGTGCAATGTAGGGATGTATGGAGCTGACTGTAAGCAGACATGCCACTGTGCGTCCGGAGTAACCTGCAAAAAGGATACCGGAGAATGCGAAGGAAGTAGGTCTTTCTATTTGCTGCAAAATTTCTATTCTGACTAGCAATAAAATAAATTATTTCACCAATCTTTGCATAAATGTCCGATTTTAACTAACATTCATTAAAACCTATCACCAAGCTGTCTTTAAAATACAATCTAATAATTTTAATTCTTTTATTCCAGACTGTGCATCCCAATATACTGGACCAAACTGCCAGTGTCAAGGTATGAAAACCTTAAAGTTTCTTTTATTATTGTACACGGCAAAGGTATTTGGAGTAAGGTTTTCATACACTATCATACTAAAGGTATGTGAAAATTATCCTCCCGTTTCGACGAAGTCTCCAAAAGACGTAACGGAGATTTGACTTCATTCCCTTTTGTCTCATAACCAAGTTTTAAAAATCAATTTTTTTGTCTGATGACCAATTTTTGAAATGCGCTACTTATCACAGAAAAACACCAGATAGAAGTTCGTATATATGAAATATTTAAATCTGTTGATAATGACCAAGGATTTTCCTTCAATTTTGCCTTTTGAATTTAAACGTTTTCCTGTTTGCTTCCCCTGTGTAGCTGGAAACACGGTCCTGGGTCTGCAGATAACATCGATTGATCTACATCAACTATCTATCACTTGGCAACCAGACTCTTGTGTCTCGTCCTACAAGTTACAATATGAACTGACAAACAGGGGCCAGTGTGAAGGGATTCAAATTCCACAGCGAGTGACGGTTTCAGATGCACTCAGTGGTCAAACTACATATCAACTCATAACTGGTCTGGAATCCTACTCAACATATGTGGTATATATTCTCCCACAATACGATCGTGTACAGGGACCGGAAGTATCAGCGTCTGAGACCACTCAGAGAAGGAACGGTAAGTCATCATAAAGAAATCAATTGCCCTGTGCTCTGACTGATGGACACGATCAAGGATGAAGTTCATTATTTTCCTTGCACAAGTATTGAAAAACAATTGTCAACATTTTCGCCGTAGAAACCTTATATTATCAAACACGTGGTAATAAGCCATTATGGCTAACCCTTATTGCGAAGGCTTGTATTTTTTTCATTATCTAGTTTTTTTGGCTGCCCGGATCGTTTTATTTAGGGACGAAAACAACAAATGCTACTATTAATTAACCGGGGATACTAATACAACGACAAATGTTGATCATACACTTACAAAGTATGAAATTATAAAAGTCTCCATGGAACACTTTCCCAAATCTCGTATCCACATACCACTTGCCATCGTCGCTTTAAATATCCTCTCTTCGGGAAACTCCTGGGAAAATGTGATCTCATTGTTTTATGTCTACAGAAGCGAGTGAACATCTGTAAACATCTATTTTATATACAATTGCTCATTCCCTTCAAAGAGTAAAAGGGCGTCAATTACGGATTAAACATGCTGCTGCGCGTGCTTATTGGGCATGGCACTCTGAAAAGAATATATTTTCAAATTGATTTGCTGGCTTTTTTAGTATAAGATAAGTTTTCAATGAGACATTTAAAAAAAAATCGACCGACGATTTAAGTAACAGATTTCAGTTTAAATTTTTGAATTAGGAGCATTCCAATCCACTGATGATGTGGCGCTGGGTGGATTGCAATACTACCGGCGATTGGCGTTTCGCGGCGCGTAGCACATAATAAATGCAGACAAAATAGATTGCAGAGTGTACTCAACGCTAATTTTCTTTCAAAATTAGTTTTCTTCCATAATTCGTTTGTATAGAGGAAAATCAATTGAGGTTGAATACAGACATAGCAGCTTTAAAAGTATGCTTTTAAAATAATGGATGTATTTCAGATCTTCCATAAAAGAAAACAATTTTACAATTTTCCTTATCAGATTACAGAACGGTTTCTACACTGACGGTGACAACTGCAAGCTCTGACAGTTTAACGATGGGCTGGTTTCCGGTGTTGTGTGCAGATCATTACAATGTGGAGTATGCAGTGACAAACAGAGGTGGCTGTGAATCTGTAAATCCATTAAGTTATATTAAGCACTGCAACTGTACGGGAAATGTCACTACCGTATCTAGACTGATCCCAAACTCGATGTACAGAGTACAAGTGAAGGCCTTTGCTTATGGTCTCTTTGGACCGATCACAACAGAAGATTTTTCGACAGCCACATCAGGTAATTAAAAAAAAATATAGATAAAAAAAATAAATAGGTAAATTTGAAAACATTTTCAAACTGAACAAAGAAAACTGGCAGGAGCGGGATTCGGACCTGCCACCTCCGGAATACCGTACCAGCGTTCTACCAACTGAGCTATCTTGCCCCATGTTGGCGGTTTCCCAAATTGTCCGTATCTTTGTTCGGGTGGGCCAACGCAGCCTGCGTTTCTCTTGGAGTGAGCCACCGTTTGGAGGCCGAGATGGCATCATCACATATGCATATTTTTTGTATGTGCTCAGAAGACTGGATTCTGGATTCCGGATTCAGTTGGTAGAGCGCCGGTACGGTATTCCGGAGGTCGCAGGTTCGAATCCCGCTCCTACCGGTTTTCTTTGTTCAGTTTGAAAATGTATTCAAATTTACCTAGTCAGTTTTCCGTCTGGATTGTTTGACGAATTATAAGTTAACTAGAAATGTGTCTGTTTTGAAACAGAACACATGCTTTTCCGCATTATTTTTATGCCACTTTGAATTTTGCATACTAGTGACAATATCTACGTACCCACCAATTTTCATGACGATCGAACCTACGCTTATACGTTTAAAAAATAACAAAATTTTTATGACCTCATCATGACGTCACACATTTTTCACATTTATATAAAAATATCTATGGCCTAAGAAACCTGTTACAAAAGGGATTTCGACTTTAGCATGTTCTGTTGACGAAATATGGCTGAAAGGTTCATAAACGTTAAAAAGTCGTATCCTCATTGAGTGATCCCTACAATATCGCTTCCCAGGTTGTATCCTAAAATTGGGTGTGATCCCTGGCTAAACGGCATTCTGGGTTTATGACTTATGACTAGCGCCCACCCGAACAAAGATACTGACAATTTGGGAGACTGCCAAGGGCGTTAGAGCGTCGGTACGGTATTCTGGATGTCGTAGGTTCGAATCCCGCTTCTGCCAGTTTTCTTTGTTCAGTTTGAAAATGTATTCAAATTTACCTAGTCAGTTTTCCGTCTGGATTGTTTGACGAATTATAAGTTAACTAGAAATGTGTCTGTTTTGAAACAGAACACATGCTTTTCCGCATTATTTTTATGCCACTTTGAATTTTGCATACTAGTGACAATATCTACGTACCCACCAATTTTCATGACGATCGAACCTACGCTTATACGTTTAAAAAATAGCAAAATTTTTATGACCTCATCATGACGTCACACATTTTTCACATTTATATAAAAATATCTACGGCCTAAGAAACCTGTTACAAAAGGGATTTCGACTTTAGCATGTTCTGTTGACGAAATATGGCTGAAAGGTTCATAAACGTTAAAAAGTCGTATCCTCATTGAGTGATCCCTACAATATCGCTTCCCAGGTTGTATCGTAAAATTGGGTGTGATCCCTGGCTAAACGGCATTCTGGGTTTATGACTTATGACTAGCGCCCACCCGAACAAAGATACTGACAATTTGGGAGACTGCCAAGGGCGTTAGAGCGTCGGTACGGTATTCTGGATGTCCTAGGTTCGAATCCCGCTTCTGCCAGTTTTCTTTGTTTAGTTTGAAAAGCTTTTGTTTATTATTATGTACCAGTTTTCCACCTTTAAATTGTTACCTAAACTACTGTACAATTTATTTATCTTCATCTGAAAGAGGTGCAACTTATTGTTCTCTGTTTGTCATTTACAGAACCAAGTGAACCGCCGGCCGAAGTGCAAGTTGAATCTGTACGCCAACGCAGCTTGCGTTTCTCTTGGAGTGAGCCACCGTGTGGAGTCCGAGGTGGTATCATCACAGGATATGTATATGTGCTCAGGAGACTGGACTCTGGAACGATTATAAGCATGAATGGGGCCGCTGCATCAGACAAAGCAGTTACAATTGATACGTTGATCCCTTTTAGTAACTACAGCTTTCATGTTGCAGCAAACACCAGTGCTGGGACTGGACCGTACAGTGAGAGGGTCACAGCAGAAACGCTTGAAGCAGGTAAAGTTCACATAACAGATAAACGAAGAATAGCTGACTCCGTTTCTCAAGTTTTCATACACTCTACCTTTCATTCTAGCAGCTTTATCGCCACAAGTATGTTATCTGACCGTTTCATTTCTTTCGATTTTGTTATTTTTCTCACAGAGCCAACAGTTCCCTTAAATGTCGCCATTCTTAACGTCGATGACGTTTCCATCACTCTCCAATGGTCCAAGCCAGATCCTCCACAAGGAATCATCACTCACTACAATGTTCGATACTGGAGAGATGGACAGATGTCAAACAGTATAGTGGACAACAACTTGATGCTGTTGATACATCACATATTGGACCTTGAAACGAATGTCAACTATCATGTCCAGGTTCTTTTTTTTCAGTGTTGAACAATATATTGTACACTGCAGAACGAAATCATTCCATACGATAGCACACAACAAAATCACAAAAAATTACTTTTACGTATAGTACACTGCAGACAATGAAAAAAATAAATGAACCAAAAAGTCAAATAATTCAACACTACAGTGCACAGTAACAAAATCATAAGATATAGCTTGCACAGCGCTTTTTAAGTTTTACCTTCACATTAAAAGAAACATTGCAAAAAAGAAGTGAATTCCATGCAGGGTAGACTATTAAATAAATAACCTTGTATCAATTCTTTCTCCTCGAATTCAAATGTGAATATATTAGGTGCAAGCTGTGACGTCTGTCGGTGCAGGTAACTGGAGTGAAGCCGTCAATGCAATAACCAAGATAGGAGGTAGAAAATAATCTTAATGTCAAAAGCGCAGCATTTCTGCAATAAATGATGTATTTTACTTTCAAATATATCTGATGCTGTAAAATGTTGATTATAAACATTGCGTTGATTATAAACATTTAAGTCTTTTCTGATAATGTTCACTGACAGTTCCTGGACCTGTTGGGAATCTTCGCCCGACAGAGAGAATGGAGAGTTCAATCACCTTGGGCTGGAACGAACCGCTTCAGTCGAGGGGAGCAATCATGAATTACATTGTACGTATTCGTATTTTAAGATCGCACACGATTCAAAACAAAAACGAAAGACTCACCGGTTCTTCCCCCCTCGTTCAACACCGACAAGTTTACGAGCGAAACAGTATTTGTCGAAATGCACTGTATACAGTATATCCGATATTTAATTCCGGAAAATTATTTTCGTGAAAGGAAAAATGTCTTTCCCAAATGCCAAAAGCATTATCCACAGTGATTGAAATAATGTATCCTGCCCACTCTGTTGTCATAGGTATTACTCCAAATTTAACCTTATAACTTAAATACCGTTATAAGCATAAACATCACTCTTGCGTTACTAAAAGCGGCTATTAGTTTTCCCGGAGTCCTCACCGTGACCTGACTGTTGTTTTTTCATGTCCTTTCTAACCGGTTTGTTTACGTACATTCCATAAGTCGTCTTAAAAAAAAATCTAAATTCGTTTGATTGCCTTCCGCCTAATCAACGTAATTTCTATCTCACCTTCAAACAGTCAACCCTGTGTTCGAAGTGAATCAGATTGTGCATTTTTACGAAGAATGTTATTTCACACCTCATTTCGCAAGGTGGAGTACAGGATCCTGGAGAAACCCTACCAGCCGGATTTTACTGCAGAAGAGGCATACGTAACAGAGAGCGTGACTAGTGCGCCATTCACAGCAGACAATCTCAATCCAAGCACCAAATACGAGTTCAGGGTTGCTGCCAAAAACCAACTATACACAGGAACTCCCAAAATTTTGTTGGTGTATACAAAGCCCAAATCAGGTGGGATGCCGCGTTTATATTCATGCTTTTGAACTTCAAAATGGAGATAGACACAACATGTATTTAAATATTTCAACTCTTAATAAATCAGTAATGAAATGGTGCTTCGGAAATGTGCTATATATAGAAATTGTCTCTCATGTTTAACTGCAGCTATATAACTGATACAAATATTGTTAAAGACCAATCAATATTTTTGCTGCAGACATTTCTCCACCGCAAACGCCCAAGTTATACGAGAACGAAGTTACAGACACGACTGTCACGATCGGTCTTGCAGCGTTGATTTCCCCAGATGAGTACATCACGTAAGCATTTAATAACTCGTGTATTTTTAAGGTAACTCGCTGTTTATCAAAACAGCAAGTTTAATCTGAAAAAAATAAACGTGTTTATGTTGGCCAACTTAGGCTCAGCTATACGAAAGCAATCACTTAAAACTTTTCTGTATGAATGCAGTAAAGACGCTATAGTCTCCAGCACATTGTTCTCATTTATTATTTTGGGCCTACGGTTAGTCTTCTTTTCTCATGTGTCCGTATTACAAAAATAGCAAAATGAAAAGATAATCGTTTAAATAAAATGCATCTTGTGCACTGGACAAGGTATACCGTTTTACGGTCAATTCACTTTACGTGCACAAGACAAAAATGTAAGCCACAGAATGCATTACTCCATTTCAACTTCAAAAGAACAATGTTTGCAAGTGAATATTTGTCTTGGTGCATTAATCAACAAAGTATAGTTCAGATTCATACTTAATAGATTGATGTCAATTTCCTTCATCTCAATAAGGGTTGTATTTTAGATGATTTCGCAATCACCTTTGTTCAACAGCTAATGCGTGTTTTTATGTGATTTTTGTTTTTGTTTCTATTTTGTTATGGTTTTGGCTTAGCTCGTACGTTGTGCATGTCAAGAAGACCTCTTCCAGGAAAAAGAGGGGCGCTTTTAAACCTAAACATTACAAAGACTCCGCCAATGAATACATAGCGGCCGAATTGTCGGAGATGGTCGAGGGCAGATTCGTCGTTGGAGATTCTAAAATATATAGAGACTACTACAATGCACCTCTACAGACTGGCGCTAATTACGAGATTAGTGTTGGGTCAGTCAGCATGGGGAATGAGACGGTAGGTCGTTGAAATCGCACCTGTGCCATTTCGGACTTTTACTAACTTTTACTAGATTTTTACTAACAATTAAAAAGAGCAAACATTGCTTTGTATTTTATGTCTGTGAAAACACTCAGAGTTCCTATTGGATTTCTACTGTTTTGGTGAAGCTTAGGGGCTTGTAACTCTATTAAAAGTAGCTGAGGCAACTTCTGACTCAATGCGTTTGGTTGCATTACATTTCTAGTATTGGTATTGGTCAGAATGGTTTGGGGAACTGTTTTACAGTTTTACAAGTCATGTCCAAATAATATTCGTTGAAAACAGTCAAATTCGTCTTCTTTAATTCGGTGGGTATTTTAATTGTGCTTTACTTTTGCAGGAGGTCAATGTGGAGTATTCAACGCCTATCAGCGTGAAAGGTAATTTCACTTCCTTAAGAAAACCTATAGTATTTTGGGCAGCATATTTGTCACTCACTTCTTAAAAAATACGTCATTATTTTCTTTGTTTAACGTACATGAAATCGAGGGTAACCTGTCATGTGAAAATCAGACTCCTATTGAAATCGGTCTCCTTTTCCCTATTATTGGTTAAACCCTCTCGCGTGATCGGCCACTCTCCTAATTATCTTCACGTAGGCATGTGCAATACTACCAACGAGCCCATTATTCATAGTGACTTAAGTTCACGCTAAACCGTTCCCGAGGAACTGAAAAATCATGGGGGTTAAATTTACCCAATTGTTAGTGAAAACTGCAACTACCCAAAATTTGGGTAAATCTATTTGAACACAACCGGATGAGAGTTTGTTTACCCCAATTTTGGGTAAATTTAACCCCCATGATATGATGCATCGATCACCGATTCTTGTGGATAATTCCACAGCTTGGACATTGGGCACATCCATGGGTTGGTGCTTGTGTTTCTGAGTTACACATTCCTAATAACAGCTTTTCTTCGACGAAGAGTAATGGGTTACTGTGAAATAGTTGTGGTTGAATTTGGTGGTAGATATGTGCGAATCAACAAATTTTCTCATGATAATTGTTCTAGCAAGCTCTTTATGTTATATCGTTTATAGCAGTAATGCGTCGCTCGGCATTGTCGGCAGGGGTAGTAGCCGCAATTGTACTAGTAGTCATTGTAATCTGCATAGGGTTCTTCGTCTTACTCGTCGTTTACAAAAGGTGAATATGCTACTATAAAACATTTCATTTCATTTCATTTGGCCGCAGATTTAGTCTCACGTTTGTATACGGCGTGTTTAAAGATAAAACTGATATCTCCAACAAATTTGTTTTTCCCTTCTAAATTTTGTTTTCTTGCACGTTTCATTTTAAAGAAAATTATCGTGGGCATTTGCAACCCTCAAAAACGCTTTTATTTTTGTTCCTTTTACGAATCTAATACAGATAAAAATACGCCCGATTTATTGTCGAGCCGCAAATAATTCGACATTTGTACAGAATGTTTCGCTAACTGGGGCCCGTCATCAAACATACATTCTGTGCCTGGGACTCGTTTGGAAACCATAGAAAACCGTGCATTCTTCAGCTTTGCACCGCGTCTCTTGAACTCCTTGCAAGACGAGTAGAGGGCAGCCCAGCACCTGTCACTTTTCAAACGCCATCTTAAAACTAAATTTTTCCATCTATCTTTCGATCTACCTTTATGTGACCGACGCCTTTGAATCAAAGATGCTGTGCGCCTTAAACGTGCTTTTGTATTATTATTATTATTATTATTAACTATTATTATATTATTTTAGGAGACGATCTAGTCATGCAAAGCAGTCTTCAGATGCTGATGGAGTGTTACAGTCTACAGAAATTCCCCTGGAAACAAAAGGCAAGAAATTTGCACATTTCATTTTGGGGCAGTAAACGATTGTTAATCTTTTTTTCCTCTCATCCAGTCTTGTGTTCTTTCTTAAATGTAACGGAAATTTGAGAATAAATCTCTTTGGACTGCAATTCAAACAAAACCAATGTTCCGGTTAATTAAAACCGATTTGCACATGTAACAACTATGTGTGTATACCCGTCAGTGCTCCCAAAATCATCTTGCCTATTCGATTACGTCTAAATGTTTCACGCACGAGTCTCTGAAATCCATTTATTTTAAAACGTTCATGTCGCTTGTGCCCAATCTTACGATGAACTTTATTAATTTGCTACATTTCTCTAAATCAGAAATGCCAGTGGAATCTTCACCGAATACTTACATCGACGATGGCGCCGTAGAGGTGACATGTACACCACCCACCCCGAAAAAGCCGAAACCTGTACCTAAACTACGACAGACGCCAAATGAAAAACAACTGCACGAAAAGGAGGAAAAGAAGGGGGACAAGACGTTCACACAACCCGCTCCAGTTCACCTCAGTGAGCTGGCGGAGTACATTCGCGCGAAGGAGTCGGCCGCTGACGGGGGATTTAACGCAGACTACAAGGTTACAGAGACCATAAAATACCGAAGTCTGACGTCAGTTGGCGGACAACTGGCTCCAAACAAATCTAGATTTCGACTTTTCCTTTGTTAACAGCCAGTCATGCAAACACATTGACACAAAATAACAAAAGTATTCTGGTTCCAAACATTGCATTGACGTCATCACTTCGGTACTCTACAGTGTGATTTTTTATGAGACGCGTATATGTACATTTTTTGCTGTCAAGTTTATGCAAATTTTCATATTCATAAGCCAACTTGGGAGATTTTCGTCAGAGGCACAACAGTAGTGTCGTCTCCATAGAATTGTATTTGGAATATCTTGCATTTTGCTTCAGATGTTTCCATGTTTTAATTAATTTCCTTATTGAAAATGTTTGCAATTTATTTCTTACAAACATTTCTGTATTGGTTATTTTGTAGGTGTAATTTTTGTGTGGGTATTATGCTTTTTTGACATGCAGTTCCTTCTGTTACCAAAAATAGCGCCCTCTTTCATCACTAAATTGGAACGATTTTAAAAGAATTGAAAACCATCACATTTCTACTTTAAATGAAAATCAGCATGACAGGCATAAAAATGATAATATTTTTTTGTAGACTCTGCCAGATGACCAACTGCATCCATGGACGGTGGCAGCGAAACCAGAAAATAAAACGAAAAACCGTTATAAGAACGTCGTTGCATGTACGTATAATATAGTTTTTGTTGTAAGCTTTTTTCAATACAAGCAAAACACAAAATCTGCCCTTTGGCGACTCTCGGCTGAAACACACAACATTCCATTAATTTAAAAATGTATATTTATTATTGGGATCACGGACAATTATTATGAAATCATGGCTTCTTAAAAATGTGTTTGAACAGGCAATGCTGTAATACCGTTCTTGATTAATTTGCCTATAGTGAACACTTTCGTTCTTCTTCCATTGTAAGGTTCATTTTGTGAAAAATACAATTCATTTACGCTACAAAAAGTACATAGAGGCCTATGAAGAAAACTGCGATGTTAAACCTTGTCGACGTACATACAGACATTGTTCGCAGAATATTCCAATCAGGGCCACAGTAGATATAAACAGTTATCGACAAAGTAATTGACAAAATAACCGCAAATGTATAAAGATCCATGTAGTACTGGTAAAACGTGTAATTCTATACATAATACCAAAGAGCTGCCTCATCTTCGGTTGACTTTTAATTCCACATACTTATTTCCACCCATTAATTTATTCAGCTACGTGTTGGAAATTGCGTTTTGAAGAACACATTCCTACATATTATGTTGTTAATTGTTATGATTTATCCAGAACTCTGATTCATTAGAACTTTGAACTTCAATTTTAACAACAGGTTCTGGGGGAAGGATGCGCTGTGAACTTAAATTATTACTCACGGGAAACTCGTCCCAAATATCGTAATATTTACAGGAAAAACATATCGACATTTCTACATTCAAAGTTTACCAATATGATTATTGTTTTCGATTTTTTAAATGTTATGTACAGATGACTATTCACGCGTTGTGCTGGAGCCTTTGGAGAGTGCCCTTGACTCAGACTACATCAATGCTTGCTACATAGATGTAAGTTTAGATTTCAGCCAGTGCAAAGAATAAATCCAAAAGGTTACATCCTCCTAATAAGGTGTATGCAGGATCTATTACGTATTAATGTTTCTGCACATGGTAACTAAAAAAAAGACCGGCTTTAGCGAACATTGTGTGCCTATTCGTCCCTCATTCATACAACGCCCGATGGGTTTTCGTGTTTTATTTCCATTCTACAGGGATACAATGAGAAGGACAAGTACATTGCCTCCCAAGGTAATACAATTCGATCAAGGAAATTTATAATAAGTACTAGTGAAATGTACATATAGTGATGGCATCCGTACGTAAGTTACATTAAAGTTTAAAAACTTATTATATTTATTTGAAGGGCCGAACAAAGCATCGCTTCATGACATCTGGAGAATGGTGTGGCAGCAGGACGTAGATAAGATTGTTATGCTTACCAATCCCGTGGAAAATGGCAAGGTAAATCATATATCCTGTAGCAATATGAGAATTGAATAAATATGTAAACATAATTGAAAGAGTGGCACAAGAGGAGGAGGGTCTTGACCCATCTTCGGTTTCCCCCTTTGGTTTCTACGCAGTTTCTTTGCACTCATAACAAACAAACAAATAATGTGATTACAGTAAAACACACCAAAGACGAGATAGGGCTAAGATCGGTATTCAGTCGCCTTACGTTTCTTTAACCTATGCTCATTGTTGACAGACAAAGTGTTTACAGTACTGGGCTGATACTGGAAGTGAAACATTCTCCGACATCATTGTCTCGACCCTCAAAGAAGACGTTTTCCTGGATTACACAATTCGTGTTTTCTCCATCAACAAGGTACAGCTGCTTAGAAAGACACATCATATATTTTAAGTTTGAAGTTTAAAGATTTGTTGTTTTGCTCATTTAACGAGAAGATTCTGCTTCTCGTTCTGCTTCTCATTCAGTTATTTGTATTTTTAATATTCTGTTTGTGTTCCCTTTGACCTGCATTTAGGTCGGCAGCGAAGAAAATGGAAGAATTGTCAAGCAGTTTCACTACACCACGTGGCCAGATATGAAGCCTCCGGAATACCCAGCCCCATTGCTCAACTTTTTACGTCTAGTAAACGCTGAACGCAACCAAGGGCGCACCGTTGTACACTGCAGGTACCCACTGCCTATTACTTATCAATTCCTGTAGTAAACTTCAAACAGAAAATTGACTATTTTGGACAAACGTTTTCTGTGGCCTGGGTTCGATTCCTGCCCTGGTCCACATGTGGATTGGGTTTTCAGTCCCTGATTCCGTGGGTTTTCCCTCAGAATATTCTTCTGGGGTTTTCCTCCCACCTCTAAAACTGTAACTTCTTCTCATTGTCTTCTCTCTACAGGTTTCTTCAGGCTTTCGAGCTACAGTGCCTGTGGGGCACTTTTGAGGAATCCTTGGTTTCATTACCTAAAAGAATGAAATAAAATAATAAAAATCAAAGTGAAGGTATTAGGCAAGAAACATAACTGCTGTTTTTCTGAGTATGCATGTTGTTTGACCCCTTTGTACATGACGAATCTGTTTACACCACTTACAGTGATTCGTGAAACAAGGTAATCAACCCAATGGCAATGAAAGTTCATTGGAGCTGTCTGTCTGTCGGTTTGCTCGGTCGTATTGCTTGTCTGCCATGAATTTTCCTTTCAGTGACTACCCATTTGCGACTGTTTTGCTCGTTGATCTTCTTTGTAATTTTTGAGTAGGATTTTGGTTTGGTTCAATAATTGCCCTTTCAAGTATTGGAAATATCTTTATTGCCATTGCGTGTGTAGTATTAGAATATTTTCGATGTTAATGTTTACATGGAGTTGGATTTGTTTACTTAACTTTCTATCTTTTTGATAATAAGAAACCTTAAAAAATGTAGAGCATTCACATCTGTCTTGTCTCTGTGCATATTTTCAATTTTAAAGTTATGGGGTTATTATAATGTCACTGAAAAGCTATTAACTAAACTGCACACCTATTTGCGAAAAGCGTTGTTTTAAATCAAATTTCTTATGTTGTTTTCTCAACTCTTTCCTGAATTGCTAATGACTTTGATAGATGTAGAAGCAAACATCAGTTACACGATGATTTGATTTGCCTAAGATTTCAAACTGATAAGTGTTTCCCTTGTTTTAACTGTAATGCACTTGTTTTCTTCTTGCTAAGTGCCGGTGTTGGGCGTACAGGGACCTACATCGCCTTGGATGCGATGCTGGAACAAATGAAACAGGAGGGACAAGTTGATGTTCTTGGCTTCGTCTACCAAATGAGACAAAAACGCATCAAGATGGTGCAGACCGCAGTAAGTATACCGGTATCAAAACATATCGGTCCGCAAACAAAAGTGAAAAACGATGCTTGAAAGTAAGGTCGTTCCGGGACATTTTTCTTTATCAAACAAATAAAACAGCTATGTTTGTAACAGCAATTTTGAAAAAAAGAACGAGGAAAAAACATTCATTTGCATAAGGCCATTGACCAGGCACAAGACCAGGCACAAGACCAGGCACAAAACCATGCACAAAACAATGCACAAGTAATGCTTTTATTACAGTTCATTTGAAAGACTGAAGGTCTTGTGTTGGTCTTGCAGGGTCTTGTGATGGTCTCGACTACATCACTGTGTAAAGCACAAAAATAGCTATGCTTTTTTCCAACAGCAACTTTTTGACAGATTTTTCGAGCCTCATTACCATTGTTGTAAAAATGATTTGCGCGTCTTATAGTATAACCTCATCCATATAACATTTTTTTTAGGAACAGTACAAGTTCATCTTTGACGCTTTGCTGGCTGCGCACCTGGCTGGCCACACCACATACAAAATCACAGACTTTCATCAAGAGGTGACTGCCTTGAAAAAGATGGAAAAGGGCTCAAAGGAAACAGGCACGCAGAGACAGTTCGAGGTAAGCAGTTGGAAAGTATTTCTCTGCAATATGAAACTGGTGGTTGTGATTTTCAATATAACATTTTACCCACGTGACCAGACAGTGTGAAATGTAAACTTTACAAAACCACCACGTGTGGGGACCGCCTTTGGAGTCGGTCAATCTTGACTGACATGCAAGAAAAGTTATAAATAAAATGATAAACACCAGAAAGACAGACTTACCTATGCTTTCTTTATCTTTCCTTAGATGTTGGCTGCTCTAGGTCGGCGGTCTGCAAGTGACAGCACGAAATCTGGACAGCTTCCTGAGAATGTGGACAAGAACAGATTTCCAGATTTTATCCCAAGTGAGTCATGAAAAATTACGATTTTATTCCTCGTAATCTCTTCTGAAAATTCTGCTAGGTCTTTAAAGATCCTTGCGCAACGTCAGATCGCGGCTATTGCATCGTCGTTTATCAGCATTGAGGGCAGTGCCTGTGTTTTTTTTATAGACATCGCTCCCTAATTAAGGCACTCACCATTTCTTGAAACTAGATGCATGCATGGTTGCAAAGTATCTTACGCCCAAAGTCGACCAAAGCAAATGTTTGCTACTGATTTTCCCAGTGGTATACGTACAACACTGCTATATTCATAGTCTGAATCCTTAGCATGGCGATTCCCTATAACAACTATTGGTAAATTGTAGGTGAGCTAGCCACACCACGACGGTTAAATCAGGTCATGATGTAAAATATCAGTCCGAGTAACGTATAAATCAGGGGCGATAAATAATCCCGCCAATTCCGGTCTGCGAAACACATCAAGAGTGTGGCACTAATTTGTTTGCGCAGGCGAGATTCGATCTGTGATTAAAACTCGACTCGAAACTTCCAAGATCGAGACTAGGGGCCCATGTTCCCGAAGCGCTCGTTAGACTAACGAGTCAGTAAGGCCCTCGCTAGCCCATCGTTATGACAAGAAGGCTGTTCCCGAAGCTCTCGTTATGTCTTACGAGCCCACTAAGTTAACGATTGGTCCGGAGTTATTGTTAGGCTCTCGTTAGATCCTTGATAAAGAAAAAAAGGTTTCGACTGCTGACTATAGGTTTTCCCACCCAATTTCAATTTGTTTTCATCTACATTTATGACCAGTTAACTTCAATAGCATTTCTCTTTGAAAATTAGGTTTATATTTCTTTTTTTCGCATCATTCCTTTGCCTTTGGTTGTGCTGGACCAATCGTGCCATTTTCGGCGAACTTCATCTGTTGTGCGGGACACTTGGGATATTGAATTTACTGCAGTGGATATTTCTTGCCATGCACGCTTTTTCTTTTCGTTAGTGACAACGTCAGAAAATTTGCTAAATATGACCTTCATTTTTTCAACACCGTCTACGAGGGCATCCAACTCCTCGGTAGTGAAGCGAGGCTTTCTCTTCTTGGTATCTGTCGACATGTTGCTGATATGACCATAATACACACTGCTTCACGCTGTACAAGAAACTGAACACACTAACCCACGACTTATCTTTGAAGCCTGCACGTTAAAACTCCATGTATCATTACGTAACAAACCATGGAATAAATTTAGCCAGGCATACCAGTGGCCCGTGTACAGATCACGAGAGCGTAGCGGGCACGTTAATAACGAGAACCTGACGAGCCTCTTACCAGGGCTTCGGCTAACCCTCGTTAGGCAATATTCAGGCACTAGTTGTGGTATCGTTGTGGCATGTTTAACGAGCGCTTCGGGAACATGGGCCCTGGTTTGGCAGGCATTCTGTTGCAACCTTCGCAAACAGGAGTTTCGGACATTTTCGAAACCAGAAGGAATTCCTCCCGATGACGTAATCAATTGATCACGTGACACCGACGGCTACCTGCCAAATCGTCAAAATGGTCAGAATTGTCAGCTTTTATACGGTAACCATGGAACATGTTGGGATGTTGTTTTAAGCCGTATTCCGTTGGGCTAATGTAGCACCAATCCCAGATCCCAATGCGGTATGCCTAGCTTTACCATCAGTATTCATTTCTATCAGTATTAACTCCGTGGTATTTCTTAAAACATCGTCATGGCAAAAAATAGTTTCCGTTGGTGGCGGTGCTTTCAAGTCAATTTTTACTGTGGACCCTTTTCAAACGCGCATTGCGTATAGTAGCCACTGAGTTACAAACTCTTGACGGCGCGCTACTGCAGCAGTGAACCGCCCCTATTAAATAGGAAACGTAATTTGCAGATTACATTAAGTAGTATTACTCAGTAAAGACCGGCCGGAATGACCGCATTATGTAAAGTTAATTTACTTACAAAGTAAAACACTGCAGATAATTAAAGGTAATATACAGCATTTGCAAACATCAAAAACAAAACTACCGAATTATTATTAAATAAACTTACTTGACTGTAAGTAAATAAGAGTCAAGCATCCTGTGAAATCATGGCACCTGGTGTGCTGTAATTTTCAAGAAAAGTGGAATTTTTGTATCAATTTCCAGCAATTGTCTGCCGACAATCGTTGGAAATAGTCTAGTTCCCCGACCTGATAATTCCCTGACGTCTATAAATTGCTCCGTTTTGTCTGAAATATGGTCAGGGAACCAGACTACAAGAACAGCATTTTGTTTTCTCTGTTTTTCTCTCTTTTCCCAGCATCTATGCACACTAAACTTTGAACAGGTCACACATACAGCATTTGCTATAAAATACAAATTCCAAATTCCATTTTCAAAAAAATTCCAGCAAAAAAAAGAGCAAAATGTTGCATATTACCTTTAAAACAAATCTTCGTGGCTCATTTCTTTTTATTTAAATGGCTATAATATTGTACAAATTGTATAGAAAACTTATTGTTTCACGGACATATTTACAGCTGACCGGGCAAGGCCATTCCTGACGACAAGGGTGCATGAAGATGACACCAACTACATGAACGCCAACTGCTTACCAGTAAGTTTAATAGCTGCTTTATTTAATTTGGTGCAATTGTCTCTTTTTATTGCAATTTCCTTATCTGGCCCTTTTCTGTATTTTTGGAACAAACATTTTTAGAATACCCCCCCCCCCCCCCCCTCCCCAGTTCAATCCTAATTACCCCTCTGACGCTGAAGTAAAAAGAATTTTTAACAAACTAAGGGCCAACAAAAATCTAAATTTTAATTCCCTCGCCCCCTTTTTTTGGTGGGGGGGGGGGGGGGGGGGAGGATTTTCAGGACTCACAAACCCACCCCAATTTTTGACCTTAGTAATGACTAATGTGACTTTGTATTGAAAATATATTCGAAATTTGTTTCACAGACCTTTCAGGAACACAAAATCGACATTTTAAAAGTATTGATAATCATGAATGTCGGTAATATTATTGACATGATACATTCCCTTTAATAGGGTTACCGCAAGAAGAACAGGTATATTGCGACGCAGACGCCCATGCCCAACACCGTTGCTGATATTTGGCGACTTGTTTTCGACCAGAAGTCCACATGCATTGTCATGCTGAACACGTTGGATGCAAACGACAAGGTAAATCTTTGACGATAGAAACATTATCCACGCTGACTTTGTTGAATAAGTTGAATAAGAAAAGACCAAGGAACAGCATAGACATATTAAAACACAGCTCAGCATAACACGAGCGAATTTACTCTCTTAATGTAAAAGAGTAAAAAACTCACTCTCCAGGAGTGAATCCCTTATCAAACCACTCCAAAAGAATGAAAACCACTCCAAAAGAGTGAAATTTCCACTCTTTCGAGGAGCCATATAAGGGACCACTCTTTTGCGAGAAAATGACGTTCAAATTTTTCTTTTAAAAGAATAAACCTCACTGCAAAAAGTGTGTTTAGCAATTAGACCAATTCTTGCTATGAGTCTGTAAACATGTTTATCCCTATCCCCTAGGGTGCATGCAAAATCATGTTAAAGTTGGAGGATTTTGGACTGTTAGGGTTAAATACTAAACATGTTAAGAGTGTTGACGGATTTATGTTTAGAAATTGCTTCTAAACATGTTATATATAGCAAAATTGTGTTTAATTGCTAAACACAGTTTTTAGAGTGTTTTTTTTTCATTTCGTCAACTCTAAGTTTCTAGCACTCTAAAAGCTGCCAACTGTTGTTCCTCCTAGCTCTTGAAGTCAGCCATCTTGTCTTTTTCTTTAATCAGACCGTTTGTTGCTACTGGCCGGAGGAGGGCAGTATTGAATTCGGACCTCTTGTCGTTGAGCTGACTGAGACCACAGAGTACAGAGGAGTGACTTGTCGCACCTTCACTCTATTCAACAAGAACGCCACGGTAAGCACAGACATTACCTCCGTGTATTTGGACTATGGCATTAATATCCAGTTCAATTGTTTGGACACAAGTCATATAACCATGACTTAGAACAATTCGGGCCGGATAAAAATGTCTGTTTTCATTTGAAGTAGAAAAGTGGTGGTATTCAAATAGTCTTAAATCTTTCTGGTTTGCTTGCGAAAGAGTGCACTATTTTGTTCAGTAATTATTGTTAAAAGAGCGCACGTAGTACAAAAATCATTTTCATGACCTGGATTCCAAACCAGATTTTTAACATTGGAATAAACTGAAACAATACACACATTCTTTTTATCGAACTACTTGAATTATTAATCAATCTACATTAATTTTAAAGTTCGGGTTCGGGACTTTTTTTTACTTAATTTGCGATTTTGAGCGACGTTTCAAAGCGAAAACGTTTTGATAATAGAACTGTCTTCTTGTGACTATGTTCAGTACGAATTCAATGCTGCTTTAACGATACACTGTCCGTGCTCTTTAATAAATTAGATTTTTGTTATTTTGGGAGTCTGCAACCCTTCAAAAAAGGCTTTTATTCTTGACTGCTTTCGCGCATCTAATACACAGAAAGATACGCTTGAATTATTGTCGGGTCGCAACTTATTCGATATTTGTAACGTAATTATTAGATAACTAAACGTGGATTTGTTTTTCGTTCGATGTGTCATTAAAACGTGAATAGCATTTGTATCGGTAGAAAAATAGCAATTTAGACAAACAAAAAATAATTTTTCAGGGTTAAACTCGAACGGAGCACGGACAGTTTATCTTTTAAAACCCAACAATTGATTATCCCCATTTTCTGAGCGACGAATCCTATTTATTCTATCATCTCGCAGTCAGACGCTGAAAGGACTGTCACTCAGTTCCAATACCACGACTGGCCATCCGATGAGGAGGTCCCCAGATCCATGGATGGAATGCTTACCCTGATGGAACTCACTCTGAAGTGTCATGGCGATGCTGGACCAATCGTGGTCCATTGCAAGTAAGTAATAGAATTTACTTATTTTGATAAAATTGATTCTAATTCAACAAACTCTTCATTAACTGTAAGCAGGTTCTCGCGTGGCAATTTAGTTAACGAAGACAACAATATTGTACTGTCAATGAAAAAAACACTTCACAGTGGTACGTTTTACTTTATATCGAGGACGAGAAACAAACGAGTTAAACGAGCGAATAAGTTGACAAAGAAGGTGTTCTCTATTGGAAAACGTGTATAGAACTAATAGGAGGGTTTGCAAACAGAAAGACAATTGTGATGCGATCAAGAAAAATCAGTCATACTCATTTACATACTCATTTGTAGCGTATTTCAAGCTTAACATTAGTGAAAACCCCATGTGAATACGACCTTTGGTTCAAAAGTTACAAATATTTGAACACCGGCACATTAAAAAGAAAGAAACTGAGAAAATCAAGTTTAAAGTTACAGTACTTTAATTGAGTCATTTTTAGCACATTTATAATACATTTCATATTTTCATATGAAAGAAGAATGTTTGTTTTTCCCTTCTGTTTTTTTTTAAAGTCAATTTTGATTTTTCCACTACGAACATATTTTAACCGATATCTCAAAACGAGGATTGCCGAGTTCCGACTGATTTTGCCTGATCGCATCACAATTGGAAGTCCTCGGTATCACCAGGCCACACCCATAGGTTTGCACTTGTAAAAGTTGTTAATCAAAGCTTGAATGTTTTCAAGCGATTTGGCTGTGAAGTGCAATGGTTGGTGTGGTGTTCCGTGATTGATTTGCCTCGATCAGTATTCTGTGAAGATATCTACTCTTTGATGACATCTGCTTATAAACATTAACGTTTATTTGATAACTATTTGATTTCAAGTGACGGGCTTGGTAGCACTGCTGTCTACTGCACTCTGATGACGCTCATGGAACAATATCAGGCCGAGAAGGCCGTAGATATATTCCAAACAGTTCACCGTCTACGCATGGTCAACCACAACATGATGTACTCTGTGGTATGTTAACCCTAAACGTCCCAAGTCCTCCAATTTCAATATGAATGTTCACAAACCCAATATAGGGAGTTAGGGTTAATTATTGTAGTGGAACAGCCACCCTGAGGACTATCCCTGGGGGGTGGTTCACCCTCGATGAAAAGGATCAGGAATGTCAAAATAGAGAAGTCACTTGAGTACAGAGATCTGGTCTCGGCTGGTTTATTGTGTTGACCCGTTGAGATTACATGAAAAAGAAAACCCTACAAACAAAGCCAAAGTACAAATAATGAGACCTAATAATATTAAGTGTTCATTACACATCTAATTAATTGTTCAGAGACCTTATACTGTGATATTAATTAACCAAATAATGATTAATCGTCACTAACATTATACTTCAATGAGGAGTATATATATTCTCGAAATATATTGAATGAACTGGTTTCCAGCAATATGTTAAGTTTGTTAACAATGAATCTTACCCTGATATATGGGTAAAAGTGGCCCAAGAGGCTGGGATGCCGCTACTGGTTATCGACTAGGCAAGGCTACCAGTCTAACGTTGTACGTGGCTATAAAATAGAATGCACACACACAACTAAAGATAACATGATTGAGCATAAAGTACAATTTAAAGCATTATCATTGCCCCGCAACACTGCGCGACCCCCTAAATCTGGTGTTTATACATTGTATATATTCACACACAGTGCGCCTGCAATACACAGCGCGCACTGTCGCCCGTGAGGCTGCCATTGCGCAATACACGTACATGTACTTTGTGTGCATAAACACATAGCGTTTAATTAGCGACTGAAACCTCAGATTTACGTGCCAAATAAACACACTCAAAATCCACAAATAATAATGATATAAGATTCCCCAGCCCAATGAAAGGCATCTGTAATACCCAAAGGTTTGACTGGTTATAACGAAGTGGAGGAGCAGTAAATAAGATCAGTCATAAAATGAGGGAAATTCGGGAGCAAAAATGTTACCTGAAGAATCCGGCAACGTCAACGGCAAAAGACCGTGAAGACGTGCGGGCGGTTAACGTCAGGAACTCTAAAGGCTACTCCGCCATTCGTGAAAGCATGACTGATGCCAACTTAGTGGTCCCCAACTTCCTAATATATAATTCAAATAACTAGATTTATGATACTCTAGCTATTAGGTTATCAGACTAAATAAGTATAAATATGCACCACCGAATAAACCAGAACTAGATTACATTGCGTAGGTGGACATCACAATGTGAAAACTGTAAAGCGGTAAATGGTGATGCAAAGGATATTGTGATTATGATATATGTCCGGGTGGTATTTAAGGACTAATAAAATCCGTTCCCCTACAACTTCCCTGCTTTAGTACCCTCGTCCCGAGAGGTACCACCGATAAAAGTAAGATACATATAATAATTAACAGCTGTCCAAGACCAATGTCAAGCATCACATTTAGTAGAAGACCTTTCAAACATTTCGGAACAGTTATGCACTGATAATAGGTTAAATACAAGGGTTACCAATCCAAACGTGGTTACAATAACAACCTTAGTTACATCATTTCGTAATTATTGCGAACATTACAAATATTACACAACAATGCAACTATGACCGTCGGTGCGGGGAGTACCCGGACTCTCAACTGTAAAAGTGGAGCGAGCACCTTCAGTCATGTAGTGACACTATAGAACTGTGATGAATATACCAATCCAATCATCTAAATTTGCTTCATGCTTACATCAGCAATATAATCAATACTCAGTAACGATAAAGGCACAATCTAAAGATAATAGTCAAACATGGACCTCCTCATTTTGTTTCCATCATTAACTGCAAAACTGTGGTTATCGCAGCCATGATATAGGCCAAAGGCAAATGCTAAGGATACACCACATCATTTAAAAAACATCAGTATAATAGCGGTCACATGACACATCATGAGAGATATATATATAACTGTGTGGGCATACCAGGTCATGTAAGAAGCACTAAGACTTCTATTTTAGCGATTTAGGATTTATACCACCCTATGACTTCTTTGATACCCCGGCAATATTTGCGAATACCCTCCTCCGTTAAATGACATCCGTCTGACAAATATTTGTGATAATTGATACGTCGTTGAGGATACGTGCACGTGTTAGGATATCCCGTTTCCAACGCTTTCCTCATCATGGAATTATACCGTTTGACCCGATGATTGAAATTAGACAAGGACACTTGCCCTGGTCTGCTTATGGCAGATCGTTGTATGATCGAGAAAATCACTATTTGTCGGGGCCTGATTCCTTCACTTGTAAGTAGATCCAAGAACCGAATGGTTTGTCGTACTACCACACCTGGGGTATTCTCTACACTACACAAGTCATTGGTTCCCATGTCAATACATAAGATATCAGCGGGCTCTTCCTTAAGTCTGGTCAAATACCGGTCAGGATTGTTGAGGACCCTCTCATATGTCAACCCCGAATACCCATCAATACCCAGAGCAAAATCTTCAGAAAGACCAACAAATAGCTAGCTCATTCGATCTGTGAGCCCTGCGGATCTCTCTTAGCAATCTATTGGGAAAGGAATGGCCAAACAACCAAACTGATGTCTTCTTCGACATTTATGATTACAAATCCTAACACACAAAAGGTTTCAATCAAAAATATTATCCAGATCAATATACTCGATATCAAAAGGTAAAACTTTGGTCCAACATTGAAAAAGGTGGGACTAAAAACAGGCATACACGAGTATAAGAACTCACGGCAGGAGATGGTGGTTGAGGACTGGAGGTGGTAGAACCACGTCTTACACCACCAGAGCGGTGGGCAAGCGGCCTCTCAGATTTGTACCACAACAACCAAAGTACTAAAGTATAACTAGGTAACCGCGTCCGGGCAAGGTCCAACTCCACGTTTCTTCTTTAGTCGTTCGGAGCGTCGAAGCAGCTCCTCAGGCAGTGAAGGGATACCAGTGGTGCCACCTAGCGGAGCTCTTGTGGCCGGAGAGGACCTCTGGGCTTTGATCTCTGGTGAATGCGAACGTGGGGGTGCTGTCAGGATCCACTCGTCTCCTGAGCTCTCTGTGTCAGATTCAGCACCACCTGAAAGAGAATCATCGACACCGTCGGGTAAGCCCCCTGACCGAGACTCTAACGGGAAACTCAGTTCTCCTCTAGGGTCAAGTAGTAGCCTTTTCCTATTAAGCCACTTCTCAGGGCCGCCGACGGCGGGCCTTACAGCATACAAGTCACGGTCTGGGTTACTCTTCACTACAACATGTTGCTGACTACTGAAATTGTTAGCCAACTTGTGTCGCTCAGTGAAACCACTTTGTTTCACTAATACCCTGCTTCCTACTGGTAGAGGACAAGCTTTAGCATGCTTGTCATAGCGCCTCTTGTTGACCTCGGCTGCTTTGATCATTCGGTCCTTAGCGATCGCATGGGCTCTCTGAAGGAGCTTTGCCTGGCGCTCAACCGCATCCTCATGGCAAGCATGTGGCAGGTTGCTAAGGAGGTGATCAATTGGTATCCTTGGTTCCCGACCAAACATGAGTGTATAGGGAGCGTATCCCGTTACACTGTGTGGAGTCGAGTTGTAGATGAATGTGAGGTGTGGAAGTAGTTGGGGCCATCGGTACCGATCCTTCTGGGTTATAGACTTGATAAGTCCACAAAGGGTTCTGTTGAACCGTTCAGTTTGCCCGTTCCCCTGCGGATGGTAGGGGCTGGTCCTGGTCTTTTTGATACCATACATTTCACAGAACTCGCCAACCAGACGGCTCTCAAAGTTCCTGCCCTGGTCAGAATGTATGTGTGCAGGTAGACCATAGTGAACAAACCACCTATCGTGAAGAGCCCGAGCCACACGCGGTGCTGTTTGGTCTTTGCATGGAACAGCCATGGCGAGCTTTGTGAAGCTATCCGTCATGACCAATACATCCTCACAGTTACCCAGTCCTCGGTCCAGCTTCACAAAGTCCACCGCAAGGCATTCCAAAGGTTGAAAGGACAACAGGTGCCGCATAGGGGGACGGACGACTGGAGATGGGGCTTTCGCCACAACACATGTAAAACAGTTGCGAATGTGGTCCCGAACATGTTTGTTCATACCAGGCCAGAAGCAGCGGTCCTTGATGAGCCCCAAGGTTCTCCCAACACCCTGGTGTCCCCACAGATCATGTGCAGTTTGTATCACCTCGACCTGCAGTTGACTTGGAACTAGAAACTGGTAGACCTGTCCAAGGCCAGGATCCTCCGTGACCCGGTACAACACACCATGATGTTCGACAATGCGAGGCCACTCTCGTAACCACCCGGCAATGTTCTTGGATGTCGCATCTGAAGCTGGGCAGTCCTGACCAGGCTCACACCTACGAGCCCAACGTGCCCAGATTTCTCCAAGGGCCTCGTCTTTCTTTTGCATTGATGCTAGGTCCTTATGGGAATAAGACGGCAACACCGAGGGTACCATCTTGTCCGGTTGACTTCCCTCACTTTCACTAGAGATGAGGGCTTCTTCAATGGACTGTAATTCATACGGTAGTGGAGTGCACTGCATGACGGCTTGAAAGTCAGTCGTCATTTCGGACACGGCATCTGCATTGGCAGGGTTGCGACTCAATGCATCTGCACACTTGTTCGACCGTCCTGATCGATATCTGATGTCAAGATCGAAGAGTGCCAGTTGTGCCACCCATCTCTGCTCTGTGGCACCTAACTTTGCAGTGAGAAGATGAGCGAGGGGGTTGTTGTCAGTCCAAACTATGGTACGACGGCCCAACAGATACTCCCGAAACTTGTCCGAGACCGCCCACTTAAGAGCCAACAGCTCCAACTTGAAACTGGACATATCTGGATAGCTCTTCTCAGCACCACGCAATCCCCTGCTGGCGTAGGCTACTGGATGAAGTCTCCCTGAATCATTATGCTGTGACAGACAAGCACCAAGCCCTTTCAGGGATGCATCTATCTCTAAGACGAAGTCCTGGTCGAACTTAGGGTAGGCAAGCACAGGAGTGTCACACAAAGCAGCTTTCAGTGCCTGAAAAGACTCATCTGCCTCACTGGACCAAGTGAACGACGGGGGTGGCTTCCCTGCTTTTACCCCTGTCTTACCGGTGAGGGCATGAAGGGGAACTGCGATCCCGGAAAAATTCTTGACATACCTCCGGTAGTAGGAAGCCATACCCAGAAACGACCTAAGCTGCTCTGTGCTAACTGGAGTCGGCCACTGTTTGATGCGCTCCACCTTCTGTGGGTCCACTGCTACACCCTTATCACTAACAATGTGCCCCAGGTGACACACTGAATGCTGGAAGAACTTGCATTTACTGCCGTTCAACTTTAGACCATTACGTTCTAACCTAGTGAACACAGTGTCAAGCCGGTCCAAGTGATCTTGGAAAGTACCCGAGAAAATCAGCACATCATCCAGATATAGTACAAGCTGAGTGAAATTTAAATCACCAAATATCGACTCCATAATACGTTGAAACGTACTAGGGCTGTTTACCAGTCCCTGCGGAAGTCGCAGGAACTCATATAAGCCCCATGGGACTCTGAAAGCGGTCTTAGTCACCGAATCTGGGTGAACAGCTACCTGGAAATAGCCGTGCGCTAGATCCAAGGACGAAAACAACTTTGATCCTCCAAGTGACTCGAGGGTTTCTTCTATCCTCGGCAGAGGAAATGAATCTTTTGTGGTCTTCTCGTTGATGCGCCTATAATCAATGCACAGGCGAAGCTGGCCGTTTTTCTTCCTGACCAGGACGATGGGGCTCGCATAAGGGCTGACGGACTTCCTAATGATGTTTCTGTCAAGTAAATCTTGAAGCATCTTCTTCACTTCAGCCACGCGGCTCGGAATAATCCGCCTGTACGGCAAATTCACTGGTTTATTGTCAGCCAACTTTATCTCGTGCGGGATCATATCACAGAAACCTATGTCATACGGCCCTATGGAAAAAGCATTCTCATGCTTCCTAATCAAGGAGGCTACCGATTGTGCTGCACCACAATCCATGCCTTGCAGACTAACACCTGGGGGCAGTAAGTAACTGGACCCATCAGGGAAGATAAACGACTCCCGATCTAGGGTATCTTGGGGCCCCTTGTCTACAACTGGATCAGGGCAAGTCTCTGCTTCGTCTGCGGTATCAACAACCACACTGTGGGTGGACACAGCCACTCCATTTTCCTGGACATCAGCTACCACCCGGTCCTCAATGACTGCTGCGGATGCCGTAGCCAGCTTGGTAAGGGCCGGAATGATCAGTTGTTTATGGCTCATATTCACCACAAGGACAGGAATTGAGGTTCCATTCACCTCCTGAATACCCTCCACCACAGGCCATGAGGGCTCTACATCACCATCTTCAGGATCAAGCTCATCAACTCGATCACGTGAAAGAGGTCTGAGTAAGACAGTTTTTCCCGTACATCCGGTCATAGACCTGCCAATCTCACATCGAATCAGCTTAGTGCAAGCAGGGGGAACAGACTCACACTTATGAGTCCAAACCTCTGCAACATGAGGATCTGAAACGACTCCGTCCTGCACGTGGTCACGGCTTACATCAATAGACCTGAACCAACGTAGGGCAAAGTCCCAATCTGGGCCTAATTGGCAAACATTGCACTTTCTAAGCCCAGCAGATAGCATCCTCAAAACATTGCACCCTAAAAGGACGGGATATTCCTCTCGTCGACCTCCGGTATCTGGCGGCTCCTTGCAGGACACCAAGAAACTAGCAGTAAACTCACGCCCCAACACCTTAATGGGGACTTCCAGAAACCCTTCTACTGGGATGTTAAGGCCATTTGCCCCCAGCAGATTGACATATGTACCCACCTCATCCAGACTTCCCACCTTTGAGGCTAAGTGATCATGATAAAACTTGGAAGAAATCAGGGACGTCTCTGCACCCGTGTCTAATACACAGCATGCTGGAACCCCACAAATAGAAATCTTTGCAGTCGGACTGCTAGCGAGGAGTTTCTTTTTGTCATCCCTGGTAATCATCCGGTCAACATCCGCGGAGGTATCCTCCTGCAAATCACCATCACAAGTAGCGCTGTTTGGCTCAGGATTTTCGTGACTGGTGGGCACAACTAAACCCTCCGCCATAGTGCCCTCTAAGACGGAGGTGAGGCGTTTCCCGAAAGGGAAGTCTGCTCTGATGTTGCCTCTTTGTTGTTGGTGTCTTGAGCACGTCTTCGTGCAAAGCATCTCTCCTCGGAATGACCCTGCTTGTGGCAAAAAGTGCAAGTAACCGGGCTACGGTTTGTCTTCCTCCGCTCCTGGGTAGGAGCCCTAAAGGTGCAGGACTGCAGAGCGTTGGAGACGCCCTGTAGTTGGGTATTCATCTGGGTCTGCTGCTGGACCAGTATTTGTACAGCTGCTTGGAGTTGCTTTTGGCCCTCCAACAGCTCCGTCAGCAATTTCTGATTGTCTACACCTGACTCAGTAGAAGGCATAGGCCCTGTTGTTTTACCCGAGTTTCGGCTGCGCCCCTTTTCAACAGTGCGAAGGTCGACGTCTTCCCGAGCCTCGTCAGCATCTGCCAAAAGGCACAGTGCCAATTCTCGCATGTCATAAAAGGAGACCTCCGTACGATCCATAGCCAATCTCCGAAGCTCCCTCCTCGCCGAGACATCTCGCACACCTCTGATAAGTTGCTCTTTCAGGGCGTTCTCTTTCAGCTGGATAACAGCCGCCTTTTCACGAGTTCCTTCTGCAGCAGATTCTATGGTGCTGTAAAGGCGCATGAGAGCCCTGCTATATTCAGCTAAGGTTTCACCCTCGCCCTGGACACGGCTACAGAAGGAAGCATTCAATGACTGAACAGACTCCGGACAGCCAAACCTACGCAGCAACAAAGCGGACAACCTCTCAAAATCCTCTCTTTCCTTTGCAGGACAGCAGAGGACCTCCTCCTTGGCCTCACTACCCAAGTGATCAATAGCTGTGCTGACCAGTTCCCTTCCCGAGAGACCTAACTGCCTTGCGTATGTGTCCAAGTCACCAAGCCATTCTTTTAGAGTAGGGTCACCTGGTTTACGCGGAGCACCATTGAACTTTGCTAATTTAATAGTCGGAGCCCGCTGGTATCTCAAGTTTTGGAAAGCTCCGGCCAACGTTTCAGCCAGTGCCTTATTGGTTTCAGCTATGACGTCAGCTACTCCCTCTGGCAACGCCATGGCAACGGATAACTCAGCACTCAAATGGACTAACAGGCAATGGGATTACTGAATCCAAAACCCCAGAAAGGGGAAATTGATTTGCAACAGCTGTTACTAGACAAACATTGTACTTGGATCTAATTACATGTATTTCAGTCTAACAGGAATAAAGCCCAATATGTCAGATGTCAGAATCGGGATAACCTACATGTACTTATGATTTATAATACACACGCAAGTATAAAATCCGAATACATGTATATAGTAGCACTAGCCAAATGCAGTACCTGGTATGCACACTACAATATTTAGTTATATGCACTTGCACAAACAATACTCCACAAATTTTAATCTGTAGAATTCTTTTCTCCAAATGAGGTCTTACACCATCATAACATAGACAATAAAATAATAAGACAGTTTCGATAAATGAGCTTGTCTTATTTCTTAAATGAGCATCAGCCGTCAAAATTATATAGAAATGACAACCGGAGTAAAATATATATCAGGGGTTTTCCTTAATGCCGTAATATATATTGACGCTCTTGCTTCAGCTTGACACCCTGGATCCTGTCTACGACGCCAAAATCTGTAGTGGAACAGCCACCCTGAGGACTATCCCTGGGGGGTGGTTCACCCTCGATGAAAAGGATCAGGAATGTCAAAATAGAGAAGTCACTTGAGTACAGAGATCTGGTCTCGGCTGGTTTATTGTGTTGACCCGTTGAGATTACATGAAAAAGAAAACCCTACAAACAAAGCCAAAGTACAAATAATGAGACCTAATAATATTAAGTGTTCATTACACATCTAATTAATTGTTCAGAGACCTTATACTGTGATATTAATTAACCAAATAATGATTAATCGTCACTAACATTATACTTCAATGAGGAGTATATATATTCTCGAAATATATTGAATGAACTGGTTTCCAGCAATATGTTAAGTTTGTTAACAATGAATCTTACCCTGATATATGGGTAAAAGTGGCCCAAGAGGCTGGGATGCCGCTACTGGTTATCGACTAGGCAAGGCTACCAGTCTAACGTTGTACGTGGCTATAAAATAGAATGCACACACACAACTAAAGATAACATGATTGAGCATAAAGTACAATTTAAAGCATTATCATTGCCCCGCAACACTGCGCGACCCCCTAAATCTGGTGTTTATACATTGTATATATTCACACACAGTGCGCCTGCAATACACAGCGCGCACTGTCGCCCGTGAGGCTGCCATTGCGCAATACACGTACATGTACTTTGTGTGCATAAACACATAGCGTTTAATTAGCGACTGAAACCTCAGATTTACGTGCCAAATAAACACACTCAAAATCCACAAATAATAATGATATAAGATTCCCCAGCCCAATGAAAGGCATCTGTAATACCCAAAGGTTTGACTGGTTATAACGAAGTGGAGGAGCAGTAAATAAGATCAGTCATAAAATGAGGGAAATTCGGGAGCAAAAATGTTACCTGAAGAATCCGGCAACGTCAACGGCAAAAGACCGTGAAGACGTGCGGGCGGTTAACGTCAGGAACTCTAAAGGCTACTCCGCCATTCGTGAAAGCATGACTGATGCCAACTTAGTGGTCCCCAACTTCCTAATATATAATTCAAATAACTAGATTTATGATACTCTAGCTATTAGGTTATCAGACTAAATAAGTATAAATATGCACCACCGAATAAACCAGAACTAGATTACATTGCGTAGGTGGACATCACAATGTGAAAACTGTAAAGCGGTAAATGGTGATGCAAAGGATATTGTGATTATGATATATGTCCGGGTGGTATTTAAGGACTAATAAAATCCGTTCCCCTACATTATGAAAACTGAAAGAGGAGATTATATTATCGATATCTACCTCATAAGCAAACAAATGTTTAACCCTTCAGATAAAACTTTCCTTAAACCTCAAAATGTTCAAACCTCATAGAGATACTAATGTGGGTTTGCATAAACATTTTGATAGACTATGGCCAGATAAGATATTCCTACTGGCAGGTCGAAACACAATTTTTTTTTATGATGGTGTGTCGGTGTCGGTGTCGTGTTTTTTGTGGGAGGCAATTTTGCGTCCGCAAAATAATTTGATAAGGGGAAGGTTAGGACTCTACATGTCGTTGGTTGCGCGATTTAAATGCTGCATTGTTAGCGCCTGAATTACGTAACAGGCCTAATGGCGGTTTGCGCAACTGCTTTTGGCGTGTTCAATTATTATTACTACCAATTAATTTTTGATTGGAGATGGGGGACCATGTTGCACACATCCCACGCCCTTGGATAAGCCTAATTTCACTTCACAGTTTTATACAACGTTGTAATAGCCAACGACGTCTAGTTACACAAACCAGACTACAGATTTCTGACCACCCAAACTACTTTGACTTGTTTTTTTTACCCTCCTTGACTGTGTTCATTAACCGAACCAAAGCACCGGATATATTTGATTTTTAAAAATCTTTTTTACGACCGTATAATTTTTAACCCCTTTGAATATTCAAACTGTTTAGAATTCTGATGCTCCAGCTTAAACCATATATTGTTTGTACATTTTGCTATTTCTTCTTACAGGACCAGTATAAGATGTGCTACGATGTCTTTCAGGCGTATCTAGATTCTTCCAGTCTTTATGTAAACTACTCTCCCATGAACGAAATTGTTTAGGTTTACACATTGCATATAGACATATATAACAGTATACTTTGGTACAATTTATGTAGACCCTAAGCTGTCGTTGGGGAGGGGTTCCCGCTGTATGATCTACAAAGTGCGTGGAATCTCAAGTCAAGAAACCAGTTTTAAAGCCTAAAGACACTTAATGGTAGTATACAACATTTGAGAATAAAGTCGCACTTTGGCTTTCTGAGTTACAAGCAGAATCAACAATTTTTCACTGAAAAGTCAATTTTGGGATTTTAACAACTGTATAAATGAAAAACTCTATTCTATCATATCCCGAAGATTTTAAACTGAATCTCTTCACGAAATATATTTTTGGGGGATGATTTTTTTTTTAACTCTGGTTAAAGTGTGCACAGATCACAAATTTTGAGCTTCATTTTCTCAAAACAAGGGGTCATAACGTATGATAATTTGAAAAGGTTGTATCGGGGGCTAGGAACGAGATACCACAACACACAATATATCATTAAAGCTTTTAACTTGTATATATTAAAGCTTTTAACCCATACTTTCAGGAAATACCAAAATCATGATTTTCAAATGTTGCTACTTTATCCCCAACAGGTCACAAATGAATGGATTTGGGGGTTAGTATTGTATCTTAAATACTGTAAACACTGACCTTTTAAAAGTTTGTGTGCAAAGATGCTGACAAATCAGAGAAAACGGAGGGGAAAAATGCTGTTCTTGTAGTCTAGTTTCCTGACCCTACTTTCATAAAATTTCGACTGCAACTTGATAATCAAGAGTACTGAAAACAATAGTTTGAAGAACTATATGTATTTTGTAGATGTATGTTACATTTTCTGCAGGAGTTGTAAAATAGGTTAGATTTACACAGAGTATACGTTTATTTAGAATGTTATACCCAGAACAAAGTTTAATTATACATTTAATGTTATATTTTAGTCTGACTGACATTCCCATTCCTCTATAAGGGTTTTCAGACTTGGTTTGGTATTGTTTCTAAATCTCATTTTATAAGACTAATTTGGGTGTCATTCAGTCCTTCAACAGTATGAAGCTTTCTTTGAAAAATAAATTATGCACTTTGATGGACGTCAAAAGTATAAAAGTATAAAGGTATTACATGGTAACATGAAGTACCATTCTCAACCGTAGAACGCACATAAACGTCAGTATAAGTGCTACTAAATTATTAAAACAAACGGTTACGATGGTACTTTGGACTATATATTTGTCCATAAAACTGTCAAAAGGTTTATGTAAAAATGTGACTGAGCCATTCTCTAAAGAACAAATTCAAGTGAGAGTAATGACTTCAAAACTGTAATGAAATTCATAACGATGAAATATTTTCACTACCTTTTTATTATCATAAATGATAGATATAAAGATTTTGGGATTTCCCCCCCAATTCTATTTCATTAATGGGTCTTTTTGGGACTTAGGTTTTCAGTTACAGAGTCACGTGTGTATTTTATACAAAACAAATTTAACGTTTTTAAACTGTAACCGAGAGCAGAAACAATTGAATGTATAAAGAAATTATTATAAAAGAATGTATTGTGTTTTTGACATTTACTCGGAGCAGTCGAGATCAATTTGCCAACATTAAAACAGGTCTTTAAAACCAATTTGAATGGTATTGCAGTCGCGTAGGCCTATGCTTTTCTTTAAAAATTCCAACATTTCGGAAAAAAAGATAGCAAGTTTGAAATGTGCTTTGAGGCTTTGAGAAAAATGTTGCAGTTATGCGAGTTACTTCACATGGTGAAACCACAATCAATTTCCACGGTACGGTTTTACATTCCATATTAGCCAGGCGTAACTGAGTGGAAACTTTCTTGGAATACTTATAGAGGAATTTCACATTAGCCCCTTCTCCGCACTTCCGGGTTGAAAGCGAGAATGTCAGTGGTAAACAAAACAACGCTTTTCAGCACATTCATTCATGCATGAATTAATCGGGCATAAAAGGCAGCGCAGGCGCGCGATCCGCATAAAGTTGTTTACTGTGACATTGAGATCCTCGTTTTCAAACGCGGAAGTGCGCAGATCGGCGCTAAACTCGTCGTTGTGGGATTCCTCTATATCAAAGCTACTATTGACAACAGCTGGTACTCGGATGCTATGCGCGTAGTGTACGGAGTATATGAATGAGAACCAGTTCATTGCTAGTCTTGGTTTCGAGTCGCACTCATGCTTCATTTCCCCTGTAAACTCCGCCCATAAAGGGAGGGCTTAAAGCCATGAGCGATATTATGACATGTATTATGCATCCTTCTTACAGCATGAAGCTTCTCAATACACGGTTCTCCAGTAATTGTACTCATCAACCATGCTCAAGTGAGGGCGCACTATACCTCTTTAAAGAGCAACTAAAACGCTGATTACAATTTTGACTTTTTGACTTATCTGATAGTTTATGCATCCCCAAAACTAATATAACAAGTTTCATAAGTCTGAATTTTGTTATTTTTTTGGAGCATTTTCCTTTTGAGCCACTTTGACTCGGTTCAGAAAAGGCCAAGGTCAACTGCGTGCCGTATCGCGCGAGTGATGACGTATACATGTAGAAACATATGACGTCACTGTATTATACGACAATGTTTTACGTAGAGTCTGTACGTATTTTTTTGTCTAAGGCTAGTATTACTTGCTGTACTTTTTGCAGGTGTAACACCACGGTAAACATATTTTAAAGTGTTGACATCTTTGTGAGACACATTTTGAATTGGGGTTTTAGGCTTGTTCTTGCTGAAAAGTTAGTTAGAGTCATATTTTTTGCAGTCGGCTTTTATTGGGACCTGCGCGGCGAGTTGTGTGTGAGCTGATGCTATACTCTATTCTGGCGACTTTGCTTATGCAGCCCTCATAAGGACCCGCACCTTCTCAGAACTATACAGGTACCAGACTCAATCGTATGCAGCCTATTTATGCCTCAGTCACATATCCACCGATTCGGGATAAGGCGCCTGTACGGCCCAAATTTCGTGAAAAATTGGCAAAATCTCACGGCGTCCGCAAGGGTGCCGTGGCTATCCTGCGGGCGCCTTGGCGTTCTTTCCTCGCCGTAGGGCGGAGTTAAAATTTTCCCAATGTGTCGTAGACATTTTTACTGGCTGTAAGCCCGTAGACCGTCGTAGACAGCATCGCACGGGCATCGCACGGGCACCACACGGGTCCAGTACGGCCCCCGCAACATTCGTACGGATGCCCTACGATTTGGGGACGGAATTTCGGGCCCCTTAAATTGTACGGCACCCGCACTATTTCCAAGATTATCGTACGAGTATCTTACGATGTCCGTGCGAGTCCCTCACGAGCCCCGTACGATGTAAAACAAATCGTACGGGTATCTTACGGCTCCCGTCCGACTACCATCCGACTGCCGCGCGGCGTCCAAGATTCCCTTGCGGACCTGGCGCGGCGCCTTACACACGGGCACCTCGCGATTGGATTGTGAAAACTTCAAAGAGCACCGCGCGGGCCCCGCCAATTATGTGACTTGCTACACACGGATGCCGCAGACCCATGCGATACCCCCGATTTCCAAAAAAAGTGAAATCCGCCATAGGTAGAAAAATTCGTACGGGGCCTGGTGGATATGTGACTGAGGCATTACGGTACCGTATGTGTACAATATACGTTGAGTCAAGCGAGCGTGGACAGGACGGCCGGGGCTCTGGCTGCTCGAGCCGGCAACCGCAGGGAACGTTTGGAATGTTCGGTGCCTTTAGAGTTGGAATGGCTCCAGCCTTCAAACGGAATTGTGCCTTCAAACCCAGCTGAGTTGTCATACTAACACTATCATCAATACAGTCTTTGGCGGAATGTTCTGCACATATTTTCGACCATTTCGACAGCCGAAAATCAGATATTGTATTGTCCACAAAGCGGACCCACTTTCGCCTTTAAACTCGGATTTGTTTCTCTATTTTTCTTTTATCATTGCACCCTTTTCATTTGGTTCTAGGGAATTTCAAATTACTTTAATTGTTTCAAACGTTTAATCAAATAAAAAAAAAGGAAACAAACATGGTAGAAGGGGCCAGGGCCGGATCTCGTTCATTTACTTGACTTTATTTCCATCCTTAGGTAACTGCACAAATACAGTAATTAGCCACTTTAGTATACAAAAACATGACAAAATTCGTTGACGAAAAGGACCCGCAAGAAGCAAGGCTTGCCGAGTGCAAGTCCCCTGTATAAGACTATAAGAAAGGATACATGAATATACAAGACTAGGAAAACATAAAACGACAAAGTGATGAACTGAGAGTGAAATGAAATAAAATGTACATTAACATAAAGCGTGGTTCTTAATAAAACATATCATAACAATCGATTGATTAATGCATGATCTACACAACGATGGATTTATTATACCCTACATAAATCATCCATTTCTAAAGAGAATCACAAGATATTCCATCTGAAAGCTAGTTACGAGTAAATTAATGAACAAGTTCTGTACTTGTTGGGAAAGAATAGTTTAAATTTAGTTTTAAAAATTGATAAATATGCTTAACCTTCTTATATAGGATTTATCCAACGAATTCCAGAATGTGGATCCCTCAAATATAATACTTTTTGTGCAAGAGAAATCCGGATGATTAGTGGTATTGAAATGGAGCATTTAACAAGTGTATGATTTTTTGTTATGCAAGTCGCCTATCACAAGGCCAAGTCGCCCATCACAAGGCCAAGGGCCACTCGACGTGTGGGCTGCAAAGAAAAGTGTGGAAGAACCAGCCCTTCACACTGAAAAAAGACAAGATAATATAATCTGTTCACAGTATGAATAGGGTCGGGATGGGCGCTCTTGGTGTAATTAAATTAACAGACGTCCAGCTGTTGTCTATTCCTCGCTTTGCGACGATCGATTTAAATTTCAATTTAAATATGCATGTTGGAATGTGTTAATATAAGTTTTCCTTTATACATTGAACTAACTTATCCATAAAATAACCGTAAAATTGAGTGAGTCCTTGTTACGACTGAACTTAAGACACCATTATCTGAAAATCACGGGATTGGATATAAAATACAGTGGTTGTTTCTATAAAATTGGCGGGAAAACTGTAAATACTAATTAAAAATATCCTCATCGACCACACTCACCCCTTCATGGGGTGCAGCCCGTCAACCATACACGGTTCTCGACCCTGTATCCCCATCAACCACGCGTATACCTTCATACCGGGTGAAGCCCATCAACCATACAAGGTTCTCCTCATCCACGCTGAACCCTTCATACGGGGTGTGATGCCATCAACCATGCACGGTTCTCCTGTATCCTTATCAACCACGCTCAACCCTTCACTCTAAAAAAATTTGGTCAAAATGGGTTGATATTTTGCTAAGTGTTGGAAAACATATCAACAACTGAAAATCTTGGGCAAATTCTTCCAAATAATTGGTCCATTTTTACCCGAATTAACCAACAATGTGGTAAATTAATACCAATGTTGGGTAAATAACAGTTGCCCAATTATGTTTTACCCAAACATTTTTACAGTGTTCATACGGGGTGAAGCCCATCAGCCATGCACGGTTGTCAAAAATCTTCATCAACCACGCTCATCCCTTCATACGGGGTGAAGCTCATCAACCATACACGGTTCTCCTATATCTTCATCAACCACGCTAAACCCTTCACACGGGGTGAAGCCTATACGGTTCTCTTATATCCTCATAAACCACGCTGAATCCTTCACACGGGGTGAACTCAAACCCAATTATTTCTTGTTTTGGTTTATTCCAATTGGCGCAACTCATACATGACTCAACACGTGTCACTGAGCACTCAAACAATAATCGATCTCATTTTCAGCTCCCATCCAGAGCTAATAAAGGAATGTGGGTATTACCAGTCCTAATCAGTGACCATTGTCTTGTTTATAGTCAACATATAGTTGGAAAACACCAAAAAATAAAGATCGCTCAATAAATTTTCGATGTCTTACAAATATAGACAATGATGCATTTAAAGACGACCTCCTTAATGCACCATGGCAAGATGTACTGGACTCTTATTATGTTGATGAAGCGTGGTGCAAATGGCACTCCATATTTATGAGTATTATTAACTTTCATGCGCCAATCAAAAATAAACGTATTTGGGTGCCTCTTTACCTTGGCTCGATTGCGAAATTCTTAAACTTATGAGACAGCGGGATCGTGCACACAAAATCGCAAAACGCTCAGGCTCACAGATTGATTGGGACTCTTACAAAAAGCTGCGGAACGATGTAATAAAATTCGCACTAAGAAGAGTGAATACTATACATCAGCCATAGAAGAAAAGCAATTCGTCTATGCTATGGAAAAAACTAAAGGAGGTACTTCCTAAGAAACAGAAAATTGCTCCAAATTCTATCACTTCCCCAAATAGAGAAAATATTGACGATCCCACCGACATTGCTGATACATTAAATGAACACTTACGTACAGCTAGAAATTGCCTATCGCGCGAACTTGAAAACAATGATACCTACGCCTCTATAGGTGATTCTCTGGATGAACTTGAAGAATGCACTGTACCTAATATTACAGAAGAGTTCGTTCAAAAGCAAATATCATCCATGTCGGTTGGGAAAGCAACAGGTGCGGATGGCATCAGTGTTAAAATGGTTAAAATTGCTTCCCCTTATATTACTAAATCTTTAACTTATATTTTTAACCTCTCCATAAGATGCGAGCAATACCCTAAAGATTGGAAACACGCCTTGGTAACACCAATTCACAAGGGAGGAGATAAATGTAGTACAGGTAATTACCGGTCTATTTCTATACTGCCAATTATCTCTAAGATTCTAGAAAGATGGGTGCACTCGGCAGTATATAGCTACCTCGATGATAACAATTTGATACCTAGTTGCCAATCGGGATTTAGACCGTTGCACTCAACTGAAAGCACTCTACACGATGAAATTATTTATGAAATAAAATGTGATCCGGTCAATTTGAGAAGCATGGTTCCTTTAACAAACAAGTGTTTTAAGGTTAAGGAGCAAGGTGAAGTTACAGGTAGCGTGTTCATAGATCTCAGTAAAGCTTTTGATTGTGTGGATCATGTATTCCTACCAGGCAAATTGAAGAAGCTGAATTTGTCATCTTCTGTAATTAATTGGTTTAAGTCGTACCTAGGCGGTCGTAGTCAGTCTGTAAATATTAAGGGCACAATATCGAAGGTTGCCCATAGACATAGGCGTTCCACAAGGGTCGATCTTAGGGCCACTTTTATTCATTGTTTATAGTAGTGATTTTCCATCTTGTATACCCAAAAATTGCAACTTATTTATGTATGCAGATGACTCCACGTTAACGTGTAGCTCCTCTGGTATTAACGAAATAGAAAGGAACTTGAATGTAGCTCTTGCTATTATTCACAACTGGTGCCTAAGAAACAAACTAGCATTAAATGCCAACAAAACCAAATGTATGCTTATTGGTTCAAGGCAGAAAATATCGAACGTCGACCTGAACGTGTGCATTGCTGATAAGGTTATCGAAAAAGTAAAATCTTGTAAATGCTTGGGTGTAGTTGTTGATGAAACATTAAGTTGGGGTACACATGTTGAATACGTAAGGAAGACTGTTTCGTCTAAATTGGGTGTGTTAAACAGAATTCGTGATTACGTTCCCCGGTGTGGGGAGGAAGGTACATATCTCACGACAATACCCTCAAAAAATGTCTAAAAAGAGCCGCACGGATAATCCTTAAATGTACCTCCCTCACCCCCTCAGCTGATATGTTTGCCAGACTAAATTAGATTCCTTTTAATGAAAGAGTTCAGTCCAAAAAGGCTATCCTTGTTTTCAAATGCCTTAACAAAATGACTCCTTTGTACATGACAAATCTGTTCACACCACTTACAGTGATTCGTGAAACACGACAATCGACCCAAATGGCACTGAAAGTTCCTTTCGCCAAAAAGGAATGCTACGTGACAAGTTTCGCTGTGAGTGGTGCCAGTATATGGAATAATCTGCCTGAACAAAATGAGAACCATAAACTCCATATGATGCACGATATGGGGCAGAGGACACCCCCCCCCCTCTTTTGTGTTGGTCATTGTGTTCCCAGAATTTCAGGAATTCTTTTCAGAGGTCTAGGGGGGATGTGTTAGGTAACAATAGTCTGGAGAGTGTATAGGGTATAGGGACAAAAGGGGGGTACCCCTCTGCCCCATATTGTGCTGGGTATAATAAACTCCTGAAGTACATTTAAATCAGAGCTACGTAAAGCCATCTGTCAGTGATATTTCTGTCATTTACGCTGATCTGCGGAGTTATAAACTTGGTTGCCAAAATACTTTGGAGCCGGATGGGAATTTCCCCTTGTTTTTTCACCCTAAAAGGTTTTTTTCGCGGGTTTTTCGCCCATCCCGTAAATCAGCAATAGGCTTCTGGAGAGTTGAAAAGTTAACCGAAAATAGATTTATTTGTGTAAACATTATTGTATTTGTTTAAATATTTTGTATAATGTGTAAATATTAAGTTTTAACTAATAATATGCAGGGCCCAATGGAAACCAGTTTTAAACTGTTTGGGCACACCCTGGGAAAAGAAATGTAATAAATAAATAAATAAATAAATAAATAAAATCAGGCTTCGTCATATGAATCATGAATATTTAAAGAAAACATGATTTAAGATTTATATTGCATCATTCCTGCTTAAAACAATGAAGTATTATCTTGACAATGATATTTTGTGTCCAGAGACAATTATTTCCCAGATTAAATATGAGAAAACAATTTTTGAAAATGTTTGTCCAAGCTACTCCGCCCCCCGAGTGGGACCTCATTAATATAAGTGTGTGACGTAGATCGGGGCACATTACCCATTCATCACGGGTATGCATTGTGTGTACATTGTACGGCGAAAATTCTTCGTCCAAAATCTAAGCAAAATATAGTGTTTTTCGGCCATGCCGACAAGGTGTGTGGCTGCTGGGTGCAGCAAAACAACGACGGATGGAGTAAGCCTTTATTTATTTCCAACTGATGCGAAATATCGGAGAATTTGGACGGCGAAAGTGAAGGTGACAAGAGCAAAGTGGTCCGGCCCCAGTAGCTTTTCAGCGTTATGTAGCGACCACTTTGAGCCGTGATGTTTCGATACTGGTATTTTCAAATCCTTTGGGATGACCATTAAAAATATGCTCAAGTCCACTGCCATCCCAACAAAGTTCCCAGATGTGAGTAAGATATAGGCGAAAGCAGTTAAACGGCCCATTCCCCGAGGAGCCTCGCTAAAAGGAAGAAAATCAGGGTAAGTTCGATGTTAGTTGTTGTTGCAACTTACGAAATTGCACGTGTAGACCTAGTGTGTGTATACGGGGCCGGGTCCAGACTATCGAGTCGATCCATGAATTTCGGTGCCTCGGTCTACGTCACGAACAGCGCCCTCAATTTGAGTCTCAACAAATTTCAAAAAGGGGGGTAAATTTTTGACCTGCAAATAATGACACTAAAACTTCACTTGAACCAGTTTGGCTTTTAATTCGCATTTAATACATATATATGAATTTATTTATAAAATAAAATGTGATCCTGTCATTTTGAGAAGCATGTTTCCTTTAAGAGGGCATCGATTGGATAACAGAAACGTCAATCTTCCATGCAGATATCAATATACATATCTTTTGAAAGTCTGCTTTTTCGTAATGAGCAAATCAGGCATCGAAAGGACATGATCTAAAGCAATATAAAAAAAAAGGAATGACCTTTTACAGAAGAAAGATAACGAGTATCTTTAGCACCTACGCTAGCTTCTAGTCAAACGCAATGCTTACATTTTAACAAGAAGCTTACATTTTAACAAGAAGCTAAAAACGACTGCAATGAAGACTAACTGCCTATATGCCTGCATATCATGCACACAATTGCCATTAACCACAACCATGCAGTATGTATAGAATTACCCATGAAAGGGGTAACGTAGGGCGGTGCGCAAGATATGGTAGACTTAGTTTGGCGTACTTGTATTTTATTTCCTCAACCAGTGAACACAACACGATTACTGTGTTGGTAAGCACACGCAGGGTATTATGTAGGACATCAAGTTAGCATGTGATATTATCGCCGAAACAAAAGGATTAACGAGATTTCAACCTGTTAATACAAGTTGCCATGGCCTTGTATAGATCATGTCATCGTGGGGTACCGGTAGCACTTCTATTGTACGTTGTCTTCATTCTCCACGAAGGTACGGATTATATATATATTTTTTCAAATGGCTACCCGGAAATAGAATTAAAATTCAATTAAAAGTCAGCACGTCAGTGATTGGGCAAAGCGCAGCTTGTTGCGGGAAGAAAAGTTTGATTTTCGGCCTCGTTGAAAGTAGATAACATATTGACAGTCTTATGATTTAATTATTTTTCTTGGGGACTATGAGGAACTTATGGTGGTCCCTGCAAAACACCATGGAGACATTTTAAGACACCATGGGTTTCCCATGGGACCCCATGAGACACACATGGGGACTGATAGAAGTCATGGTGGTCCCTGTAAAACACCATGGAGAAATTTTAAGACAGCATGGGTTTCCCATGGGGACTTATCGAGGAAGCCATGGTGGTCCCTGCAAAACACCATATGGAGAAATGTTAAGACACCATGGATTTCCCATGGGGTCCCATGGGAAACACGTGGGGACTGATAGGGAAGTCCAGGTGGTCCCTGTAAACACTATGGTGGTGCATGTGAACACCATGGGGAATGCAATATGGTGACAAACTGACCACCATGGGAACACCACCATGGGAACACCACCATGGGAACACCACCATGGGAACACCACCATGGGAACACCACCATGGGAACACCACCATGGGAACACCACCATGGGAACACCACCATGGGAACACCACCATGGGAACACCACCATGGGAACACCACCATGGGAACACCACCATGGGTTCATGGAAATATCCCTTTGTTTAAACTATGGCACGAATTTCTAAGAGCTTACCATCTAAACCATGAGTGAGACAAACTTCTAAGAGGTAACCTTTCTTTGAATGACAGGGGTTGCTCTTAATCTGCAAAACAAAGCCGCCACACAGCTTCAGACTACGACTGCTGCGTCTCAAGAGCACACAGAGTTAGCAAGCCTAGCTATTGATGGGAACCTTGGCACGCATTCACACACCGGTATGTGTAATGAAATTATTTTTCCACAACGGAGACGCTCTTAATTTAACTTAAGCCACACCCCTACGTACTCAATCACGCTGTAGTTGATGGAATTCCCCGATTAGCTTTTTGTATAAAACGAAAGTTTCCTTTTCAGACTGCATGTAGTTTTATTTGTATTCCCGCATCGCTGCACTGAACTGCACTTTTGCACACTCACGCGGATATAATTTGGATATACATGTATTTCTTACAGTGTCGTTTCGATTTATGCCGGGCCATCGAAAAAGGGACGATAAAGGAAGAAAATAGGGGGGGGGGGGACGGCGAGTGAAGAGAAACCATGTGAAATATCCAGGAAAATACGTAACCTGTATATGTCAATGGCTTTAAATGTAGTGTACATGATTGGTCATTGTTGCAATTTTCAGAAATAGGCGGATTTGGGGGTTAGCATTTTATAGCAAATATCGTTTCACTGACCTGTTCAAAGTTTTGCGTTCTTGGATGGCGAAAAAAACCGAGAAAAATGGCGTTTGTTTTCAACCGTCGGGCGGCAGTAAACTGGATTTGTTATTGTGCCCTCTTGTAAAATAAACACATATTTGTTGTAAACGGATCGTTTTCAATTGGTCACATAAACCAGGCCGAGCCGACTGGTTACAACCCGTCGCTTCGGCACACAACGCGTACACACTACTGATCTCTATGTAAACTGGATAGCTAGCTCATTGGCCACTGTGTGCTGTTCTAGCAGCTGAAGCCAGTAACCGCCACATTACCACTCCCATTTTACCACTGATCTATGTGTAAGGAAAACGAGATTGAAAGTAGACCCTGGGGACAAGGTTGTCAAACCTGTTGTTTTGGGAGTGGTAATATGGTGGATGGCGGCTTCAACTTGTACAGCCGAGCGCTATCCAGTTTATATAGAGAACTACGTGATCAGTGGTAAACACAATGACATTTTATCCCGAATGACCCGCGTGTTAAATTCAATTAAAATGCGCGTTCGCGTAACATGGCGTGACATTACGTCAGCAATTTTATCCCGAATAACCTTTGACCTTTGAGATACCAAACTGGCTTATTGAGCGTGTTCGATTACTAACCCGCGCTTACTCGATCGCGCCTCCAAATCGGGGAAAATTGCACATGCGCAGTATGTTAGAGTAAACGAACGATCTCAGGTCACCCGAGTGACGTCAACGCGGCTTGTGACATCTCTGTAGGCCTGGTGGCGCTATTTGCGATACCCAATTTTCTGTCAGCACTGTGACCAGCTTATAATTTGTTTTCTATTTTTTGATAATTTATTATTGACAAATAATTGGCGTTTGTTCATTGTTACTATTTTAAATGACTCATATAATTATTTTTATTTTGATAACAAATTGATAAGAAATGATTAAGGCTCAAATTTTCAATTTAAAAAGTTAGCAATTTAGCAATATGGTCACAACATTTTAACTGAAATTGTCTTCCAAAATTACCAAATATTTAATCAAAAATCTATAGCTTTGCATAGGGTAAACCTATCATGACCATTGACCCCTCAATTTATTTCTGCCTTGTTAGGCGGAGTGTCCATGACTGACGGGACAGACAGAATCGGAGCCCCATTTTAAAGTAGATTGGTTTTAAATAAGGTGACACTCTCACAAGAAAATATACACAGGTTGTATACAATTTGACATTAATTGCAATGTGCCATACGAACCTGCTAAATAGATAAAACTTTACACAACAGGTGTTGGGTAAGGTTTTTCATAAAAGTTTGGAAAATGTTTACTTTAAAAATTGGTACGTACATTTGCTTAATATCTCGGTACAAACAATTTGGTAAAATTTTACTAAATTCGGAAGTTAAAAAATACATCGTTTCTATGTAGAATGACTAGAATTTTACTTTATTTTAAGGTGTTTTTTTTTTACCGTTTCGCCATGTCAAAAGTATACTAAATCTTCAGGTAATTTGGTAGTTATTAATAAAAGGTTAAATATGTTTATCATAAGTGAAATAAATCAACACATAAACAAGAACATTTAATGCAAAACATAACTGTAAATTTATTCTCAATCACTTATTACAATTTCCAAGTAATTATTGTCCAATTTTATTCAATATTTTGTGTTACAATATACTTCAGAAGTATTGTTTGTCCATAGTTCAGTGTTGATTTGCAACAGTAACAGCAAAACACACAGATCAACGGTTATATACATGTGTGACACAAAAATAAGTCAGTCTTTTAAGATAAAGCTCTAGACTTGTCATCAAAACTCGCATGTATCTCATTAATTAGATTAAAAGAGTTAAAGCTAAAAACTGCAGAAAATCGAATATTTTTAAGCAAGTTTTTCTTTCTCAAAAGATACCTTATCAGGTTTGTTTTTAGTTTATGGATAAAATACTTAGCAAACAAATGCAACCACAAAGTTACTTATTATGAGACGTTCTTTAATACAACTCTGTCTCTTGAATAGTGAAATTAGCATCACATGTCAAACAAAAGATTTTGACTCTTTTTAGAGGTTGTAAGAAAAGTCAGTGGTCATTTGAAATATGGTCTGTGTAGTTTTGTTCAAGGAAACTTTGTTTTTAATTTGATGTGAACTTTTGTCTGGCTTCAACAAACTACCATTCGAAGATTCTTAAAAACTTCTGGAAAATGTTAAATCCACAATAATGCAGTCTGCTTAAAATTCAGTATTACACTGAAATGTTTTAGAACTTGGCAATCATAAAGATTGCCTTGTACTGTACTGTTCTGATCACTGTTGAATTTTCATTTTTCAGGTCGAAAAAAGATTTAAAAACTTCATTTATATTATTTTGTTTTACATATTTGTACTGTTTTTATTACAACTTTTTAAGGGCATTAATTAAACTTTAGATTACCTGAAACAATTATGATGGGCGTACATTTTTCTGGAGCTGAAGTCTCTAAAATCTCTGATAGTGCTACTTTTAACAATGCCCTTGATGCCATACACTATTCTAAGAACTCCCATGCCCCATCGCAATATCCTGATACTGTGGACTACACACAAAGTAGGACTTTAAAGGGTGGCTGCAATGGAATTTTTATTGTGTATATCGATGAAATACAGTTTTTGAAACACAACTGTGTGTTGTTTGTATTTTTCTATTTCTCGTAAGCATTTGAAAATAATGTTTTTAAGGCGGGAGGGGGTCAGCCCCGCCCATCAAGTGGTAACGCCGATGTGACGTCATCCCAGGAACCCGGCTGGCTGGTCGGCCATGACTCGACATGTACATGTAGTATACCGAGCGTGCGTTGCATTGACATGCACGTGTGTTTTCGCTGTGTCGTGAAAAGCTTTCAGTGTTTTGCGAATGTTTTTCGTCGATAATACCGTGTCGTTGTGTTGCTGCTGGATTCTGCAACACCACTCAGGATGGTGTCAGTCTTCACCTCTTTCCATTAGAACCGAAATACCGTCGTATTTGGACTCAGAGAGTGCTATTTAGCCCATCAAGTTTTCAAGTCTTTCACAGCGTTCCGCATCGGGAGTCCGATTCGGAGTCTTCAGTAGTTTCGCTGTTACTCTCACCTTCTGGCTCATACATGTACGGAAGAGCTCCAAGATCCTCATCTTCCTCGCCCCAATAATGTTCCGAAGAAATGTCTGAATCAACAAGTCTAAAAAAGAAACCCGATTGTCAGATTCAGATCCAGTGTACATAAACCAAATCCCCAATTATTTACAACAAAGAAAAAGTCAACTTGAAAAACATTTCTTTGCTAAACGTGTTATAGCCATGTAGGCATGAACTTATATGCATTTTAATCATTTAGACTTTAACATAGAAACAAACTGAGCAAATTCAGTGAAGCTAGCACAGCAACCTCTATAAACAGTATTTCAACTGAATGACAGATCTACAGTAAAAACTAGCACTAACATTTGAAAAATATTGGGGAGTGTGTAGATCTTAAATGTACTTCACAATGCTGCTCAGGGCAGGACATGGAAAAATTTAATTTTCCTGAACTGGAGCTGAGTAAATGGGCAGGCTAAGAAAGGAACAAGTTGTGGGCATAACCAGCAACAATTTCACTACCTTCAAAGGGCATTGTAGTTGTCAGATTTTTAGTGCATGGCTGAAACTGTACTTGCATATTTAATTGTATATAGTTGATGGCAGTGCATCATTCACAGTATTATGCCGGTCATATTTGTCTTGTGACGGGCGACTTGCATTAAAAAAAGTATTTTGACCGGGGTCAAAAAGTTTCATAATGAAGGTCTTAAAGTTGATGCTTTGTTCCAGGCCTTAAAGGGACACATTGCCTTCAAATGTCATGAAATTTTGCTGTTTGGAAATGTTCCTTATCTTTTATAAGAGTTGTTCATGCAAAAAAACACGTATAATGTGTTGTAATTAGTGAGTAGTGATTACAAAACAAAAAATTGGCCGCTTACCCCTGACATCTGACCCGCGAAACATAGACTTTTTTCCAGTACTAAATACCACCGTCTAAATAATGCGCAAAATACGCTGTAAGAGTCTTTAGGCTGGCGCTGCAGCCAGTGGCATGATCGCCAGGTACAATTCTCGACTGGAAATACGACTGGTGAACACGGTCCGCCATTTTGTGGAGTCAAAAATTTGGTTCTACAAAATGGCGGACCGTTATTTGTAACGAAATTAAACAAAACCCACGCAATTTGAAGGGATAGTTATGTGAATCTTTATATTCTACTTTTTAAAAAGCTTCCCAACCATATCCATTTCAGTTTTATAGCCCAAATCGCAAAACCCAAAGCAATGTGTCCCTTTAATTTTAGAGTGTGAACCGTTCGTTTAATTACATAAAAAATATTTTAATTTTAAAAAGAGATTTATCAATAATAAAGAAAGTTGTCATAAACAGAAAAACATACTTTGCAACAGCTCCGACAACATTTGTGGGCTTCAAAAATAAAACGCAGTGGCTATTGTTACGGCAGCCCTCGTTACGGAACTGCCTAGTTCCCCGACGTAATGGTACATGTATTCAACGTCACGATGTTGACTATCATCAACCAAATGGTTCTCGGACTTTATTTACTTTAAAAAAAATGTATCTAAAACCACTGAAATCAAAGGGAAGAAAATTTAATCTACTTAAATAGAAATAACCATTTGATTTAAGCCTAAAACCTAAAACTTAAGAAATCTTTTCGAAAAAAAAATTGACCAGCAAGGCAGGGATTTGATCCAGGGATCCCGACCATGCATCAAAATCAGACGCCTTACCAATTACGCTACCCATGGGTAGTTTTAAATCTGATATAAAAATAATGTTCGCAAGCCGTAACAATCATGACAATAGTCAATAGCATTTGAAAGTCGCGTTACGGCTGCCTTAAAAATAGCCACTGCGTATAATTTGTTTTACAATATACGAAGAAGTCCAGTATTTTAGCCACATTTATATGGACTAGCAATCCGTTGTTGACAGTCCGCGCCACTGATTTATAAACCGTGTATGCTATTTGTGTACCATATCGCAGCCTGCCTAGCATAGCAAGCCTGCATATATACTAGCATAGACCATAGTGCATGTTTTGTACATTGAATTGACTTTTTCAAACAATTTTACCGGAGTCCCTGCACTGCCCATGTTTTACAAAATCAGTAGGCCTAGCCAAGGTTTATACTGAAAAATTACTGTACCAAATTGTGACATGTTGGCCTACGTTATTGTTTACCTTCGAATGTCCGTATTTGTCGCTGTTTTGAATTAATTTCCCACTGCTGGCGCATCGTCGGACGTGGCAGCCATGTTTTTAGCATGGCCTTATGGGATACTTACCATACTAACCCGCTCGGCGAGTCGGTACGTTAGTAGAGCCAGGCCCGAACACTGAGTGTAGAGATCAGTGGGCCCGAGTAAGCGCGACAAGTCACGTGAGAGCTAAATCGAACGGGCTCGTGCTTGCACGAGTAAGCGCGGGGTAAGTAATCGAACGCGGTGATTGCAACCTTGCGCCCGTTTTCGGATTGTTAACCCATTTTAGACACAACGCGGACTAACTACATTCGGTCAATAGAGGGCAGTATCAGTTATTTTTTCCAACGATTGTTCGGCCGAACAATCGTTGGAAAACATTATAAATTTCAACTTTTCTTGAAAACGACAGCACACCACGCCAGGTGCCATCATTTCACAGAATGATTGAGACTGCTATTAACTTACAGTCTGGTGAGGTATTTCGTAATAATTCATTAAACAAAATGGGAGGATTACCAATCGTGTACACTACGTTTATAGTACCCCATGTGTTATATTTAGTTTAGCAGTTGGCTTCTATAGCCGAGTTCGGGCGGTCTGTTCTTAATACGAGTTACCCATTCTTGTGCCCGAACGGCGGGAACGCGACTTGAGAACTTTGCATTTGGAACAAGATCACACACCACCAACCAGCAGTCAGGGGTTTACAAGAACATGACGTAATTTGACGCAACATAGAAAACGACCAAAGATGCCGGATGATCTGACGAAGCATAACAAGTCAGCGTACAATTGCCTAAAAGCCCCTTCCATACGTTTTGAAAATAACGCTATTTCTGAACAAACTAGGGGAAAATGCAATCGAACTATTGTGCTTACGTTAAATTAGTTTGCCTCTAAAATTCAGGTTTTTAAAACGAATGCTTGAATAACGTACATAGGTGCAGCCATTACATTTTGCTGGGTTCACCAGCGATAGATGGCGCTCTTGCAATGCCATAGGGCTATCAGGCGTTCTTGGGCGTTCGAGTGGCTGGAACACGAACGAAGACACGAGTTGTTCTTAAGCAAACAAGAACAACTCGCCCGAACTCAGCCTAAGAATCTATAGAACTATTTTCAGTATAGAGGAAGTTCGATCAAGGACTATAGTTAACCATAGTTCGACGTACTGATCGAACGCACGCTATAGTCGACGATGGTTGGACTAGTCTAGTAAACGATTCGCGACCAGCCTACCTAGGTTGGTCGCATCGCTGGTTACCAATAGCCGTTTTAATAGCACACTGCAGAGAGTAGTTATCAGAAAAATGGCGAAAAAAACGTTAATAGTCAGCAGCAGTGAACGATCATTTCTTGTTACTTTGTCTTTCTTTGAACATGTTGAAATAATGCACACGTTACCACTTGTGACATTGTTGATATACTGAGCAAAATATCGTCAGTCTCGCTTTCATCTATGAACTCGTCCAAAAACGTAAACAAACTAGCCACCGCCATTTTCTCATGGTCGCGTTGACATGACAATAGTTCGACTAGAGTCGTTCGCACTTCAACTTTAGTGCTAATGCGCTACGTACGTCACGAACCAACTACTATAGGCCTAGTTAACCATTGGTCCTTGATCGAACTTGCTCATAAGTAATCTAATAACTTTCCCCGTAATGTAATAAATTTCACGATTAATAATGTAATAAAAAAATCCAGTTATGTAATAACCAAAAACCGACCTGGTCGGTTTTTGGTTATTACATAACTGGAATTTCCAGTAATGTAATACCAAGGATGTCTGCAATGTAATAGGCCTAGATTTTCTAGTATTTTTGAGCATTTTTTTGAGGACTTTTTGGCGACTTATTACTATTATGCAGGGTATGCAAAACGCAGGTATGATGACGTCATCACCTGAAAGCGTCTTTTATTGAGATTTGTCCTCGCACGTTAGAATGTATGCTTAGTCTATGGGAGAATGTTATATTACAGGAATAAAGGGAAACACAAAGGCTTGTTCTCGATAATAATGGTGAAACGCGACTGCGTGTTCGCGTGGTTTTGGACTGAATGTGAATCCGGTGTGCCCAGTTTTCCGGAACACCATTTAAAGCTACTGAACCCTAACAAATATTAGGGTTTAAGTAGCGTTAAATAGTGTTCCGGAAAACTGGGCACACCGGATAAAGGAGACCGTGACACCGGATGATAAAACTGTTCAAACAATCTGGTTTTCGGCTAATTTGCTTCTCTAGCTCTGTGCATGGATGTAAAATGGGGGGGGGGGGGGGGGGGGGGTGGAGTGTATATCCCAACTGGTGATCCCAGGGATTCGTGGTGGGAAACAAACGAATGCAGAATTTGAGGTCATATATTAAAAACGGAAAAAAACTACAGAATCTTTGATGTAAAGTTTAGTAAGGTATAACTTCGCATTAAATACAAATTTGTGTAATGGCCAGCGCCCCCTGGTGTCATCTACTTTGTAGCCACCCCCCCCCCCCCCCCCCGTTTTTCGAATTTTTGCGGTCGTGTGATTTTTGGCCAGCCTACCCACATTACAAAATATACAGAAAACTCAAGTTGGTAAACCTTTGGCAAATTCTTCAAAACAATTAAAAATAAACTCTCCACAACTTTTTAGAGGGCGCTCTAAAAGATGACGAAGTTATCAGGTTACATCATGTATCCACTTGGCACTCGGCTCATCATTTTCATAAATTTCCATAAATTTCCAGTTCATCCTGGAAATTAAGGTTAAGCTACTGTGTTCTAGAAGACATTTTCCACGTCAAACTCCAAAGGGACCACACGGCACTCTATTATTATGTACAATGCCTCATAGGATCGTATGTTTATCCAATCTAATATTGACCGACAGTTTCTCATCCCCGACCGAAAGACATCTGTAACAGGTTTGTGTGTGCTATGTTGTAGGCAACTTATAATTAGCAAATTCAGTTAGAAACATCAACTAGAAAATACAGTGACAGCATGAAAGGCAAAACTTGAATAACGTACATAGGTGCAGCCATTACATTTTGCTGGGTTCACCAGCGATAGATGGCGCTCTTGCAATGCCATAGGGCTATCAGACGTTCTTGGGCGTTCGAGTGGCTGGAACACGAACGAAGACACGAGTTGTTCTTGAGCCAACAAGAACAACTCGCCCGAACTCAGCCTAAGAATCTAAAACTATTTTCAGTAGAGAGGAAGTTCGATCAAGGACTATAGTTAACCATAGTTCGACTAACTGATCGAACGCACGCTATAGTCGACGATGGTTGGACTAGTCTAGTCAACGATTCGCGACCAGCCTACCTAGGTTGGTCGCATTGCTGGTTACCAATAGCCGTTTTAATAGCACACTGCAGAGAGTAGTTATCAGAAAAGTGGCGAAAATAACGTTAATAGTCAGCAACAGTCAACGATCATTTCTTGTTACTTTGTCTTTCTTTGAACATGTTGTGTGTGCTATGTTGTAGGCAACTTATAATTAGCAACTTCAGATAGAAACATCAACTATAAAATACAGTGACAGCATGAAAGGAAAAACATAGTGATGACAGGTGGCGACTTGGTCTAAACTTTTAAGTAAAGAATAAACCTTCAACCTAGGAATATAAGTAAGATAAGAGTAATATCAAACTCACCTAGAGCAGGATAGGGGGCGAACTTTATGAGTTTGGCAGGTTTAGGTTTAGAGGTAAGAGACCGGATCAGTTTCTCCTACCAGTCTGTCTCTGACGGAGTCCAGTGGCCAAGTGAGAGGACCGGTCACTGAATTAGGCATTCCCTCCCCGACCTGTGATTGGCTGCAAGTTCTGCTGCCAATCGCCCACTCGTGCTGCTAAACAACCAACCCACTCTTAATGATTCATCAACGTAGGCCTGTAAGGTATAGGTTATCAAAAATGGGGGCCATAAAATTCCATCCCATTACACATCTTTACCCCTTTTCAGTCAATTACACCATATTCCAAGCTACAATTGACCCGAACCCCCCTCCCCCCCCCCCCACGTCCGTGACGCAAATCCGTGTCGGTGGGTGTTTGTGTGGTGGGGGATGACCAAAAATCCCACGGCCGTGTGAATTCAGAAAGCGGGGTAGGGGGGGGGGGGGGGGAGGTTTCCAACAGATGACACAATTGGGCGCTGTTCATGATAGAAATTTACATCTAATGCAATCTTACGCATGCTTGTCTAAACCTCAATACATCAAAGCAGTAAATTTGAAGATTCGTAGTGTTTGTTCTCAGTTTTTAATACATTTGACTGTTGGGAAGTTACAAGATAACCCCAAATTCGACCTCGAAACGTAATTTTGTTTGTGTTTTGTTTCCCCCCACGAACCTTCCCCCTCTGGGAAATTTGCACAAAAAAAGGTATAAACCGCCTGATTTTTTAACGGGAGTTTTATTGATTGGGCACATCCCTTATCGCATAATCCAAATTACATCACAAGTTTCTGTTGAATAAACCCGCGAACGCGCGAACGCAACCACACCACCGCACACAAGTCACACATGCTGAACATTTCACTCATTTGTGACGTTAGGGCAAATTTTCGTACTGCGAATTCGAAAAAGCTAAACACATTTCAACTCTGGCGAATTTTCGCAGCGAATGCTTCGTGACGTCAAACTCGCTTCGCATTGGTATTCGCATGAAATATTAACCGGCCTTTAATACTGATACGAAATTAGTAGTCCGTCCCGCCATATACATTACCGTAACATATCGGCAAATTAAATACAGAGGGCGTGCTTTCAGGTGATGACGTCATCCTACCGACATCAGGTTTGGCATGATCCCTCGGCGTTGGAATCATTGTATTGTAAATAGCCGTAATGCCTCGTTTGTCCAGTTAGAATTACTTATTATACTGTATACGACAGAGCAATAGCAGGAGCACTCGCAAAAACTAGCCAAAAATGTTCAAAAATACTATAAAATATACGATTATTGCGGTACATTACCGACCTGCTTGATATTACATTACTGGTCGTTTTTTTTGGTTATTACACTACTGTCGATTTGTTTACATTACTGATCGTGACATTTATTACATTTTTGGCAAAAGTTATTACATTACTGATCGATTATTATTATTTTTATTATTATGTCTTACATTACTGGTCGAAACACAACCCCCCCCCCCCCCCCCCCCCCCCCGTCGTTGGAATATATGCTGTCATGGCATATGTAAATCAGACACCAGGTACTCAAATCAGGACATCGTTTTCTTCCCGTTTCCAAAACCGAAAACAAATTTGGAACCTTTTTTGAGATGGATTAAAGCGTCTGGCCGGCCGCATTCCGATCTGAATGTCAAGAAGGACAAGTACGTATGCTCTGAGGTAGGATTCGCAGTTAACATGTTTAATATTCTGTACATGAATAGGAGATGGAAAGTGTATATGCCCCTACATGTAATTGTCACCGATTTAATATATGAAGAGGAAATAAAACTATTTATAAGAACACTTTATCATAACTTTAACCTGGTGCCCTTTTGCTGGTTGTAGCTAGACCTGTTCTGTGTCGAGCCTCGAGGGTACTGGTTAAGAGTCTTCTTTAATATTAGACTATGGTATAATTCAATTGCGTCGTAACATCCGCGGTTTATTTTATTCCAATACTAACTTACCCAGCAACACAGCTACATCTACTTTCTGCAACGAGCCCGTCCTTTCCGAAACACAATGAGGCGGGTCTCTCTTCCTCATGCTTCGACAACATTTCCCCGCAACAGCAACTTGACCATCCTTCATGACTTCACAAATGACTTGATGTACATACCCCTCCTTTAATAAAATAATTGTAACCCTTAACTTTCGCCCGCTTGCTAATTTTGTCCCCGTCTAAAGAATTTAAATCCACCGCCTTTGGCATGCAGACTACACCGAGTCGCGTCGTCGTCGATGTATTTGTCCGGTTCGCCGTGCGTTACACGTAATGTTTGTGTACTTCAAAGTAAAGCTTGACAGAGATAATGGCGTCGCCATGCTGTTGCTAAGGTGGGCGGGGCTTATGGTCAAATCCGGATCGGTCTATATTGTTAAAGGTTTCAACTGAAACATTTAAGTAATGTGCATAAAACGTGAATGGGATTGCTAGTGGTGTATCACTAATTAACCTTAACTCCCTAGGTGGTGTGAAGAATTGTATTGAAATCGGAGAATTCAGGGCTGTTAGGGTTAATTACTTTAAAATGTCAAAATCTGGGAGAAAAATGCCGAAAAACGATAAGCAGTACAAAAACCAAAAACAAACAAACAAATAAATAAAAATTAAAACTGCCTGCAGATGCGGTGGATTCCGAAAATGCCATACGTCGACCATTTTGTTTAACACAACTTTACACAGGGTGATTTTGGGATCAAAAACCATGTTTTTGACTCTATAAGGTTATTCAACATAAGGCCAATCAATTTGATAACGAAGTGATTAGGAGAAATCACAAAATTGCACGCTTATCGGCAGCGGGCGTTTGGGACTGAACAAAAATAGGAAGGAACTCATTGTAATGATAGGACTAAAATCGATGTCTTTTCAGCTTTGGAAACCAACCCATGGTGGAGAGTGGACCTGGGGGAAACCTACTGCTTGAGAAAAATCACCGTAGTTAACCGACAAGATTGTTGTGGTAAGATATTCCTATACCTACAATCCTGGACAAAACTCTTGGGATACCTCAACAGTAGATCACCACCCCCTTCCCCGGTCAGTGTTGATGTCCGTTGTTAGGGAATTTGGCGCCAATAACATTTTTTTTCTGCGCACGAGTTTTCTTAATCGTCGACTTTTAACCACACCGAACCAACAATGATGGGGGGGGGGGGGGGTGTCCCAACGAGTTTTGTACAGGACTGTAGTGCTGTTGTGTAGATTTGATTCACTCCCTGTGCATGCAAAGGCGGAGGACGCTAGACTGAAAAACGTGCACCTGGTGACGAAAGCTTAGTCACCGTAAGCCACTTTTAGCTTACGACTCGATGTTATGTACAAGTCAATGGGGAAACTGGAAACCGATTTTCACTTTGTCAGCAAAGCGACATAGCCCAGCCCGACCCGACCAAGACCCTGACCCAGACACAGGCTGAGACACGGAATAATAAAAGTGGATACTGAGCTGTGAACCGATTCAAAATAATTATATCTCTCAGAAATGTTTTCTTGTACCCTTCGTGATAAGCGTACCGGTGAAATCACGGACGGTAATGTAATGTAATGTAATGTAATGTAAATAGAAAAACAGTGGCAGCAGCTGCGGCAACAACAACAACGGGCCCCGGCTCTTTTTCCAGATTAAGTTGAATGATCCGTTTTTGCTTTATTTTGGGACAGTCTGCGTTAAAAAATTAGAAGTTTTAATTTGGAATTAACCTGTAAACTTTTTTTTTTATCTCAAAGTGACCTACTGAACATGCGCCGCACAGTCGTTTTTTTTTGTAATTCCGATTTCGCTATAACCAGCGCAACCGCCTTTCTTTTCCAGTGTCCGAGAGATTGATATAAGAAACTTATCGGCACGAATTTGTTTTTTTTGTTCACGTGAACTCCTCATTTAGGCCTAGGCTATGCGGAACTGATTTATTTGACATTAAGAATGATAACTTCGCACGTTAATCGCTATCTGGGCGCAAACTCGTCAGCTGTTTTCTACAAGACGCTAGTTTCATGTTATTAACGCCTGAATATGCCTTGATATAAAAAAAAACACGGTAAACCTTATTTTGCGTGAAACGCACTTCTTGTATAATCTCATGACATAACTCGGGATATTTCCTCTCAGAATCGGTTTTCCTTTCATCTGAAACTTTAACACGGTGTTATGTGCTCATTTGCACAAGTAGTAACATGTCCTCACAGGTGAGCTATTAACAGCTGGAAGAAAAAATGCGGGCTAGGCTAAATTCTGATCTCTCACAAGTTCTTATCCAGTGACACGAAAAAGCGATAGGAATCATAGGATATTTTACGCTTTCAGTTCTGAAATCTAATCTTTTTTCTATGTTTATATTAAAATCGGTTGAAAGAATTAATGATAACATTTTTAATGCATCTATAGGATTCATCTGGATATATCATGGTTGCAAATGCTATTTTTTATCATCACAGAAGACAGATTAGAGGATGGTATTGTACGGGCTGGTTTGAATGAAGATCACCCACGGAACGCAATGATAGGATCTCCAGTCACAGCAAGTCAAGCTACCAACAGCGGATTTAACGGTATTGATTTCATAGCGGACCCGATCGTCTCTGCTCGATACGTCAGTGTAGAACTACACAAACAGGAATTCCTACACATAGCTGAAGTCATCGTTGAAGAAGTCGTGGACATCGAACAACCACCTGTCGATGGTAAATACAAAACAAAATCGCTGATAACCTTTAATTTGGTCCATACTGAGTGGTGTACAAAAATGTGATGTAAAAAAATGTGGTGTACAAACATTGACTTTTTCATTTAGTTTAATGCAAAAGAAAAAAACACTCATTTTTAAGTGTCTATATTCAGGAACAAACACAAACTCGTTGAAAATCAAGTCGTCAGCGTCAACAAATGGCTTCAGGAACTTAAGGTCAAGAGATCTCTGCTTTAAAAGTATGTCAGTGTTGTTTACCTTATGAGAAGCGATGGGTGTCGTGAAGCCCATTAAAAAAATATTTTTGTTTTTACATCCTTAAAAAATGAAATTGAATCTCCTCAAATCTGGAGGGATTTTCGATGTTAGTAATTGGCAGTTGGGGTAAGATGCAAACAGGTCGATGTGTGGGGTGTCGAGGATGCTGAATATATGTTTCATCGTGGGTCGATGGAGAGTCCATTATTATTTTTGTTCCCTGCCAAGTGACTTGTCAGAAGAGAAATTCTTCGGGGATGCACCAGTTCAGGAGTTCACAGGTCAGCATATAGAGGGAGGGGGATGAGTGCCTCTCTGTCGATTCTGTTGAGTTGTCCGTTTTTATCAGGACCAATAGAATTTCTACCAACTTTAACACTTTCTTGAGAGCTCTGAAAACAGCCAAAAGTTCCAGGTTGTTTATGTGAAGGAGACTTTTCGACTGAGACCATATTCCCGATAGAGGTATGTCGTTGAGGAGAGCTCCCCAACCAGTCTCGGAGGCGTCTGTGGTTATTAGGTCACTGATGGAGACGGACGTGGAAATACTGTGTCCGTGAGGAGGTTCTTGCGTGTCACGTCAGCAACCATTTCAGATGCGTCTAATTGAATGAAGCTACTGCAACTGCATGGTTTGGTGATAGGATCTGACCGTGGGCAGTAATGATGGAGAAGTTGGAGAGGACGCATGTGCATCCTGCACCATGCTCAAGCTGCAAGGGATGTTACAGGAAGGAACAAGTAAATACACCCCTCCAGAGCTGTGCATCGATCTAGTGATGAAGAGGCTCTGCCCGTGATGGTATTCAGGCATGCTCCGAGAAATGTAGGTGTCTGTGTTGGGATCACGGAAGATTTCTCGGTGTTGATGATGAATCCGAGCATTTGAGTGAGTTCGATTGTTTTTGGAAGAGCTTTCTTGGTGATCTGACGGGATGGGCAAACTATCAGTCAGTCGTCTAGGTAGATGTAGAGATGGACACGCTGACGCCGGAGGGCTGCTGCAACCACCTTTGTAATTCTGGTGAAGACACGCGGGGACGTGGAAAGGCCAAATGGGAGACATTGGAATTGGCAAGACGTATCTTGATAAATGAATTGTAGGAATCTCTGATGAAGTTTATGGATTGGAATGTGAAGATATGCGTCCTTCAGATCTAGGGAAGTGGCCCACCATCCTTGTTGAAGTGTTTGGAGAACGACAGCTAGAGTTTGCATCCGAAAATGTTTTGGGCGAATAAACGCGTTGAGTGGCCGAAGATTTATAATTGGACGCCAGTCGCCTGTCTTCTTCAGTGCCAGGAAGAAGGTTGAAGAAAAAGCTGGGGTTGATGAAGGGTGAACTGGAACTATTGCCTTCTTCTCTAGTAAGGATGAAATCTTCTTCTCGACAGACCTCCGACGGAAAGAATCTATGGGGACTGGAGTTGATCGGCGAAGGAATTCTTGAGGAGGAGGACGTAGTGTGGTAAATTCTAACTGGTACCCCGAAGAAACTGTCTGAAGAACCCAGGTATCTGAGGTAAATGTGAGTCCATTCGTGAGAGAATTCCCGGAGCAGGGTGCATGAAAATTGCACAGGCGTTGTAGTCATTTGCCCCTATTCTGTCGCCAACCCTGGGACTTGAAGGAACGTGTATATGTGGGGGCTGCGATTTATCAGTTGATGAGAAGCGGTGCATGAACCTGGGAGTCACTGAGGATGACGTTTCAGGCTCACGTAGTACTCTAGACTGTGGTTGTTCAAAAAACCTCGGTTTTGTCGGGAACCACTGTATCTAGAACTAGAGCCCCTTTTATGCGATGAGGAACTTGTGCGACGTAAATCGATCCTTTCCGCGGTGTTGAGACGTTTGGCCTCTTTCATCAAGGATTCATCGAATTGGTTGTTGAAAAGATCGCTGCATGTCAGGGGAAGGGACTCCATTCGCTCCCTAGAGCCTTGAGAAGGCCAAAAACATGTCGAGGATCACAGACCTGCGAATTGATGTGGTGATGGCGGACTGCGAATTCCCGGAGGCAAGAACTTAGGCAGTCATCCATGAATTTGAACATCGTTTGAAGAAGATCCGGGTCAACTGATGTAGGGTCTTCAGAAATCTGAGCAAGAATATCTGAAAGAAGCAGTGAGAAACTGGAGAATTTAGCCACATGGCGTAGAATTGCAGTTATAGCCCCTCTTCAGGAATCACAATTTTGCCCCTTTGAGCCATGGAAGTGTTCGAGAAATCTGGAAATTCCTGATTCGAAACGCTATCTGGTGAAATCAATTCACTGGCGGGAGCGGAACCACTAACGCTTAACTGCATGTGTAGAATTTCCGACGCCAGAAATTGGAGCATTAGCAGTAGAAATGGTCCTGGTCTCCCTGGTGTTAGTGTTGGCCGACGTACATGCAGTGGTGAAAACTTCCAAACATGGAGCCGATGAAGTTCGGGACGAGTCGAGTCTGATTGTCCTGTCAGTCGGTGAAAATTCGCCATTGGTCATCGGTCCAGTGGCTGCAGACATTGCAAACATTTTCGCGGCAACAGACACGACATCTATAGCAGGTAGAATGGTCATCGAAATCCAAGGCATTTGGAGATCCTCCACAAGATCAACATTATTTTAGTCCGTCGATAAGATTTTCTTTTCGATTTAGCGTCAGACATCGTGAAAATCCGAAGTGTCGGAAATAGAGGCTCGATGGTATGTAATGTGTGCTTTGCGGAGAGCAACAAATAATTATTGCGTGCGGTCTGTAACAACGGCGCACTGGGAAAAAGGGGGAGATCACTAAGTCTTGAGGTCGTCCTAACGGGAAGGGCCGCATGGAGCTTCGTCATGGGATTTATTGTGTGCGCATGCGCATTGGAAATGCATATGTGGGCATTAAACGAAGGTGATTATTTTCTGTCATAGAACTGGATGCTGGCCTCTGCTAAATCAGTATGGGGATAGTTTAACAACGAAAGAATTTCAATATTACAAACGACGTAGCCAAGCCCAATGATTATTTTAGTTTGCACTATTGCAACGGAGAGAAACAATCCCGGGAAAAATTCGAGTGTATCACGGTGGGTTCCCTAAGCAAAACGATTCAAACATTAAATAACAGTAGCCTCGGGGTGGGGGGGGGGGGGGGGGGTTTCAAGAGGGAATATCATTGGTTACTTAAAAATATAGTTTTTCTACATTTTGTTCTCATAAAATTCAAAATAAAAGGTAAATCAAAAGGTTTCTATATAATGTTTGACCGAACAAAATTGGTTTGGGTATGAATTAAACTTCGGAGAAAAAATTGAATAACTAAAATGTTGCCCATCGGTCATAGACTTTTATATAAAATCGCAACGACACGATTTCCTTTTCTTGTGGCAACGGAGGTGATGTTCGATACAGTTGTCCAAAAGGAAGTCGACTAAATCAAAATTCGTTGACATAAAATCAAGAAAAAAGCATAATTGCTAGTAGTCCACAACGAGGCACCAACTTAATATGGCCTTAAACTGTGCAAGATTGTGAAATTATCAATTGAAAGGACTATGCTGTTACTGAATGCAGAGTTGACACCTTAATAAGCGTGTCAAAGCGAGCAAAATTACTTAAAACCATAAATGGAAACTATTTTGGTCGCCCCGAAAACTATTTGTAAAGTAGATGATGGTGGGAGTACCACTGGTAGCGAAAATGATATAAGCAATTTCACAAAAACTATTATATGAAAATCCTCATAAAAAAATAAATACTGTCTTTTCTTTTCTTTTTGTTCTAGGAACCACGACATAATTGTTTGCTGATACTCCACTTTAATTAGATTTTAATTCGTTTGTATTAGTGTGGTTTATCGCTCAACCCATTTCTTTTCTACTCCACATTGCCACCTAACCTATAAACCATTTATGTGACTAATTCTCTGTATTTTAGTGGCGCACCCGGAGGGAGCCAGGGGGACTGGAGCCCCCCGCCCCCCCCCCCCCCACCCCACCAAGGTTATATTTTTTTTATTCGGCGATATAGGCCTACGTGGAATATTTCCGAGAACTATTAAAAGGCGCCACCGTGTAAAAGGCGCCACCAGCCTTTCCAAATTATTTTCCGCGGCGAACATTTTTCGGGGCAACCTTTTTGGAAAGAAAATGTGAACAGTTGCGCCCCCCTCAAGTCAAATCCCGCGTGCCCCACTGCTGTATTTTACGATGAATTTATATTACGAGGTGCGATCAAAAAGTTCCGAGATTGCGCCTTTAACAAGCAAAAACCGCACGTGATTTAAATCTGGCTGCCATCCCCTTCAAAGTAGTCCCCTTGTGCAAGCAATACACCGCTCCCAGCGCTCCTGCCACGCTTGGAACGCTCGCTGGAAATCCCGTTCCGTAAGCGCTTCAAGCACCATCTGCGATTCTCGCTGGATCTCCTCCACAGTGTCAAAACGGCGAACCTTCAGCTTGAACTTCATTTTGGGGAACAGAAAGAAGTCGCAGGGAGCCAAATCCGGCGAGTAGGGGGTCACGGAAGAGCGACGATTGTGTTGTTGCGGGCGAGAAACTCGAGCGTTTTCAACGCGCTGTGAGCGGGCGCGTTGTCATGTTAGAGCACCAAATTGACAGCGCGCCACAGTTCAGGCCGTTTGCGCCGAATATTCTCCCTTAGACGCCTCAGAACGGTGCAGTAGAACTCAGCGTTGATATAGTCTGACCCTGTGGGAGGAATTCACGATGCACAAGACCGCGAATGTCAAAGAAAACGATAAGCATGCTCTTGGTTGCGCTCCTGACCTGACGCGCCTTCTTCGGTCTTGGAGACTGCGGGCTCTTCCACTGCGAAGACTACTGTTTGGTCTCTGGGTCGTAGCCGTAGACCCAACTCTCGTCACCGCTGATGATCCTCGACATGAAGTTTAGGTCATCCCGGGCCTGTTGACGGAGATCCTCGCAGACTTTACTTCGACACGGTGCTGCTTCTGCTCAAGTAGTTTCAGGTCCATGGTAAAATTGCAAATGCGCACGTGCCAGTGGTCACAAAAATGCGTGTAATAACACAGGTGCTGATGTTGATCAAGCGATGTAACCTGGAATACTTACTCACAAAAGTTATTGCTTACACCTGCTTTATGCACATTACTGTGCTGCGCTCCATTCGTTCGCAACAGAAACAGTCTCGAAACTTTTTGATCGCACGTCGTATATGAATTGGCAACAAGTGATACATAACGTCTGATGGCAAGTCATGATTAATCCACAGGTGTGGCCCTCAATCTGTTGACCAAAGTGGCGACACAGAGCAACACAGTATCCAACAGACCTGCAAGAAACGCTATAGATGGAGATCGGGACACAATATCGCAAGCATGTAAGATTTGCTGAGAAACAGGAAGCCAACGTCTTGGCAAAGCGGCATGCTATTTTATATCTCCCGAAAACGGTTAAATTTAGGGAACTTACACAACTTGAGTTTCAACAAATTCCAAAGGTTCTTTCCTTTTTAAATTACCGAGTGCACAAAAACTGGTTCAAATTCAACATAAGTGTAGTTAAGAATCATAGTAAGCAAAATAACAAGGTGTGAACACTAACTTGTTAATCCAAGAAACAAAGTAATGGAAGAAATACAAATCGATAGACCTGAGACGTAATGACATTGTTTACCTCGAACATCGTGGCATGCATTTTAGTACATACAAGTTGTGTTCATGTCCAGCGGCGGCGATTTCTGGTCAAGGTTGGTGGGGGGGGGGGGGGGGGGGGGGGGGGGTGGGACGGAGGAAAAAGCACAAAACCGACAACAATTGTTAATCATTTTGTACTCTGTGTCTGTTGTGTATTCTTCCAAATGTTTGAAAGTGTGTGTTGATCTTTGTGCATTCTGCTGGTGCATAGTGGTGCATGTAAACGTCAATGACCCATAAAATGTATATGACAAGGGGGAATTATTAGGCGGACACTGCCATAGCCGTCCCCTCCCCAAAATTATTGGGGGGAGATTTCCCTGTCCCAACCGCCCACCCCCCCCCCCCCCCCGAATCTATTTTTTGCGACAGACACAAAGACTACGTTTTTCAAAATCATAAGGAAACAACAGTGGTTTCCTTTAGGTGCCTTATACGAAGTAAAAAATAATCCTACGTTGTCGTATAATGTAAATAGACCAGTTCACTAATAAATGCAAGGTTATGGGCGCGCGCGCATAGCGGTCGCAGTGCGCGGGCAAGAAGCTTGCAAGAGCCATTGGAAATGTGCACAGGGACGTTGTTTTGCTGGAATTTCCCGAATTCGATCTGTATTTTGCGTTTTTAGGAAGTAAACAATCTGCAGAATCAATAAAGGTATCGAGCTAAAGCAAAACATTGTGCTCTGCGGGACAAAAAAAGTAACTCGTTTTCTCTACTGTCGATAAGTGAGAAATATGATTCAGGGGAGAACCATGGGGACTTCACGGGTTAATATGGTTCAGGGAGAACCATGGGGACTTCTCGAATTTTTGTAAACGGGATCGTTTTCAATTGGTCACATAACTACGACTGGTTACAACCCGTCGCTTCGGTACACTACGCGACACACACATACTATAATTACAACCTTGCGCCCGTTTTCGGATTTTTAACCCATTTTAGACGCAACGCGGACTAACTAGATTCGGTCAATATAGGGCAGTATTTAAAAATCCGTTATTTTTTCCAACGATTGTTACGCGGAACAATCGTTGAAAAACGATATCAATTTCCACTTTTCTTGAAAACGACAGCACACCAGGTGACATTATTTCACAAGATGATTGAAACTGCTATTAACTTACAGTCTAGTAAGGTATTTCGTAATAATTCAGCAAAACAAATTCAAGTCAAGGAAAGAACCTTTGAGTTTTGATACGTTTCAAATCAAGGTCAGATTAGTTGTGGTTCCGAAATAAATATATCACCCTAAAGCTTTTGCCCGGTTGATAACGTTCGAATGAACGGTCCATTGATATCATCATCTTCATGTAAAAATACCTGATATCTCATTGGCAATTGCACGCTGTACAAACAACTGAATCCAGCATCGGCCATCACATCCATTATATGAGGGCGTGTCCGTATCGTTTGTAACTTTTTAGAATCATAATTTCTACTTCGTTCGTCGGCACATCAATAAACAAGATAGAAATAAATATTTTTGAATGTGTACAATAATACTTTCGCCGGAAGTAACATTTGTAAAGGCTCCTCGGAATTGACAATAACTACCTGATTTTATTTTAATTTAAAAATATTTAAAAGCTTTACTCTACTATTGAGAACGAGGATGAAAGTAGACCCCGGGGGCACGGTTGGCAAATACATTGTTTATGGATAGTCTGGTTCCCTGATCTGAAGATTCCCTGACGTCTAAATCTGAGGTGAGGTAGTACCCACGGTTTAAAATTAATAGAGCATGACGTTGGTTCGTCGGCACATCAATAAACGAGATAAAAATAAATATTGTTGAATGTGGCATCATCAAATTTAATATTCTTGCAAAATTCAGTCGGCAAAACACAGCAAGAGTATGTGGCATTGATTTTTCAGTTTTTATGTATAATTGGTCATTCAAATTCCCAGGATCTGTGACGGGCCTGGCACACATTTTGTTATCGCGAACATCAACGTTAACAGCCGAATGTTAGCCGAAAACAAGTTCGGAAAACTTCGGATATTTTTAGAAACGGGAGGAATTCCTCCCGTTTTCGTCACGGGATGTGGCATTGGCGGCTACCCGACCTATATGCCATTTCTCAAACCCTGGCTTAGGCTCGGGCTTCAGCATCGCGTAATTGTATGTCCCCAGATTTGGCAAGATCTTGGACACTGTTTTTTTTTTGCTATGTACATCAAAATCTTTTTTTTTAATCCAGAGCCTAAACCTGTTTATTTATTTACGTATTCAATGCTTCAGATTGGCAATGGGGCTGGGGAATAGCTGGAGAGGAAGCCGAAGCCCAAACCAAAGCCAGGTTTGAGAAACGCCCTATCATCAGAAATAGTCAGAATGTTTTGGTCTGGGAACCATACTAGTTTATGGAGTGGTATCAATGCGGACGGCAGTCTCAATTCGAACGGCCAATGAGTTAAATGATTTTTGTACACGGAGATCGGCGGACGGTCATCCTTAGAGCTGTCTTGATTAAGTGGGTCCCACTCCCTTCCGACATAGACAGCTTCCGTCGAATGGGAATCAAGGTGGTGAGGGTGTTTCCATCTTTGGCAAACGGCTAACCTATGAAATAAGAACAGGCAACATATACAAATCTGCGTTCCCCAAGAAATAACAGTTCGATCTCATCTTTCCAATAAATCAACGCATGCAACTAGTTCATGATCGACTTAACCAAAACTAAATACTAATTTCATAGAGCCAAAAATACTGTGCACGAGAAACAAAACCCCACGGTAGTAGGTTTGATTTGTTTGTTTCAAATAATGTGATATAATGTAATTCATTGCAGACAGTAGGACAAACTCTTGGTGGAGAGTGGACCTGGAATCCATCTACTGTTTGACAAAAGTTATCGTAGTTAACAGAGACGACTACGGTAAGATCACTGTTCATGCCGGCTATAGAGCCACTTATAGACATTAGCGCTTATTGTTAGCTTTGATGCGACAAAAGTTTTTTACCGCATCGTTCCTATAGTAAAAAAGCGGATAATTTGACGTGGGACGACATACCGGTACTCTTCGTAAATTTGGCGTTAAGAACTTGTTATTGTTATATTATTTGTTTGTCCACGAACATGATTCTTGTGCCTTTGAGGATTTTGTTTTAGTGTCTATTGGCAAGTAGTTAAGTGTAATTAATCAATTTGCGTAAACAGCCCTATCATTTCAGAGCAGGTGTGAAAAACAAATTACAGCGTGACGTGTACGTGTACGGTACTCTGGACCTAACGTTGTACTGTGTATGACGCCATGCATTCTCAAAAAGAATGTTATTCACCATTTTTGGTGTAATAATTATACATGTAGGCCTATTCTGTACTTATACGTGCACACATTGCAAATGCAAATCTGGAAACACTCTCTTCGGGTAAACAAACACCAGTCCTTCTAGCGTTTAACGTCCAATGATTTTCAAACTGTTACACCAGCCCCAGCATTTTAGCCCGAGTATGTTTACCAAGTCCCGATGACATCACCAAGTGAACTGAACAGTCTCTCCCAGATGTGGTGTACTTTGCGCTTGGCATGAACTGAAATCACACAAACAAATCATCACGTATAGCTCTCAACTTTTTGAGTCTTTTGAGGTTTGTGCTGTATAAAGATATCCGCGTCCTAACTTCACTGGTAAGATAAAACTGCACCGATACTGAATAAACATTTCTTACTCAGCTGAAATTCGGTTGCAGGATTAACCTGTACCTGCAACATTTACAACTATTAGAAATGATCAATTAACATTTTACAACTATTGATGTCTCATAATTGCAGACGTTATTTTGTCATCACCAGGTGACCGATTAGAAGGTACTATAGTGCGGGCTGGTTTGAGTGAAGATCACTCACAGAACGCAATGATAGGATCTCAAGTCACATCTGCTCAAGCTACCGATGGAGCAGTTATTGATTTTATAGCGGACCCAGTTGTCTCTGCTCGATACGTCAGTGCGGAATTAAACATATACGAATACTTTGCCTTAGCTGAGGTCATGGTTGAGATACGCGGAATCGATGAAAGTGAAAACGACGGTGAGTTGAGGACGTCCTCTCAGGTATAATAGACCTACATGTACGACGAATTTTGCGACAAACACGAATACCAAGTCTCTCAAACTCAGTAGGAAACGACAAAGGTTTCATTTAGGTCCCCAATACGAATTAAGAATAATCCTCAAAATAAGCCTCTAGTATACGTACAATGTAAACCCCCACTTGGAAAACGTAGTAATCACAATGTGATGTCATTACTTGGTAGGTCTATTTTAATTTTGTTCCTGTCCCACACACAATACACATGTGCAGACACTTCTGGATCGCCGCACATGTCTACTTCCATCGGCAGAAACGATGACGTCAATTTTTAAATAAAATCAAAATTCGTAATCGGGTAGAAGTATTTTCAAAGAAAGAATTTTCGAGGCTGATACACAGGAGTATTTTAGAGCTGATGAAACGACTCCGTTTAAAAGGGAGTTATTATCGAGTGTTTTTTTATCTTCTAATCCAGTTATCAATCTAAAAACTCCACTCTCGGGGAAAACATCTTACCTTGCAGATCGACTTGAAGGTCTTTAGTCCTAATAAGGTTATTTCAGTAATAATTAACGATCAATTTTTCCCAAATCCCAATTATTTCAGTAGACAGTCTGGATGTCACTGTCGTTGCAAACCCCGCCCTCCTTGGCCCGACTGGAGACAACAATGCTGTCATGACAGCCTACAAAGGTCCCAATGACATCGTAGTTGGTGTCTTATTCGGCCGCCAGTTGACAACAGGAGGCAGTAATGATGGACTTCCTTCGGGATCATCTGGAACATATGACCCAACTTTGGGATGTAGGGCTAGATTGCTTAGCCTACCAGAAGACGCTGGGATTGACAGAACGGGAGTTTACTACGCCGAGGCGACAAAAAATTGCAATCCAACCAGAATAAAGATTGTAATTCTACCCGAATTTGGTACAAACTTAGTTGTCATTGTTTAACTTTTGTCGTAAAAAGCTATCAACCTGTTTGTCTTCAAGTGAACATTCTAACTGTTTATATTGGAATAGCTCCTAATACCATTAAAAATGGCAATTTCCCAAGTCTTTCTTAGCTGTCATTAATTTGTCCTTTTTTAGACAACAACCACAATACGCGTCCTGTACAGCTAACACAAGTGGCTAATATCGGAGATTCAGTGACGCTTCAGATGCAGGATGTGACTTCCCCAAACGCGGACTACCAATGGAGACATGATGGAGGTGACGTCATGACATCTTGGAATGGTATGCTTAGTGTGACTCTCTCTGATGTAACTCTGAATGATGAAGGAGTGTACAGCTGCTTCGTCTCGGGCCAAGAAGATCAACAACGACATGGCTTCATGAGACTCATCGTCAGAGGTTCGCCAATTTAACCTTTTCCACAACATCCCAGTTGTATGGTCCTTTACCCAAAACCTGGATCAACTTTTAGTTCTCGTTTACTGTCCTGTGTAATCAAGATTTAATTTTATACCGTTTTTAGTTAAAACCGTTCTCTATTATCGAGTTCCTCAGTTTAACGTGTTATGCGTTTTCTGAGGTTTATACACTGTAACAAACGTTGGGTAAAACATAATTGGGCAACTGCTATTTGCCCAACTTTCGTATTAATTTACCACATTGTTGATTAATTCAGGTAAAAGGGACCAATTGTTGGGAAGTATTTGCCCAAGATTGTGGGCAGTTGATTATGTTGCCGAACATTGGGCAAAATACCAACTCATTTTGAGCAACTTTTGTTTACAGTGTAGAGCTTCCTCGTGAAGAATTTAAAGCAAACAAATCCCTCGCTTTGTCTTCAATGCCATTGTCAAAGGTTTCATTAATAATTATGTATGCATAACTTTTTGCTGGTATATTTTAAATCTTATCAACAGGTTGTCGTTCAGACATGTGGGGCCTCCCATCTTGTTCAAATGTCTGTCATCGATGTTACAACGGAGGCATCTGTGACGATAAGACCGGGACTTGTGTCTGTGCGCCAGGATTTAGTGGAGAAAACTGTGGACAAGGTGAGGTGAAGAAGTATGAACTGCAAAAAAACCATGTGGTGTTTATATTAGACCACTCGCCCAATATAAACACCATATGGTGTTAGATTAACACCACAGTTTGTGCATGCAGTGCAGTGCTTCTGATGATGAGAAATACTCATTTCATTACATTGTGTATAATGTGTGTACATCATTTATATTCGCAGTTCCGTTGCCGAACTTTCAATATCATTTGTATTGATAAAATAAATCTCCTAAAAACAATCACGCGTAACTCAATAGACCTAAAGACGTATGATGTAAGGCTTTGTTATTATGCGCTTTCCTGTGGAAACCAGGTCGGGATGCCAGACAATCGTCGCCACTTGGCTCCCATATGAAAGCGCACATGTAAACAAAGCGTGACGTCTATAAATAGCACAGTCTTGATTTTGATTCAATGGTTTGTTTCCTTTAAGTTCATGGTCGCCATGTCTTCGGCCAGAATGCCAGTCAGAGCTGCTCTGATAGCTCTGATCCACACAACGATGCTTGCCGAGGTCGTTTGTTTTGTCTTCCTGATCCTTATGGATGTTCGTGTGCTGCTGGTTATACAGGACTAGACTGCATGCAAGGCAAGTGACGAAAAGATGAATGTCACCTGAACGGGTTTTCCGACGGGGGTGCTTGTTCAGATTTTGTGTACTAAATTTTGAAACGGTGGTTAAAATAACGCCCCGAATTTGTTTTCCCGACAAAAAGTTTGGCGGTGGGCCTGGGGGAGCTACAACTTGTGGTAGCGACTTTCAAACATGGATAGATATTCCGTACCCTGTGAGTGGGTTAGGCTATACGAGAGAGGACTTGGGACAGCGGGGGATTAGGAATAACAATGACACCGAGGACTTGGCGTTTACACACTTGTGTGTGTGCTCTTGTATTGTACTACGTTGAGGACAAGAGGAGAACAAAAATACAAAAGAATCACGATTTTCAATCGTGGACGTTCGGTAAAACGTGGACCCTTTGTCTATGCCCTAACCCTTTTGTTCCTAGTCCACGATTGCCGGTATATACATACTAACAAATACAAAACAATACACAAATGGAACATTTAACTTAAAAAAAAACTTTAAAAAGAAGAAATTAAAAACTGCAATCTTAAAATAGCTCGTCTCAGTGCGCAATAAAATGTGATTTACTTGTGATTTGCTCATTTAAATCATCCTAATTAAATGCCGCAATAACCTTATTTTAGCACTAATGCGCATGGAATAGAATACGTCTTTCCAGTGTGGACCTTTTTGAAATGTTTTGTTCTTTTGGTGGCGGGGAAGGGCGTATATCCCCCGTACTGCTTTTATCGACGATAACCAGCTTTAACGATTATTTTTCCAATACAGACTAAATCTCTCAAAAACCGTTATCTATACCATTGAGGCTTGCAGTTGCATTAAGAAGAACCTTTCGCGTATAATACAAGAAAAATGTTCCTCACCAAGTTAGAAATAACCGACTTTCGAGACGCTATTTTTGCGTTTGATTATTACAGAGTGCAATGTAGGGATGTATGGAGCTGACTGTAAGCAGACATGCCACTGTGCGCCTGGAGTAACCTGCAAAAAAGATACCGGAGAATGCGAAGGAAGTAGGTCTTTTTATTTGCTGCAAAATTTCTATTCTGACTAGCAATAAAATAAATTATTTCACTAATCTTTGCATAAATGTCCGATTTTAACTAACATTCATTAAAACCTATCACCAAGCTGTCTTTAAAATACAATCTAATAATTTTTATTTTTTTATTCCAGACTGTGCATCCCAATATACCGGACCAAACTGCCAGTGTCAAGGTATGAAAACCTTAAAGTTTCTTTTATTATTGTACACGGCAAAGGTATTTGGAGTAAGGTTTTCATACACTATCATACAAAATGTATGTGAAAATTATCCTCCCGTTTCGACGAAGTCTCCAAAAGACGTAACGGAGATTTGACTTCATTCCCTTTTGTCTCATAACCAAGTTTTGAAAATCAATTTTTTTGGGGGGTCAAAATTGTCTGATGACCAATTTTTGAAATGCGCTACTTATCACAGAAAAAGACTAGATAAAAGTTCGTATATATGAAATATTTAAATCTGTTGACAATGATCAAGGATTTTCCTTAAATTTCGCCTTTCGAATTTCACATTTGCCTGTTTGCTTCCCCTGTGTAGCTGGAAACACGGTCCTGGGTCTGCAGATAACATCGATTGATCTACATCAACTTTCTATCACTTGGCAACCAGACTTTTGTGTCTCGTCCTACAAGCTACAATACGAATTGACAAACAGGGGCCAGTGTGAAGGGATTCAAACTCCACAGCGAGTGACGGTTTCAGATGCACTCAGTGGTCAAACAACAAATCAACTCATAACTGGTCTGGAGTCCAACTCAACATATGTGGTTTATATTCGCCCACAATACGATCGTGCACAGGGACCAGAAGTATCAGTGTCTGAGATCACTCAGAGAAGGAACGGTAAGTCATCATAAAGAAATTAATTGCCCTGTGCTCTGACTGATAGACACGATCAAGGATGAAGTTCATTATTTTCCTTGCACATGTATTGAACAACAATTGTCAACATTTTCGCCGTAGAAACCTTAGGGCCTATATTATCAAACACGTGGTACCGGTAATAAGCCATTATGCCTAACCCTTTATTGCGAAGTCTTGTATTTGTTTTTCATTATCTAGTTTTTTTGGCTGCCCGGATCGTTTCATTTGGGGACGAAAACAACAAATGTTGCTATTATTTAACCGGGGATACTAATACAACGACAAATGTTGATCATGCACTTACAAAGTATGAATTAAGTCTCCGTGGGAACACTTTCCCAAATCTCGTATCCACAATGGCCATCTGCACTGTAGACTTGCCATCGTCGCTTTTTATCCGCTCTTCGGGAAACTCCTGGGAAGATGTGATCTCATTGTTTGTCTACAGAAGCGAGTGAACATCTGTAAACATCTATTTTATATGCAAAATTCAAAGTGGCATAAAAATAATGCGGAAAAGCATGTGTTCTGTTTCAAAACAGACACATTTCTAGTTAACTTATAATTCGTCAAACAATCCACACGGAAAACTAACTAGGTAAATTTGAATAAATTTTCAAACTGAACAAAGAAAACCGGTAGAGTAAAAGGGCGTCAATTACGGATTAAACATGCTGTGCGCGCGCTTATTGGGCGTGGCACTCTTAAAAGAATATATTTTCAAATTGATTTGCTGGCTATTTTAGTATTAGATAAGCTTCCCAATGAGACATTTAAAAAAGATCGACCGACGATTTAAGTAACAGATTTAAGTTTCAAATTTTGAATTAGGAGCCGGGACGCTACTAATTCATACGGTGATCCAATCCACTGATGATGTGGCGCTGGGTGGATTGCAATACTACCAGCGATTGGCGTTTCGCGGCGCGTAGCACATAATATTAAATGCAGACAAAATAGATTGCAGAGTGTACCCAACGCTAATTTTCTTTCAAAATTTGTTTTCTTCCATAATTCGTTTGTAGAGGGAAATCAATTGAGGTTGAATACAGACATAGCAGCTTTAAAAGTATGCTTTTAAAATAATGGATGTATTTCAGATCTACTATAAAACATTTTTTTTTACAATTTTCCTTATCAGATTACAGAACGGTTTCTACACTGACGGTGACAACTGCAAGCTCTGACAGTTTAACGATGGGCTGGTTTCCGGTGTTGTGTGCATATCATTACAATGTGGAGTATGCAGTGACAAACATAGGTGGCTGTGAATCGGTGGATCCATTAACTTATATTCAGCACTGCAGCTGTACGGGAAATATCACTACCGTATCTGGACTGATCCCAAACTCGATGTACAGAGTACAAGTGAAGGCCTTTGCTTATGGTCTCTTTGGACCGATCACAACAGAAGATTTCTTAACAGCCACATCGGGTAAGTTTATTTTTTGTCAAAAAAGAAAGAAATAGGTAAATAAAAAAAAAAATCAAACTGAACAAAGAAAACTGGCAGGAGCGGGATTCGTACCTGCAACCTCCGGAATACCGTACCGGCGCTCTACCAACTGAGCTATCTTGCCCTATGTTGGCGGTTTCCCAAATTGTCAGTATCTTTGTTCGGGTGGGCCATGCCAACGCAGCCTGCGTTTCTCTTGGAGTGAGCCACCGTTTGGAGGCCGAGATGGCATCATCACAGGATATGTATAATTGTTTTATGCTCAGAAGACTGGATTCTGGATTTTGGATTCAGTTGGTAGAGCGCCGGTACGGTATTGAGAAGGTCACAGGTTCGAATCCCGCTCCTACCGGTTTTCTTTGTTCAGTTTGAAAATATATTCAAATGTACCTAGTCAGTTTTCCGAGTGGATTGTTTGACGAATTATAAGTTAACTAGAAATGTGTCTGTTTTGAAACAGAACACATGCTTTTCCGCATTATTTTTATGCCACTTTGAATTTTGCATACTAGTGACAATATCTACGTACCCACCAATTTTCATGACGATCGAACCTACGTTTATACGTTTCTTTTTTAAAGCACATTTTTGATGACCTCATCATGACGTCACACATTTTTCACATTTATATAAAAATATCTACGGCCTAAGAAACCTATTACAAAAGGAATTTCGACTTTAGTATCTTCTGTTGACGAAATATGGCTGAAAGGTTCAAAAACGTTAAAAAGTCGTATCCTCATTGAGTGATCCCCACAATATCGCTTCCCATGTTGTATCGTAAAATTGGGTGTGATCCCTGGCTAAACGGCATTCTGGGTTTATGACTTCTGACTAGCGCCCACCCGAACAAAGATACTGACAATTTGGGAGACCGCCAAGGGCGGTAGAGCGTCGGTACGGTATTCTAGATGTCGTAGGTTCGAATTCCGCTTCTGCCAGTTTTCTTTGTTCAGTTTGAAAAGCTTTTGTTTATTATTATTTACCAGTTTTCCACCTTTAAATTGTTCCTAAACTATTGTACAATTTATTTATCTTCATCTGAAAGAGGTGCAACTTATTGTTTTACATTTGTCATTTACAGAGCCAAGTGAACCGCCGGACGAAGTGCAAGTTGAATCTGTACGCCAACGCAGCTTGCGTTTCTCTTGGAGTGAGCCACCGTGTGGAGTCCGAGGTGGTATCATCACAGGATATGTATATGTGCTCAGAAGACTGGACTCTGAAACGATTAATAGCATGAATGGGGCCGCCGCATCAGACAAAGCAGTTACAATTGATACGTTGATCCCTTTTAGTATCTACAGCTTTCATGTTGCAGCAAACACCAGTGCTGGGACTGGACCGTACAGTGAGAGGGTCACAGCAGAAACGCTTGAAGCAGGTAAAGTTCACATAACAGATAAACGAAGAATAGCTGACTCCGTTTCTCAAGTTTTCATACACTCTACCCTTCATTCTAGCAGCTTTATCGCCACAAGTATGTTATCTGACCGTTTCATTTCTTTCGATTTTGTTTTTTTCCTCACAGAGCCAACAGTTCCCTTAAATGTCGCCATTCTAAACGTCGATGACGTTTCCATCGGTCTCCAATGGTCCAAGCCAGATCCTCCACAAGGAATCATCACTCACTACAATGTTCGACACTGGAGAGATGGACAGATGCAAAACAGTACAGTGGACTACAACTTGATGCTGTTGATACATCACATATTGGACCTTGAAACGAATGTCAACTATCATGTCCAGGTTCTTTTTTTTTCAGTGTTGAACAATCGTACACTGCAGAACGAAATCATTCCATACGATAGCACACAACAAAATCACCAAAAATAACTTTTACGTATAGTACACTGCAGACAGTGAAACAAATCAATGAACCAAAAAGTCAAATAATTCAACACTACAGTGCACAGCAACAAAATCATAAGATATAGCTTGCACAGCGCTTTTTAAGTTTTACCTTCACATTAAAAGAAACATTGCAAAAAAAGAAGTGAATTCCATGCAGGGTAAACTATTAAATAAATAACCTTGTATCAATTCTTTCTCCTCGAATTCAAATGTGAATATATTAGGTGCAAGCTGTGACGTCTGTCGGTGCAGGTAACTGGAGTGAAGCAGTCAATGCAATAACCAAGATAGGAGGTAGAAAATAATCTTAATGTCAAAAGTGCAGCATTTCTGCAATAAATGATGTATTTTACTTTCAAATATATCTGATGCTGTAAAATGTTGATTATAAACATTGCGTTGATTATAAACATTTAAGTCTTTTCTGATAATGTTCACTGACAGTTCCTGGACCTGTTGGGAATCTTCGCCCGACAGAGAGAATGGAGAGTTCAATCACCTTGGGCTGGAACGAACCGCTTCAGCCGAGGGGAGCAATCATGAATTACACTGTACGTATTCGTATTTTAAGATCGCACACGATTTCAAAACAAAAATGAAAGACTCACCGGTTCCTTTCCCCTCGTTCAACACCGACAAGTTTACGAGCGAAACAGTATTTGTCGAAATGCACTGTATTCCGGAAAATTATTTTCGTTAAAAGAAAGTGTCTTTCCAAAATTCCAAAAGCATTATCCACAGTGATTGAAATAATGTACCCTACCCACTCTGTTGTCATAGGTATTACTCCAAATTTAACCTCATAACTTAAATACCGTTATAAGCATAAACATCACTCTTGCGTTACTAAAAGCAGCTAGTTTTCCCGGAGTCCTCACCGTGACCCGACCGTTGTTTTTCATGTCCTTTCTAACCGGTTTGTTTACGTACATTCCATAAGTCGTCTTAAAACAAATCTAAATGCGTTCTATTGCCTTCCGCCTAATCAACGTAATTTCTATCTCACCTTCAAACAGTCAACCCTGTGTTCGAATTAAATCAGATTGTGCATTTTTACGAAGAATGTTATTTCACACCTCATTTCGCAAGGTGGAGTACAGGATCCTGGAGAAACCTTACCAGCCGGATTTTACTGCAGAAGAGGCATACGTAACAGAGAGCGTGACTAGTGCGACATTCACAGCAGACAATCTCAATCCAAGCACCAAATATGAGTTCAGTGTTGCTGCCAAAAACCAACTATACACAGGAACTCCCCAAATTGTGTTGGTGTATACAAAGCCCAAATCAGGTGGGATGCCGCGTTTTTATTCATGCGTTTGAACTTCAAAATAGAGATAGACACAACATGTATTTTAATATTTCAACTCTTAATAAATCAGTAATGAAATGGTGCTTCGGAAATGTGCTAGAAATTGTCTCCCATGTTTAACTGCAGTATAACTGATACAAATGATGCTAAAGACCAATCAATATTTTTGCTGCAGACATTTCTCCACCGCAAACGCCTAAGTTATACGAAAACGAAGTTACAGACACGACTGTCACGATCGGTCTTGCAGCGTTGATTTCCCCAGATGAGTACATCACGTAAGCATTTAATAACTCGTGTATTTTTAAGGTAACTCGCTGTTTATTAAAACAGCAAGTTTAATCTGAAAAAAATAGACGTGTTTATGTTGGCCAACTTAGGCTCAGCTATACGAAAGCAATCACTTAAAACTTTTCTGTATGAATGCAGTAAAGACGCTATAGTCTCCAGCACATTGTTCTCATTTATTATTTTGGGCCTACGGTTAGTCTTCTTTTCTCATGTGTCCGTATTACAAAAATAGCAAAATGAAAAGATAATCGTTTAAATAAAATGCATCTTGTGCACTGGACAAGGTATACCGTTTTACGGTCAATTCACTTTACGTGCACAAGACAAAAATGTAAGCCACAGAATGCATTACTCCACTTCAACTTCAAAAGAACAATGTTTGCAAGTGAATATTTGTCTTGGTGCATTAATCAACAAAGTATAGTTCAGATTCATACTTAGATTGATGTCAATTTCCTTCATCTCAATAAGGGTTGTATTTTAGATGATTTCGCAATCACCTTTGTTCAACAGCTAATGCGTGTTTTTTATGTGTTTTTTGTTTTTGTTTCTATTTTGTTATGGTTTTGGCTTAGCTCGTACGTTGTGCATGTCAAGAAGACCTCTTCCAGGAAAAAGAGGGGCGCTTTTAAACCTAAACATTACAAAGACTCCGCCAATGAATACATAGCGGCCGAATTGTCGAAGATGGTCGAGGGCAGATTCGTCGTTGGAGATTCTAAAATATATAGAGACTACTACAATGCACCTCTACAGACTGGCGCTAATTACGAGATTAGTGTTGGGTCAGTCAGCATGGGGAATGAGACGGTAGGTCGTTGAAATCGCACCTGTGCCATTTCGGACTTTTACTAACTTTTACTAGATTTTCACTAACAATTAAAAAGAGCAAACTTTGCTTTCTATTTTATGTCTGTGAAAACACTCAGAGTTCCTATTGGATTTCTACTGTATTGGTGAAGCTAGGGGCTTGTAACTCTATTAAAAGTAGCTGAGGCAACTTCTGACTCAATGCGTTTGGTTGCATTACATTTCTAGTATTGGTATTGGTCAGAATGGTTTGGGGAACTGTTTTACAGTTTTACAAGTCATGTCCAATTAATATTCATTGAAAACAGTCAAATTCGTCTTCTTTAAATCGGTCGGTATTTTAATTGTGCTTTACTTTTGCAGGAGGTCAATGTGAAGTATTCAACGCCTATCAGCGTGAAAGGTAATTTCACTTCCTTAAGAAAACCTATAGTATTTTGGGCAGCATATTTGTCACTCACTTCTTAAAAAATACGTCATTATTTTCTTTGTTTAACGTCCATGAAATCGAGGGTAACCTGTCATGTGAAAATCAGACTCCTATTGAAATCGGTCTCCTTTTCCCGATTATTGGTTAAACCCTCTCGCGTGATCGGCCACTCTCCTAATTATCTTCACGTAGGCATGTGCAATACTACCAACGAGCCCATTATTCATAGTGACTGAAGTTCACGCTAAACCGTTCCCGAGGAACTGAAAAATCATGAGGGTTAAATTTACCCAATTGTTGGTGAAAACCGCTACCCAAAATTTGGGTAAATCTATTTTAACACAACCGGATGAGAGTTTGTTTACCCAAATTTTGGGTAAATTTAACCCCCATGATATGATGCATCGATCACCGATTCTTGTGGATAATTCCACAGCTTGGACATTGGGCACATCCATGGGTTGGTGCTTGCGTTTCTGAGTTACACATTCTTAATAACAGCTTTTCTTCGACGAAGAGTAATGGGTTACTGTGAAATAGTTGTGGTTTAATTTGGTGGTAGATATGTGCGAATCAACAAATTTTCTCATGATAATTGTTCTAGCAAGCTCTTTATGTTATATCGTTTATAGCAGTAATGCGTCGCTCGGCATTGTCGGCAGGGGTAGTAGCCGCAATTGTACTAGTAGTCATTGTAATCTGCATAGGGTTCTTCGTCTTACTCGTCGTTTACAAAAGGTGAATATGCTACTATAAAACATTTCATTTCATTTCATTTCATTTCATTTCATTTCATTTCATTTCATTTCATTTCATTTCATTTCATTTCATTTCATTTCATTTCATTTCATTTCATTTCATTTCATTTCATTTCATTTCATTTCATTTCATTTCATTTCATTTCATTTCATTTCATTTCATTTCATTTCATTTCATTTCATTTCATTTCATTTCATTTCATTTCATTTCATTTCATTTCATTTCATTTCATTTCATTTCATTTCATTTCATTTCATTTCATTTCATTTCATTTCATTTCGCCGCAGATTTAGTCTCACGTTTGTATACGGCGTGTTTAAAGATAAAACTGATATCTCCAACAAATTTGTTTTTCCCTTCTAAATTTTTTTTTTTGCACATTTTATTTTAAAGAAAATTATCGTGGGCATTTGCAACCCTCAAAAACGGTTTTATTTTTGTTCCTTTTGCGAATCTAATACAGATAAAAATACGCCCGATTTATTGTCGAGCCGCAAATAATTCGACATTTGTACAGAATGTTTCGCTAACTGGGGCCCGTCATCAAACATACATTCTGTGCCTGGGACTCGTTTGGCAACCATAGAAAACCGTGCATTCTTTAGCTTTGCACCGCGTCTCTTGAACTCCTTGGAAGACGAGTTGAGGGCAGCCCAGCACCTGTCACTTTTCAAACGCCATCTTAAAACTCAATTTTTCCAATTATCTTTCGATTGAACATAGTATTTTTTCTTTCCTTTATGTGACCGACGCCTTTGAATCAAAGATGCTGTGCGTCTTAAACGTGCTTTTGTATTATTATTATTATTAACTATTATAGGTTTTCCCGGCCAATTTAAACGAAAATTAATTCAATTTAATACCCGGCTCATTCAATTTCGTTTGAAAATGAATGCTCCGTTGAATCAGCATTTAACAGTCAAAAGGAGTAATTCCATTTTAGCAGTTAGCATTCACTGGCCAAATAAGATCATTCAAATTCATGGGGTCGCAAAGATCATTCAATTTCGTAAAAGCCAGCAGCAAAAGGCTGGTCAACCATTCAATTTCATCAATTGCCAAACATTTTTCAAATGTTTACATTCAAATTCGTTTCAATGGTATGTGCTTTCTGATTTGTATTTTAATTTGACGTGGTCCGAACATTAGCAGAAATAAAGAAGAAAACATAAAGACCAGTGCAAACTATCACAAGGCTATAGCGAAAGATTTTGTTTTCATTTCAAACTTATCACCATAACTTTGTAAACTTTACTTAACAGTCTTCTAGATACAGGGTACATGCTTTAACTTTAATCATGGGGTAACGAAGCAAAAGGAACAATTATTGCAATTAAGACAAAACACATGCATATGACGTAAATGAAATGCAAACAACAGGGAAACGCATCTAACAAAGAAAAACTCAAGTGCCAGTAAAAGAGCTATTGCCAGCTTCCTCGAATAAACAATCCATAACTCATGTTTAATTTGAACGCACAGAATTTTAAATTCATTGCCCATAAACGAAAAAGAAAACAAAAAATAGCAACAAATTAATGTGCGCTTCGATGAGTCTTAATTTGATTTCATGAATTATAGATAGGTAGTAGAAATTCAACTGGAGATTGGTAAAAATGTAGTCTTGAATGCCTACAAACGAAATAGAATGACTAAAACTAACATGAAGGAAAAGAACGAAATCATGTGTGCACAAACACGAAATTGAATGCAATAGTAGCTAAAAAGAAACCCTGGTTTGATTGAATTAGAGGAAATGCGTGAATTTGAATGCATGTTAATGAAATTGAATTAATTTGTGATGAAAGTGGCCGGGAAAACCTATATTATATTATTTTAGAAGACGATCTAGTCATGCAAAGCAGTCTTCAAATGCTGATGGAGTGTTACAGTCTACAGAAATTCCCCTGGAAACAAAAGGCAAGAAATGTGCACATTTCATTTTGGTGCAGTAAACGATTGTTAATCTTTTTTTCCTCTCATCCAGTCTTGTGTTCTTTTTTAAATGTAACGGAAATTTGAGAATAAATCTCTTTGGACTGCAATTCAAACAAAACCAATGTTCCGGTTAATTAAAACCGATTTGCACATCTAACAACTATGTGTGTATACCCGTCAGTGCTCCCAAAATCATCTTGCCTATTCGATTACGTCTAAATGTTTCACGCAAGAGTCTCCGAAATCCATTTCTTTAAAAACTTTCATGTCGCTTGTGCCCAATCTTACGATGAACTTTATTAATTTGCTACATTTCTCTAAATCAGAAATGCCAGTGGAATCTTCACCGAATACTTACATCGACGATGGCGCCGTAGAGGTGACATGTACACCACCTACCCCGAAAAAGCCGAAACCTGTACCTAAACTACGACAGACGTCAAATGAAAAACAACTGCACGAAAAGGAGGAAAAGAAGGGGGCCAAGACGTTCACACAACCCGCTCCAGTTCACCTCAGTGAGCTGGCGGAGTACATTCGCGCGAAGGAGTCGGCCGCTGACGGGGGATTTAACGCAGACTACAAGGTTACAGAGACCATAAAATACCGAAGTCTGACGTCAGTTGGCGCGACAACTGGCTCCAAACAAATCTAGATTTCGACTTTTCCTTTGTTAACAGCCAGTCATGCAAACACATTGACACAAAATAACAAAAGTATTCTGGTTCCAAACATTGCATTGACGTCATCACTTCGGTACTCTACAGTGTGATTTTTTATGAGACGCGTATATGTACATTTTTTGCTGTCAAGTTTATGCAAATTTTCATATTCATAAGCCAACTTGGGAGATTTTCGTCAGAGGCACAACAGTAGTGTCGTCTCCATAGAATTGTATTTGGAATATCTTGCATTTTGCTTCAGATGTTTCCATGTTTTAATTCATTTCCTTATTGAAAATGTTTGCAATTTATTTCTTACAAACATTTCTGTATTGGTTTTTTTGTAGGTGCAATTTTTGTATCGCTATTATGCTTTTTTGACATGCAGTTCCTTCTGTTACCAAAAATAGCGCCCTCTTTCATCACTAAATTGGAACGATTTTAAAAGAATTGAAAACCATCACATTTCTACTTTAAATGAAAATCAGCATGACAGACATAATAATGATAATATTTGTTGTAGACTCTGCCAGATGACCAACTGCATCCATGGACGGTGGCAGCGAAACCAGAAAATAAACCGAAAAACCGTTATAAGAACGTCGTTGCATGTACGTATGCCATATAGTTTTTGTTGTAAGCTTTTTCCAATACAAGCAAAACACAAAATCTGCCCTTTGGCGACTCTCGGCTGAAACACACAACATTCCATTAATTTAAAAAATTTATATTTATTATTTGGATCAATTATTATGAAATCATGGCTTCTTAAAAATGTGTTTGAACAGGCAATGCTGTAATACCGTTCTTGATTCATTTGCCTATAGTGAACACTTTCGTTCTTCTTCCATTGCAAGGTTCATTTTGTGAAAAATACAATTCATTTACGCTACAAAAAGTACATAGAGGCCTATGAAGAAAACTGCGATGTTAAACCTTGTCCACGTACATACAGACATTGTTCGCAGAATATTCCAATCAGGGCCACAGTAGATATAAACAGTTATCGACAAAGTAATTGACAAAATAACCGCAAATGTATAAAGATCCATGTAGTACTGGTAAAACGTGTAATTCTATACATAATACCAAAGAGCTGCCTCATCTTCGGTTGACTTTTAATTCCACATACTTATTTCCACCCATTAATTTATTCAGCTACGTGTTGGAAATTGCGTTTTGAAGAACACATTCCTACATATTATGTTGTTAATTGTTATGATTTATCCAGAACTCTGATTCATTAGAACTTTGAACTTCAATTTTAACAAAAGGTTCTGGGGGAAGGATGCGCTGTGAACTTAAATTATTACTCACGGGAAACTCGTCCCAAATATCGTAATATTTACAGGAAAAACATATCGACATTTCTACATTCAAAGTTTACCAATATGATTATTGTTTTCGATTTTTTTTAATGTTATGTACAGATGACTATTCACGCGTTGTGCTGGAGCCTTTGGAGAGTGCCCCTCACTCAGACTACATCAATGCTTGCTACATAGATGTAAGTTTAGATTTCAGCCAGTGCAAAGAATAAATCCAAAATGTTACATCCTCCTAATAAGGTGTATGCAAGAGGATCTATTGCGTATTTAATGTTTCTGCACATGGTAACTAAAAAAAAGACTGGCTTTAGCGAACATTGTGTGCCTATTCTTCCCTCATTCATACAACGACCGATGGGTTTTCGTGTTTTATTTCCATTCTACAGGGATACAATGAGAAGGACAAGTACATTGCCTCCCAAGGTAATACAATTCGATCAAGGAAATGTATAATACGTACTAGTGAAATGTATTATAGTGATGGCATCCGTACGTAAGTTTCATTAAAGTTCAAAAACTTATTATATTCATTTGAAGGGCCGAACAAAGCATCGCTTCATGACATCTGGAGAATGGTGTGGCAGCAGGACGTAGATAAGATTGTTATGCTTACCAATCCCGTGGAAAATGGCAAGGTAAATCATATCCTGTAGCAATATGAGAATTGAATAAATATGTAAACATAATTGAAAGAGTGGCACAAGAGGAGGGTCTTGACCCCTCTTCAGTTCCCCCCTTTGGTTTCTACGCAGTTTCTTCACACTCATAACAAACAAATAATGTGATTACAGTAAAACACACCGAAGACGAGATAGGGCTAAGATCGGTATTCAGTCGCGTTACGTTTCTTTAACCTATGCTCATTGTTGACAGACAAAGTGTTTACAGTACTGGGCTGATACTGGAAGTGAAACATTCTCCGACATCGTTGTCTCGACCTTCAAAGAAGACGTTTTCCTGGATTACACAATTCGTGTTTTCTCCATCAACAAGGTACAGCTGCTTAGAAAGACACATCATCATTAATTTTTAAGTTTGATGTTTAAAGATTTGTTGCCTTGCTCATTTAACGAGAAGATTCTGCTTCTCAATCTGCTTCTCATTCAGTTATTTGTATTTTTAATATTCTGTTTGTGTTCCCTTTGACCTGCATTTAGGTCGGCAGCGAAGAAAATGGAAGAATTGTCAAGCAGTTTCACTACACCACGTGGCCAGATATGAAGCCTCCGGAATACCCAGCCCCATTGCTCAACTTTTTACGTCTAGTAAACGCTGAACGCAACCAAGGGCGCACCGTCGTACACTGCAGGTACCCACTGCCTATTACTTATCAATTCTTGTAGTAAACTTCAAATAGAAAATTGACTATTTTGGACAAACGTTTTCTGTGGCCTGGGTTCGATTCATGCCCTGGTCCACATGTGGATTGGGTTTTCAGTCCCTGATTCCGTGGGTTTCCCCTCAGAATATTCTTCTGCGGTTTTTCTCCTAATTCTAAAATGGTAACTTTTTCTCATTGTCTTCTCTCTACAGGTTTCTTCAGGCTTTCGAGCTACAGTGCCTGCGGGGCACTTTTGAGGAATCCTTGGTTTCATTACCAAAAAGAATTAAATAAAATAATAAAAATCAAAGTGATGGATTAGGCAAGAAACATAACTGCTGTTTTTCTGAGTATGCATGTTGTTTGACCCCTTTGTATACATGACGAATCTGTTTACACCACTTACAGTGATTCGTGAAACAAGGTAATCAACCCAATGGCAATGAAAGTTCATTGGAGTTGTCTGTCTGTCGGTTTGCTCGGTCGTATTGCTTGTCTGCCATGAATTTTCCTTTCAGTGACTACCCATTTGCGACTGTTTTGCTCGATGATCACCTTTGTAATTTTTGAGTAGGATTTTGGTTTGGTTCAATAATTGCCCTTTCAAGTATTGGAAATATCTTTATTGCCATTGCGTGTGTAGTATTAGAATATTTTCGATGTTAATGTTTACATGGAGTTGGATTTGTTTACTTAACTTTCTATCTTTTTGATAATAAGAAACCTTAAAAAATGTAGAGCATTCACATCTGTCTTGTCTCTGTGCATATTTTCAATTTTAAAGTTATGGGGTTATTATAATGTCACTGAAAAGCTATTAAGTAAACTGCACACCTATTTGCAAAAAGCGTTGTTTTAAATCAAATTTCTTATGTTGTTTTTTCAACTCTTTCCTGAATTGCTAATGACTTTGATAGATGTAGAAGCAAACATCAGTTACACGATGATTTGATTTGCCTAAGATTTCAAACTGATAAGTGTTCCCCTTGTTTTAACTGTAATGCACTTGTTTTCTTCTTGCTAAGTGCCGGTGTTGGGCGTACTGGGACCTACATCGCCTTGGATTCGATGCTGAAACAAATGAAACAGGAGGGACAAGTTGATGTTCTTGGCTTCGTCTACCAAATGAGACAAAAACGCATCAAGATGGTGCAGACCGCAGTAAGTATACCGGTATCAAAACATATCGGTCCGCAAACAAAAGTGAAAAACGATGCTTGAAAGTAAGGTCGTTCCGGGACATTTTTCTTTATCAAACAAATAGAACAGCTATGTTTGTAACAGCAATTTTGAAAAAAGAACGAGGAAAAAACATTCATTTGCATAAGGCCATTGACCAGGCACAAGACCAGGCACAAAACCATGCACAAAACAATGCACAAGTAATGCTTTTATTACAGTTCATTTGAAAGACTGAAGGTCTTGTGTTGGTCTTGCAGGGTCTTGTGATGGTCTCGACTACATCACTGTGTAAAGCACAAAAATAGCTATGCTTTTTTCCAACAGCAACTTTTTGACAGATTTTTCGAGCCTCATTACCATTGTTGTAAAAATGATTTGCGCGTCTTATAGTATAACCTCATCCATATAACATTTTTTTTAGGAACAGTACAAGTTCATCTTTGACGCTTTGCTGGCTGCGCACCTGGCTGGCCACACCACATACAAAATCACAGACTTTCATCAAGAGGTGACTGCCTTGAAAAAGATGGAAAAGGGCTCAAAGGAAACAGGCACGCAGAGACAGTTCGAGGTAAGCAGTTGGAAAGTATTTCTCTGCAATATGAAACTGGTGGTTGTGATTTTCAATATAACATTTTACCCACGTGACCAGACAGTGTGAAATGTAAACTTTACAAAACCACCACGTGTGGGGACCGCCTTTGGAGTCAGTCAATCTTGACTGACATGCAAGAAAAGTTATAAATAAAATGATAAACACCAGAAAGACAGACTTACCTATGCTTTCTTTATCTTTCCTTAGATGTTGGCTGCTCTTGGTCGGCGGTCTGCAAGTGACAGCACGAAATCTGGACAGCTTCCTGAGAATGTAGACAAGAACAGATTTCCAGATTTTATCCCAAGTGAGTCATGAAAAATTACGATTGTATTCCTCGTAATCTCATCTGAAAATTCTGCTAGGTCTTTAAAGATCCTTGCGCAACGTCAGATCGCGGCTATTGCATCGTCGTTTATCAGCATTGAGGGCAGTGCCTGTGTAATTTTTATAGACATCGCTCCCTAATTAAGGCACTCACCATTTCTTGAAACTAGATGCATGCATGGTTGCAAAGTATCTTACGCCCAAAGTCGACCAAAGCAAATGTTTGCTACTGATTTTCCCAGTGGTGGTATACGTACAACACTGCTATATTCATAGTCTGAATCCTTAGCATGGCGATTCCCTATAACAACTATTGGTAAATTGTAGGTGAGCTAGCCACACCACGACGGTTAAATCAGGTCATGATGTAAAATATCAGTCCGAGTAACGTATAAATCAGGGGCGATAAATATTCCCGCCAATTCCGGTCTGCGAAACACATCAAGAGTGTGGCACTAATTTGTTTGCGTAGGCGAGATTCGATCTGTGATTGAAACTCGACTCGAAACTTCCAAGATCGAGACCAGGGGCCCATGTTCCCGAAGCGCTCGTTAGACTAACGAGTCGGTTACGCCCTCGCTAGCCAATCGTTATGTCAAGAAGGCTGTTCCCGAAGCTCTCGTTATGTCTTACGAGCCCACTAAGTTAACGATTGGTCTGGAGTTATTGTTAGGCTCTCGTTAGATCCTTGATAAAGAAAAAAAAGGTTTCGACTGCTGACTATAGGTTTTCCCACCCAATTTCAATTTGTTTTCATCTACATTCATGACCAGTTAACTTCAATAGCATTTCTCTTTGAAAATTAGGTTTTTATTTCTTTTTTCCGCATCATTCCTTTGCCTTTTTGTTGTGCTGGACCAATCGTGCCATTTTCGGCGAACTTCATCTGTTGTGTGGGACACTTGGGATATTGAATTTACTGCAGTGGATATTTCTTGCCATGCACGCTTTTTCGTTTCGTTAGTGACAACGTCAGAAAATTTGCTAAATTTGACCTTTTTCTTTTTTTCAACACCGTCTACGAGGACATCCAACTCCTCGGTAGTGAAGCGAGGCTTTCTCTTCTTGGTTTCTGTCGACATGTTGCTGATATGACCATATACACACTGCTTCACGCTGCACAAGAAACTGAACACACTAACCCACGACTTATCTTTGAAGCCTGCACGTTAAAACTCCATGTATCATTACGTAACAAACCATGGAATAAATTTAGCCAGGCATACCAGTGGCCCGTGTACAGATCACGAGAGCGTAGCGGGCACGTTAATAACGAGAACCTGACGAGCCTCTTACCAGGGCTTCGGCTAACCCTCGTTAGCCCTTACGTTAGGCAATATTTAGGCACTAGTTGTGGTATCGTTATGGCATGTTTAACGAGCGCTTCGGGAACATGGGCCCTGGTTTGGCAGGCATTCTGTTGCAACCTTCGCAAACAGGAGTTTCGGACATTTTCGAAACCAGAAGGAATTCCTCCCAATGACGTAATCAATTGGTCACGTGACACCGACGGCAACCTGCCAAATCGTCAAAATGGTCAGAATTGTCAGCTTTTATACGGTAACAATGGAACATGTTGGGATGTTGTTTTAAGCCGTTGGGCTAATGTAGCACCAATCCCAGATCCCAGATCCCAATGCGGTATACCTAGCTTTACCACCAGTATTCATTTCTATCAGTTTTAACTCGGTGGTATTTCTTAAAACATCGTCATGGCAAAAAATTGTTTCCGTTGGTGGCAGTGCTTTCAAATCAATTTTTACTGTCGACCCTTTTCAAACGCGCATTGCGTATATAGTGGCCACTGAGTTACAAACTCTTGACGGCGCGCTACTGCAGCAGTGAACCGCCCCTATTAAATAGGAAACGCAATTTGCAGATTACATTAAGTAGTATTACTCAGTAAAGACCGGCCGGAATGACCGCATTATGTAAAGTTAATTTACTTACAAAGTAAAACACTGCAGATAATTAAAGGTAATATACAGCATTTGCAAACATCAAAAACCAAACTACCGAATTATTATGAAATAAACTTACTTGACTGTAAGTAAATAAGAGTCAAGCATCCTGTGAAATCATGGCACCTGGTGGAATTTTTGTATCAATTTCCAGCAATTGTTTGCCGACAATCGTTGGAAATAGTCTAGTTCCCCGACCTGATAATTCCCTGACGTCTATAAATTGCTCCGTTTTGTCTGAAATATGGTCAGGGAACCAGACTACAAGAACAGCATTTTGTTTTCTCTGTTTTTCTCTCTTTTCCCAGCATCTATGCACACTAAACTTTGAACAGGTCACACATACAGCATTTGCTATAAAATACAAATCTCAAATTCCATTTTCTGAACATTCCAGCAAAAAATGAAGCAAAATATTGCATACTACCTTTAAAACAAATCTTCGTGGCTCATTTTTTTTATTTAAATCGCTATAATATTGTACAAATTTTATAGAAAACTTATTGTTTGACGGACATATTTACAGCTGACCGGGCAAGGCCATTCCTGACGACAAGAGTGCACGAAGATGACACCAACTACATGAACGCCAACTGCTTACCAGTAAGTTTATTAGCTGCTTTATTTAATTTGGTACAATTGTCTCTTTTTACTGTAATTTCCTTATCTGGCCCTTTTCCGTATTTTTGGAACAAACATTTTGTGAATACCCCCCCCCCCCCCCCTCCCCAGTTCAATCCTAATTACCCCTCTGACGCTGAAGTAAAAAGAATTTTTAACAAACTAAGGGCCAACAAAAATCTAAATTTTAATTCCCTCGCCCCCTTTTTTTGGTGGGGGTGGGATTTTCAGGACTCACAAACCCACCCCAATTTTTGACCTTAGTAATGACTAATGTGACTTTGTATTGAAAATATATTCGGAATTTGTTTCACAGACCTTTCAGGAAAACAAAATCGACATTTTAAAAGTATTGATAATCATGAATGTCGATAATATTATTGACATGATACATTCCTTTAATAGGGTTACCGCAAGAAGAACAGGTATATTGCGACGCAGACGCCCATGCCTAACACCGTTGCTGATATTTGGCGACTTGTTTTCGACCAGAAGTCAACATGCATTGTCATGCTGAACACGTTGGATGCAAACGACAAGGTAAATCTTTGACGATAGAAACATTATCCACGCTGATTTTGTTAAATAAGTTGAATAAGAAAAGACCAAAGAACAGCATAGACATATTACAACACAGCTCAGCATTGAACCATAACACGAGCGAATTTACTCTCTTAAAACTCACTCTCCAGGAGTGAATCCCTTATCAAACCACTCCAAAAGAATGAAAACCACTCCAAAAGAGTGAAATTTCCACTCTGTCGAGGAGCCACATAAGGGACCACTCTTTTGCGAGAAAATGACGTTCAAAGTTTTCTTTTAAAAGAATAAACCTCACTGCAAAAAGTGTGTTTAGCAATTAGACTATGAGTCTGTAAACATGTTTATCCCTGCATGCAAAATCATGTTAAAGTTGTAGGATTTGGGACTGTTAGGGTTAAATACTAAACATGTTAAGAGTGTTGACGGATTTATGTTTAGAAATTGCTTCTAAACATGTTATACTTATAGCAAAATTGTGTTTAATTGCTAAACACAGTTTTTAGAGTGGTTTTGTTTTCATTTCGTCAACTCTAAGTTTCTAGCACTCTAAAAGCTGCCAACTGTTGTTCCTCCTAGCTCTTGAAGTCAGCAATCTTGTCTTTTTCTTTAATCAGACCGTTTGTTGCTACTGGCCGGAGGAGGGCAGTATTGAATTCGGACCTCTTGTCGTTGAGCTGACTGAGACCACAGAGTACAGAGGAGTGACTTGTCGCACCTTCACTCTATTCAACAAGAACGCCACGGTAAGCACTGACATTACCTCCGTGTATTTATACTATGGCATTAATATCCAGTTCAATTGTTTGGACACATATAACCATGACTTAGAACAATTCGGGCCGGATAAAAATGTCTGTTTTCATTTGAAGTAGAAAAGTGGTGGTATTCAAATCGTCTTAAATCTTTCTGGTTTACTTGCGAAAGAGTGCACTATTTTGTTCAGTAATTCTTGTTAAAAGAGCACACGTAGTACACAAATCAGTTCTCCAAAATAACAATTTCATGACCTGGATTCCAAACCAGATTTTTAACATTGGAATAAACTGAAACAATACACACATTCTTTTTATCGAACTACTTGCATTATTAATCAATCTACCTTAATTTTAAAGTTCGGGTTCGGGACTTTTTTTTCACTTAATTTGCGATTTTGAGCGACGTTTCAAAGCGAAAAAGTTTTGATAATAGAACTGTCTTCTTGTGACTATGTTCAGTACTAATTAAATGCTGCTTTAACGATACACTGTCCGTGCTCTTTAATAAATTAGATTTTGGTATTTTGGGAGTCTGCAACCCTTTCAAAAAGGCTTTTATTCTTGACTGCTTTCGCGCATCTAATGCACAGAAAGATACGCTTGAATTTTTGTTGGGTCGCAACTTATATTTGTAACGTAATTATTCGATAACTAAACGTGGATTTGTTTTTCGTTCGATGTGTCATTAAAACGTGAATAGCATTTGTATCGGTAGAAAAATAGCAATTTTGACAAAAAATAAATAATTTTTTGGGGTGAAACTCGAAAAGAGCATAGACAGTATATCTTTTAAAACCCAACAATTGATTATATGCCCATTTTCCATAAGCGAATAATCCTGTTTATTCCATCATCTCGCAGTCAGACGCTGAAAGGACCGTCACTCAGTTCCAATACCACGACTGGCCATCCGATGAGGAGGTCCCCAGATCCATGGATGGAATGCTTATCTTGATGGAACTCACTCTGAAGTGTCATGGCGATGCTAGACCAATCGTGGTCCATTGCAAGTAAGTAATATAATTTACTTATTTCGATAAAATTGATTCTAATTCAACAAACTCTTCATTAACTGTAAGCAGGTTATCGCGTGGCAATTTAGTTAACGAAGACAACAATTGTACTGTCAATGAAAAAAACACTTCACAGTGGTACGTTTTACTTTATATCGAGGACGAGAAACAAACGAGTTAAACGAGCGAATAAGTTGACAAAGAAGCTGTTCTCTATTGGAAAACGTGTATAGAACTAATAGGAGGGTTTGCAAACAGAAAGACAATTGTGATACGATCAAGCAAAATCAGTCTGAAGTAGGCCCTGGTCAATTTTGGGATTTTTACATATTCATTTGTAGCGTACTTCAAGCTCCATATTAGTGAAAACCCCATGAATACGACCTTTGGTTAAAAAGTTACAAATATTTGAACACCGGCACATTAAAAAGAAAAACTGAGAAAATCAAGTTTAAAGTTACAGTACTTTAATTGAGTCATTTTTAGCAGATTTATAATACATGTCATATTTTCATATGAAAGAAGAATGTTTTTCCCTTCAGTTTTTTTTAAGTCAATTTTGATTTTTCCACTACGAACATATTTTGACCCATATCTCAAAATGAGGATTGCCGAGTTCCGACTGATTTTGCCAGATCGCATCACAATTGGAAGTCATCGATATCACCAGGCCACACCCATAGGTTTGCACTTGTAAAAGTTGTTAATCAAAGCTTGAATGTTTTCAAGTGATTTGGCTGTGAAGTGCAATGGTTGGTGTGGTGTTCCGTGATTGATTTGCTTCGATCAGTATTTTGTGAACATATCTATACTCTTTGATGACATCTGCTTGTAAACATTAACGTTTATTTAATAAATATTTGATTTCAAGTGACGGGCTTGGTAGCACTGCTGTCTACTGCACTCTGATGACGATCATGGAACAATATCAGGCCGAGAAGGCCGTAGATATATTCCAAACAGTTCACCGTCTGCGCATGGTCAACCACAACATGATGTACTCTCTGGTATGTTTACCCTAACAGTCCCAAATCCTCCAATTTCAATACGAATTTTCACAAACCCAATATAGGGAGTTAGGGTTAATTATGAAAACTGAAAGAGATGTGCAAATTATATTATCGCTATTTACCTCATTAGAAAAAAATGTTTAACCCATGAGATACAACTTTCTTTAAACCTCAAAACGTCCAAACCTCATAGAGAAGAGATACCAATACTGTGCATTTGCACAAACATTTGATAAAATATTGCCGGATTCAAAACATAATTTCTTTTTTTAGTGGTGATGGTGGTGGTGTCGGTGTCTTTTTTTGTTTGTTTGTTTTTTTTGGTTTTTTTTGGGGGGGGAGGCAATTTTGCGTCCGCAAAATAATTCGATAGATAAGGGGGGGGGGGGGGGGGTAAGGACTCTACATGTCGTTGATTGCGCTATGTAAATGCTGCATTCTCAGCGCCTGAATTACTTAACAGGCCCAATGGCGGTGTGTGCAACTGCTCTTGGCGTTTTCAATTATTACTATACCAAGTAATTTTTGGTTAAAGTTGTGGGACCATGTTGCACACACCCCACGCCCTTGGATAAGCCCAATTTCACATAACTTCATTGTAATAGCCAACGAGGTCTAGTCACGCAAACCAGACTATAGTCGAATCTTGTTATAAGATTTCTGATACCACCCAAACTACTTTGACCTCTTTTTTTAATCCTGATTGTGTTCACTTCATGAACCAAAGCACCGGATATATTGGATTTTTTTCTTTTTTTTAGAACCGTAGAATTTTTTTTTTTTTAACCTTTGAATATTCAAACTGTTTAGAATTCTGATGTACATTTTACTATTTCTTCTTACAGGACCAGTATAAGATGTGCTACGATGTCTTTCAGGCGTATCTAGATTCTTCCAGTCTTTATGTGAACTACTCTCCCATGAACGAAATTGTTTAGGTTTACAAGGTTTACACATTGAATATAGACATATATAGCAGTATACTTTGGTACAATTTCTGGCCCCCCTTAACAGTCGTTGGAGAGGGGTTCCCGCTGTATGATCTGCAAAGTGCGTGGAATCTCAAGTCAACAAACCAGTTTCAAAGCCTAAAGACACCTAATAGTAGCACACTGTATACAACATTTGAGAATAAAGTCGCACTTTGGCTTTCTGAGTTACAAGCAGAATCAACAATTTTTTCACTGAAAAGTCAATTTTGGGATTTGAACAACTGTATAAATGAAAAACTCTATTCTGTCATATCCAGAAGATTTTAAACTGAATCTCTTCACGAAATATTTTTGGGGGATGATTTATTTTCTCTTTTTTTGAACTCTGGTTAAAGTGTGCACAGATTACAAATTTTGAGCTTCATTTTCTCCAAACAAGGGGTCATAACTTATGATAATTTTAAAATGTTGTATCGGGGGCTAGGAACGAGATACCACAAAACACAATATATCATTAAAGCTTTTAACCCATACTTTCAGGAAATGCCATAATCTTGTTTTTCAAATTTTGCTACTTTATCCCCATTTATAGTGGGAACAGGTCACAAATAAATATATTTGGGGGTTAGTATTGTATCGTAAATACTGTTAACACTGACCTTTTTAAAGTTTTGTCTGCAAAGATGCTGGGAAAAAAGAGAAAACGGAGGGGAAAAATGCTGTTCTTGTAGTCTAGTTTCCTGACCCTACTTAATATTTATAGACGTCAGAGTATCATCAGGTTGGAGAACTGGACTATTTCCAACGATTGTCGGCCGACAATCGCTGGAAATTGATACACAAATTCCACTTTTCTTGAAAATGACAGCACACCAGCTGCCATGATTTCACAGGATGCTTGAGACTATTATTTACTTACAGTCAAGTAAGGTATTTCATAGTAATTCTGAAGTCTTTTTATGTTTGCAAATGTTGCATATCACCTTTAACCAACAACTGTTGACCTCCGTATGTTAACGACTTATAAGGGATTTCCGTATGCATCCTTATCCAGTAAAGTTTTTGAAATGTCTACATGTGATTTTAAGGGAATTACCATGGTGCATCATCGGCGCACCTGCTCATCTAGAACAAATTAGTTTACTGCTTATAATTGAGCAATATCTTCCGATTCCTGGGCCAAGAGCAAAGCCATCTGCAGCCAATATTTGTAATGTTTTACTAGGCTGTTTTAACAATGTTAACCATTGCTACCCAGAAATATATCTCTATATATTTAGTCAGAACTTATGTACATTAAAAATATTGTATACAGTTGTAAACAAATTCGCAAATCCCAATTCATCAGAAGCATGAGGAAGGAGTTTTGAAAGATGATTTCATTGATATACAGAGCAGCTCCATTATACAATTAAAGGAAATCATCTTTCAAAACTACTTCCTCATCCTTGTAAGATGATTTCATTGATATACAGAACAACTCTATTATACAGTTATGCCCCAAATTATTCATACCCTATGAAAAATCTGGTATGCTTTTCTCTCATGCATAAAAGCTGGATTGGCGGAACTTTGGCTTTACTTAATGAGTTTTAGTTGGCATGTACAAGTCTATATAGGTTTCACATCATTAGCATAAAAGTAGAAATAATAAATAATTTATTATTCACAATACCCCAAACTTGGCATGGTATGAATAATTTGGGGCATAACTGTACAATTAAAGGAAAGATTTTCCAGTGTATGTAAAATTTCGACTGCAACTTGATAATCAAGATATTAGTTTGAAGAAGTATATGTATTATGTCGTTCTGTCAATTTTTTTTTTGATGTATCCTACATTTTCTAACAGTAGTTGTAGCAAAATCAGTTTATTTAGTGTTTTTTATACGTTTATTTACAGTTTTATACCAAGAAGAAAATTAAATTAAACATTTAATGTTATATTTTAGTCTGACTGACATTCCATATTTCTCTATTCCATAAGGGTTTTCAGACTTGGCATGATATTGCTTCTAGACCTCATTTTATAAGACTAATTTGGGTGTAATTCAGTCCTTCAATAGTATGCAGCTTTCTTTGAAAAATAAATTATGCACTTTGATGGACGTCAAAAGTATAAAAGTATTACATGGTAACATGAAGTACCATTCTCAACCGTAGAACGCACATACACGTCAGTATAAGTGCTACAAAGTTATTAAAACAAACGGTTACGATGGTACTCAGTTTGGACTATATATTTTTCCATAAAACTGTCAAAATACAATGATAAGAGGTGACTTGTACCATCAACTCTCAGCAATCAAAAGAATAACGTGAGAAAGGATTATCTTTGAATAAAATCATGTTTTCTCTATAATATCTGATACAATATCAGGAATTTCGACCATCCACATATATCCCAATAAAAACAAATCAAAATTTCTTGACCACAAACACTCGTTGCTCAGTTGTTAGTTAAACCATCCTACAAATTTGATTGTGCCCTTTCTTAATCCACTGGACTCTTACTGGAGGAAACACTGTGAATAACCAATAACTTAATACACAGCCCAACATATTCATCATGATGCCCAGGTCATGTAATTTCACAGGTGTTTACATACATTTGATGCATGACGGTCACCAAAAAAATGCATCCAAGATATCAATGAAAAACTTAGTACCGGTACCCTTTTGTTTATGCTAAAACCACAAAAATTGTAATGATGTACGTGGGGTTGGCCATATTTTTCCTTTGTTTGTGGGTTACCTTTGGGGGAAAACCCTCGCTCTCAATTGAGTAATGCAATATTTTAAGTCCATCTTATAATATTTTAAGTTGATACAATATTTGATGATTTGCTATATTATATCTATTGCAACTTTGCTTCTTTAAACTGGTATCTATCCTTACCCCTTTTTTATTAAGCACCACACCGTGGGTTAATTTTTCAGCTTCGGGACTGTCAAATATAATTTCCTTAGGCCTATGTCTGCTGTATGTGCGATTACATAAGCAAGGCCTACTACTTTTAATTCCCTTTTTAAGGTTTTCAAAGTTCACTGCCTTTAGAGGAAATTTCCAAATGAATTGTTGTGCTTTTATTGCACACCAATAAGCTTAATAACAAATACGAATTCGTGCAGGAGCCGCGTCGTTGGTGACTTGCGTGTGTGACAGTTTCGTCATAGACACATGCACAGTACAGCCTGCGGTCTCATAGACTTCGTCATAGTTTCGTCAAGGAAAACTTTCACTTGACTAAACAAATTTGGCACAAGAAGAAGAAGAACAACAACGCTAAGCGCTTATAGAGCCCCCGTCTGCGATGCGACGTGGCTAATAAAATACGTATATATTCATTTTCACTGCAGCCTTTATAAGGAAGTATACTAGTGAGATATTTCTGTCATCAGATTTTCTGTCTAAGCCATGGCGTGCTTGACAATTTACTGACAATTTCCCGCCAATTTTACAAAAGCAGATGTCAACCGGTTTAATTTTGTACTGCAGGTTAATATTTAAAAAAAAAGGAACAGTTTAGTATTAAGTACACAACTTTAAAAGTAAGCTGAGACCTAGCCTCTGTTGACACAAGTGCATTCTAAGTGTTTGTGTTTGATAGAAAACAAACGATCGCCTTGTATAGTGAAGCTTGCGTTAATTAACAAAGTGGGTTTCAGGCAATACTTTGTGTCACGTTTTACAATAAACGACTCGGCTGGTTCCCGCCCCAAAATTTCGGGACTCGGGACCGTTAGCAAGTTCAGATATATCACTTTTGATTGGCCCCATGTACGCAAGCGCTGTTATAATAACCGTTTCAAAAAGTTGGATACTGTTTCTCGTTTATGAATTTGAATTTTGGACAGATTTATTTTTGCTGAATGCACGTGTGTTTTTGCAACGGTTGGGAACGTCGCATTGTATTTTGAGTAAATCAATATAAACATCGTTATTAATTAACATAGGCCTACACCCCGAGGAATAGAGTACCGAAGTGATGACGTCGATCAATGCAATGTTTGGAACCATAATACATTCTAAACTGCATGTGTTTGGAACCAGTTGCCGCTGCAACTGACGTCAGACGTGGTACTCTATTACTCCGCGTGTAGGCTTGCTCCCCACACACACATTTTGAAGTCAGTAAGATAATGGAGGGACCGGGAACAAGTCTAACGAACAACCTGCCAATTATGTGGTTTTGCATTCGCTTTAATCAAGCTTTTCCAAATGTTTAACTACCATAAGACAAATGAACTTTGACTTATTCTGAAATATCCTAAGGTCAGTGTTAAAATATTACTCCAAATCAGCCGAGAGCATGAAAGTAAAAACAAAACATTGAGGAAATTGTAATTCATAGAAATTAAACATAACATGCACGAGGAAACCCAACAGGTGAAAAATTAAGAAGTTCAATATTAATATTCATACCAAGTTGTCTGAATGCAAGTCCAGTGTCCGAATTAACATTCAAAACTTAAAAATAGAAAGCTCGTGCCATCGAAGATACAAACATCCATCTGTACCGCATCCTCATTCCTGTTTTTAAAAAAATACAAAAAAATGGGTTTCCTGTCTCGGATGAACTGTGCTTGAGAATGATTGAAGTCGAAATTCTGAATCTTTTTCTGCTAATAAGCCAGTTCGGTATCTCAAAGGTCAAAGGTTATTCGGGATAAAATTGCTGACGTAATGTCACGCCATGTTACGCGAACGCGTTGTGCGATCACCTTTGCGTTCACAAGCGCGCGTTAGGTCACGCGGGTCATTCGGGGTAAAATGTCATTGTGCACATGCGCAGTTGAAATACCGAACTGGCTTATTATTGCGAAAAAGCATGTCATTTGGTTCACGAATTAGTTGGTTCACTTTAGCTCTGAAAATAATCTTAATATCAGCCTCTGATAGTTTGTGACAGCCTGGGCCCGACCTTGAAGCAATTCTCAGGCGTCGTTAGTTGTTCTTAGACTGCCTCTGGCCTCAACACATTATGTATCCCCACCACCACGGATTTGAAAAGGGTGTATGAATGCGACAGGCAGTTGGACCAAGTCCGCGTCTGGCTTGATAGAAGAGACTTCACAACAATTAACTGAAACATTTAAACTGTTGGGTTATTACATGTTTGAATAATATTGTCCCATGGGGTTGAAACCTCATTCATGTATAGAATAAGCGACGATTGCAAAGAGTTTAGTCACCCCGTACCAATAATACTAGATAGAGTGAAATACTGTGAACTGACTGCCTACCCTGCAAGACTTCTATTAACTCAGATTATGTAAAATGCACACGTTTTCAAGGGATTTTTTTGTGATAGTGAAAAAGGAAACAAATTTCGTATTTGTTAAGCATTAAAGTCGCTACGAGCAACTGCTGCGTCATGGAATTTTCTACATGTATATTGTGTTCCAACAACACGCATTCATGTTCTGAAATCCCTTTTCAGTTGAGGCAGTCATTGGCACAACATTGATGCAGGAACTGCAAAGACTAACCTTGGCATTGATCGTATTTAATAGCACATTATACTTCTTCTATGGGGGTAATACATCTATAACTGGTGTACTTGACACGATTTGTGTGTATGACATGGAGGTATAGGAGTCCCATTTGGTGATCAAATTGTCCACGACAACCGCCAAATTACAGGCTTTCGTTGGCCAACAGTAATGGCGTCGAATAGCTCATTTCAGTACCATCTCTGGGTGACAGTACTTTTCGGCATCGTCTTCATTCGGAACGAAGGTAAAGTAAAACTTAATATTTCAAAATGGCGACCCGGAAATAGCTGAGTATTCAAAGTATTCATAGGCATGAGTGGTTGTGATTTGCCAGGGGGAACTATAGGTTATTATTTTTAGAATGATTTTGGTTCTGGTAATGAAACCGAATATTTCTCAAAGGTAACCAGGACTATAGCTTAAAAGTATGAAGAGACCTGTGAAGAGAAGATGATGGGGAAATGTTCTGTTTAAGAGGGGAACCAAGAACGCAATTTCAGTAAAAATACGAAATTACGTAGGGACTGAAATCTAATCAACATGTCGACCCCGCGCAGGATTCGACCCCTTGTACAGAGATGGAATGTGAATAAAGTATCACTGCGATAACCCTACTCCCGTATTATTATTTCATTACCAACAAGAATTAAATAAATAAAATAAAATAAATGAAATGAAATTCACCAACTTGGTTTTCATCTTGTTACTTTTAATGGAAACGACAGTAACCCTTTAATATCGAACTAAAACCCCCAAAAATATACTTTTAATGAACGAAACAAATGCGTCGTTTGTCTCTCTAAAAAGCATTGATGAAAATGTTTTCGGGGGCCGACATTTGATTCGGAAAAGTTAAATTGGACAGTTGGAAACCGGATATTACGCGTATTTTTTCATTAATGATTGTTAGTAGACAAACACCGCATTTTCAAGGGATGCCGTGTTCTGTATTATTGTCTACTTTTTTAACGATTTTTCCCAACCATTATGCGGACTGCTTTTTCCACCTCAAAAGGCAATGCTGAAGAGGTAATTTCTAAGGATCTTTGGGAACAAATTCCCAAATGTATACTTGGCTTGTATACAATCTCCTGCTTACTTGACGAGATTTCTTAACCACTTGCTTGAAAAGATGGCCAGTTTCTTCCACTACAGCACAGGGTTTACTGCGCAATCAATTCCAAAAACTTCCTTATTCATGTGCATGAATAATGTACATTGCCCACCAACTTCGTTAATAGCTTGCGAAACTGCTTGCGCCAGCTTGCGAAGGCAAAAATAGCGCAAGTAGCGCAGCAGTGGGCAAGCGTTCTTGCGAAAGCTTGCGCAAATTTAGCTTGCGAAATGGCTTCGCAAGCTGTTGCGCTAGTTTTGAACCAGCCCCAAAATAGCGCAATATAGCGCAAGCCAGGCTGCGCTAGACGCCTTTCGCAATGCATCGCAATGCATCGCAAGCAGTGTACAGGCCGAACGCAAGCATGCGCAATGAGCGCAATGGAGCGCAATGCAGTGCAATCTACAATTTGTTGCGAATTCTTGCGCTCGTTGCGCTGGTGGGCAACAGCATTTTGCAACAAATCGCAACAAATTGCAAAATTTGCAAATAGCGCAATATATCGTAAATTTTTGAGGGAAATATTTGGCGCAAAAATCCGCAAGATAACGCAAGCTACTAACGCAGTTGGTGATGGGCAAGTAGCATTAGCCAGTTCGGTATTTCAACTACGCAAGGTGGTCGCACAACGCGCACGTGTTAAATTCAATCAAAATGGGCGTTCGCGTAACACGGCGTTACATTACGTCAGCAATTTATCCCGAATAACCTTTGACCTTTAAGATACCAAACTGGCTTATTCTCAACGCATATTCAGTGCTTTCTGAGAGCCTAAAAAATATGTCCGTGACTATCTGATTGAGAATTTTAGAAAAGAAACGAATTGTTCACATTTGTTGCGCGGCAAAAGATGGAGGATCTTTATCATTCACCGTTTTATGTTAATGATTTCCTAAAAGATATCGATAGTATGAAAAGCCAAAGAATTAAATTTGAGGCTGGCGGTAATGAATGATAATTTAGAAACAATTAAGTTCTATTTTAATTCAAATTGAAATTGAAGTTCAAATGGAAAGTATCCAGATGGGCCTTCTGTAAAAAAGACATGTGCCTGTGTGCTTGGTATGAACTTTACATAAATGTTCTTGAAACTATCTCGAGTTTGGATTATGGTCGTTGAGTCTATTTACATTTATATGTGACTGATTTGTCTGATCAATTATTCTTTTAAAAAAGCCCTATTTGACCATTCAAGTCAGCAAACCCCCATTTCACTTTTAGAAATAATATAATGTAACTTGAATGTTGGATTTAATAGAGTATGTGGGTAGTGCAACCCGTTTGTCCAGGTAGGAGTGTTTTAATGAGTGAGGGACAGATAGCTAATAGGGCGACCGTCCCATCCATAGACTTGTGCACACAATTTTGTCAACTTTAATGTAACCTAACCCAAATATTCCCTGTTCAAACCCCACGAAATTTGGTACATTTTCATTTTGGACCACCCTCTATCGATACAACTCACTTTCGACAGTACAATTCTCAATATTTAAAGGGTTGTGCGTTAAGGCGATCGTGAAACGGTCGCCCTAATGCCACTGGTCTCCCTAAGGTCTGAAAAATAATAAAAAACGGTCGCCCTATTCGCGAATTAGTATGTATATATTTTTTATTTTATAATTATTGTATGTATACATTACTTAACGCAGTATGCGTTTTAAATTATAAAAAATGGATTTTTGTTTTATTGTAGGATTATGTACATCATGTACTTTTGTTTGTATGTAGACCGAGTACGCCTGCAATTCGTGGGAGGTGGTTTCAATTTAGGGACCGTGGATTAATGCCAATTTGCGTGCGCACGCGTGTGGACCCGTCCGCACGTAATTGCACGCAAGGCACGGGCCCCCTGCGTGCCAGTGCGTGCCAGTGCGTGCCAGTGCGTGCCAGTGCGTGCCAGTGCGTGCCAGTGCGTGCCAGTGCGTGCCAGTGCGTGCCAGTGCGTGCCAGTGCGTGCCAGTGCGTGCCAGTGCGTGCCAGTGCGTGCCAGTGCGTGCCAGTGCGTGCCAGTGCGTGCCAGTGCGTGCCGATGAGTACTGGTGCGTGCCAATGCGTTCCATCCAGTGAGCACACAGGTAATGCTCAACCGTATCTATATTTGTGCTGTTTATCAATCTTGGATTAACGATAACAAAGGAACACAGGCCGGCCGGTCAAGATGGACGGATTAACAGACAGAGAGGGTGTCATAAAAGGACCAGGGTTTCCAAAAGGATTAGTGTGCCATAAAGGTGGACTAATGACTCATCTTTTTAGTGGCTTTGGTCAGAATACACCTAATTAAACTGGCGATTCAAAGGCTTTTCTAACGTAATGACAATTCTGGCGGGGCTTTTAGATTTGTAAAGTATTTTGTATGTGGATTTCATATTTATTTCAAGTTTCCGTGATTTTCATTGAAACATTGGACATGACACTATAAATGTGGAAATCTGGTGAAAGACAGCATCATTTATTTCCTAATTTTTTTTGCGGGGGGAGAGAAAAATACGTTTTGAAGAAATTACGCGTAGATGACACCAATATTCAAGTTTACCAACGCATAAAAAATCCAGTGCTTCGTCATCACTGGATACAAATCTTTGGAAATTCAAAACACAGCCCATTATTGTACGAAAAATCGAACGAAGAACAGTTTCAGATTTTTCAAGTCGCAGTTATAGGAATATATTCAGTAAGATTGTTTGCGTCGGGGGATAGGCCTATCATTCACTACCGTCAAGTGGAATGTTTTTTACAGGCAAGGCAATTTAGGGAAGCAAAAAGTCTAGACTTGATTAGAAGTTAATGTTATTCTTTTCGTTCACTTTCTTTGTAAAATTGGGTGTGATCCCTGGCTATACGGCATTCTGGGTTTATGACTTCTGACTATAGCGCCCACCCGAACAAATATACTGACAATTTGGGAGACCGCCAACATAGGGCAAGATAGCTCAGTTGGTAGAGCGCCGGTACGGTAACCCGGAGGTCGCAGGTTCGAATCCCGCTCCTGCCAGTTTCTTTGTACACTTTGAAAATGTATTCAAATTTACCTAGTCAGTTTCCCTTGTGGATTGTTTGACGAGTTATTCTTTTCTGATATATATGCACATAACCCATCAGCGTTATACATGTATACAACGCTTTTTTCAGAGAATGTTTTTTGAGGAATAAATAGCATCGATGCCTGTTCAAATTTGGTGATTGCGTGACTTAGTCTTGTTACAGTATTTCTTGATTGTGAGATCATTAAAAAACAAATCTAGCATGGCGCGCTTACGAATTACGACATGGGAGCGCAATCCAAGATGGCGGCGCCCATTGATACAACTTTTACATGATAAAGACATGTGGACCGTGACCTATAGAGTACCGAAGTGATGACGTCAATGATATTTTTTGGAACCAGAATACTTTTGTCATTTTGTGTCAATGTGTTTTTTTTCATGACTGCCTGTTAACAAAGGAACAGTCGAAATCTCCATTGTTTGGAGCCAGTCGTGCCAACTGACGCCAGACTCCGGTTCTCTATACAAATACATTTTGTACATGTTCGCCTTTCCATCCATTTTGTCGAGTCGACCTCAGTTCAATTCTTTCTTGTATTTTTATTAATTTCTTTGCTTTATTGAGAAAATACACAACAAAACACACGATTTTTTTATTGCAAGTTCGTTAAAAATAAAGTTCTAACATGGCTATGAATTGCGAAATGGGGACGAAATCCAAGAATGCGACGCCCACTCAAACAACTTTTACATGATAAAAAGGTACAGGGACCTAGATGTATGTTTACCTTTAAATTTCCATCAATTCGATTTAAAGAGTCAAGATTTCAACCTTCAATTTAAATAATCTTGCAGTATATCATATAATTTCTTGCCTTTGAGAAAATACACAAACGATTTCTTGCCATTGTGAGATAATTAAAAAAGCTCTAACATGGCGCTTACGAATTATGAAACTGTAGAGAAATTAAAGATGGCGTAGACAAATGAAACAACTTTTACATGATAAAGATATAAGGACCTACATCGAGTACCTATACATGTTCACCTTTCCATTCATTGGGTTTGAAGAATCAAGAATTTTCATGGAGGACCTTTTCAAATTCTTGTATCGTTTGTCTCGGATTTGTGGTTTGTAGTTTTTCTTACAAAAACAAGTCCGAGAAACTGTATCGCAAATTCTACAGAAAACCTATGAGAAATCGCATTAGCCCCAACTTCCAGAAAGAAAGATTACATCTACTAGTTGCACACTAATCCGCACACTAAAAAGGTGCCGCCAGAGACGATCTCTATTGTACACTCGGGCTGGTTGCAAAATTAATGAGTCCGTTTGCGTGCCACTGAAGGCCACTGCGTGCCACTGCGTGCCACTGCGTGCCACTGCGTGCCACTGCGTGCCACTGCGTGCAAAGTCCGTGCCGATGAGTGCAAATGCGTGCCAAAATCTCCCTCGTTTGAGCTTGCACGCAAAGGCACGCAAAGGCACGCAAGGGCACGCAAAGGCACGCAAAGGCACGCAAAGGCACGCAAAGGCACGCAAAGGCACGCAAAGGCACGCAAAGGCACGCAAAGGCACGCGTGCGCACGCAAATTGGCATTAATCCATGGTGCCTTATATGAATTTATAATAAATAATATCTATAAAAATTAATAAGCAATTCAAATGCAAAATACGTGTATTATACGATACAATAAAAATGTGTAGAGAAATACAGTACATACTGAGGAGGGTCATAAACTTAGGAACCTACCTATACTATATAGAAATGATACAGCCTATGAAATGTGTGCAATCACAATGGCCTTTGTATACTCGAAGGGCGATTCCATGACGCCACGGCGCTGAGTAATCGATGACGGTAAACAACTATGGTGGACAAGTCTGTTCCTGTCCAGTAGATAGGATGGTCCGAAATTCGCGGTGCTTTCTAACGTTTGTCGTACGCAATCGGCGTTGTGAGCGCATTCTGACATACGTTTCAGCCGCACTTTCCACTGCGCATGTGCAACTCCTTGGGTAATTGCACACGTAATGATGACTAAGGATTTTACACCGATGTTACACCTTTGTATTTATTGTTCATAGACACTTAATTTGGGAGCCGTTGTTATTATATCACTATTTAGTTAATTTACTGTATATTTGTCGAAAAAACGTTAAAAATATTATCTGAGAACGTAAAAGCAGTGATTTCACAAAACAACCGTTGTTTGTTTACATTTAGGACCATTTTGTTTTCGACAAAAGCATAATTTCGAAAGTTCCCCAACATTCATACTTGGACATAACAAAAGAGGGGATTATCAAGTAATCAGATTTGGATAGAAACAAATTTGCTAGATTTAATTCTTGCTTGTCCGCGTTTGAATATTGTCCCAAAACTGCACTCAAAATATCTCAGAAAAATTTGTCAGGTTTGTTGAGGTCTGGTACCACGTATCGCGAGTAATCAAAAATACTATAACATATTGTTTAGTAGGCTCTTAAAATTGCTCATTTTTATCAAAACAAAAATAATCTAGTGTTTTATTGCCCTGTGAAAACCTCAAATGTCTATAAATCTTAAGCGAAAAAGTGACAAATGAACGATCGAAACTCAGATTTTGTTGGCACCTTAGCAACCACTTTACAAGGAAAAAAATCACCACATGAAAAATTTCCCCGAAATGAATCTCTAGCCATAGCATTTTAGGCTTGCTTAATACAAAAACATTTTTAAAGTAAATATTTCTTTAAATTACTCGCGTAAAAAAAAGGTTAAACTTAGCATCTAAGGGGCCGTCCATAAAGTACGTACGCACAAAATGCCGACTTTCTTTTTACCCCCTCCCCCTGTACGCATGGCATACGCAGTGGCTCCAACCCCCCCTCCCCCTTCCCCCTGTAGTTGTACGCATACGCATTCCACATATCTTTTTGACTTCTCAGACTACTCTGTTCTAACATCATTAAACGTCACAGTACAGCTGCTGTAGTCGTATGATTCGCATGTCGCATCCAAAGACTGAAATAGATCACAAAATGTTGACAGAAAAAAACATTGCCAATTTTTTTTTATTAACGGACCTGGAAGTGATTGAAAAGTGATATATTTTGAACCAAAACAGCAGTCAATGGTGACATGAACCAAAAAAGTATAAACATATATCCCGATACACTATTTTTTTGCATAGTTTGCTCTTGACGTTTATAGTGAATAACGCTTTTCACGAAAATATGTGTTTGAATAAGAGGCAGTTGTATGGCATGTCAAACGTTGCAATGTTCAAATATATATGTGCGATGTTTGTCATTGTGTGCGATGTTCAAATATATATGTGCGATGTTTGTCATTAGGCCCTACATGTGCGATGTTCCAATTTATATGTGCGATGTTTGTCATTATATGTGCGACGTTCAAATCTATATGTGCGATGTTCAAATATATATGCGATGTTTTGTCATATATGTGCGATGTTGTGTCATATATGTGAGATGTTTGTCATTATATATGCGATGTTCAAATGTAGGCCTATGTGTGCGATGTTTGTTATTATATGTGCGATGTTAAAATATAATGCGATGTTTGTCATGTGCGATGTTCAAATTTATATGTCCGATGTTCAAATTTATTTTTGCGATGTTTGTCATGCGATGTTTGTCATATATGTGCGATGTTTTTCAATTTATATTCGAAAACGGATGTGGGATATAGTATGGTTTCCAGACCGAAATAGTATGAATATTCCTAACAAGTTACATCAGGGACCAGACTACTTAGGACGGTCTATTTACCCTATCTGTTGCACTGACATGGCTGAAGCTAGCCCGCGATTCAGCCCGCGATTCAGCCCACGATTCAGCCCGCGATTCGCAATAGGGCCTGCGATTCGCCCGATCAGAGCAGCCGCATATTGAAAACTAGAATCCATTCGACAAAAGGAGTTTTTTTTATGAAATCGTTGGATTCAGGCAAAGAAATTACATGCCAATTTTGCATGAAATTTCGGAATAGGTATGAGCAAAGCTGTACATAATGCACTTAACATTGTTTTATGGGTCTTTTTTATGAAATAATTAGTGGTTTCGCGAGGGCCTATTTCAAAGGGTTCTCTACATCAATTCCTTTCGGCTCAGCACAATAGCTTCTGTTTAAAAGAAAGTGTACGGCACATGTTTTTAAAAATTCATATTTTTCTTTCATATTCATAATTGCCACCTTCCTGGCAGTGTTGTAGTCGAGACCGAGACCAAGACCGAGACCTGATGGTCCGAGACCGAGACCGAGACCGAGACCGAGACCTGGAGGACCGAGACCGAGACCGAGACCTAATGGCCCAAGACCGAGACCGAGACCGAGACCTCGAGACCTTGTATGTCATTTACATATAAGAATGCAAAAAGATCACAAATTTCCATAGGCCTATGCATTATATGTGCAAAGGAGTATACATGTACATGTACAAGTAAACCGTATTTATTGACATCAAGAATAAGGCTGCGGTTACACGGTTAACGGACCATTTATCCGGTTACATGTTTACATTACATGTATATCGACATCTTGACTCGAAAAAACAATGTCCACTGAAGGCCACTGCGTGCCACTGCGTGCCACTGCGTGCCACTGCGTGCCACTGCGTGCCACTGCGTGCAAAGTCCGTGCCGATGAGTGCAAATGCGTGCCAAAATCTCCCTCGTTTGAGCTTGCACGCAAAGGCACGCAAAGGCACGCAAGGGCACGCAAAGGCACGCAAAGGCACGCAAAGGCACGCAAAGGCACGCAAAGGCACGCAAAGGCACGCAAAGGCACGCAAAGGCACGCGTGCGCACGCAAATTGGCATTAATCCATGGTGCCTTATATGAATTTATAATAAATAATATCTATAAAAATTAATAAGCAATTCAAATGCAAAATACGTGTATTATACGATACAATAAAAATGTGTAGAGAAATACAGTACATACTGAGGAGGGTCATAAACTTAGGAACCTACCTATACTATATAGAAATGATACAGCCTATGAAATGTGTGCAATCACAATGGCCTTTGTATACTCGAAGGGCGATTCCATGACGCCACGGCGCTGAGTAATCGATGACGGTAAACAACTATGGTGGACAAGTCTGTTCCTGTCCAGTAGATAGGATGGTCCGAAATTCGCGGTGCTTTCTAACGTTTGTCGTACGCAATCGGCGTTGTGAGCGCATTCTGACATACGTTTCAGCCGCACTTTCCACTGCGCATGTGCAACTCCTTGGGTAATTGCACACGTAATGATGACTAAGGATTTTACACCGATGTTACACCTTTGTATTTATTGTTCATAGACACTTAATTTGGGAGCCGTTGTTATTATATCACTATTTAGTTAATTTACTGTATATTTGTCGAAAAAACGTTAAAAATATTATCTGAGAACGTAAAAGCAGTGATTTCACAAAACAACCGTTGTTTGTTTACATTTAGGACCATTTTGTTTTCGACAAAAGCATAATTTCGAAAGTTCCCCAACATTCATACTTGGACATAACAAAAGAGGGGATTATCAAGTAATCAGATTTGGATAGAAACAAATTTGCTAGATTTAATTCTTGCTTGTCCGCGTTTGAATATTGTCCCAAAACTGCACTCAAAATATCTCAGAAAAATTTGTCAGGTTTGTTGAGGTCTGGTACCACGTATCGCGAGTAATCAAAAATACTATAACATATTGTTTAGTAGGCTCTTAAAATTGCTCATTTTTATCAAAACAAAAATAATCTAGTGTTTTATTGCCCTGTGAAAACCTCAAATGTCTATAAATCTTAAGCGAAAAAGTGACAAATGAACGATCGAAACTCAGATTTTGTTGGCACCTTAGCAACCACTTTACAAGGAAAAAAATCACCACATGAAAAATTTCCCCGAAATGAATCTCTAGCCATAGCATTTTAGGCTTGCTTAATACAAAAACATTTTTAAAGTAAATATTTCTTTAAATTACTCGCGTAAAAAAAAGGTTAAACTTAGCATCTAAGGGGCCGTCCATAAAGTACGTACGCACAAAATGCCGACTTTCTTTTTACCCCCTCCCCCTGTACGCATGGCATACGCAGTGGCTCCAACCCCCCCTCCCCCTTCCCCCTGTAGTTGTACGCATACGCATTCCACATATCTTTTTGACTTCTCAGACTACTCTGTTCTAACATCATTAAACGTCACAGTACAGCTGCTGTAGTCGTATGATTCGCATGTCGCATCCAAAGACTGAAATAGATCACAAAATGTTGACAGAAAAAAACATTGCCAATTTTTTTTTATTAACGGACCTGGAAGTGATTGAAAAGTGATATATTTTGAACCAAAACAGCAGTCAATGGTGACATGAACCAAAAAAGTATAAACATATATCCCGATACACTATTTTTTTGCATAGTTTGCTCTTGACGTTTATAGTGAATAACGCTTTTCACGAAAATATGTGTTTGAATAAGAGGCAGTTGTATGGCATGTCAAACGTTGCAATGTTCAAATATATATGTGCGATGTTTGTCATTGTGTGCGATGTTCAAATATATATGTGCGATGTTTGTCATTAGGCCCTACATGTGCGATGTTCCAATTTATATGTGCGATGTTTGTCATTATATGTGCGACGTTCAAATCTATATGTGCGATGTTCAAATATATATGCGATGTTTTGTCATATATGTGCGATGTTGTGTCATATATGTGAGATGTTTGTCATTATATATGCGATGTTCAAATGTAGGCCTATGTGTGCGATGTTTGTTATTATATGTGCGATGTTAAAATATAATGCGATGTTTGTCATGTGCGATGTTCAAATTTATATGTGCGATGTTCAAATTTATTTTTGCGATGTTTGTCATGCGATGTTTGTCATATATGTGCGATGTTTTTCAATTTATATTCGAAAACGGATGTGGGATATAGTATGGTTTCCAGACCGAAATAGTATGAATATTCCTAACAAGTTACATCAGGGACCAGACTACTTAGGACGGTCTATTTACCCTATCTGTTGCACTGACATGGCTGAAGCTAGCCCGCGATTCAGCCCGCGATTCAGCCCACGATTCAGCCCGCGATTCGCAATAGGGCCTGCGATTCGCCCGATCAGAGCAGCCGCATATTGAAAACTAGAATCCATTCGACAAAAGGAGTTTTTTTTATGAAATCGTTGGATTCAGGCAAAGAAATTACATGCCAATTTTGCATGAAATTTCGGAATAGGTATGAGCAAAGCTGTACATAATGCACTTAACATTGTTTTATGGGTCTTTTTTATGAAATAATTAGTGGTTTCGCGAGGGCCTATTTCAAAGGGTTCTCTACATCAATTCCTTTCGGCTCAGCACAATAGCTTCTGTTTAAAAGAAAGTGTACGGCACATGTTTTTAAAAATTCATATTTTTCTTTCATATTCATAATTGCCACCTTCCTGGCAGTGTTGTAGTCGAGACCGAGACCAAGACCGAGACCTGATGGTCCGAGACCGAGACCGAGACCGAGACCGAGACCTGGAGGACCGAGACCGAGACCGAGACCTAATGGCCCAAGACCGAGACCGAGACCGAGACCTCGAGACCTTGTATGTCATTTACATATAAGAATGCAAAAAGATCACAAATTTCCATAGGCCTATGCATTATATGTGCAAAGGAGTATACATGTACATGTACAAGTAAACCGTATTTATTGACATCAAGAATAAGGCTGCGGTTACACGGTTAACGGACCATTTATCCGGTTACATGTTTACATTACATGTATATCGACATCTTGACTCGAAAAAACAATGTCCAGCTGTAGAAACGACCGCGATGGCCTTACGCCGTATAGAGTACACGCCGCTGATCGTAATACATGTACACGTAGTTCGTGTATTTGAGCATGTCGTTCCCAACTTCACATGAAGCTAATGCGCTACATGTACGTTTGGGCACGCGTACACGGCAAAGAAACGAGGTTGTCATCATGTCATGTACTGCACGTTTATAAATCATATAAATATAGTCGAGTAGAGCGTACTGTAATCGATTCTGTAAACAAGAAGTTGTCATATACTGCACAATTATACATCTCGAGTCGAGTCGAGTCGAGTCGAGCGTGCTGTAATCGATTCTGCACATGTGCTGTTTGTATAAAATATTGGTGGTCTCGATACCGAGACCAGCAAAATACCGAGACCACGGGGTACCGAGACCGAGACCGAGACCGAGACCACAGGGTACCGAGACCGAGACCGAGACCAGGAAAAACTGGTCTCGAGACCGGTCTCGAGACCGAGACCGGTCTCGAGACCTACAACACTGCTTCCTGGGCACACTTAATTTCAGCAAGTTTCGATAGTTGGCATCACGTGACTACTGCATCCCAGAAAGTTAATGTACTGTGTGTATAGGTGTGGTACGCATGCGCATTTGGAAACCACTAAAAGGATGTGGGACGTTGAAGCTTACGAGTGTGAAGAGTATTTTAGTTGGAGGGATGCGCAACAATATCCGGACTCGAAAACGTTTAGAATTAGTATGATACTATTTTGAAACTTGCAAGTCGACAACATGGGCCGATTCGATCGTGGATATCGCGGAAAAGTTCTGCGTTGGGCGACAGGAGTGAGTGGAAAGCAGAACAAGTAATTAATTCCACCATTAGACGAGAAAGACAGTTCTAAGAAACCGGTAAGTTTGAACTTTCTTCAGGTGCGTCCACGTGGTACTTGCAGTGTTGTTTCATTTTGCTACATTTTTCAATGGAGGTAACTCCTCCATGATTTTACTCGTATCGAAGTTTCAACATGACTAATAATAATGTCTCCGTGAGCAAGGATACCATTGTAAGCAGTTTATATGTAGACCATTAGCGCTAATTCCAAAAACTCAAAGAATATCACTGTTTTATAGTAAAAGAAATAACTCATGTGCTGCAGGTAGGCCCTAAACAAAAGAACAAACAAGATATACGTCTTGTATATCGCACATATTAATTGGAACATCGCACATATAATGACAAACATCGCACATATAATGACAAACATCGCACAAGGGTTGACTTTTCGGTGCAGACACTTATAAAAGAGTTCTCCGTCGTTGTGTTTGAGTTTGAAAGCCCATTAACACGAGGGTCTACTTCTCAAATACCATGCACAGGTTCAATGTGACTTAAAGGGACACATTGATTTGAATTTTGCGATTTGGGCTATAAAACTGAAATGGATATGGTTGGGAAGCTTTTCTAAAAGTAGAATATACAGATTCACATAACTATCCCTTCAAATTGCGTGGTTTTTGTTTTTGTTTAATTTCGTGACAAATAACGGTCCGCCATTTTGTAGAACAAAATTTTTGACTCCACAAAATGGCGGACTGTGTTCACCAGTCGTATTTCCAGTCGCAGCTAGTTGAAGTACGTTCTGTTGATCCATTTTGATGTACTGTGGTACGGCGCGCAGTACTGGCGATATGTGTCGCGAGGTAGAGAATGGTACCTGGCGATCATCTAATAGGTTTACAAAGCCACTGGCTGCGGCGCCAACCTAAAGACTCTTACAACGTATTTTGCGCATTATTTAGACGGTGGTATTTACTACTGGAAATAAGTCTATGTTTCGCGGGTCCGATGTCAGGGGTCAGAGGCAATATTTTTGTTTTGTAATCACTACTCACTAATTACAACACATTATACGTGTTTTTTGCATGAACAGCTCTTATAAAAGATAAGGAACATTTCCAAACAGCAAAATGTCATGACATTTGAAGGCAATGTGAATAGAACACGTTATTATTTAACTGTCGTTTTTCATAAATACTTTTCTATTGTTAGGTTACTCGTGGTTTTGCATGCATGTCTTATTTGGAGCCAAATTTGAGGCTACAATGCCTGATATCGATTTTTAGCCAAGACTTTTAATTTTTACGGAAAAGTAGCCACATTTTGATCTTATATCTTTAAAAAGGCAAACATGAAAATCACCAGTTAAATATGAATGTGTTACCGAAATGTGTTACCGAAATGTTACCGAAAACAAGTTCGGAAAACCTCGGACATTTTCGGAAAAGGCCAGAGTCTGGGAATTTTCGTCACGTGACATTGGCGGCTACCGAAACTAATATTCATCAGAAATAGTCAGAATATTTTGGTCTGGGAACCAGACTACGTAGCGGCCATCATGAGACCACGCAGACCGGTGATGGAAAGAAAATATTGAAAAGTGGCGGACCAACGGGAGGGGGTCCCTTGGTCGAAACAATCTCTTAAATTAAAGGGACACATTGAATAATCATGAGCTCGTCTGGTCCGACCCGCGCACATGACCCGGCCGACCGGCAACAGTCGCATCGTGCATGTCGTGTCATTCGCTGTCAGTACGGATCGGAATTTTGTTTCACCTTTATTTTGAAAATTGGAACCGCTTCAGGCGATCTTTTGCTTGGCGCACACAAGGTGAGGATGTAAATGAGGCTGAGTGGGATTTTGGGGGAAAACTGTGCAGCGGTTTTCGTGCGCACAATGTCAAACGTGAGTGAATGGGAATATATTTCTTATTCTTGCTGTACTAACCTATGGAAAAAAATAGGCTTCTTTCTATGGGGTTCCTGTCGTTCCATAGTTCTAGGGTAAGTAGGGGGCTGAACGGGGACCGTTGGAGTCCCGATGACGGTAGTTGGCGCTGGCCGGTGCACAAGGCCCAGTAGAACTTGTGCTCGGTCCAGTAGCGGTACTCCGGTGCCCCAGCTGCCGATGGAGTGGTGCACTTGGTCGCATTTTTGGGCCAGGCCCACCGCCAGCAGCAGGGTCGCGGACTCGCCGTCTTGGACGTGGCATAGTTCACTCTTACCCGTAAGTACATTCAAATCTCGTTCTCGTCTGTGCTGGTCACGATGACTCCACGGCAAAGCTGCTGGTAAGAACTCTTCTTAAATCTCCACCAACTAGATGGCGATGAAGTATACAGCAGGAACGATAATCAACCGTAGATAAATCCACCGCCGGCGATGATAACTGGTGAACCTCCGCAGCCACACAGCAGGCAAACTCTCCCGAAATGCCCCCAGAAGGCGTGCTGCCCAAGCAGCCTGCGGTCACCCGGCCCGCGGCACACGGCGAACGCCGATCCGTTACTCGCACGATCTGCCCGCAATGCATGTACACGCATAGAGCATGGTAATACAGAGTACATACCTTGCACACGCACCACTCGGTACCCACACGCGTGACGTGAGTCTTCTGTCGGGATCACAGCCTTGAGCAAGTTCGGTTGGGCGACTAGAGTGACTAGACTTAACCTTAGTCAATCTAGATGTCACTCGAACGCTACGTGGTTTGACTAGCTAGTCCAACTGGATCAACCTAGCTCAGGACCATGGTTTCTCTAGTCACTCGCGAGTTACGTCACGGTTTCAAGATGGAGGATAGGTAAACTGGGCAAGTTTTGCAAACGTTTACGGTAAATTGTTAGTTTTGTCCAATGATAATAACTCTTTGCAATAAGATAATGAATTATTTATTGCACTAAAGTTAAGTAGAGAAAATAAAAGAAATAAATAATAGAAAAAAAAAAATGATTACCAACATTAGCAGACGACATTCTTTACAGTTTGTTGTTGCTACATATACACAAACTAGATTTGACGTAGTTGATCGACTAGATGCGTTCGAGTGAAAACAGACCACGCATGCGTGATTTAAATCGCAAAATTGACAAAAGGGACTAGATCAGCAGCACCCGAACTTGCTCCTTGATGATTCTGTAACTTCCGGGTTTTATGTTTTTCTCTATTTTGCGTTGGAATTTCGGAGCGAATGGGGGGGGGGGGGGGGGGTGGGTGAGTGGATATGCAAATTATCCAGCATGAATAACGTATGTTTTCCAATGGCCAATAGCTTCTTGGTTTGCGCAGCTGAATCTGAATTATTAATTTACGAATGTCCAATCAGTTACCTGGAATGTTTTACCGTTGACCTTTTTGAACCAACGCGCGTTCATCGCGCGATGATGCCATTTTTTCACGCGCGCATGTAGCATTAATTATTCAACGTGTCGTTCAATTTAGGACCAATCAGATCGCGCGCGATTAAAAATAGCTTATCATTAACATACCGGCAAAACCCGGAAGTAAACAGCATCATCAAGGCTGGTGTCCTGGCGGAGCATAGCCTTTAGTCAAGGCGCGCGTGGCACCCCGGATGCTGGTAACACGAAAAAAAGACCAGTGCGAGTGGCGAAGCCAAGAGCGCCTTTACTATCTTGTGGAGCTAATCAATATTAATTTATTCCAGTTTTCTGGCTCATCTATACTATCTAATACTATAAAGACCTTAACCTGCGCCATCTTGGAATCTTTGAATTAGAACCGCGCCATCTTGGAAAAGTGCGTCACATTTGGTTGGGTGACTCGGCGTGGTGTCGCCGGTGATCTGGGGCGAGGAGGGTACCAGAGTACTTCTCGGATGCTGGATCACGTGATGATGTCTCCCGAACGGCCGTGCTGCGATAATGTCTGATTGGCTGTTTCCAACAGACCTCCCGATTGGTCCGTGATGCGAGAAACCTCCCGAACTGCCGCGTTCCGGCGTGTCCGATTGGCCGTTTCCAACGAGCCTCCCCGTTGGTCGGCCTGACCCGCTGAATCCTCGGTGGTGCCGCGCGCGATATGATTCCCCCTTGCCGAAACGGGGTTTGCTCGAAACGGGGTACCAGTTACAGTCACGCTGTCTAGAACTGGCGCCTGCGTTTAATATGGCCGTTTTTGGGGCTAGCCGAATGTTCATGCCAGACTGTTTTCACGGCAAGACGCTTTTGCCTATATTGCCAATACGGTGGCCGATAAACAACGTAATTGGAAAATATAAATGTAAATCTTCAAAATCAGTCGTCTCTCTCTCTTTCAAATAGCTTACTGGCGAAATACTGGTACTTTCTGCCGATGGTTTCCAATTATATTTGTTAGAAAAGCAAAACAATTATTATATAGAATAGTTAAGTAGACCCAAAAACTGTTTAGGCTCACACACCGTTAGTCCTTTGCATATAGGGCGAACGGGCGTGTTTAGGCTAGGCCTACACATTGAACAAACCCCCAGGTCTCGCTATGGCTGAGAAGGGCAAAATTGCCAGAAAATGGATTTTGGGTTTTCACGAAGAGACGAATTTGAACTCCGTGTTAATACAATAGGGCTGTGAAGGGCAAAATTGCCAGAAAATGGATTTTGGGTTTTCACGAAGAGACAATTGACACTCTGTGGGGCAAAACGGGCCATTTCTCGTTTCTGAGTTTTCACGAACAGACAAATTTATGAATCAATTAATAACGCTGTAATTAATTGACTTATCGCTTAGCTGCCAATTACTTGTGAAAGACCGAGAACTAAACTTTAACATAGTGTCGACACTGAATCAACATGTGGTATGAATGCAGGTAATATCTTCAATTTAAAAAGTGAGCAGCTTAAAACCTGATTTTCTTGTAACTTTAGTTTAGTGCGGAGAGGCAAAATTCGTCTGTTCGTGAAAACTGTGACGATCTGACCCGCGAAACATGGACTTATTTCCAGTAGTAAATACCACCGTCTAAATAATGCGTTAAATACGCTGTAAGAGTCTTTAGGCTGGCACCGCAGCCAGTGGCCTTGTAAACCTATCAGATGATCGCCAGGTACCATTCTCTACCTCGCGACACATATCGCCAGTGCTGTGCGCCGTGCCACAGTACAAAAAAATTGATCAACAGAATCATCCTCGACTCCATGGGCGCGTGTGCGTCATATGGAATTCCATAGACGACAAAACTGCATCGCGTCGTGTCGTCGCCCCGACGGCACGACGGCTCCGTCACGTCGTGCCGTCGCGTCGTGCCGTCGCCTCGTTCCTCATTACTTGTATGCAGTGTCAAAGGCATCGCGTCGTGCCGTCGTGGCGTCGCATCGTGCCGTCGTGCCGTCACGTCATGCCATCGCGTCGTGTTGTATCGTACTGCCGTGCCGTCGCGCCGTGCCGTCGCGTCGTGGCATCATACCGTCGCGTCGAGCCGTCGTGCCGTCGCGTCGTGCCGCCGCGTCGTCCCATTGCCTGCTATTATATAATTTTATACTATGGAATTCCAAAGACGACAAAACTGCATCGCGTCGTGCCGTCGCCCCAGCGGCACGATGCGATGGCACGACGGCTCCGTCGCGTCATGCCGTCGCGTCGTGCCGTCGCCTCGTTCCTCATTACTTTTATGCAGTGTCAAAGGCGTCGCGTCGTGCCTTGTGCCATCGCATCGTGTTGTATCATAGTGCCGTCGCGTCGTGCCGTCGTGTCGTGCCGTGGCATCGTACCATCGCGTCGAGCCGTCGTGCTGTCGCATCGTGCCGTCGCATCGTGCCGTCGCGTTGTGCCGTCGCGTCGTCCCGTTGCCTGTTATTATATAATTTTATACAGGCCGTCACATCGTGCCGTCGTGCCTTCGCGTCGTGCCGTCGTGCCGTCGCGTCGTGCCGTTGCGCCGTCGTGTCGTGCTGTCGTGTCGTGCTGTCGTGCCGTCGCGTCGTGCCGTCGTGCCGTCGCGTCGTGTCGTGCCGTCGTGCCGTCGGCCCGGCAAAAAGGGCTTGTGATCAGGGCCAATAGAGGGCGCATTTCACAACTCAGCACCGAAACATGTACATTGTGCATGTATAACGTTAGTTTTAATTGTCAATCGGTATACTTTAAATGAGAAAACAATTGAATGTTTTCTAAAAATACATTTTTTGAGCGCCTACCCGCCTTTTTCAGTAAATTCGTCTTTTACGTTGTAGTTTGTTCGGCATAGTCCCAGGTATCATGAATGGCCACTGCCAGACATTTTCAGTGGTGGAGTGTGCCGGCCAGATGGTACCCCGAAATTGAGCTAGATTAGCTGGAAAGTTATTCCGATGAAACCTATTAGAATGTTCGGCATAGTCCCAGATATCACAAATGGCCACTGCCAGACATTTTCAATGGTGGGTGTAACTTGTGCCCGCCAGACGCTCCGAATGTCCCCACCCCCAAAATTGAGCTAGATCAGCTCGTGCATTAACCCGATGAAACCTACTGGAAAATGTTCAAGTACCAAGACCAAGACCCAATCAAGTCCGCCGCCTCCATCTCCCTCGAGCTCCTCATCCTCGAGCATCCCATGTAGACAGGTTCTCTGGATACCAGCGACAACGGCTCTCTAGTTCTATCGCTGGAACTGGAAACACAACATGGGCCTTCTACTTCCCAAAACTCACAAAACCACACCGACCTTACACCATCAAATTCAAACCACGACAAATTCAAACAAGTAAGATCCCTGGAAGAGAACGTCAATTGACTTTGTCCCCAGGCAATTCAGACCACCACACCAACCCCCCCCCCTCCCTATCTGGAAGTGAAAATACGGCACCGGCACACCTACATAGAGCTCTAACATTTTAGAGATCTTTCCGAGAACGCTGGGACGATCTCCAAGCAGTGGCGTAAATCCATGTCGCCGAGTAGGGGATGGGAGTGTTGGCGAGAGAGAAGTGGGAGCTGAAGACAATTATGACACTAAAGTTGCTGCTCATGATACCGTAATTTACCCTATGTATAGGGGACTTACGTCTAATGTAAAAATAATGCACACTTTTGTCCCTATGCCTGACAACACAACAGTGTATTTAAAGTTTTTGTACTGTTTGTCTTCCGTTTTTTATACATTTTGACTCTTGAAAGTTACAAGATAACACTGAAAGAACACCTGGCAGCAACAAAATATATTAAACTTGCCCAAATAGGGCTAAGAAATCGGCAAAACAACTAATAAGTATCCGCCACAAACAACCTTAAAACAACCCCGATATTGTAGTCAAACAGGCAGAGGCATGCATATGCGTAGCCAGCGGGGGTGAGGGGGGGGGGGGGGGGGGGGGGGGTAAGAGGGGTATTTACCCCCCCCCCCCCAATATTTTCAGAGTTTTTACCCCACAATTTCCCACACAAATTTGAAACCCTGCCCTCTATCTATACGACATACCTGTTGGTTTTTAATGTCGCAAGCTAGGTTGGTAAGTCTAATAACTTCAAAGTGGATTTTGTTCTCTTATAGGAACGGGGCCCGTAACCACACAATCGCCGCAAGATTAAAATGATTTCCTTCATGCTGCTGGCCCTAGTGTGCCCTCACTGAAATTATAGTGCCCCCTGTTCCCCCACTGAAAAATGTTAGTGCCCCTGTGCCCCCACTGTAAAATGTTAGACCCCCCCCCCCCGTGCATAGGCGTAGCAAGGTCATTTGTATTGGTGGAGGGTAGATGTGAAAAAAGGCACTCGATATATCGGGGCACATGGGCACTAACATTTATCAGTGGGGGAACAGGGGGAACTAACATACAAAAAAATACAAAAAACGAAATACAGATAGATAACTAAATACAATTAAGACAAAGAACCAACAATAAAAAAGAACAAACACATTAAGAATCAAATTAGGCCTACAATACATTGATTAATTAATTAATCAATCAAAGTTGTATCATGAATTGTATAGGCCTAAGATACTGTATTTAAATTGAATGCAGAATTTGAATTATAACAAATGAAAAAAAAATTAAATTCAGGCCTTGTCACAATGACAAATCAATTTGCTGCGAAATAGATTGCACATTCTTAATAATCGGCCACGCATACGTCAAACCGAAAGCCTAATCACGCATTTGTAATCTTTGAAATAAAACGTTATGCACATTCATTTATTTGAATGATACAAAATAAAATCGAATGCTAGTTTTTGCGAAAATGAAACCCGGATATACGTCGTTCTCAAAATCAGCGCGAGATTAAATTCAAGTTTAACAAATTCGAATGCACATTTTGGAAAATCGTCAGGTAAAACCTATTGCACCATACCAGACTTATACATTAAAAGCCTGTACATCAGGACTAGACCTACCCGATTCTCTTGGAATTATGCATTCCTCCATTCTTCATGAACTAAGTACTGCTTCCATGTGACTCACATGGTCTAGTGGTTAAGACATGTACTCTCAAATGCAGTAGTTGTGGGTTCGATCGTGGGTTCGAATCCAACCCGAAAAAATGACTCCTGTAGAATGCCATGGCCCAGTGGTTACGGTGTTCAACTCATGTACAATGGTGCGTGGGTTCGAACCCTGCCAAGAACATGGTGTTTGTCCCCCTTGGGAAAGACACTTAACTATAATTTCCTCTCTCCACCCAGGAGTATAAATGGGTACCTGAGAGGGTCGAGGCCAATTGAGCGCTGATATCGGCTGTCGCGTGGTCCAGGGCCTGATGAACGGGGTAATTGTAAAGCGCTTTGAGATCGTTGATACGATGGAAAGCGCTATATAAGCATAACAATTATTGTTTTGAAGAATTAGTTACGCGAGTAAAGTTTTTGCTATACAGTGTGAGTCAAAAAAAATACATACACTTTTAAAATTGGCCATAGTTTTATTCTGTAGCAATATAGATAAGATATTTTCATATGTACTTTTAGAGTACCGGTAACTCTTCCTGCTTCTTTTGGTGACATTTTTACTGGATTAGTTTTCATGCATGACTGCACAGGAGACATTAAGGGGATAGGGTGAAATCTGAGTTGCGCCAACTGGTCAGGGCTGGATAAGAAAGAGACAATTTAAAAGAACACAACCATTGTCTAACAAAGAGACAACAAATAATTTCATTAGCTTTTAAACCTCGTGTTTATTTAAAACATTTAAATTAAATTAAAAAGGAAATTAAATTCCACGGTGTCTTAGTCCTCAACATTTCCACCATCTCGTTCAATGCACAGCTGGGCTCGGCGCATCATTCCTGCAACAGCACGGCGAATCATCTCCCTGTCTTGTCTGAGAATGTCAATTTCACGAGTTATCCTTTCCTGGAGGTCATCCAGATTTGCTGGAGGAGTGGTGAAAACCCGAGCTTTCAGATATCCCCATAAAAAGTAGTCAAGAGGGGTCAGATCAGGAGATCTTGGGGGCCACTCCACCGGTTGATTCAAGGCAATGACCAGTTGGCGTAACTCAGATTTCACCCGATCCCCTTAATTGTCTCCTGTGCAGTCATGCATGAAAACTAATCTAGTAAAAATGTCACCAAAAGAAGCAGGAAGGGTTACTCTAAAAGTACATATGAAAATATCTTGTCCATATTAAAATTATACACTTTTAAAATTGGCCATAGTTTTATTCTGTAACAGAATAAAACTATGGCCAATTTTAAAAGTGTATAGTTTTTTTGACTCACACTGTAGTATGGAATGGGGCTACGTCTGTAAGGGCGCCCCTATTTCCACCAGTCTGAGGCGACGGCGCGACGCGACGGCGCGACGCGACGGCGCGACGCGACGGCGCGACGCGACGGCGCGACGCGACGGCGCGACGCGACGGCGCGACGCGACGGCGCGACGGCACGACGCGACGGCACGACGCGACGGCACGACGCGACGGCACGACGCGACGGCACGACGCGACGGCACGACGCGACGGCACGACGCGACGGCACGACGCGACGGCACGACGCGACGGCACGACGCGACGGCACGACGCGACGGCACGACGCGACGGCACGACGCGACGGCACGACGCGACGGCACGACGCGACGGCACGACGCGACGGCACGACGCGACGGCACGACGCGACGGCACGACGCGACGGCACGACGCGACGGCGGGCATACTGCATAAAAGTAGCATAGGAACAGGCGATGCCACGACGTGACGCCACGACGCGACGGTGACGTCGTGCCGTCGCGTCGTGGCGTCGCGTCGTGCCGTCGGGGCGACGGCACGACGCGACGCAATTGTGTCGTCTATGGAATTCCATACGTTCTTTCACTAACCCCTGGCCGTGAGGAATACGTAAACGACGCTGACTGGCTATTCCAAATGAATATTTATGTACTGAAAGTGAACCGCGCGCGAAATCCGAATGTTGAACGCCCTGTGTGCGCTCGCGCCCGCGTTAACATCCTGTTCGTCACGCACGTCACATCAGCAAAACGACTCCGAGCACCTTTTTCCATTATCAAGACAAGGCCATGGTGGCTACGATAAACGATATAGATATTTTCTGGTCAGGAAATACATGTATTTTATGTTTAAACAGAGATAGAAAAGGCACACATATTATAAATTGTTCCAATCGCTGGTAAATTACTCAAGTGGGGCAGTTAAAATAATTCAAATACCGCCGTGTCGATGTCGCTTGCTTCATTTCAGCGCTCAGCACGCGCACGCACAACTTCAACATCATAATTCGCCATCATCATCATTCCGTGCGCGCGCGCGCGCGGTGTTCCCACTGGTCGAGCGAACTCATTTTCTTCGCGTGTGACGTCACAGATGCGAGTTATTCTACATTTGTATTGGTCAATAGCCACAACATGTAATGCATTATGCATGAATTTCTCCACCAAATCGGTAGAGAAATGTAAAGAAAAACATAAGCCTTCTCCACGAGTGTTCATGGCGTATAATGCATTTGATCATTTATGTGATAAAATGATTTAATCTGTTTTATCCTAGGGATATTATTTGTTGCATATTCATCAAATGACTTCAGCAAACGTATACAACAATTACAGGAAATAACAAAGATATTTATAACATTATCTACATATCAAGTCAAAATCAAATTCTGTTTTCAGACAAGCAACAAACGGAAGCACACGATTAAAGGTACACATTGCTTTGGATTTTGCGATTTGGGCTATAAAACTGAAATGGATATGGTTGGGAAGCTTTTTGTAAAGTAGAATATAAAGATTCACATAACTATCCCTTCAAATTGCGTGGTTTTTGTTTAATTTCGTGACAAATAACGGTCCGCCATTTTGTAGAACCAAATTTTTGACTCCAAAAAATGGCGGACTGTGTTCACCAGTCGTATTTCCAGTCGCATCTGGTTGAAGTACGTTCTGTTGATCCATTTTGATGTACTGTGGCACGGCGCGCAGCACTGGCGATATATGTCGAGAGGTAGAGAATTGTACCTGGCGATCATCTGATAGGTTCACAAGGCCACTGGCTGCGGCGCCAGCCTAAAGACTCTTACAGCGTATTTTGCGCATTATTTAGACGGTGGTATTTAGTACTGGAAATAAGTCTATGTATCGCAGGTCAGATGTCAGGGGTAAGCGGCCAAATTTTTTGTTTCGTAATCACTAATCACTAATTACAACACATTATACGTGTGTTTTTGCATGAACAACTCTTATAAAAGATAAGGAACATTTCCAAACAGTAAAATTTCATGACATTTGAAGGCAATGTGTCCCTTTAATCTTGGCAAAGTAAAAGAACCGTCTTGGTTTCTCCATATTAACAGACAAATATTTCATACCGGTATTTGTTTGGGCAAACAAACATAGTTTCATTATCCAAGTAGAGATTTCAGTCCTGAATCCTCCAACTTTAATATGATATTTTGTTCACACACCCTGGGGAGTTTAGGGTTAACGCGGGAGACTACGAAGACCACAGCGTGATTGAATACATACCGGTACAGCTACAGAGAATGTGGATTAACGATTCTTCCTCGTTTTGTACAAAATGTACAGCAATTGGATTCGGCCTTATTAATCTTGAACAAGAAATAATTGGTGCTTAGGATTCTATGAATTAATGAAAAACACAAACATCTTAATTTAATGTCTACAATACAAATAAACTTGACCTTTGAGATACCGAACTGGCTTATTTTATCTCGAATAACCTTTGACCTGGACTACTATATTTAACGCGAGCGTGTTATGCGACCACCTTGCGTGTTCATACGCGCGTGTTAGTTATGCCGAATGACCGTATCCCCACGTCATTGTTCACATGCGCAATTGAAATACCGAACTGGCTTATTGTTTTGAATCATTTGATTCCTGGTAACACACGACAGTTCCTGTTCCAAATGAAATTAAACAAAAACAAAAACATTCAATTCATTGACAAATGCCGTGAGAGTGTCTGGAATGGTCAAAATATGGTGAGTTTAGACACAAGGAGGAATTTCAGTATTTCACTACAGTCGCTCAGCCAAGAACTGTCCAGTTCCTTGTAGGCCCTACCACTGAACAATTTAGTTTCTTAATAAACAAATATATATTATTATTATTGCAGTAAAGTATAACTACAGAATGTAAATCGGTTGAATACTAAATACCAAGCACTTTAAATGTGTCCCGAGTGTCTCTCCGGTTAACTTGATATCCTCAAACAATTTATCATCAGTATCTTTCTTTTATCCAATCCAAATAGCATTAGTTATATCAGCATTTACTCTCAATCCGGACATTTGAGCAAACTGATCTAAAACATGGAAAGCACCATCCATACACCTTTCTGTGTACCACCTTTTCGCTTCGAAAACAAAATATGAACCATTAAGTTCATGTTTGTATTTTTGTAACACGTGGCAATATTCAAAATATTATTTTCTTTTCTTTTTGGTTTATTGTTCGGTTCGGTTTTCATTAACCGGAACAGCTGAACAGAAAATAAAACTCGGAAAAAAATTACATGAACAAAAAAAAAATATTTAATTTACTAGGGACCTCCGACTTCATGCAGTTCCCACAAAGGAAAAAACGGTCCCTTAGAAAAGGGTCAAACCAAATTCACAATGAAAATAACTTTCTGAAATTCCAAACATTCATTATCAATTTTGACAAAATTTACGTTCTTCACTCTACTGTCAAATTCTGGAATATAACTCCTGATAAACAATCACATTTAAAATCCTCAAAATTCGTTTAAGCTGATCTTATTGTACTTTATTACAAATAAACTTGCCTGGGAAAAAGCAACTTCTACTATAAACATTTACCCAGACATTTTAAATTTCATTGAAAAGTAAAATTTCTTCCAGAAATCTACTAATATTTTGTTCCATAAATATGAAATAAATAAAATGACCAACTTCCAGTTTCACACACTGGCTGCTGGCTCTGTATAGGTCATGGGCCACGTCCCTGCGTACATACACTGAGTACTAGCCCTATAACAGGATGCCATGATATGGCGTGCTAGCACACGAAACTGCACTTAGTCTGGAGGACTTTGCTATAAATTGTGGTTTAAACAGTGGCGTATCCAGCGGGGGGGGGGGGGGGGGGGGGGGGGCGGCAACTTGCCCCCCTGGCGGCATTTAAGGCGTCATAAAAAACCAAAAAGAAATAGTGTTTTTGCGACGATTTTAAGACGATTCAGACGTTGTTTGCCCTCCCTGGCACAAAAAGCTGGATACGCTACTGGGTTTAAACATTACAGTTTTAAACATTACAGTTGCATGATTATTCTTGACATCATCTCTGCCAACAGTAAATAGAAATATTCCTTCAAAAATGTAAAGAAAAGCAGATATCCGGGTCAAAATCAAAAGATGGACTATTAAACTGTTGGCAGAGATGATGCCAAGAATTGTCATGCAGGTAAACTGTGATTCTTATTAAAACCTCAATTTCTAGCATATTTCGGCCTTCTGTGCAGTTTCGTCGCTTGGACGCCATATCGTGGCGTCCTTTTAGAGTATACGGTACTTCTCAGCTATAATCAGGGGCGTCAATCCAATTTCAAGTGTGTGAGAGGGGGGGGGGGGGGGGGGGACATCACTGAAGTCAAGATTTATGCACTGTGAAACACACACACACGGCAGGCGTCTCAGGAGGGTCCAACCAGGGCTTGCCTTAGGGTCCCTGGTGGGGCCAGGGGCAAAGCCCCGGTGGGGGCGGGTCCAGGGGGAGGATCCCAAGGAAGCTACAAAGTTTTAGGCATTTTAAGGTGTCATGAGCGCGCTCCTGGCATATTATTATGGATCATATTACAGTACCAGCTTTCCAAATGCATACTGTTTAAATTAACAGTCTATACAAATTATGCTTCGGCCTTCACCTAATTACAATGTAGGGGCCTACTTCTTTTTGTGATGGTGTCCCGGTGATGGACTTTCGCGATCGGTGATGAACTTTCGCAATCGGTGATGGACTTTCGCGATCGGTGATCAACTTTTGCGATCGGTGATCAACTTTCGCTATCGGTGATGGACTTTGGCATGTGATCGTTGATGAGGCGTGATCGGTGATGCATATACACGAGACTTTCGCAATCGGTGATGGACTTGTATCGAATCGGTGATGGACTTTCGCGAGTGGTGATGGACTTTTGCACGTGATTGTTGATGGGACGTGCGTATTCACAATCGGTGATGGACTTTCACAATGTGTAATGGACTTTCGCGAGTGGTGGTCAACTTCTGGCTACACTGCAAAAACAGTGTTTAGCAAGTTAACACTTTTCTAAACACTTTCTTGCTATCAGTTTGTAAACATGTTTATATACTAAACATGTTTAGCGTATTCAAGGGCGGTTGACGGATAGTGTTTAGATTGAACATTGATGTTTAGGAATTGGACACGTACTGTTTAGCTTCTAAACATGTTTACAAACTGATAGCAAGATTGTGTTTAATTGCTAAACACAGTTTTTAGGGTGTATATCATTTCACTCATCATTCTGGTCATCAACTGACTTGTGGGGCATCATACGCATAGCAGAATCCGCTTTGAAATAATGTTTTTTCCCTTTCTGTTCGTTACTGGTATGTTTTATGAAAAGATAGGTCTATTATAGACGAGAGTGGTATACAAGTATTCCTTTTACATTTCCGTTGAGAGGTTTCCTGGTCATTTTAAACTGTTCTGTTCAGTTTTGGTTCCATTCGCATTTTACCAATTCCGTACTCTTGATTCATTTTCAGTAGGCCTACTTATGTATTTAATTTCAATTAGGCATACATTTAGTTTCGATTTTCATGTATCTATAGGGGATTAATTGTTTTGTAACGACAGGTGATATCAAAAATAGAATGTGATGACTTTGTAGGTGATGCATGATGTCTGCATGCTTATTATTCTTTCTTCCATTGTTAAAGAATATGCACAATTGTTAATTTGGGCTTGGGTAACCGAGGCCTATAGAGTTCCATTTTAAGGTGTTTTACATAATCAATAAAGGTTTATAATTCATTTGTGATTCATTCCTTTCGAGAAAACAACGCATTTATGAGTGTGTTTGTACGTTAATCGTCGAAATTGAACACTAGTGGCGAAATCTTTTTGTTTCCGATTGTCCTACATGCTTTGTTAAAACAAACACATGACAGGCAAAATTAAATAATCATTGCATTATTATTCAATTTAGTCAATACAAACAGCCCCTATTTACGTACGTTCCAGCCGCACTTTCTACAGGGCATGTGCGACTCCTAGGGTTATTTGCATACGTAATGAGGGCTGCCGATTTTACGCCGATGATGCCACTCGAAATGATAGCTTTGTTTTTGAATCGTTTATAGACCACCTAATTTGGAAGCCGTTGTTGTTGTATCACTATTTGGTTCAAACACTGTATTCGCCAAACAATCCACAAGGGACAGGTAAATTGAATACATTTTCAAAGTGAACAAAGAAACTGGCAGGAGCGGGATTCGAACCTGCGACCTCCGGGTTACCGTACCGGCGCTCTACCAACTGAGCTATCTTGCCCTATGTTGGCGGTCTCCCAAATTGTCAGTATCTTTGTTCGGGTGGACGCAAGACACATTTATCGGATCGCAACCTGATAAATCTGTCCCCCCCCTCACCCCCCCTCACCCCCCCCCCTCACCCCCCCTCACCCCCCCCCCCCCCCTCACCCCCCCCTCACCCCCCCCCCCCCCCCCCCCCCTCACCCCCCCTCACCCCCCCCCCCCCCCCGGCGCCATTTGAGGCGTCATAAAAATTTAAAAAAGCTGGATACGCTACTGTTGGGGGACAGATTTATCGGGGGGGTGGGGGTGGACAGAATTACCTTTTACACCGGGCCCAACGCAACTGGGTACACCCGCAAGTGTACGGCTAGACAGCTCAACCTGCTACACGTGAACAGTCCACCCGCACACAGAGCTATCCAAACATGCACACAGTTAAACGTGTATCGACCTCCAAACGCGGACGTCCTGTTGTTCCCTCTTTTGTTAGTACTTCAACTTTTTCGAAAGACTCCCATAGGTTTTGTACACGATTTCAATCCCGGACGTATTCTGGGAATCGCGGACGATATATTCCCTTTGTTATACGTCCACGTTTGTTTGGGAGAACAAACGCAGCGAGACTAGCCAAAACTTTACGTCTTCACAGCTGGCACGCGCGATCGCCCGGCTCGCGACGCACTAGCCTGTAGATATCGCTGAGTGCTAAGATCCGCCAAGTCTGCACACTTTCCGCCACGGTACATAGGGCCCTATATGAGATACACAAGTTCAAAAACATGGGGAACATTTGATATTGTGTCCCCCACCCTTCAAAACGTGGGGGACGTGTCCCCCTGTCCCCCAGGATTGACGCCCATGGTTATAATGTATTTTACTCCACACAGGCGTGCGTATACAGGACTACACACAATAGAGGCCACTTTATACGGTGTATTTCAGTTGTAACTGTATACACATCTGGCATCTTTAGGGTGAATTCCAAACCCCGTTCTCGGTTAACCCGCGAACAGTGTTTCAGGTTGCCCATTTATACGAACGCCAAAATGCCGTGTAGAGTGCATCTGAGCGAACATTCAATATGGCAGCCGCCGTATTAATAATCCGAATGAAAAGAAAGGATCTTACGAAAATAATTAAAATCCTGGAACAGCAACAGAAATTGGCAAATAAAATCCCGTACGATTCTATTTTTCTTACATCATTTATCCTGTTCCTGACCTGGACTGAATGAATGCTTCCAAAAATTAACGCAAGTTCCGGAAGGACCTAAGTCTGCCATCTTTCTTCTTGACGTTCTTCATCATTCTACTCCACAATAAGTGGGGAGTGAAAACCCCGTTCGCGAACACCGTTTCAAACTGTTCGCGTGTTCATTCAACACGAGAACAGTGTTTCGCAAACGCCCTTAAACTCCAAGCAAAATCACCCAGGTAAGTTAATCTGCGCAAAGTAACCACGTTAAACATAATTGGTCACTCCCTGTGGCTAGATCCATTCCTGGTGATTTTTTTTATATTTAATGGACAAAATAAAATAAATGAACAAATATCTGAATTCACAGACCAACTTTGTGACAACGTTGTATTTGTTGTCGCCGTACGTTTTGGATATAAAACTGCTTTACTTCCTTTTCATGATGCCTTCTATTGTGCATTTTCCTGCGTATGTGTGTGAAGTAATTTTCATTGTATGCAGGGCACCATCGAAAACCAGTTTTTCCTGTTTGACCCTGTGTAAAGGAATGTAATTATAAAAAATATGTGAAAAAAGATTTGAACTGAATATCCATTGCATGTTTCTTTTAATATTTTGTGTGAGTTTGCGTGTTTGTGAGACACCTTTAACAATGCAATATTATTCCAAACGTAGGACTTGCCCTTGATCTGCAGAGCAAGCCAACCAATCAGAGTTCTACTTTCGGCGGTTTGATTGCAAGCAATGCTGTAGATGGAAATGTTGATACTTTTTCACACACATGTGAGTCATTGTTCTTTTTAATATTATCTTTTCTGATTATGTGCATGAATTATATGCGTTTCAAACATTTCACTTTCAATATTTGTTCTCTACAAGATGTCGGACAAACTTTGTATCGAATCACCTCCCGTGACTGTATTATATGTAGCTCAACACGACACTGCATATAATTATCGCAGGAATGTTTGCTGATTGAAAATAAGAAGTGTTTAATCTTTGTATCGCCTCATGCTTATTGATTCTGGTACGTTTCCAATAAACAAACTGGAGAGGGCATACTTGAGTCAGTCTATTTTACATTTCTTTCATGAAGGACAATCGTTATTAAGAAAAAAGTTTTCCCCGATATTTTTCTGATATTTTGTACTTATCATTTGTAAGAGTAAGTTATAAGCTTCCTTTAATTAATTCAAACCTATCGGAATCACTCTCCTTAACGTACAACTTTCATTTGTTAAGAACACACATTTTCCAACTTATTGGATTCAAATTAACATGGGAAGATGTGAAAAAAAATGATGGGCTCTCAGTTATGAAAATAAATTGACTTGACATTTTTACGACATACGACAATGTGTTCTGTCATACATCACGATAAACTGTTTGATTTCACTTCTTTTGTAACAGCAGAACTGCCCTTATGATTTCATTCACCAAACCTTATAAAACTGCATGAAAGACAAACTTGCTTGAACCTACATACAAAACTATACGAGAAACTGGGCTACGGTACGGCTGTTTCCCTGTTGTGTTTTAGCTGTGCTTTTAGTCCGTGTAATACGGAATGGAATTTTGTATTCTGACATAAATAACGTTCATCAAACAGTCGTCGAATTATCGTAGTTTGGACGAAGCTAGGCGTAGCATTTTTTATGATGAAAAAAAAAAACCCAGACAACTAGTATTGCTACCACTTCAGAAAATCTATCACATTTCTTCGTTGTCTACAGATTGTTTGGTATAATATAAGCTGTATTGGAATTGTTCCCAAGATGTGGTACCAATATGACAAATTTTGGCTCCCGGCTCACGGACTAACGTTTTTGTACATAAGAAAGCTTATTGATTGTCTTTTACATCCATACTCCGTTCTACTCAGAACATCTTAACAAAATATTGGGAACGTGTCCCCTAAGCGGTCGTATCGCAAATAAGGAGATAGTCTTAAAGAGCACAATACAACAAAAATTATGATCACGAAATATGCCTATTGATGTTTATGTTATTCCTTTTCAGTGAACAATGGGGGCGAATGGTGGAGAGTGGACCTACAGGCTATCTACTGTTTAACAAAAGTCACCATCGTTAACAGGAAAGGACAGCATGGTAAGATTGTTAACTTTACAGTAGACGGTTACTACAATATATAGGTAAGGACCACGTGACATGGAAGTGTTCATTGAGGGCGAAAAGTAATTCTCAAAATACATTTGAAAATGCAATAATTCCAGTTTAAACCATGGTTTTAAAACATGGTTTTAAAACATGGAAGCGGGTTTTCAACTTAGTCGGTGAGGAGTTGGCTTCTTGTTTGTGATCACTATCACACCAAGTGGTGGGTCGGTGGGGTGGGGTTTTTCATTTACACCCTTTGATAGCAAAATACAGAAAATATTCAAAATTAAAAAGAATAGTGAAAACAGTGCATTTTAACAAGAGTACATTTAAAAAAGATGGTTTCTTGGAAATAAAATAGTAGTTTATGTTACCGAAAAAACAAAACGCATTTTAAATACAGAATATATTTATTTGATTCAAGTAATAGGCCTAGTTTTTTTCCTGAACTCCTTTCAATTTTCTAACATTTTAGTTTGTGAACGCAGGTCGCCGGTTAGAAGGGGCAGTGGTGCGGGCCGGTTTGAACTTGGATCACTTACAAAACGAGATGATTGGATCCCCGGTCACGAGGTCTCAAGCACGTCCTGGCGGTCAGACTATTGACTTCGTATCGGACCCAGGTGTCTCAGCTCGATACGTCAGTGTGGATTTAGCGAATAACGACTATCTGCAGTTAGCTGAAGTCAGGGTCGAAGAAATCATGAATACTGGTGAGCATGTAGTACTGGAATTAATTGCAGTGGCGTTACAACGTGGGGCCGGGGGCATCCGGGGTACGGTCTGAGCCTTCAAGCGATTCTAAACTCGAAACCAGGCGTGGTTTATACGAGAATGCTTATATCCCATTAACAACATTGATTCGCCTCCACAAAACCGGCCTCTTTTTGAGAATGTCGGAAAAAATTAAACACTTTCAATTACTTTTCAAAAAATAGGGTTCTCCAAAATTTTGCATCGTCCAAAAGTTACCTACACGTAAAGAAACACCGTTTTTTATGGAAATTTCCTGGCAGTTTGGACGCCAGCGCAATCCCGTAAAAAAAACGGTGCAAGCTGCGACTCATTAACACTGTTATTTGACGTTGCTGTAAATATCCCTGCTATTCCCGTAAAAATACGGGGTATAAAAACATGCACTAAATTACTGGAAGATTGGTGTAAGTAATTACAAATTTACAGAAATGGGAACCAGACTAAATAGACGTGAGTTATTATACATTACTATAGATATTAAGTGTACAAACACTACGGTAATTTACTGAACACTGCAGACTTGAAGAGCAACTAAAACGCTGATTACAATTTTGACTTTTTGGACTTTTCCGACAGTTTAAATACTCTTTTAACTGATGGAGATTAGTTTGCAGAAGAGAGGGATTTCTTTATTTAACAAAAGGGTTGTTATTCTGAACCATTTATCCTGTTTCGCGAAAGCTCATTATGTATGCAAATGTCTGTACGTGACCCCGTGACGTACGCGTGTAGAGTCGGTTGATGCTACAGCCAAACACTAGTGCATGTAGGCCCTATGTACGTGGAGTTGATGCTGCTATGGAAGAGTTTTTGTCGACATAACTCCTCCGTTTTCCCGTGTATTTTGTCAAATTTTGATATTATTTCAGTATGAGCATGGTTCTGAGATAATCATTATGCCTCGATCGTGTGTAGTTTGGGGTTGCACGAGGAACAGCGACAGAATCCCTGACCTAACCTTCATGCGATTCCCAGTGCTGAATGGAGTTCAAAGGCGACAGTGGGTCCGCTTTGTAGACAATACAATATCTGATTTTGGGCTGTCGAAATGGTCGAAAATATGTGCAGAACATTTCGCCAAAGACTGTATTGATGATAGTGTTAGTATGAAAACTCAGCTGGGTTTGAAGGCACAATTCCGTTTGAAGGCTGGAGCCATTCCAACTCTATGGGCACCGATCATTCCAATCCTGTCCCGGACTTACGCGCCCCAGACCACGGCGACGTTCCCTGCGGTTGCCGGCTCGAGCAGACAGAGCCCCGGCCGTCTCCCTGTCCACGCTCGCTTGACTCAACATGCATTATACACGTACGGTACGGTAAATAGGCTGCATGCTATTGAGTCTAATACCTTATAACAGAAATTGTGTGTATAGTTCTGAGAAGGTGCGGGTCCTTATGAGGGCTGCATAAGCAAAGTCGCCAGACTAGAGTATTATAGTATTAGCTCACACACAACTCGCCGCGCAGGTCCCAATAAAAGCCGACTGCAAACAAAGGAAAGTATGACTCATAACTAACTTTTCAGCAATATCAAGCCTACAACCCGAATTAAAAATGTGTCTCACAAAGATGTCAACACTTTAAAATATGTTTACCGTGGTGTTACACCTGAATCATCAGGCAAAAAGCACAGCAAGTAATACTAGCCTTAGACAAAAAATACGTAGGCCTACAGACTCCACGTAAAACATTCTCGTATAATACAGTGACGTCATATGTTTTTACACGTATACGTCATCACTCGCGCGATACGGCACGCCCTTGACCTCGGCCTTTTCTGAATCGAGTCAAAGTGGCTCAGAAGGAAAAGGCTCAAAAACAATATTTTTTGTTTTTTCAGAATCATGAAACTTGTTATATTAGTTTGGGGGGGGGGGGGGGGGCATAAGTCCAAAAAGTCAAAATTGTAATCGGCGTTTTAGTTTTATATTCAGCATATGCTGCCATGATGAAGTCACGGTTTCCCATGACAAAATTCAATATTTGAATACGAAAGGAGATTTTAATGCGATTTTCACCTCTGTTTACATAAAGTCTCAATTCTAATGTGGATTACTTAAATAATTAAATATTTTGGTCAAGAAACCGTGTTTTTGGACGATACACTACAATTTAACATGACTTCTGTGAACAATTTTCTCAATTCTGATTGGTCAGTTGCTGCGTAATGAGATTCGTGTAGGAGAACATGAGATTTTACGTCCAAAACCCATTCAAACTAAAATACGGTGATGGTCTGTTTTTGTACAGGAAAAAAACCCGTGATTTTACGGGATTTTTTACAGTGTACCGACCTCAAATTTTTCACGCCTTCACTGAAACTGTTTAAAAGTGGAAATACCAAGTCGAAGACTTTCTCCAAAGACACTCGACGCTATTAAACAAATGTTTTTGTTTAGAATTTTGAAGATCGATTTTTGTAATACTTTGAGGTACCGGATTACCAAAACTTGTTATCTCTTATTAGGTTAACATCTTCGTGTGATTGATAAAATGGACAACTTTCAAAAAAAGTTAATTAATTAAACCCCCCCCCCCCCCCCCACCCCCCCCCCCCCCCCCCCCCCCCCCCCCTATCTCTCGCTGCCAAAGTTGAGCGAAATACCATGTCTATCAAGACATATCGAGTTATAGGTTGTATTCACGCAAGCTATGGAAGAAGAAACGGGTTGGTTTTTTGATAGGTTGCGATAGTTATAATAGGAGGAGGGTTAAAGTGGATTTATGGTACCTTCACAGACAATATTTATCTCCTATAAAGATACTTGATCAAACTTGTTGTCGTTGTAAAGTGGTGGGCAATTTGGGACAGTGCTGTCAGGAAAACTGTGATGTCCACTAGCACGTGGTCAGAATGCTTGTATGAGAGTTATGTATTCACGACGTTCCTTGGCCAATTATAAAGGAACAAAATAGGAGAACTTTAAGTTATATATACTGAAATATTTGACCAACCACAGGATTTTTGACTATAAAAGAGTATAAAGTACAACCTAGTCTCGATTAACTCATGTAACTGTTACAGAAGCCCAACGTGATTTGGATTTCACTGTCGTAACAAACCCTGCTCTCCTTGGCCAAACTGGAAACGACGATGCAGCCTTCACAGCATACAAAGGTCCCAGTTTTATCGCCGCTGCTGTTTCCTTCGGCCGCCAGTTGACGACAGGAGGCAGTAATGGTGGACTTCCTATGGGATCAATGGTAGTGGCTGATCCACCTACGGGATGTGCAGCTGCACTGTCCATCACACTGCCTGAAGCCGGTGGGATTGACAGGACGGGTGTTTTCTATTCGGAGGCATCTAAACACAGCATGACCACAAGGATTCAGACCATAATTCTGCCAAATACCGGTAATGATGATTTCACATTATAATTTAATAGTGGCATGCACCCGATACAACTATACCCACAGCTACCTATTAGCTACGCTTGGGCTTGAAAATACCACGCCATAATCATGGCTGTAATGTTACCGTACAAAGGACACTGTCCTTAGGCGTTGAGTAAAATATAGTCGATTTGGCGGAACTGTTCGGCTGGCTTCGTGATAAAGCGTCTGATTCTGGCTCAGATGCACCGAGTTCGAGTCTAACTATTTTTTGTTTTTCGTATTACTTTTGTGTTAAACACAAATATTTATATTCATGGTTTGGAGGATTCTTTTAGGAAAAAAGTCCGAGAATCAGTCTTGCAGGATTATACTGGACTACAGGTAGCGTGTCCTTTGTATTACACAATACGGTAATATATTACAGTTGTGATTATAGCTTGGTAATTTCGACAGAGATGTATTCGAGTCCATCACAAGTCCTTGCAAGTCCCTGCAAGTCCATCACAAACCCTCCAGTCCTAATCCCAATTCACAGGCTATTCAAATGAACTTTGACAAAGGCATTGCTTCGGCATTGTTCATCCAGTTACTTGTGACCGGCGTTACTGAAAGGACTTATGACTGGACTTGTGAAAGGACTTGCAGGGACTCGAGTACAACTCTGCATTTCGAGGTCAAGTCTCACGCGGTGTGGGTGGTCGTATCGGGTCACATTTAATTTAAAATAATCGTCCAAAATGTTTAGAAAACAGTACCGTACTCTCAAAAACGGCTGTTCTCTTGAGTGTATATAAGTGGCATGAATTTTCTGTCGTAACGAAAGCGGAGACGACAAAGCAGCATTTTTGTAGCTCATAGAAGTCCCAACGTACATCGCTGCTGCTGTTTCATTTAGTTCCCAGCAAACGACAGGAGAAGTGGACTATCCTAGAGTAACAGGTAGAATTGAGGCATCCAAATATTCAGCAATACACACTGAGGGGATTTTCCGCAAAGAGGAATCCTATCTCAATTTAAAGGAGCAACTTCTCCTTAGAGAAAAAAGTAGGGTTTAATCTTGTATTTTTAGACATTGGTGTGCATGTACGTCCTGTTCAGCGAACACAGACTGTACATATCGGAGATCTAGTGACGCTTCAGATGCAGGATGTGAGTTCACCAAACACGAACTACAGATGGAAGCATGGTGGAGGTGACGTCATGACATCTTGGAATGGTATGCTTAGTGTGACTATCTCTGATGTTACTCTGACTGATGAAGGAGTGTACAGCTGCTTCGCTGATGGCCAAGAAGATCAACAACGACATGGATTCATGAGACTCATCGTCAGAGGTTTGTCTGCAGATTAAAACCGTAATTTCACTATATTCCTTGGAAACTCGTTTGAATAAGAAAAAAAATGAAGTCTCGAACAAATTCCACTTTTTGTTCTTCTGTGTGCTCATTTGCCGTAATCGTTTCCGAAATGCATGCCGTAAAACAAGCCATTTACTAATTGCCTTCATTTGAAGCAAGATATGGAGTAGTATAGTCATCTCCCCTCCTTCCCCCTTCTTTCCCCCCCCTCCACTTCCCCCCTCTCTTTCCCCTCCCCTTCCCCCTCTCTTTCTCCTCTCTCCCCTTCCCCCTTTCCCCCAATTGTTTTTTTTTATTTAAAAAAAATATCATATTGCCATAATACTAAATAGATTATAAATGTCATCTGGAAAAAGCGGAACCATAAAGTCATTGTCTTACGTAAAAAACTATATCGTAACGGACAATACGAAACTCATCGGCACCAAACAAAATGTTTACGGAAAGTTTGAATCTGAAAATGTAGTCGTGCAAGATATCGTTTCAAAGAAATTAAACTCGGGTATCAATTGGACCTTTTCGCCGATAAGATATATAGACATAACGATCAGTTGTACCATCTGATGTTTTTGTTTCCCAAGGGTTTTTCTTTCGGTATAAACGTAAACTATCCTTACGGCGTAAGTGACGAAGAACGATCTAAAGACAACTGCGATGGTTACCAGGTATGTTATAATATGACGTCGATGGACACGATTCATCAACCCGACAAAAACGAAAAGTATATCGCCGATTGTCTCGTTGAATTGCATAAAGTAGTTTTTAAATTTATAGAGTACGAAGCGAAGAAAAATAAGAAAATGACTAAGTTGCCGCGGTCTACTTTGAATTCATTCTTTGGAAGCCTAGACGAAGGAGAACACAAAGTAGATTGCGTGGTTAAACCCGCGTTTGCTTATTCAAAACTTAAAGACGAACATAATAAAGCATCGATCAATGACGAGACCAAACCGCAAAAGATGTATACATTTAATTTGTAACCAAAGGTAAGGGCGATGATTTGCGGATGACCAGTAGTATCTACGACAAAAGTAAACGTCTGATTAAAGACTTTACAAAATACATCGATCAATCTGGATTGATCACTATGCTGGTTAGTGCAAACAGTTTATTCTTTGGTTCTCACGGTACCAATTCGCACGGTGCCTCTATTCGTTACCGAGTAGAACAAGCGGTTATTCACTCAACCGACTCTTTCAAGAAAGTACCGGATGGGTTTATGCTAAGCGCCGTAGACACATAATCAGATTGCGACGATGATGTTGATTCAGTCACAAATCTCTAGTTCTCTCTATATTTTTTTTAGCAGAATATACAAAATAATTTACAAACAAAACCTCAACTCTCTAGAGAGTTGATTTTTTTGTGTGTTACGTAGATCTACTATACACTAGTTTACAACTAAATTACAACTATTATTCATACGGAGCGCTAGGTAAACTCTCATAATTAGGCGGTAAATTATCATTACTTTTTTATCGTATTCTTTAATTACCTCTATTTTAAAGCGGTAAGTTTTTCTAAAAGATCTTTTTTTCTTTCTTCATTTTCTCGATCACTTTTTTTTCAACCTCATCTTCTATTTCTTTTTGATTTCTATCAGATTCTTCTCTCGCCTTTGTTTGGGTTCTAATAGCTTCTTTCATCCCATTAAACTTTCTCAATTCGTTATTGATCAGAGCAAATTCTTCGTGACTGATATCACCATCGTCTATAGCTTGAGACACTAGCTCATCTATCGTATTTAATTTGGTTTCTGCCAACACCCTAATCTCGTCGTGTTTCTTGGCTTTACCTCTAAACTTTTTGCTAAAGTATTTCAATACTAAACTCACACCTACGCATCCTATAGCTATACCTTCTAACGCTACACCAATGGGTAAACTAATAACACCGACAACACCTGCGATACCAATAGCACCCGACGCAGCTCCAAAGCATTCCGTCGCAGTCTCTGCGTTTAATAAACAAGTAATAATTTTATTATACTTTTTATACAACTGTTCTCGCATGTCTCTCTCGATAGTTATCTCTTTTTGTACTTGCTCGATTTTATATAACCTAAAGACTCTAGTATCGTCCGTTTCAAACGGTACATCGGGTAATTTAGGATATATGGAGGTCATTTTCTAAAGGAGGCAATAATATTATATTTTTAAACATTTTTTTGTATGTATACAAGAATCAAAGTCCCAACACCTACCAATAGAGCCCACACATGCTCGGCCAACCAACCGACACTCTTACTCAAATTAAACAACCAACTAGCGATACTACCTAAAATACCGGGCAATGCAGCCAACAGTTTACCCCCGATCTTTTTTAGTAAATTGGCTAATTTTTTTAAATGACTACTTATCCAATCTTTTAAGTCTCCGCCAGGTTTAGGCGCCGGTGGAACCGGTACCGGTACCGGAGTCGGAGACGGAGCCACCACGCCTCTCACACCGGCTACTATCGAACTCACGATAGTACTTATAGCCAAACTAAACGCGGCTAGTATACTAACGATCGTTATGCCCTGTTCTCGAAATGGAATTTTAATCTTTTCGGCTAACGAGGTATCTCCTCGTAGTATTTTATTAATCGTTTCTTTTATTCTTGCGATTTGGTTTTTGAGTCTTTGCGAATTTTCAAGCACGACTGTTCTTCTAGCGTTTCTTTCATCTTCGAGATTTCTTAATCTTTCGTTCAGATCTTGTCTCTCTCCATCACTAGTGGCTTCATCGAGTTCTCTTTTAGTTTGTCTAATTTCATCGTCTAAGCTTACTCAGTTCCGCTAAATTTAATTCTAAATTGCCTTTGAGAGTTTGTAACGCTTTGTCTAAACCAGCAAGTTCTCTAAAGTTCTTTAATCCCGTAGTTTTTGTAATTACTCTTTCTCGTTCATCTAATACTCTTTTTCGTTCATCTAATGCTTTTCTTCGTTTAACTAATACTTCTCTCGATCTATATAATATTTGTACTCGTTTATCTAATACTTTTACTACTTCATCTAATTCTTTCGCTCGTTTATCTAATGATTTCAATCGTTCATCTGATTCTCCAATTAGTGCATTTACTTCATATAGTAATTTAGTAAAATCAACATCTTTATTCGTCGAATCAACTACTTCTTCTCTTAATACATCTTGATCCAACGGATCAACTACTTCTTCTCTTAATCAATCTACTACTACTTCTTCCACGATTCTGCTAACACTATCAGCAGCTTCTGGAAGATTAGTCGGATCAATATTTTCGGTTGTATCTGATCTAATGTTTGTTCAACATCTTGCAAATTATATTCATCAGCCGTTAATAAACCCAATACTTCTTTAAAAAATATATTAAAGTTTCCAGATGGAAAAACATCTTTTAAAGTTTTTTCTTAACCCGCCGATTTTTACAATTTTTTTGGAGTCGTTTTTATATGTCAGCAAGACATTGTCGTAGTAAATACCACCTCCTTCTTTATGAAATGTTTGATAATCTATAATCGTTGGTTTTTTATAACCTTGACCTTCCATAAAATCATAAAACGATTCTGCGTAACCAGTATTTATGAGACCAGAAAGTTGATATAATCTACCTAATGCTTCATCCATCGTTAGTGGGGGTGGAATTGAAAGACTAGTCTCGACATAAGGTCTATTTAATTCAAAATCAACATCGGCATCTACATCTTGTTGATTGTCTTCTTGCTCTTCTCGACTAAAATCGCCCATTTCGAAATCTTCTCTGCCTGCAGCCATTTTTAATAAAACAAATTATTTTATCTTTTACGTAGTATTTACTACATGTTGAGGAAGTATACCTTGGTTCACTAACCAAGACTGCGTGGCTAGAGCACCACCTACCGTAGCGGTAATTTTAACTGTATCTTCTACGTCTAATTTTCCTAGATCGGCAGGTTCTATTTTTAAAAGTTTTTTACTCAACATGGTATAACCGCCAGTCAACAAACTCAACACAGCACCGTGATAAAGAGTATTTGCAACGTTCTTAGTATCGATTTTATTTATAGCGATTAAAAAATATTTTTTTCTTTCTTTTATTCCATTTCTAAAAAATCTTCAATTGGATCGACGTTTGTTGGTGGTTGCTTGGTAGGTGTTTCGAAACTGCAACGTTCTTTTTACTAAGTGCGAGATATCCGAGTCCTAAAAAAGCTAAGCCTACTACCGCATACCCCCAGCTCGGAATACAACATATCGTAACTGTTTGTGTTTGGTTGGGTGTCTCATCGTCTATACTTTGCATCTTTTTTATTTGCTCTTTCATCTTTTTGTTTCTTTCGGCTATTTTTCTGCCCTGCTCTACTCTTTTGGGGTATTTTACTCCATTTTTAGCTGGAGGTTTTGTTACCCTCTCTATCGCTTGAGTCTCCTGCTTTGGCTCTTGCGCCACTACTACTTGATCCGCTTTCGTTTCTAGATCCATCTTATATAATAATACTAGTACTATTAGTTGTAATATTATAATTATCTATTTTTAAATGTTTAGTAGTAATCAACATAGCTACCAAAGGAGATAGATAAAGTCCGTAGTTGTAGTACACTTCGCAAAGTAAACTAGCCATACTGCTAGAAATAACTGGATCATTTTCCAAGTCGTTGGTAAGAGATTCTTCAGAGTCTAAACAAAGTTTATAACCAAACGGTGAAGCCAGGGGTAAAGTCATACCTAAAGCTTTTGAGTAGAGACTCAACGCGCAACTACCCAAACTAACAATCATTTCTTTACCTAGTTTGGCTTCATAATTTTTGTATAGTTTCTCTTGTTTTTGAACGTCTAAATTTTCGACTTCATTAACGGAGTATTCTTTACCGAAATATTTCTTCGAATCGCCGGAAGCAACTACTCCTAAAAGTCTATTTTTGTGTTCTGGAACTCCACTAGGAGTTTATACTCGCGTAGCTACGTTCGTAGGGTGTACTCGTATCGGTTGTTGGGACAACGAACTTAGCCAACCCCTCTCGTGATAAGACTTATTATTTGATACTGTTGGACAAATGACGACAATCTTTTCAAAGTGGCTCCTATACTCCGTTTCCAATAGGTCTAAAATAAATTTAGTTTTACCAGAATTGGTTCTACCGCATATCAAAGCGCAGTGAGGCGTCTTTGGAAACATGTTATCTAATTATACCCTCGATTTTTAATAGTAAACGCTATTAAATCTTCCATCTTCGATAACCAGTTGACCATCCATCACCAAGAAAACGTAACATTTTAGAGCCCCGGCTGTCTCGGCTTCTCTTTCTAAATGAATACTTATACCGCCACCCACTTCTCCTATTTTCCTACCCGAACAATGACTTTTATTATCATCGGTTACTCTCATATCTAGCCAAAGTCCATAACAATTTTTTAAGTAGGTGCCTATACTCATATCGCACAAACCCAAATCTTTGGATACACCGGCACCAAATTCTGTATTAGAGTCTCCAAAAAACTTGATAATTTCATCCCAGTGCTGATAACTCCTCATACCTTGACTGTACAATTGATTCGGTTTACCCTCTATTGTAACGTTTACTTTTTCTATTTTAGGATTATAAAAATTCCAACTAGTGCTATTGGTAGGATCTTTGAATAAAAGTAGTACACCCTTGAGACTTCTAATCGATTGGTTAAGATTAATGTTCCAAGTTGTATCGGATTTGTTAAAGTCGCTAACGAGATATCTTTGAACTTGATCAAATAGAAAATGAGTCTTGCCTCGATATTGTTGTCTGATAGAGTCAGCCAATGTTTTACTAGTCACCACATCAAATTCGAGAGACAACCCAGAAATGTTATACTTGGCATCATCATCCGTAGAATCTACGACTTTGTTGTGATCGTTAAACGTAAGCTCGTACGTTAGTCTATCTCTGAGCGCCGATGGATGAAACGGATGGTGATCTCTTAGTATTTCAAAATCTAGAGGAAAGTAAAATCTATTTCCATAAGCATCCGCTATGGCTTTGTCTTTTCCATTATCACCACTATCGGATGCGTCACTAGCTCCAATTCGGAGTTTTCTAACGTTGCTACTATCGATTCCTCGATATATATAGGATGCGTGTTGAGGTTTCCACAGATCTTTAAAAACGTTATATAAGTCTGAGTCGTACAGGTCGAAAATCTCGCGACCTTCTAGACATATTTCTATTTGTTTAATCAAATTTCGCCCTACGTTAAAAAATTGAGTTCTTTCGTCGTCAGCGCTAGTGCCTTCAGACTCCAAGTCAATGTTGAAAGCCAATCGAGTAGTACCAGGTACAACCACATCGTCTGGACTCAACATTGGAAATTCAACGGTTAACATTTGATTCGCGTTTATAGTACTAGGATTATGAGTAATGACTACCGATTGTCTCTCACCCTTAATCGCTCTAGGATTTTTTTAACGCCTGTGAGGATTTAGCTTACTTCCATAAATCGCGTTCATTTTATTTTTACGAACAGATTATTTTTAAATGTTTTTTTAATCGTTTTTTTATCAAGTTTAAAATGTTTTTTGTTCGTTTAATAAAATCATGGCGAGCGTTTTTATGATGGTTGGTGGAGCTATAGTAAATCCTTTGGCGTTTACAGGATCAAACTTTTTATTTTCGAGTTTAGGAAAGTCTGATGCCAACGCAGAGCGTCAACGGCACGACTTGGCATTAGAAAGATTAACTCAAGCGAGAAACGAATGGCAGGTACAAAGAACCAAGTATCTAGATTATCTCAACGAGCGACTACAAAAGGAAGTAAAGGCACAAAAACCATTTCAAAACATCGACGAAGCATTGCGAGAATATAACGAAGTGACCGGCGAAGATATGCAATTACCCGTAGGTTTAATGCACGAACCTACATTATCCGATTTTTACGCACCTAGCGAACAACAAAAGAATGGTGAAATTGCATTCATCTTGGGAGGTTCCGCTGTTTTGGGTTTTTTAATTTATAAATATATATAAAATGGAAACAAAAATGCGAAACATATTTTACAGTCCTCGAGGCTACTGGAAAGGCGAAGGAGCCGTAACAAATTTATCATCGAAAGCCGGCGTATCAGAAAAGGATGCTAGAAACTGGTTAAGAAAACAAGCCTTGTGGCAAATTTATTTACCGGCTCCTAGTAATATTCCTAGACCCACGAGTCTCAATAGATCGGTAGGATTACCAAATGAAATGCATCAAGCTGATCTCCTATACCTACCCCGCGATGTAGTGAGTAGAAAAACGTACAGATATGCGTTGACGGTAGTTGATGTGGCTACTAGATATAAAGAGGCTGAACCCTTGACCAATAAAACGAGCGGTCAAGTTGTCAAAGCTATACAAAAAAATTACATACGGTCAGTGTTATCATACCCTAAAATTATTAAAGTAGATCCCGGTAGAGAGTTTATGGCCGAATTTAGCGTTTTGATGAGATTAAAAAATGTAGTCGTGCAAAGAGGTGAGGTGGGTAATCACAGGGCTCAAGGTATCGTAGAACGATTTAATCGTACTTTGGCTGAAAGATTATTCGGTCATGAATACGCTAAAGAAATGTTAGAACCCACCGAGCGTAGCAGGTTGTGTGTAAAACGATTACCCGAGGTTATAGAAGCGTTAAACGACGAAGAAACTAGACTGATCTCTACGATGAAAGGTAAACCTCTAACTCCTAAACTAGCCATGTCACAATTGAAAATACGACAACTTAGTTCAGAGGGGCTCAAGAACTCATAATTTTTTTGAATGTAAACGACGAGATCGTCAGGTACCTTTATGCCCCTGGAGAACCCGAATAAGACGTTAGAAGAAGAGCCACCGACCCCATTTGGAGCTTAGAAATGTACGTTATAGAAAAAAGAACGACCAACCCTGGACAACCGGCGTTGTACTATCTAAAAGACGGTCCTAAGAGATCGTTTGTTAAGAAAGAATTGATAGTTGTTCCGTCAGATACCGAGTTGCCACCCAATTCATCTAAATAAAATATCGTAAACTAGAAAAGATATCGCTGTAACACCCACTAAACCAACGACTAAAGCCGTTTTTTCTTGTTCGTGAGGGTCAGGTTGTGACGTGGGTAAATTTTCTAAATTGTCTAAATTCTGCTGGGTAGATATACTACTCGATTTTTGAGGAGGTGGTGTTTGTGGGGGAGGCGGAGGGTCTAAAATATCTGGGGTTGTTGGTGGCAGTGGAGGGTCTAAAATATCTGGGGTTGTAGGTGGTGGGTCTAAAGTATCTGAGGTTGTAGGGGTATACTGGAGTTCAAGTTGACATTTAGTTTTATCGATAAATCGGGCGTAGCTATAAATCTGTATATTATTATTATAACCCTGATGAATACCGACTAATAGTTCCATATTTGATGGAATCAAGTATAGCCCTGGACTTATCACAAAGTTTAACGAACTTCTAGCGTACTGCAAAGAATCTTGAAATCTAGCGATAGAAGCTTCTAGATCCGTAGGACTATCGATTACGTCTTCTACAATATTTTCAAATTGTCTTTGCGCGTCTAACCCAGTACCCGATGTTAAGATACTAGTTTTTGTTTGAGCCTGCGCACCAAGTATGGCGTACACGTACGTTCTAACGCTTTCGTTTATGCATTCTATACCTACGTCTGTAAAAGAGCTCGTCTGACGTATACACTTTCTAAAACCAAGTCGTGCAACGTCCGCGGATTGTCTGATCCACGTAACCGTGTACTTACTAAAATGATACACATCACCCGATTCTCCAAACCCTATATATGTGGCGCCGGGGTATCTCACGGGGTCAAGATTATCAATGCTGATTATACTAGAGTCGTAATTTCTACCAGGTACTGGTAAATATTTACGCGACCCCAAATTATCGTAATAGTAGGCGTTACCTAATCCTCCAGAAGTTAAGTCTACAGTCTGTTTAAAACTCACGTTTGGATCGACTTGAAATTGCCGACAAGTATTGGTGTAAGCGTTGTGATCGATGTTAATGTTATTATTATCTCCTGGAATTGGGCACTTTAGAAATCTTTCTGATTGTAAAATACGCGTGAAACTTGAATAAAGTCGATAAAACGGGGTTTTTATGTTTCAACAAGTCTAGTCCTACACCACAACCCGAAGTTGCGCACCAAAATGCAAAGTTAAGTTGATTTTGATAAAACGTCATTGGGTCAGATGCATAGCGTAGTACTTGTTCGTCGTGTTTTATGTCAGACATTTTATAATCGCTAAATAGGTCTACTAAATTAGAGTTAAAAGATTTGTTGTCGTTGGCGTTTACGATGATGTTAAGTTGACTCAAGTTCATCGGTGAGACAATCCTCGAGCGAACTGCTTCATTCTCGTCGGATAATTTAGAAATCTTATCGCTCACGCTTTTCGAGTGTTTATCGAGACCTTTAGCTTGATCCACGATATCTTTAGCATTTTTTAGCGCTTTATTATTGGCGTTTAAAATTTGAGCAATTCGTGAATTCATTTTATTAAACAAAAACAAATAATTAATTTCTTTTTTTAACGATTATAAAATGGAGTCGCACGTTTTTGAAATGACCGATAACGAAAAAGCGTTTACTTTATCAAAACCCATAGATAACGTTAGTGGAGACTATTTTATGAGTTTAAACAGCGTATCGTTTACCGTGGACTTGTATAATGTCGATACTAATAGTAAAATTGCCTTTTTAAAAAGACAAATCGATCCAGTTACTGGAGATTATATAGGTTCTACAACCGGTCAAATTTTGGTCCCAGCTGGAAATTATGATATCGATTGGTTCGTAGATGAACTTAGCAAATTAGTTTGGTTAGAAGTTTCTATAGACCGACTCAATAAAAAAATATACATTAATGTGTTGGAAGAAAATTGTACTACGCTTAGATAGAAACATTAAACATTTGTTGGGACTACCGGATACAAATTTAATCTACAGTGTAGATTACGTAGGGCTTTATAATATGAATCTTATCGATACAGTTTTTATACATTGCGATCAACTATCTACTCGAGATAATTTCTTAAATGGAAAGAGTACGGACTTGTTATACGTCGTACCGATAATGAAAAGCGACGATGTGATAAACGTTAATAGAAGATTAATTTCTCATAGACTCGCAAGCTCTAAAATAAACCAACTCAGCTTTAGTATAAGAGACCGCGGCGGTAACTTAATCGATTATCATGGAAAAAGGATTGTCTTTTACGTAGAGATTGTTACATTTTTAAATCTTGTTAGAGAATCCTAATTTTTAAAAAACTATTAATGTATATAATCGTGGCCAAAAGCCAGCGTGTCTATACCGTTTGGTAAAATATATCTCTTTGTATCTAACGGATTTAACGATTGCTTAACCTGCGATTCTGTGTAAATCATGTGGAGTTCAGATCTAAAACGAATCATATTGTGAGAATAGCATTTGTTTTCTAAAACGCAATTTGTATAATTTTCGTACGATAACTCGTTGTTTATAGTCACTTTGTTGACCCCCTTAGCCTTCTTTATAACGTCATTATCTCCGTATAAAATCGAATACATCTTTGGTCTGATACAAACTGCTTCGCTAATAACTCGTCCTCCACACTCATCTTCAAATTTGCCGATGACCTTTATATTTTCATTCGAGAATAACTCGTGGTCTTGCGGATAGTTGCTAAAATCGTATAATTCAGACATACTTTCCATGTCTCGATAAACGTCTTTTGTATAGACAATCAACAACAGACTGGTCTGTGTCGGTATACATCAACCTTACCCCGCCACCATACGTCTTTTTTAATGTATTGTAGTAAAAGTCGTACATGAGAGTTTTTGATAAGTCCAAGATACTAACGCCGCAGTAAATGGGTTTGTTTAAATTAACTTTAGTTATGTACGATTCTACAAATGATAAACTGCATTCTTCAAACGCGGTAGTAGACTTGTAACTCGGTTTAGACGTTATTTCTTTGTATTCTTCGACTTGATCGTCTCGCAGTAAAATTCCATCTATTCTATTTCTGACATTTTCCATCGTTTAACCAAATACCGAGTTGTTCATCAACTTGAAGAAATCCTTTTCAAAATCTGACTTTGCGCATGTTCTTAGTTGGGTGTTTTTGTCGATGTATGATTTCATCCAAGGTGCTTGTTTAAATTGTAGAGCTCGATGTACTTTCGTTAGTTTTAAACCCAACCTCAGACATTGTTTCAAATTGACGTAGTGTAATACATATTTTTCTTTAGTATATAGCGTACCCGTTAATTTCGGCACATTAGCGCTAGACCCTATCGAATTCATCAAGTTTAGTTGATACTCTGATAACCACGCGTTGGGTATGACTATATTATCGGGCGCTAGCGGATAATCATTATGGAGATCGTGTAAACAAGAGGGATATTCAAGGGTTACCTCAAACATATACCCCGTTTTAGAAACGTCTTTTAGCGACATGATACGATTGTGGGTAAATTGACTCGCGGTGACCCAATTATATCCTCCGTATGGTAAGTATTGACTAATAGCCCATCCGTATAAATTGTTGGCGTCGAGATAGAGAATATAAGAATCAGGTTTATCCGGATTATAGTCTTTTAGATACTCGTTATTAGCCTTGAAATATCTATCGCTTCCAACACTCGATATTCCTCCTCTTTTCGCATTTTCGAAAAATAAGTGTTGACCTATATCGGTCAAAAGTTCTAATTCAATTTCCGTGTGCCTTAATAGCGCGTCCCAACTTAGTAGTTGTGTAGTAGTTGGCTTGATCTAATTTGTAGTTTGTTCTACACATTTGCCTAAAATTCTCAAATACCCCAGCTAGTAATAGAGTGTCTGTAGTTACGTACAAGTCGTGATATTCACCCAAGTTTTTAATGTAAATTGTTTCCCACACTCGTTGCGCTCTTTCGTAGTCTTCGTTGGACACGTGTTTGTTCTTTAGACCGCTATAAAAACACTCCTTGGGTGGTAAACTAGTCTCGTCAAATTTTTCAAAACTGTCCATATACTCGTACGGATAAACACCCTTTTGTAATAAGATGTCTACGTTCTCTTCGCCAAAATGTTTTAAGAGTAAACTAAAAGATTCTCTCGGACAAGACCTCACCAAATTGACAAGAGCGCTTGACATAAAATGAAACGAGTCGATAAATCTATATTGACCGACCGAAAATGAAATGTATTTTTCTGATTTGTTGGGTAAACAGCCGATGTTTTCTTGATACTTTGAAATGCCCTGCATGATCAAGTGCGCGTCGTAATTCTCTAAATTGTGAAAGATGATTGGTATTGGCATACTATAAGGTCGTATTTGTAATTTAAGATTACAATAAGCGTGCGCTGCGCCGCGATATTTACCGGTGATGTGACAGTGATCTCTGACTTTTCTAAACTCGTTAATCTCTTTTTCGCAAGACATACATATTTTCTCGGTGTATCCCTTGTCGTTTTTGAATGAGTATTCTTCTCTTTCTTTTTTTTCTTCTCAAATTGGGTTTTTTAGGCTCGTCGCACTAATTACACGAGTAGTTTAATTACACGAGTAGTTTGGGTAAATTGGTTTTTCGCAAATCCAGCACTCATTAGAGTTTAGGTGAATTATTTCGTCTTGTAGGGTAAATTCCATCGGTTCAGCGTTAGCGAGTAAGGCGTTAATTATAGGTTCTAATTTTGTCAACGAGGTTATCAAATGATCTACTGAGTCTCTACCTCGATATGTCTTTTGATTCATTTTACATCCATCGCATCTAACGACAACGTATGAATAACCGCAGGCTCTGTGAACGTGAGTTTTCTTAGTGGCGCTCTCTTCGCTAGCAGGGGCAGTTGTTTTTTCTAATATAGATTCAAAATCAGCGTATATGACAAAGGGTGCGTCTTGTAAATTTTTAAAGTTTTTGAACTTTAATATATCCTTGCCCGGTTTTGGCATTACGACCCTGGATGGAGGTGAGTCTTTTCTTTTGCAATCTATCTCGTGTAATTTCAACTGTTTTAATGATTCAAAAGGCGATAAACATTTCAAGCAAATATCTTTATGATGTTGACTTTTTGTAACGCAAGACAATAATCTAGACAAGTTATTTATCCAGCAATAATGACCGTTAAATAACAGCAAATTAACTCAAGTTGGAGCATCTGGGTTTTTAGATAGGTATATTGTATATATCAATTTTTGTTCGCATCCAAGCACGTTTATACTTAGATTATTTTGTCTTTTTATTCTCGGTATCTGATGTATGGGCGTGGGAAAGTCTATATCTTTAAAATTTAAGCCGTCATCGGTTTTATAATTAGCGGTTCTATTTCCGTTAAAATGGTAACTCGGGTTTGTTTCTATTTTGTTTTTAATTTTATCTGTGTATATACCCAAAGCGGCTCTTATACACCATCTTATACACTTTTGATCTTCGTTTTTGATGTTGACGGTTGCGTGTTTACTATCGATAAATTTGGGTAGTTCTACGTAAGAAGCGCCTACCAAAGGGTTAACTCTGCTTATGTTAATGTAGAACGCTAGTATTTTATCTATAGTCCAACCACTTCCTTCATTCGTGTATTTATCTATCGCAGACAGTATCGTTTCAAATTGTCGTCTGAGTGTTGTTTGTATTTCGCTCTCATTTAAGACACGATTTTGATAACTAAAATGAGTTGCCGTTGATGTTACAGTCCCACCATCCGACGTTATTTTTTATACTTTACTTTCATAGCGATCTGAAGTTTCATCGTTCTTAGTTCTCTTAATTCAGCGGTTATTTTGCTTTTGATCATCGACATGTGTGTGTTGTAAAATTGTTCCGGATCATCGGTAAACAGATTTGGAATAAGTTCCCAATTTCTATAACTGTTTGCAAATCTTCTCGTTTCTTGAAAATCTGATTCTCGAAAAATATTTGGAGATTTAAATCTTTGTATAGTTTCGAAGTAATCTTTTTAAGCGCTTTACCATTTCTACCCGTAAAAATGACTTGGATATTTTTATCACGCACGATTTGCTCGAGACTTTTTTTCGATTTTATTCTCAAATTATTAAATATATTTTCTTCTTTTTTGTTTAGCTCGAATGTAGTCTCGTCGATTATAGTTGAGTTGCTGCGGGATTGTGATATTGTTTTCTTGTATGTAGCTCGTTAATTCTTCTCCTCGTTTAGTATACCTCGCTTGTTGAGGCAACGGTATGGTACTCTTCTACTACACTACGTATTCGGGGTAAATTTTAATGTTTATAACCTCTTAAAGCCTGCAGTTTAAGGTTGGGTCGTTGCAAGATTAAAATTCTTCTTTGTTCTACAAATTGTTGTAGATTTCTTAAAGACCATCTATTGTATCCATAGATTGAAGGTTGTGTTTCCATCTTTTATTATGGCAATATAATATTAAAAAAATATAATAAAATATAATTTGTTTTGGCTTATAACAAATCAATTTTTTGGGGGGAAGGGGGAAGAAGAGAGAGAGGGGGAAGAAGAGAGGGGAGAGAGAGAGAGAGGGGGAAGGGGAGGGGAAAGAGAGGGGGAGGGGAGGGGGAAGGGGAGGGGGAGGGGAGGGGGAAACAGAGGGGGAAGGAAGGGGGAAGGAGGGGAGATGAGAGGGAGATGAGAGATTTGTTACAGAATCGGTATTTCCTATACTACTTATGGGAACCCCCTCCCCCCTTTTTGTGTTGGTCATTGTGTTCCGGTATCTCAGGAATTCCTTTCAGATATCCAGGGGATGTGTTAGGTATCAATAGTATGGAGTGTGTATAGGGTATAGGAACAAGAGGGGGTACCCCTTGGCGCCGTTTCTTACTGGGTATATTAAATTGTTCATAATGTTCAGTTTGTTTGTATATTTCTATTTCCTTATGGTTTATTATTTCCTTTTTGCTCATGACGAAATGCAGGTTGTCCAGAGGGATTCTGGAACCAATCATCTTGTCTGAATTTCTGCCGTCGATGCTACAATGGAGGCATCTGTGATGACGAGACAGGAGTGTGTATCTGTGCGCCAGGATTTAGCGGAGAAAGTTGTGAACAAGGTGATTCATTGGTTATTATTGAAAAAACAACAACTTGCATTACATACCAACAAGTAAATTATCAATTAATGGGTTAACTCGATTTTTTAAATGCCCTTTTTTTCATGCTAGGCACAGCACGAGTGCCACAACACGAAAATTGCAGACTCTCAACAAGGGTCCTAACATATTATAAGTTAAATGTAGTGTGCACTATTTGCTTTTGCTGTAATTTCCAGAAATAAATGGATTTGTGGGTTAGTACTTTATAAGCATGCTAGCAATGCTGTAACACTGACCTGTTTAAGGTTGTGTGTGCATATATGCTCGGAAAACCGTAGTCTGCGTAGAGAGGAAAACAATTACATAATTATGATGCACGATATGGGGAAGAGGGAACCCCCCCTATTTTGTGTTGGTCATTGTGTTCCCGGAATCTCAGGAATTCTTTTCAGATCTCTAGGGGGGTGTGTTAGGTAACAATAGTCTGGAGAGTGTATAGGGTATAGGGACAAAAGGGGGGTACCCCTCTGCCCCATATCGTGCTGGTTATAAAAATTATGTTCTAGTAGTCTGGTTCCCTGACCATAGACAAAACGGAGCAACTTACATACGTCAGGGAATTATCAGGTATAATGGGGCTATGAGGGTCTGACGGTTCGATTCACATTATATAAATATCCACTTTTCTTGAAAACGACAGCACACTAGGTGCCATGATTTCACAGGATGCTTGAGACTGCTATTTTCTTACAGTTTGGTCAGATATTCCGTAATAATTCAGTAAAAAATTGGAGGATTACCAATCGTGTACACTACATTTAAAGGGAGGCATGCATGATTTATGTCAATATAATATGGATTTGTGTAAACGTATCTTTCAACCAAAAGGCATTCAAACTTTTACATTCACCACCATTTCAAAATATACTACTGCGTCGATTCTGCACGCACATATCCTTGAGTTGTACAAAGAGAGGAAGCGGGCTAAACATAATCTTGCATAGTCGTGATCATATGATAAGCATTGATGTACAGTATTTCTAGAGAAGTGTATTACCAATCACACACTATGAACATCTAACAAAAGAAAAACGGTGCACTAACAATGAACATCCATTGTTACTTGGCACTAAATCCATTGTTACTTGTTCACAGTGTCAGCCACGTAAAAATTTGCACCATCAAGTTCATAAGCGACATTTTGTCAGTAGATTAATTAAATAGGTTAGAACCATGCTGTGTTTTTAAACAGTTCACGGTCGCCATGTCTTTGGCCAGATTGCCAGTCAGAGCTGCTCTGATAGCCCTGATCAACACAACGATGCTTGCCGAGGTCGTTTGTTTTGTCTTCCTGATCCTTATGGATGTTCGTGTGCTGCTGGTTATACGGGACTAGACTGCATGCAAGGCAAGTGAAGAGAAGATGGATGTCCCGTGAACGGGTTTTCCGACGAAGGTGCTTTTCAGAATTTGTGTCCTAAATTTTGAAACGGTGGTTAAAATAACGCCCCGAATTTGTTTTCCCGACAAAAAGTTTGGCGGTGGGCCTGGGGGAGCGACAACTTGTGGTAGCGACTTTCAAACATGGACAGATATTCCGTACCCTGTGTGTGCGTGAGTTTGTTTTTGCATTCAATATAAGGGGACCTTTAACAATAGAGGACAATAGGGTCCCCGATTGAGAAAGGTCCCCGTTTGAAAATCGTGTACAAAACCAGTGAGGGCCCTTGCCAAACAGTTTAGAGTATGAACAATAGAAGGACAATAGGAGGTCCCCGATTGCTCTTGTATTGTACTACGTTCGAGGACAAGAGGAGAAAGAAAATACAAAAGAATCTTTCTTGTTCTCGAGAGTAGGTCTTTTGTTAAAATCGGTCCTCGAACGTAAAGATACGTGCTTAGTCTATAGGGTTGGGTTATATTAAAGGAAGAATAGGAAACACAAAGCATTGTCCTCACGAGTATAGGAAAGTACGACTGGGTGGACAGATATTCCGTACCCTGTGGAGACATGAACACAATGCGCACAAAGGGACTGAATAGGTCTCCACAGGGCAATTGTATGGGTTAGGATGTCTCCACAAGGAATTTTGTGTACTAAGTCTATGGGGTTTGCTTAACTGCAGGGACAAAGGGGAGAACAATGCCATGTCTCCACAGGGATGCAAAAAAGGGTATGTGTGTACATACACACCCAAGTGTGTAAACGGGTGCAATCGGGGACCTCCTATTGTCCCTCTTTTGTTTGTACTTTTTCGGAAGGCCTCCCATTGGTTTTGTACACGATTTTCAAACGGGGACTTTTCTCAATCGGGGACTATATTGTCCTCTTTTGTTAAAGGTCCCCTATTGTCCTCTTTTGTTAAAGGTCCCCTATTGAATACGACCCCATACGACCCCATACAAACTCATACACACCCATCCACACCCAAGTGTGTAAATACCGGCAATCGCGGACCTCCTATTGTCCTTCTTTTGTTTGTACTTTTTCGGAAGGCTTCCCATATATTTTGTACACGATTTTCAATCGTGGACGTTCGGTAAAACGTGGACCCTTTGTATATGCCCTAACCCTTTTGTCCCTTGTCCACGATGGCCGGTATATACATACTCACAAATACAAAACAATACACAAATGGAATATTTAACTTAGAACAAAACTTTAAAAAGAAGAAATTAAAAACTGCAATGTTAAAATAGCTCGTCTCAGTGCGCATTAAAATGTGGTATTTTTGGTAGGCCTACTTGTGATTTGCTCATTTGAATCATCCTAATTAAATGCCGCAATAACCTTACATTAGCAACTAATGCGCATGGAACAGAATACGTTTTTCCAGTGTGGACCATTTGGAAATGTTTTGTTCTTTTGGTGGCAGGGGAGGGCGTATATCCCCCGTACTGCTTTTATCGACGATAACAAGCTTTAACGATTATTTTTCCAATACAGACTAAATCTCTCAAAAACCGTTACTACCATTGAGGCTTGCAGTTGCATTCAGAAGAACCTTTCGCGTATAATACAGGAAAACAATTCCTTACCAAGCTATTTTTGCGTTTAATTATTACAGAGTGCAATGAAGGGATGTATGGAGCTGACTGTAAGCAGACATGTCACTGTGCGTCCGGAGTAACCTGCAAAAAAGATACCGGAGAATGCGAAGGAAGTAGGTCTTTTCGTTTGCTGCAAAATTTCCATTCTGACTAGCAATTAATAAAAAAAAATTCACCAATCTTTGCATAAATGTCCGATTTTAACTAACATTCATTAAAACCTATCACCAAGCTGTCTTTCAAATATACAATCTAATAATGTTTTTGTTTTTATTCCAGACTGTGCATCCCAATATACCGGACCTAACTGTCAGTGTCAAGGTATGAAAACCTTAAAGTTTCTTTTATTATTGTACACGGCAAAGGTATTTGGAGTAAGGTTTTCATACACTATCATACAAAAGGTATATGAAAATTATCCTCCCGTTTCGACGAAGTCTCCAAAAGACGTAACGGAGATTTGACTTCATTCCCTTTCGTCTCATAACCAAGTTTTAAAAATCAATTTTTTGGGGGTCAAAATTGTCTGATGACTAATTTTTTAAATGCGCTACTTATCACAGACACTAGATAAAAGTTGGTATATATGAAATATTTAAATCTGTTGATAATGATCAAGGATTTTCCTTCAATTTTGCCTTTTGAATTTAAACATTTTCCTGTTTGCTTCCCCTGTGTAGCTGGAAACACGGTCCTGGGTCTGCAGATAACATCGATTGCTCTACATCAACTATCTATCACTTGGCAACCAGACTCTTGTGTCTCGTCCTACAAGTTACAATATGAACTGACAAACAGGGGCCAGTGTGAAGGGATTCAAATTCCACAGCGAGTGACGGTTTCAGATGCACCCAGTGGTCAAACAACAAATCAACTCATAACTGGTCTGGAGTCCTACTCAACATATGTGGTTTATATTCGCCCACAATACGATCGTGCGCAGGGACCGGAAGTATCAGCGTCTGAGACCACTCAGAGAAGGAACGGTATGTCATTGTAACCTGGAAAAATGACACACCATGGGGACTTTACTCGACACAAAAATAGACAAAGCAATACCAGGATCTAAAGAACAAGTCGCGAACTATTTTATTAGGAAAAGGATTTAAGAATGAAGTGAACTTGTGACTCAAACCTTGGAAAAAAAAAACCAGACACAATTATAACTTATTCAAAACTCTTTAAACCAACAAAAAAATAGAACAGTTTAAACCAACAAAAATAAAACAGCTTAAACCAAAGAGCAAGGTATGCTTAAACCAACACAGAGTATCAAATAATGGACCTTAGGTACACTCTGATTGAAACCTATAAGAATCAAAAGAAAAGAGAAAAGAAAGAATACAATTAAGAAATACATCAAAACAAAGTGCTCATGATAAATCGAAACCAAGGTTAAATCTGCTATACATGTACATGTTGCCTATACATGTATAAAGTAAAGTAAGCTCACAGGCTCAACATGCATACACTGGAAACAAAGAACTTTCTTGTGAATATCTAATGAGTTTACATAAGGGATTAGGGCTCTGAAACCACAGCAGCACATGGCCAAGCAATTAACTTAAAGTAGACTTCCTCAAGTCCATGAAGTCTAAAACTAGAAAAGAGCAATAAAGTTACAAACAGGTGGTCATATAATACAGGCGAAAATGGGGCTGAAGAAAGTCTAATCTACTCATGAATAAACATTCAAATGATACACTCAGAAAGGAATTTGCACACTTAAATCTCTGTGGGAAAACCAGATCTCCTACTTGAAACAATGGTAGAGATACACTCTAAAGTCATTCAATCTACATGTTCTAGGGGTAAAAATTAAGTCTTTCTCCACAAAAAGAAATTCTCCATGGAAATTAAACCATCCTAAGAGAAACAAGAAAAGTTCTAAAGTAGAAATTGATAACTTGTACAAAAAATATATATAATTTAACATAAAACTAGTCAAAGAAAACTCAAGTCATCCCATTGGCAAAACAGTACTCCTTTGCTTATTTCAAATAGATCACAAAAGCAAGAACATCACAATAATACAAAATGCAAATGAGCTGGACCCATCATGATAAAGTAAAATCTCAAAGCTTTCTCAAAAAGAAACTATAACTTTCCAAAGATAAAACCTCGCTTTAAACCAAATAAAACCTATCAAAAACTGTAATGAAACTCGAAATAAGATTATACAATATAAAAAGAACAACAATTGGACGATAAAACTTACCAGGGCACTGTAGCAGACGAAAGACAAGGCTACGGCAGGTCGCACAACTCAAAGGAGTGTGAAAGAGGCACATGTGCACTCTTCTCCGCCGGTCTGCTAAGTGAAGGCATGCTAAAACTTTGTACACAAGTATAACTGTGGTCAAGGGAAGGGGGGGGGGGGGGGTGCTGGTACTGGGGCCAGGGGGACACACAACTAAATAAACCACAGTACATGTTAAAAATATAAGCAGGGGAGCAACTCTCTAAAAATAACAAGGCAATATAATTTGGCCCTGCCACATCATCATAAAGAAATCAATTGCCCTGTGCTCTGACTGATGGACACGATCAAGGATGAAGTTCATAATTTTCCTTGCACAAGTATTGAAAAACAATTGTCAACATTTTCGCCGTAGAAACCTTATATTATCAAACACGTGGTAATAAGCCATTATGCCTAACCATTATTGCGAAGGCTTGTATTTTTTTCATTATCTAGTTTTTTTGGCTGCCCGGATCGTTTTATTTGGGGACGAAAACAACAAATGCTACTATTAATTAACCGGGGATACTAATACAACGACAAACGTTGACCATACACTTACAAAGTATGAAATTATAAAAGTCTCCATGGAACCCAAATCTCGTATCCACATGGCCATCTGCACTATAGACTTGCCATTGTCGCTTTAAATATCCTCTCTTCGGGAAACTCCTGGGAAAATGTGATCTCATTGTTTTATGTCTACAGAAGCGAGTAAACATCTGTAAACATCTATTTTATATACAATTGCTCATTCCCTTCAAAGAGTAAAAGGGCGTCAATTACGGATTAAACATGCTGTGCGCGTGCTTATTGGGCGTGGCACTCTGAAAAGGATATATTTTTCAAATTGATTTGCTAGCTTTTTAGTTATTAGATAAGCTTTTCAATGAAACATTTAAAAAATCGACCGGCGATTTAAGTAACAGATTTCAGTTTCAATTTTTGAATTGGGAGCGGGGACGCTACTAATTCATACGGTGTTCCAATCTACTGATGATGTGGCGCTGGGTGGATTGCAATACTACCGGCGATTGGCGTTTCGCGGCGCGTAGCACATAATAAATGCAGACAAAATAGATTGCAGAGTGTACTCAACGCTAATTTTCTTTCAAAATTAGTTTTCTTCCATAATTCGTTTGTATAGAGGGAAATCAATTGAGGTTGAATACAGACATAGCAGCTTTAAAAGTATGCTTTTAAAATAATGGATGTATTTCAGATCTACCATAAAAGAAAACAATTTTACAATTTTCCTTATCAGATTACAAAACGGTTTCTACACTGACGGTGACAACTGCAAGCTCTGACAGTTTAACGATGGGCTGGTTTCGGGTGTTGTGTGCAGATCATTACAATGTGGAGTATGCAGTGACAAACAGAGGTGGCTGTGAATCTGTAAATCCATTAAGTTATATTCAGCACTGCAACTGTACGGGAAATGTCACTACCGTATCTAGACTGATCCCAAACTCGATGTACAGAGTACAAGTGAAGGCCTTTGCTTATGGTCTCTTTGGACCGATCACAACAGAAGATTTTTCGACAGCCACATCAGGTAATTTAAAAAAAAAAAAAAAAAAAAAAAAACAAAGAGGTAAATTTGAAAACATTTTTAAACTGAACAAAGAAAACTGGCAGGAGCGGGATTCGAGCGGAATACCGTACCAGCGTTCTACCAACTGAGCTATCTTGCCCCATGTTGGCGGTTTCCCAAATTGTCCGTATCTTTGTTCGGGTGGGCCAACGCAGCCTGCGTTTCTCTTGGAGTGAGCCACCGTTTGGAGGCCGAGATGGCATCATCACAGGATATGTATATTTTTGGTATGTGCTCAGAAGACTGGATTCTGGATTCTGGATTCAGTTGGTAGAGCGCCAGTACGGTATTCCGGAGGTCGCAGGTTCGAATCCCGCTCCTACCGGTTTTCTTTGTTCAGTTTGAAAATGTATTCAAATTTACCTAGTCAGTTTTCCGTCTGGATTGTTTGACGAATTATAAGTTAACTAGAAATGTGTCTGTTTTGAAACAGAACACATGCTTTTCCGCATTATTTTTATGCCACTTTGAATTTTGCATACTAGTGACAATATCTACGTACCCACCAACTTTCATGACGATCGAACCCACGCTTATACGTTTAAAAAATAGCAAAATTTGTATGACCTCATCATGACGTCACACATTGTTCACATTTATATAAAAATATCTACGGCCTAAGAAACCTGTTACAAAAGGGATTTCGACTTTAGCATGTTCTGTTGACGAAATATGGCTGAAAGGTTCATAAACGTTAACAAGTCGTATCCTCATTGAGTGATCCCTACAATATCGCTTCACAGGTTGTATCGTAAAATTAGGTGTGATCCCTGGCTAAACGGCATTCTGGGTTTATGACTTGTGACTAGCGCCCACCCGAACAAAGATACTGACAATTTGGGAGACTGCCAAGGGCGTTAGAGCGTCGGTACGGTATTCTGGATGTCGTAGGTTCGAATCCCGCTTCTGCCAGTTTTCTTTGTTTAGTTTGAAAAGCTTTTGTTTATTATTATGTACCAGTTTTCCACCTTTAAATTGTTACCTAAACTATTGTACAATATATTTATCTTCATATTCTGAAAGAGGTGCAACTTATTGTTCTCTGTTTGTCATTTACAGAACCAAGTGAACCGCCGGACGAAGTGCAAGTTGAATCTGTACGCCAACGCAGCTTGCGTTTCTCTTGGAGTGAACCACCGTGTGGAGTCCGAGGTGGTATCATCACAGGATATGTATATGTGCTCAGAAGACTGGACTCTGGAACGATTATAAGCATGAATGGGGCCGCCGCATCAGACAAAGCAGTTACAATTGATACGTTGATCCCTTTTAGTAACTACAGCTTTCATGTTGCAGCAAATACCAGTGCTGGGACTGGACCGTACAGTGAGAGGGTCACAGCAGAAACGCTTGAAGCAGGTAAAGTTCACATAACAGATAAACGAAGAATAGCTGACTCCGTTTCTCAAGTTTTCATACACTCTACCCTTCATTCTAGCAGCTTTATCGCCACAAGTATGTTATCTGACCGTTTCATTTCTTTAGATTTTGTTTTTTTTCTCACAGAGCCAACAGTTCCCTTAAATGTCGCCATTCTAAACGTCGATGACGTTTCCATCAGTCTCCAATGGTCCAAGCCAGATCCTCCACAAGGAATCATCACTCACTACAATGTTCGATACTGGAGAGATGGACAGATGTCAAACAGTATAGTGGACTACAACTTGATGCTGTTGATACATCACATATTGGACCTTGAAACGAATGTCAACTATCATGTCCAGGTTCTTCTTTTTTCAGTGTTGAACAATATATCGTACACTGCAGAACGAAATCATTCCATACGATAGCACACAAAAATCACAAAAAATTACTTTTACGTATAGTACACTGCAGACAATGAAAAAAAATAAATGAACCAAAAAGTCAAATAATTCAACACTACAGTGCACAGCAACAAAATCATAAGATATAGCTTGCACAGCGCTTTTTAAGTTTTACCTTCACATTAAAAGAAACATTGCAAAAATGGAAGTGAATTCTATGCAGGGTAGACTATTAAATAAATAACCTTGTATCAATTCTTTCTCCTCGAATTCAAATGTGAATATATTAGGTGCAAGCTGTGACGTTTGTCGGTGCAGGTGAATGGAGTGAAGCCGTCAATGCAATAACCAAGATAGGAGGTAGAAAATAATCTTAATGTCAAAAGTGCAGCATTTCTGCAATAAATGATGTATTTTACTTTCAAATATATCTGATGCTGTAAAATGTTGATTATAAACATTGCGTTGATTATAAACATTTAAGTCTTTTCTGATAATGTTCACTGACAGTTCCTGGACCTGTTGGGAATCTTCGCCCGACAGAGAGAATGGAGAGTTCAATCACCTTGGGCTGGAACGAACCGCTTCAGCCGAGGGGAGCAATCATGAATTACACTGTACGTATTCGTATTTTAAGATCGCACACGATTTCAAAACAAAAATGAAAGACTCACCGGTTCTTCCCCCTCGTGCAACACCGACAAGTTTACGAGCGAAACAGTATTTGTCGAAATGCACTGTATACAGTATATCAGATATTTAATTCCTGAAAAAGTTTTTCGTTAAAAGAAAATGTCTTTCCAAAATTCCAAAAGCATTATCCACAGTGATTGAAATAATGTACCCTATACCCACTCTGTTGTCATAGGTATTACTCCAAATTTAACCTCATAACTTAAATACCGTTATAAGCATAAACATCACTCTTGCGTTACTAAAAGCAGCTAGTTTTCCCGGAGTCCTCACCGTGACCCGACCGTTGTTTTTCATGTCCTTTCTAACCGGTTTGTTTACGTACATTCCATAAGTCGTCTTAAAAAAAATCTAAATGCGTTTGATTGCCTTCCGCCTAATCAACGTAATTTCTATCTCACCTTCAAACAGTCAACCCTGTGTTCGAAGTGAATCAGATTGTGCATTTTTACGAAGAATGTTATTTCACACCTCATTTCGCAAGGTGGAGTACAGGATCCTGGAGAAACCTTACCAGCCGGATTTTACTGCAGAAGAGGCATACGTAACAGAGAGCGTGACTAGTGCGACATTCACAGCAGACAATCTCAATCCAAGCACCAAATACGAGTTCAGGGTTGCTGCCAAAAACCAACTATACACAGGAACTCCCCAAATTGTGTTGGTGTATACAAAGCCCAAATCAGGTGGGATGCCGCGTTTTTATTCATGCGTTTGAACTTCAAAATAGAGATAGACACAACATGTATTTTAATATTTCAACTCTTAATAAATCAGTAATGAAATGGTGCTTCGGAAATGTGCTAGAAATTGTCTCCCATGTTTAACTGCAGTTATATAACTGATACAAATGATGCTAAAGACCAATCAATATTTTTGCTGCAGACATTTCTCCACCGCAAACGCCCAAGTTATACGAAAACGAAGTTACAGACACGACTGTCACGATCGGTCTTGCAGCGTTGATTTCCCCAGATGAGTACATCACGTAAGCATTTAATAACTCGTGTATTTTTACGGTAACTCGCTGTTTATCAAAACAGCAAGTTTAATCTGAAAAAAAAAATAAACGTGTTTATGTTGGCCAACTTAGGCTCAGCTATCCGAAAGCAATCACTTAAAACTTTTCTGTATGAATGCAGTAAAGACGCTATAGTCTCCAGCACATTGTTCTCATTTATTATTTTGGGCCTACGGTTAGTCTTCTTTTCTCATGTGTCCGTATTACAAAAATAGCAAAATGAAAAGATAATCGTTTAAATCAAATGCATCTTGTGCACTGGACAAGGTATACCGTTTTACGGTCAATTCACTTTACGTGCACAAGACAAAAATGTAAGCCACAGAATGCATTACTCCATTTCAACTTCAAAAGAACAATGTTTGCAAGTGAATATTTGTCTTGGTGCATTAATCAACAAAGTATAGTTCAGGTTCATACTTAGATTGATGTCAATTTCCTTCATCTCAATAAGGGTTGTATTTTAGATGATTTCGCAATCACCTTTGTTCAACAGCTAATGCGTGTTTTGTATGTGTTTTTTGTTTTTGTTTCTATTTTGTTATGGTTTTGGCTTTAGCTCGTACGTTGTGCATGTCAATAAGACCTCTTCCAGGAAAAAGAGGGGCGCTTTGAAACCTAAACATTACAAAGACTCCGCAAATGAATACATAGCGGCCGAATTGTCGAAGATGGTCGAGGGCAGATTCGTCGTTGGAGATTCTAAAATGTATGGAGACTACTACAATGCACCACTACAGACTGGCGCTAATTACGAGATTAGTGTTGGGTCAGTCAGCATGGGGAATGAGACGGTAGGTCGTTGAAATCGCACCTGTGCCATTTCGGACTTTTACTAACTTTTACTAGATTTTTACTAACAATTAAAAAGAGCAAACTTTGCTTTTTATTTTATGTCTGTGAAAACACTCAGAGTTCCTATTGGATTTCTACTGTATTGGTGAAGCTTAGGGGCTTGTAACTCTATTAAAAGTAGCTGAGGCAACTTCTGACTCAATGCGTTTGGTTGCATTACATTTCTAGTATTGGTATTGGTCAGAATGGTTTGGGGAACTGTTTTACAGTTTTACAAGTCATGTCCAATTAATATTAATTGAAAACAGTCAAATTCGTCTTCTTTAATTCGGTCGGTATTTTAATTGTGCTTTACTTTTGCAGGAGGTCAATGTGAAGTATTCAACGCCTATCAGCGTGAAAGGTAATTTCACTTCCTTAAGAAAACCTATAGTATTTTGGGCAGCATATTTGTCACTCACTTCTTAAAAAATACGTCATTATTTTCTTTGTTTAACGTCCATGAAATCGAGGGTAACCTGTCCTGTAAAAATCAGACTCCTATTGAAATAGGTCTCCTTTTCCCGATTATTGGTTAAACCCTCTCGCGTGATCGGCCACTCTCCTAATTATCTTCACGTAGGCATGTGCAATACTACCAACGAGCCCATTATTCATAGTGACTGAAGTTTACGCTAAACCGTTCCAGAGGAACATGATGCATCGATCACCGATTCTTGTGGATAATTCCACAGCTTGGACATTGGGCACATCCATGGGTTGGTGCTTGTGTTTCTGGGTTAAACATTCTTAATAACAACGTTTCTTCGACGATGGGTTACTGTGAAATAGTTGTGGTTTAATTTGGTGGTAGATATGTGCGAATCAACAAATTTTCTCATGATAATTGTTCTAGCAAGCTCTTTATGTTATATCGTTTATAACAGTAATGCGTCGCTCGGCATTGTCGGCAGGGGTAGTAGCCGCAATTGTACTAGTAGTCATTGTAATCTGCATAGGGTTCTTCGTCTTACTCGTCGTTTACAAAAGGTGAATATGCTACTATAAAACATTTCATTTCATTTCATTTCATTTCATTTCATTTGGCCGCAGATTTAGTCTCACGTTTGTATACGGCGTGTTTAAAGATAAAACTGATATCTCCAACAAATTTGTTTTTCCCTTCTAAATGTTGTTTTCTTGCACGTTTCATTTTAAAGAAAATTATCTTGGGCATTTGCAACCCTCAAAAACGCTTTTATTTTTGTTCCTTTTACGAATCTAATACAGATAAAAATACGCCCGATTTATTGTCGAGCCGCAAATAATTCGACATTTGTACAGAATGTTTCGCTAACTGGGGCCCGTCATCAAACATACATTCTGTGCCTGGGACTCGTTTGGCAACCATAGAAAACCGTGCATTCTTCAGCTTTGCACCGCGTCTCTTGAACTCCTTGCAAGACGAGTTGAGTGCAGCCCAGCACCTGTCACTTTTCAAACGCCATCTTAAAACTCAATTTTTCCATCTATCTTTCGATTAAACATAGTATTTTTTCTTTCCTTTATGTGACCGACGCCTTTTAATCAAAGATGCTGTGCGCCTTAAACGTGCTTTTGTATTATTATTATTATTATTATTATTATTAACTATTATTATATTATTTTAGGAGACGATCTAGTCATGCAAAGCAGTCTTCAGATGCTAATGGAGTGTTACAGTCTACAGAAATTCCCCTGGAAACAAAAGGCAAGAAATTTGCAAATTTCATTTTGGGGCAGTAAACGATTGTTAATCTTTTTTCCTCTCATCCAGTCTTGTGCTCTTTCTTAAATGTAACGGAAATTTGAGAATAAATCTCTTTGGACTGCAATTCAAACAAAACCAATGTTCCGGTTAATTAAAACTGATTTGCACATGTAACAACTATGTGTGTATACCCGTCAGTGCTCCCAAAATCATCTTGCCTATTCGATTACGTCTAAATGTTTCACGCACGAGTCTCCGAAATCGATTTATTTTAAAACGTTCATGTCGCTTGTGCCCAATCTTACGATGAACTTTATTAATTTGCTTCATTTCTCTAAATCAGAAATGCCAGTGGAATCTTCACCGAATACTTACATCGACGATGGCGCCGTAGAGGTGACATGTACACCACCTACCCCGAAAAAGCCGAAACCTGTACCTAAACTACGACAGACGCCAAATGAAAAACAACTGCACGAAAAGGAGGAAAAGAAGGGGGACAAGACGTTCACACAACCCGCTCCAGTTCACCTCAGTGAGCTGGCGGAGTACATTCGCGCGAAGGAGTCGGCCGCTGACGGGGGATTTAACGCTGACTACAAGGTTACAGAGACCATCAAATACCTAAGTCTGACGTCAGTTGGCGCGACAACTGGCTCCAAACAAATCTAGATTTCGACTTTTCCTTTGTTAACAGCCAGTCATGCAAACACGTTGACACAAAATAACAAAAGTATTCTGGTTCCAAACATTGCATTGACGTCATCACTTCGGTACTCTACAGTGATTTTTTATGAGACGCGTATATGTAAATTTCAGCTGTCAAGTTTATGCAAATGTCATATTCATAAGCCAACTTGGGAGATTTTCGTCAGAGGCACAACAGTAGTGTCGTCTCCATAGAATTGTATTTGGAATATCTTGCATTTTGCTTCAGATGTTTCCATGTTTTAATTAATTTCCTTATTGAAAATGTTTGCAATTTATTTCTTACAAACATTTCTGTATTGGTTATTTTGTAGGTGTAATTTTTGTGTGGGTATTATGCTTTTTTGACATGCAGTTCCTTCTGTTACCAAAAATAGCGCCCTCTTTCATCGCTAAATTGGAACGATTTTAAAAGAATTGAAAACCATCACACTTCTACTTTAAATGAAAATCAGCATGACAGGCATAATAATGATAATATTTTTTTGTAGACTCTGCCAGATGACCAACTGCATCCATGGACGGTGGCAGCGAAACCAGAAAATAAAACGAAAAACCGTTATAAGAACGTCGTTGCATGTACGTATAATATAGTTTTTGTTGTAAGCTTTTTCCAATACAAGCAAAACACAAAATCTGCCCTTTGGCGACTCTCGGCTGAAACACACAACATTCCATTAATTAAAAAAATGTATATTTATTATTGGGATCACGGACAATTATTATGAAATCATGGCTTCTTAAAAATGTGTTTGAACAGGCAATGCTGTAATACTGTTCTTGGTTCATTTGCCTATAGTGAACACTTTCGTTCTTCCATTGTAAGGTTCACTATTTTGTGAAAAATACAATTCATTTACGCTACAAAAAGTACATAGAGGCCTATGAAGAAAACTGCGATGTTAAACCTTGTCCACGTACATACAGACATTGTTCGCAGAATATTCCAATTAGGGCCACAGTAGATATAAACAGTTATCGACAAAGTATTTGACAAAATAACCGCAAATGTATAAAGATCCATGTAGTACTGGTAAAACGTGTAATTCTATACATAATACCAAAAAGCTGCCTCATCTTCGGTTGACTTTTCATTCCACATACTTATTTCCACCAATTAATTTATTCACTTACGTGTTGGAAATTGCGTTTTGAAGAACACATTCCTACATATTATGCTGTTAATTGTTATGATTTATCCAGAACTTTTAACTTAAATTTTAACAACAGGTTCTGGGGGAAGGATGCGCTATGAACTTAAAATATTACTCACGGGAAACTCGTCCCAAATATCGTAATATTTACAGGAAAAATATATCGACTTTTCTACATTTAAAGTTTACCAATATGGTTATTGTTTTCGATTTTTTTTTAATGTTATGTACAGATGACTATTCACGCGTTGTGCTGGAGCCTTTGGAGAGTGCCCCTCACTCATCAGACTACATCAATGCTTGCTACATAGATGTAAGTTTAGATTTCAGCCAGTGCAAAGAATAAATCAAAAATGTTACATCCTCCTAATAAGGTGTATGCAAGAGGATCTATTGCGTATTTAATGTTTCTGCACATGGTAACTAAAAAAAAGACCGGCTTTAGCGAACATTGTGTGCCTATTCTTCCCTCATTCATACAACGCCCGATGGGTTTTCGTGTTTTATTTCCATTCTACAGGGATACAATGAGAAGGACAGGTACATTGCCTCCCAAGGTAATACAATTCGATCAAGGAAATTTATAATAAGTACTAGTGAAATGTACATATAGTGATGGCATCCGTACGCAAGTTTCATTAAAGTTCAAAAACTTATTATATTCATTTGAAGGGCCGAACAAAGCATCGCTTCATGACATCTGGAGAATGGTGTGGCAGCAGGACGTAGATAAGATTGTTATGCTTACCAATCCCGTGGAAAATGGCAAGGTAAATCATATCCTGTAGCAATATGAGAATTGAATAAATATGTTAACATAATTGAAAGAGTGGCACAAGAGGAGGGTCTTGACCCCTCCTTAGTTCCCCCTTTGGTTTCTACGCAGTTTCTTCACACTCATAACAAACAAATAATGTGATTACAGTAAAACACACGAAGACGAGATAGGGCTAAGATCGGTATTCAGTCGCGTTACGTTTCTTTAACCTATGCTCATTGTTGACAGACAAAGTGTTTACAGTACTGGGCTGATACTGGAAGTGAAACATTCTCCGACATCGTTGTCTCGACCTTCAAAGAAGACGTTTTCCTGGATTACACAATTCGTGTTTTCTCCATCAACAAGGTACAGCTGCTTAGAAAGACACATCATCATATATTAATTTTTAAGTTTGATGTTTAAAGATTTGTTGCCTTGCTCATTTAACGAGAAGATTCTGCTTCTCTCTGCTTCTCATTCAGTTATTTGTATTTTTGGCTGTTTTGGAAACTTTTCCAAAACAGCCCTTGTTTTCGTTAAGATTTTTTTTTTTTTCTTTTTTTTTTTTTTTTTTTTTTTTGGCTGTTTCGGAAACTTTTCCGAAACAGCCCTTGTTTTCGTTAAGATTTTTTTTTTTTTCTTTTTTTTTTTTTTGGCTGTTTTGGAAACTTTTCCAAAACAGCCCTTGTTTTCGTTAAGATTTTTTTTTTTTTCTTTTTTTTTTTTTTTTCTTTTTTTTGTTCTTCTTTTTCAGCCAAAATGCCCATAGCATTTGTACACGTTTTCTTTCTTACTGGCACTTTGGCTACTTTTATGCTGCCGATTGGCTTTAAACTTGGCAGACACTTAGACTAACTGCTCAGAATGTATGCCGAACATTTACGTCATGATGACGTCATCACGTGATTTTTTATGAATTTTTGAAATTTTGAAATCGTAAAATTCTTTTCAATATATCTAGCGAACAAAACAAGATATTTTCAAAATTCTTTTTGTTATAGCTTCGGTATGTCTCAAAGATATGCACTAAAAGGGACAAAAATGTGTGATGTCATGATGACGTCATCAAAAATGTGCTTTTTTAAAACACATATAAGGATAGGTCCGATCGTCATGCAAATTGGTGGGTAGGTAGATACTGTCACTGGGATGCTGAATCCAAAGTGACGTCATGATGACGTCATCACGTGATTTTTTATGAATTTTTCAAAATTTGAAAATCGTAACATTCTTTTCAATATATCTAGCGAACAAAACAAGATATTTTCAAAATTCTTTTTGTTATAGCTTTGGTATGTCTCAAAGATATGCCCTAAAAAGGAAAAAAATGTGTGACGTCATGATGACGTCATCAAAAATGTGCTTTTTAAAAACACATATAAGGATAGGCCCGATCGTCATGAAAATTGGTGGGTAGGTAGATACTGCCACCAGCATGCCAAATCTGAAATGACGTCATGATGACGTCATCATGTGATTTGTTATGAATTTTTGAAATTTTGAAATCGTAAAATTCTTTTAAATATATCTGGCAAACAAAACAAGATATTTTTAAAATTCTTTTTGTTATAGCTTTGGTAGGTCTCAAAGATATGCCCTAAAAAGGAAAAAAATGTGTGACGTCATGATGACATCATCAAAAATGTGCTTTTTAAAAACACATATAAGGATAGGTCCGATCGTCATGAAAATTGGTGGGTAGGTAGATACTGTCACTAGCATGCAAAATCTGAAATGATGTCATGATGACGATGTCATGATGACGTAATCGGCATTTTTTTTAATGATTTTTGAAATTTTTGAAATTTCATTTTAATCACAAAATTTTACACCAAAAAACAAAACAGCCCTGTGTTTGTCCACAAACACTGTACCAGATGTCTAGTTTTCTTTTTTTTTTTTTTTTTCTTTTTCAGCCAAATGCCCATAGCATTTGTACACGTTTTCTTTCTTACCGGCACTTTGGCTACTTTTATGGTGCCGATTGGCTTTAAACTTGGCAGACACTTAGACTAACTACTCAGAATGTATGCCGAACATTTACGTCATGATGACGTCATCACGTGATTTTTTATGAATTTTTGAAATTTTAAAATCGTAACATTCTTTTCAATATATCTGGCGAACGAAACAAGATATTTTCAAAATTCTTTTTGGTATAGCTTTGGTATGTCTCAAAGATATCCCCTAAAAGGGAGAAAATGTGTGACGTCATGATGACGTCATCAAAAATGTGCTTTTTTAAAACACATATAAGGATAGGTCCGATCGTCATGAAAATTGGTGGGTAGGTAGATAGTGCCACTAGCATGTCAAATCCAAAGTGACGTCATGATGACGTCATCGGCTGATTTTCTATGAATTTTTAGTTCTATCCCAAATCCCATAGACTTTGTACACGAATTTTGTAAGAGCCACTTTGGTCACTAAACAACCTCAGATCTTTATCAGGTTTAACTCAAACAGAGACCCTAAGCTGAAAATGTATGCCGAAGAGTGACGTCATGATGACGTCATCACTTGTCATGTGACGTCATCTTAAAGGTGCATTTTTCAAGGGCACATATCTAGAGAACCGTAGGTCCGATTGCATTCAAACCTGCTATGGCGGCAGACAAGTACGTGTTATAGATGAAAATTGAGGTGACGTCATGATGACCTCATCATACGATTTTATACTAATTGTAAAGTTTTTTAACCTTAAAGTTTCTTAAACCCATATCTCTTTAACAGAACATGCTAAATTCAAAATTCTTTTTGTAATAGCTTTGTTAGCTCCTATATTCTTTCACATAAATGGGAAAATGTGTGACGTCATCATGACGTCATCAAAAATATGCTTTTTTGAAACACATATAAGGGTACGTCCGATCGTCAGAAAAATTGGTGGGTATGTAGATAGTGCCACCCGCATGCAGAAGCCGAAGTGACGTCATGATGACCTCATCGGCTAATTTTCTATAATTTGTTAATTTTTTTAATTTTATTAAAAAATTTGAAATTTCATTTTAATCACCAAATTTTACACAAAAACACCGAAACAGCCCTGTGTTTGTCCACAAACACTATTGGCTCTAGTTTTTTTTTTTTTTCCTTTTCAGACTTTTTGCCCATAGCATTTGTGCACGTTTTCTTTCTTACCGGCACTTTGGCTACTTTTATGTGACAGATTGACTTCAAACTTGGCAGACACTTAGACTAACTGCTCAGAATGTATGCCGAACATTTACGTCATGATGACGTCATCACGTGATTTTTTATGAATTTTTGAAATTTTAAAATCGTAACATTCTTTTCAATATATCTGGCGAACGAAACAAGATATTTTCAAAATTCTTTTTGGTATAGCTTTGGTATGTCTCAAAGATATCCCCTAAAAGGGAGAAAATGTGTGACGTCATGATGACGTCATCAAAAATGTGCTTTTTTAAAACACATATAAGGATAGGTCCGATCGTCATGAAAATTGGTGGGTAGGTAGATAGTGCCACTAGCATGTCAAATCCAAAGTGACGTCATGATGACGTCATCGGCTGATTTTCTATGAATTTTTAGTTCTATCCCAAATCCCATAGACTTTGTACACGAATTTTGTAAGAGCCACTTTGGTCACTAAACAACCTCAGATCTTTATCAGGTTTAACTCAAACAGAGACCCTAAGCTGAAAATGTATGCCGAAGAGTGACGTCATGATGACGTCATCACTTGTCATGTGACGTCATCTTAAAGGTGCATTTTTCAAGGGCACATATCTAGAGAACCGTAGGTCCGATTGCATTCAAACCTGCTATGGCGGCAGACAAGTACGTGTTATAGATGAAAATTGAGGTGACGTCATGATGACCTCATCATACGATTTTATACTAATTGTAAAGTTTTTTAACCTTAAAGTTTCTTAAACCCATATCTCTTTAACAGAACATGCTAAATTCAAAATTCTTTTTGTAATAGCTTTGTTAGCTCCTATATTCTTTCACATAAATGGGAAAATGTGTGACGTCATCATGACGTCATCAAAAATATGCTTTTTTGAAACACATATAAGGGTACGTCCGATCGTCAGAAAAATTGGTGGGTATGTAGATAGTGCCACCCGCATGCAGAAGCCGAAGTGACGTCATGATGACCTCATCGGCTAATTTTCTATAATTTGTTAATTTTTTTAATTTTATTAAAAAATTTGAAATTTCATTTTAATCACCAAATTTTACACAAAAACACCGAAACAGCCCTGTGTTTGTCCACAAACACTATTGGCTCTAGTTTTGTTTTTTTTTCCTTTTCAGACTTTTTGCCCATAGCATTTGTGCACGTTTTCTTTCTTACCGGCACTTTGGCTACTTTTATGTGACAGATTGACTTCAAACTTGGCAGACACTTAGACTAACTGCTCAGAATGTATGCCGAACATTTACGTCATGATGACGTCATCACGTGATTTTTTATGAATTTTTGAAATTTCAAAATCGTAATATTCTTTTTAATATATCTAGCGAACAAAACAAGATATTTTCAAAATTCTTTTTGTTATAGCTTTGGTATGTCTCAAAGATATGCACTAAAAGAAAAAAAAATGTGTGATGTCATGATGACGTCATCAAAAATGAGCTTTTTTAAAACACATATAAGGATAGGTCCGATCGTCATGAAAATTGGTGGGTAGGTAGATACTGGCACTAGGATGCAAAATCCAAAATGACGTCATGATGACGTCATCACGTGATTTGTTATGAATTTTTGAAATTTTGAAAATCGTAACATTCTTTTAAATATATCTGGCAAACAAAACAAGATATTTTCAAAATTCTTTTTGTTATAGCTTTGGTAGGTCTCAAAGATATGCCCTAAAAAGGAAAAAAATGTGTGACGTCATGATGACATCATCAAAAATGTCCTTTTTCAAAACACATATAAGGATAGGTCCGATCGTCATGAAAATTGGTGGGTAGGTAGATACTGCCACCAGCATGCCAAATCTGAAATGACGTCATGATGACGTCATCACGTGATTTGTTATGAATTTTTGAAATTTTGAAATCGTAAAATTCTTTTAAATATATCTAGTTTTTTTTTTTTTTGTGCTTCCTTTTCAGACTTTTTTCCCATAGCATTTGTACACGTTTTCTTTCTTACTGGCACTTTGGCTACTTTGGTGCACCCGATTGCCTTTAAACTTGGCAGACACTTAGACAAACTGCTCAGAATGTGTCCCGAACTTTTTGGTCATGATGACGTCATCACGTGATTTTTTATGAATTTTTGAAATTTGAAAATCGTAAAATTCTTTTCAATATATCTAGCAAACAAAACAAGATATTTTCAAAATTCTTTTTGTTATAGCTTTGGTATGTCTCAAAGATATGCCCTAAAACGGAGAAAATGTGTGACGTCATGATGACATCATCAAAAATGTGCTTTTTTATAACACATATAAGGATAGGTCCGATCGTCATGAAAATTGGTGGAGAGGTAGATACTGGCACTAGGATGCAAAATCCAAAGTGACGTCATGATGACGTCATCACGTGATTTGTTATGATTTTTTGAAATTTTGAAAATCGTAACATTCTTTTAAATATATCTGGCAAACAAAACAAGATATTTTCAAAATTCTTTTTGTTATAGCTTTGGTAGGTCTCAAAGATATGCCCTAAAAAGGAAAAAAATGTGTGACGTCATGATGACATCATCAAAAATGTGCTTTTTTAAAACACATATAAGGATAGGTCCGATCGTCATGAAAATTGGTGGGTAGGTAGATACTGGCACTAGGATGCAAAATCCAAAGTGACGTCATGATGACGTCATCACGTGATTTGTTATGAATTTTTGAAATTTTGAAATCGTAACATTCTTTTAAATATATCTCGCAAACAAAACAAGATATTTTCAAAATTCTTTTTGATACAGCTTTTGGTATGTCTCAAAGATATGCCCTAAAAGGCGAAAATTGTGTGACGTCATAATGACATCATCAATTTTTTTCTTTTTACGCATGTAAGGGTCGGTCCGATTAAAAAAATGTATACATTGAATTTTTCTCTACCTAATTCAACAATTTCGTGATCGTGGCTCACTCAAGTATTAAGAAATAACAGGCATCTGAAAATTGTGACCAAATTCAATATAACACAAAGGAATTCTGGGAAGGACAGAAACCATGGCTTTCATGTGGCATGCTGTCTATAAAGAGTTGATCTCTAGTCTTTTTTTCAAGTCGTTAGACAAGTCGTAGGCAGACACTTACACCAACTGCTCAGAATGTGCGCCGAACTTTTACGTCATGATGACGTCATCACATGTCACGTGACGTCATCTTAAAGGGGCATTTTTGGAAACCATATATCTACAAAAGTACAAGTCACATTAAGTTTAAACGTGGTATTTAGTTATGCCAGCATGTGTTAGATTAAAATTTATGTGACGTCATGATGACGTCATCGGCTAATTTTCTATAATTTTTTTCATTTTTGAAAGTTCATTTAAATCACATAATTTTACACAAAAAAACAAAACAGCCCTGTGTTTGTCCACAAACACTGCACCATACATCTAGTTTTCTTTTTTTTTTTCTTTTTCAGCCAAATGCCCATAGCATTTGTACACGTTTTCTTTCTTACCGGCACTTTGGCTACTTTTATGATGCCGATTGGCTTTAAACTTGGCAGACACTTAGACTAACTGCTCAGAATTTATGCCGAACATTTACGTTATGATGACGTCATCACGTGATTTTTTATGAATTTTTGAAATTTCAAAATCGTAACATTCTTTTCAATATATCTAGCGAACAAAACAAGATATTTTCGAAATTCTTTTTGTTATAGCTTTGGTATGTCTCAAAGATATGCCCTAAAAAGCGAAAATTGTGTGACGTCATGATGACGTCATCAAAAATGTGGGTTTTTTTAAGGGCATGTAAGGGTCAATCCGATTACAAAAATGTATACATTTAATTTTTCTGTATGTAATTCCAAAATTTCATGATCGTGGCTCACTCCAGTAAGAAATAACAGCCATTTCAAAATTTGGACCAAATTCAATATAACACAAAGGAATTCTGGGAAGGGCAGATAACCATGGCTTAAATGTGCATGCTGTTTATAAAAAGGTTGATTTGTAGTCTTTGTTCAAGTCGCTGAATATTAAAATTGTGTAAATCGTAACATTCTTTTCAATATATCTAGCGAACAAAACAATATATTTTCAAAATTCTTTTTGTTATAGCTTTGGTATGTCTCAAAGATATCCCCCAAAAGGGAGAAAATGTGTGACGTCATGATGACGTCATCAAATTGTTTTTTTAAACGCATGTAAGGGTCAATCCGATTACAAAAATGTATATATTGAATTTTCCTCTCCCTTATTCCAAAATTTCATGATCGTGGCTCACTTAAGTAAGAAATAACAGCCATTTGAAAATTTAGACCAAATTCAATATAACACAAAGGAATTCTGGGAAGGGCAGATAACCATGGCTTAAATGTGCATGCTGTTTATAAAAAGGTTGATTTGTAGTCTTTGTTCAAGTCGCTGAATTTTAAAATTGTTGAAATCGTAACATTCTTTTCAATATATCTAGCGAACAAAACAAGAAATTTTCAAAATTCTTTTTGTTATAGCTTTGCTATGTCTCAAAGATATGCCCCAAAAAGCGAAAATTGTGTGACGTCATGATGACGTCATCAAAAAATTCTTTTTTTCAAGTCGCTAGAATATTGCCCATAGCATTTGTAAACGTTTTCTTTCTTACCGGCCACTTTGGCTAATTTTAAACTTGGCAGACACTTACCCCAACTGCTCACAATGTGTGCCGAACGTTTACGTCATAATGACGTCATCACATGTCACGTGACGTCATCTTAAATGGGCATTTTTCGAGGCCATATATCTACAAAAGTACAAGTTCGATTAAGTTAAAATGTAATATCTAGGTATCCCAGTAGTTTTATAAATGAAAATTGACAAGACGTTATGATGACGTCATCACATGTCAAGTCATCTTAAAGGGGCAGTTTTTGAAGGCGCATATCTACAGAAGTACATGTCCGATTAAGTTTAAAAGTAATATCTAGGTTGCCCAGTAGGTTTATAGATGACAATTGACATGACATGATGATGACGTCATCACATGTCACGTGATGTCATCTTAAAGGGGCTGTTTATGAAGCCATATATAAACAAAAGTATAAGTCCGATTAAGTTGAAAAGTAATATCTAGTTTTTTTTTTTTTTGGCTGTTTTGGAAACTTTTCCAAAACAGCCCTTGTTTTCGTTAAGATTTTTTTTTTTTTCTTTTTTTTTTTTTTTTTTTTTTGGCTGTTTTGTGGAAACTTTTCCAAAACAGCCCTTGTTTTCGTTAAGATTTTTTTTTTTTTCTTTTTTTTCCTTTTCAGACTTTTTGCCCATAGCATTTGTACACGTTTTCTTTCTTACCGGCACTTTGGCTACTTTTATGTTGCCGATTGGCTTTAAACTTGGCAGACACTTAGACTAACTGCTCAGAATGTATGCCGAACATTTTCGTAATGATGACGTCATCACGTGATTTTTTATGAATTTTTGAAATTTCAAAATCGTAACATTCTTTTCAATATTTCTGGCGAACAAAACAAGATATTTTCAAAATTCTTTTTGTTATAGCTTTGGTATGTCTCAAAGATATCCCCTAAAAAGGAGAAAATGTGTGACGTCATGATGACATCATCAAAAATGTGCTTTTTTAAAACACATATAAGGATAGGTCCGATCGTCATGAAAATTGGTGGGTAGGTAGATACTGTCACTAGGATGCTGAATCCAAAGTGACGTCATGATGACGTCATCACGTGATTTTTTATGAATTTTTGAAAATTTGAAAATCGTAACATTCTTTTCAATATATCTAGCGAACAAAACAAGATATTTTCAAAATTCTTTTTGTTATAGCTTTGGTATGTCTCAAAGATATGCCCTAAAAAGGAAAAAATTGTGTGACGTCATGATGACATCATCAAAAATGTGCTTTTTTAAAACACATATAAGGATAGGTCCGATCGTCATGAAAATTGGTGGGTAGGTAGATACTGCCACCAGCATGCCAAATCTGAAATGACGTCATGATGACGTCATCACGTGATTTGTTATGAATTTGTGAAATTTTCAAATCGTAAAATTCTTTTAAATATATCTGGCAAACAAAACAAGATATTTTCAAAATTCTTTTTGTTATAGCTTTGGTAGGTCTCAAAGATATGCCCTAAAAAGGAAAAAAATGTGTGACGTCATGATGACGTCATCAAAAATGTGCTTTTTAAAAACACATATAAGGATAGGTCCGATCGTCATGAAAATTGGTGGGTAGGTAGATACTGTCACTAGCATGCAAAATCTGAAATGATGTCATGATGACGTAATCAGCAATTTTTTTTATGATTTTTGAAATTTTTGTAATTTCATTTTAATCACAAAATTTCACACACAAAAAAAAACAGCCCTGTGTTTGTCCACAAACACTGTACCAGATGTCTAGTTAATATTCTGTTTGTGTTCCCTTTGACCTGCATTTAGGTCGGTAGCGAAGAAAATGGAAGAATTGTCAAGCAGTTTCACTACACCACGTGGCCAGATATGAAGCCTCCGGAATACCCAGCCCCATTGCTCAACTTTTTACGTCTAGTAAACGCTGAACGCAACCAAGGGCGCACCGTCGTACACTGCAGGTACCCACTGCCTATTACTTATCAATTCCTGTAGTAAACTTCAAATAGAAAATTGACAATTTTGGACAAACGTTTTCTGTGGCCTGGGTTCGATTCCTGCCCTGGTCCACATGTGGATTGGGTTTTCAGTCCCTGATTCCGTGGGTTTCCCCTCAGAATATTCTTCTGCGGTTTTTCTCCTAATTCTAAAATGGTAACTTTTTCTCATTGTCTTCTCTCTACAGGTTTCTTCAGGCTTTCGAGCTACAGTGCCTGCTGGGCACTTTTGAGGAATCCTTGGTTTCATTACCAAAAAGAATTAAATAAAATAATAAAAATCAAAGTGATGGTATTAGGCAAGAAACATAACTGCTGTTTTTCTGAGTATGCATGTTGTTTGACCCCTTTGTACATGACGAATCTGTTTACACCACTTACAGTGATTCGTGAAACAAGGTAATCAACCCAATGGCACTGAAAGTTCATTGGAGCTGTCTGTCTGTCCGTTTGCTCGGTCTTATTTCTTGTCTGCCATAGACTTTCCTTTCAGTGACTACCCTTTTGCGACTGTTTTGCTCGTTGGTCATCTTTGTAATTTTTGAGTAGGATTTTGGTTTGGTTCAATAATTGCCCTTTAAAGTATTGGAAATATCTTTATTGTCATTGCGTGTGTAGTATTAGAATATCTTCGATGTTAATGTTTACATGGAGTTGGATTTGTTTACTTAACTTTCTATCTTTTTGATAATAAGAAACCTTAAAAAATGTAGAGCATTTACATCTGTCTTGTCTATGTGCATATTTTCAATTTTAAAGTTATGGGGTTATTACAATGTCACTGAAAAGCTGTTATCTAAACTGCACACCTATTTGCGAAAAGCGTTGTTCAAAATCAAATCTAATTTCTTATGTTGTTTTCTCAACTCTTTCCTGAATTGCTAATGACTTTGATAGATGTAGAAGCAAACATCAGTTACACGATGATTAGATTTGCCCAAGATTTCAAACGGATAAGTGTTCCCCTTGTTTTAACCGTAATGCACTTGTTTTCTTCTTGCTAAGTGCCGGTGTTGGGCGTACAGGGACCTACATCGCCTTGGATTCGATGCTGAAACAAATGAAACAGGAGGGACAAGTTGATGTTCTTGGCTTCGTCCACCAAATGAGACAAAAACGAATCAAGATGGTGCAGACCGCAGTAAGTATACCGGTATCAACACATATCGGTCCGCAAACAAAAGTGAAAAACGATGCTTGAAAGTAACGTCGTTCCGGGACATTTTTCTTTATCAAACAAATAAAACAGCTATGTTTGTAACAGCAATTTTGAAAAAAAGAACGAGGAAAAAACACTCATTTGCATCAGGCCATTGATGTAGTGAAGACCAGGCACAAGACCAGGCACAAGACCAGGCACAAGACCAGGCACAAGACCAGGCACAAGACCAGGCACAAGACCAGGCACAAGACCAGGCACAAGACCAGGCACAAGACCAGGCACAAGACCAGGCACAAGACCAGGCACAAGACCAGGCACAAGACCAGGCACAACACCAGGCACAAGACCAGGCACAAGACCAGGCACAACACCAGGCACAACACCATGCACAAGTAATGCTTTTATTACAGTTCATTTGAAAGACTAAAGGTCTTGTGTTGGTCTTGCAGGGTCTTGTGATGGACTCGACTGCATCACTGTGTAAAGCACAAAAATAGCTATGCTTTTTTCCAACAGCAACTTTTTGACAGATTTTTCGAGCCTCATTACCATTGTTGAAAAAATGATTTGCGCGTCTTATAGTATAACCTCATCCATATAACATTGTTTTCAGGAACAGTACAAGTTCATCTTTGACGCTTTGCTGGCTGCGCACCTGGCTGGCCACACCACATACGAAATCACAGACTTTCGTCAAGAGGTGACTGCCTTGAAAAAGATGGAAAAGGGCTCCAAGGAAACAGGCATGCAGAGACAGTTCGAGGTAAGCAGTTGGAAAGTACTTCTCTGCAATATGAAACTGGTGGTTGTGATTTTCAATATAACATTTTACCCACGTGACCAGACAGTGTGAAATGTAAACTTTACAAAACCACCACGTGTGGGGACCGCCTTTGGAGTCGGTCAATCTTGACTGACATGCAAGTTATAAATAAAATAATAAACACCAGAAAGACAGACTTACCTATGTTTTCCTTATCTTTCCTTAGATGTTGGCTGCTCTTGGTCGGCGGTCTGCAAGTGACAGCACGAAATCTGGACAGCTTCCTGAGAATGTGGACAAGAACAGATTTCCAGATTTTATCCCAAGTGAGTCATGAAAAATTACGATTTTATTCCTCGTAATCTCATCTGCAAATTCTGCTAGGTCCTTGCGCAACGTCAGATCGCGGCTATTGTATCGTCGTTTATCAGCATTGAGGGCAGTGCATGTGTTTTTTATAGACATCGCTCCCTAATTAAGGCACTCACCATTTCTTGAAACTAGATGCATGCATGGTTGCAAAGTATCTTACGCCCAAAGTCGACCAAAGCAAATGTTTGCTACTGATTTTCCCAGTGGTATACGTACAACACTGCTATATTCATAGTCTGAATCCTTAGCATGGCGATTCCCTATAACAACTCTTGGTAAATTGTAGGTAAGATAGCCACACCACGACGGTTAAATCAGGTCATGATGTAAAATATCAGTCCGAGTAACGTATAAATCAGGGGCGATAAATAATCCCGCCAATTCCGGTCTGCGAAACACATCAAGAGTGTGGCACTAATTTTTTTGCGCAGGCGAGATTCGATCTGTGATTGAAACTCGACTCGAAACTTCCAAGATCGAGACCAGGGCCCATGTGCATAAAAGGCTACTAGTTTAGCTGCCAACTAGTGCTTAGTAAGATTATAAATTCCCTAGTTTATACCTACGGAGTTGGCAACTAATTTGTGTTGCATAAAACCTCACTAGGCACATTGCTTACTAGTTGCATACTAGGACAATTTGGTTTGTAACTGATTTGGGTGCTATGGCCTTGGAGAGGAGGTGATTATGTCAGATACAATAGGCTTGTAGACAAGTTTATTGTGTTTGAGCTTCGAATCACATTCCAAATTAGCATAACTCCTTTCTAAAGGTCTTTGTAACATTGCATTACTGCCCAGTACTTACATTTTGTAGAACTACATATTAAATTCTCTATACAAGGTTGCTACAGCTAGTACATAAAGTTACAACTACAACCATGAGTCTCAAGCGTGAAAGAAAAATTAATTTTACCCAAGACGAAAACCTATTTTTGGCCGACAAATATGAAGAGTTTAAACATGTCATAGATGCACAACACAAAGATGCGAACACCAACAGAAAAAAGATGGAATCTTGGGCTGAAATTTTACAGCAACATCAAGCCAGATTCACAGTGGAGAGGTCTTTGAGTGATTTGAAAACCAAGCTTATCATCATCAAAGAAGTCTAATGGATTTCTCCTGTCTCGGAAGACGCGTTCTTTTCTTATTTGACGACGCAGTTCAACTAGCTCCATGATTCTACGAGCCATGTTGTCAGGACGGTGTCCAAAGGCAGACTGATTAGTTGTCATCTAGTGACTTAGAGGTACCCCAGATCAACTCTAACTTTTGCCAGAATTTTAGAATGTTACTATATCTAGTTGGGTTTTATGCATCACAATTAGTAATCAACTAGGCTTAGTAAGCAACTTAAGTCCATTTTAGTTGCCAACTAGGCCTAGTAGCCTTTTATGCACATGGGCCCAGGGCCCCATGTTCCCGAAGCGCTCGTTAGACTAACGAGTCGGTTAGGCCCTCGCTAGCCCATCGTTACGACAAGAAGGCTGTTCCCGAAGCTCTCGTTATGTCTTACGAGCCCACTAAGTTAACGATTGGTCCTGAGTTATTGTTAGGCTCTCGTTAGATCCCTGATAAAGAAAAAAAGGTTTCGACTGCTGACTATAGGTTTTCCCACCCAATTTCAATTTGTTTTCATCTACATTCATGACCAGTTAACTTCAATAGCATTTCTCTTTGAAAATTAGGTTTGTATTTCTTTTTTCCGCATCATTCCTTTGCCTTTGGTTGTGCTGGACCAATCGTGCCATTTTCGGCGAACTTCATCTGTTGTGCGGGACACTTGGGATATTGAATTTACTGCAGTGGATATTTCTTGCCATGCACGCTTTTTCTTTTCGTTAGTGACAACGTCAGAAAATTTGCTAAATATGACCTTCTTTTTTTCAACACCGTCTACGAGGACATCCAACTCCTCGGTAGTGAAGCGAGGCTTTCTCTTCTTGGTTTCTGTCGACATGTTGCTGATATGACCATATACACACTGCTAATTCACGCTGCACAAGAAACTGAACACACTAACCCACGACTTATCTTTGAAGCCTGCACGTTAAAACTCCATGTATCATTACGTAACAAACCATGGAATAAATTTAGCCAGGCATACCAGTGGCCCGTGTACAGATCACGAGAGCGTAGCGGGCACGTTAATAACGAGAACCTGACGAGCCTCTTACCAGGGCTTCGGCTAACCCTCGTTAGCCCTTACGTTAGGCAATATTTAGGCACTAGTTGTGGTATCGTTGTGGCATGTTTAACGAGCGCTTCGAGAACATGGGCCCTGGTTTGGCAGGCATTCTGTTGCAACCTTCGCAAACAGGAGTTTCGGACATTTTCAAAATCAATTGGTCACGTGACACCGACGGCTACCTGCCAAATCGTCAAAATGGTCAGAATTGTCAGCTTTTATACGGTAACCATGGAACATGTTGGGATGTTGTTTTAAGCCGTATTCCGTTGGGCTAATGTAGCACCAATCCCAGATCCCAATGCGGTATACCTCAGTAGCTCTACCATCAGTATTCATTTCTATCAGTATTAACTCCGTGGTATTTCTTAAAACATCGTCATGGCAAAAAATTGTTTCCGTTGGTGGCGGTGCTTTCAAATCAATTTTTACTGTCGACCCTTTTCAAACGCGCATTGCGTATAGTAGCCACTGAGTTACAAACTCTTGACGGCGCGCTACTGCAGCAGTGAACCTCCCCTATTAAATAGGAAACGTAATTTGCAGATTACATTAAGTAGTATTACTCAGTAAAGACCGGCCGGAATGACCGCATTATGTAAAGTTAATTTACTTACAAAGTAAAACACTGCAAATAATTAAAGGTAATATACAGCATTTGCAAACATCAAAAAAAAAACTACCGAATTATTATTAAATAAACTTACTTGACTGTAAGTAAATAAGAGTCAAGCATCCTGTGAAATCATGGCACCTGGTGTGCTGTAATTTTCAAGAAAAGTGGAATTTTTGTATCAATTTCCAGCAATTGTCTGCCGACAATCGTTGGAAATAGTCTAGTTCCCCGACCTGATAATTCCCTGACGTCTATAAATTGCTCCGTTTTGTCTGAAATATGGTCAGGGAACCAGACTACAAGAACAGCATTTTGTTTTCTCTGTTTTTCTCTCTTTTCCCAGCATCTATGCACACTAAACTTTGAACAGGTCACACATACAGCATTTGCTATAAAATACAAATTCCAAATTCCATTTTCAAAAAAATTCCAGCAAAAAAAAGAGCAGAATGTTGCATATTACCTTTAAAACAAATCTTCGTGGCTCATTTCTTTTTATTTAAATGGCTATAATATTGTACAAATTTTATAGAAAACTTATTGTTTCACGGACATATTTACAGCTGACCGGGCAAGGCCATTCCTGACGACAAGGGTGCATGAAGATGACACCAACTACATGAACGCCAACTGCTTACCAGTAAGTTTAATAGCTGCTTTATTTAATTTGGTGCAATTGTCTCTTTTTATTGCAATTTCCTTATCTGGCCCTTTTCTGTATTTTTGGAAGAAACATTTTTAGAATACCCCCCCCACCCCCTCCCCAGTTCAATCCTAATTACCCCTTTGACGCTGAAGTAAAAATAATTTTTAACAAACTAAGGGCCAACAAAAATCTAAATTTTAATTCCCTCGCCCCCTTTTTTTGGTGGGGGGGGGGGGGGGGAGGGGAGGATTTTCAGGACTCACAAACCCACCCCAATTTTTGACCTTAGTAATGACTAATGTGACTTTGTATTGAAAATATATTCGGAATTTGTTTCACAGACCTTTCAGGAAAACAAAATCGACATTTTAAAAGTATTGATAATCATGAATGTCGGTAATATTATTGACATGATACATTTCCTTTAATAGGGTTACCGCAAGAAGAACAAATATATTGCGACGCAGACGCCCATGCCCAACACCGTTGCTGATATTTGGCGACTGGTTTTCGACCAGAAGTCCACATGCATTGTCATGCTGAACACGTTGGATGCAAACGACAAGGTAAATCTTTGACGATAGAAACATTATCCACGCTGACTTTGTTGAATAAGTTGAATAAGAAAAGACCAAGGAACAGCATAGACATATTAAAACACAGCTCAGCATAACACGAGCGAATTTACTCTCTTAATGTAAAAGAGTAAAAAACTCACTCTCCAGGAGTGAATCCCTTATCAAACCACTCCAAAAGAATGAAAACCACTCCAAAAGAGTGAAATTTCCACTCTTTCGAGGCGCCATATAAGGGACCACTCTTTTGCGAGAAAATGACGTTCAATTTGTTCTTTTAAAAGAATAAACCTCACTGCAAAAAGTGTGTTTAGCAATTAGACCAATTCTTGCTATGAGTCTGTAAACATGTTTATCCCTATCCCCTAGGGTGCATGCAAAATCATGTTAAAGTTGGAGGATTTTGGACTGTTAGGGTTAAATACTAAACATGTTAAGAGTGTTGACGGATTTATGTTTAGAAATTGCTTCTAAACATGATATACTTTAGCAAAATTGTGTTTAATTGCTAAACACAGTTTTTATAGTTTTTTTTTTTATTTCGTCAACTCTAAGTTTCTAGCACTCTAAAAGCTGCCAACTGTTGTTCCTCCTAGCTCTTGAAGTCAGCAATCTTGTCTTTTTCTTTAATCAGACCGTTCGTTGCTACTGGCCGGAGGAGGGCAGTATTGAATTCGGACCTCTTGTCGTTGAGCTGACTGAGACCACAGAGTACAGAGGAGTGACTTGTCGCACCTTCACTCTATTCAACAAGAACGCCACGGTAAGCACTGACATTACCTCCGTGTATTTATACTATGGCATTAATATCCAGTTCAATTGTTTGGACACATATAACCATGACTTAGAACAATTCGGTCCGGATAAAAATGTCTGTTTTCATTTGAAGTAGAAAAGTGGTGGTATTCAAATCGTCTTAAATCTTTCTGGTTTGCTTGCGAAAGAGTGCACTATTTTGTTCAGTAATTATTGTTAAAAGAGCACACGTAGTACACAAATCAGTTCTCCAAAATAACAATTTCATGACCTGGATTCCAAACCAGATTTTTAACATTGGAATAAACTGAAACAATACACACATTCTTTATATCGAACAACTTGCATTATTAATCAATCTACCTTAATTTTAAAGTTCGGGTTCGGGACTTTTTTTTCACTTAATTTTCCGATTTTGAGCGACGTTTCAAAGCGAAAAAGTTTTGATAATAGAACTGTCTTCTTGTGACTATGTTCAGTACTAATTCAATGCTGCTTTAACGATACATTGTCCGTGCTCTTTAATAAATTAGATTTTGGTATTTTGGGAGTCTGCAACCCTTCAAAAAAGGCTTTTATTCTTGACTGCTTTCGCGCATCTAATGCACAGAAAGATACGCTTGAATTATTGTCGGGTCGCAACTTATTCGATATTTGTAACGTAATTATTCAAAAACTATAAACGTGGATTTGTTTTCGTTCGATGTGTCATTAAAACGTGAATAGCATTTGTATCGGTAGTAAAATAGCAATTTTGACAAAAAATAAATAATTTTTTGGGGTGAAACTCGAAAAGAGCATAGACAGTATATCTTTAAAACCCAACAATTGATTATATGCCCATTTTCCATAAGCGAATAATCCTGTTTATTCCATCATCTCGCAGTCAGACGCTGAAAGGACCGTCACTCAGTTCCAATACCACGACTGGCCATCCGATGAGGAGGTCCCCAGATCCATGGATGGAATGCTTATCTTGATGGAACTCACTCTGAAGTGTCATGGCGATGCTGGACCAATCGTGGTCCATTGCAAGTAAGTAATATAATTTACTTATTTCGATAAAATTGATTCTAATTCAACAAACTCTTCATTAACTGTAAGCAGGTTATCGCGTGGCAATTTAGTTAACGAAGACAACAATTGTACTGTCAATGAAAAAAACACTTCACAGTGGTACGTTTTACTTTATATCGAGGACGAGAAACAAACGAGTTAAACGAGCGAATAAGTTGACAAAGAAGCTGTTCTCTATTGGAAAACGTGTATAGAACTAATAGGAGGGTTTGCAAACAGAAAGACAATTGTGATACGATCATGCAAAATCAGTCTGAAGTAGGCCCTGGTCAATTTTGGGATTTTTACATATTCATTTGTAGCGTACTTCAAGCTCCATATTAGTGAAAACCCCATGAATACGACCTTTGGTTAAAAAGTTACAAATATTTGAACACCGGCACATTAAAAAGAAAAACTGAGAAAATCAAGTTTAAAGTTACAGTACTTTAATTGAGTCATTTTTAGCACATTTATAATACATGTCATATTTTCATATGAAAGAAGAATGTTTTTCCCTTCTGTTTTTTTTAAGTCAATTTTGATTTTTCCACTACGAACATATTTTGACCCATATCTCAAAATGAGGATTGCCGAGTTCCGACTGATTTTGCCAGATCGCATCACAATTGGAAGTCATCGATATCACCAGGCCACACCCATAGGTTTGCACTTGTAAAAGTTGTTAATCAAAGCTTGAATGTTTTCAAGTGATTTGGCTGTGAAGTGCAATGGTTGGTGTGGTGTTCCGTGATTGATTTGCTTCGATCAGTATTTTGTGAACATATCTATACTCTTTGATGACATCTGCTTGTAAACATTAACGTTTATTTAATAAATATTTGATTTCAAGTGACGGGCTTGGTAGCACTGCTGTCTACTGCACTCTGATGGCGATCATGGAACAATATCAGGCCGAGAAGGCCGTAGATATATTCCAAACAGTTCACCGTCTGCGCATGGTCAACCACAACATGATGTACTCTTTGGTATGTTTACCCTAACAGTCCCAAATCCTCCAATTTCAATACGAATTTTCACAAATATAGGGAGTTAGGGTTAATTATGAAAACTGAAAGAGGAGATGTGCAAATTATATTATCGCTATTTACCTCATTAGAAAAAAATGTTTAACCCATGAGATACAACTTTCTTTAAACCTCAAAACGTCCAAACCTTATAGAGAAGAGATACCAATACTGTGCATTTGCACAAACATTTGATAAAATATTGCCGGATTCAAAACATAATTTCTTTTTTTAGTGGTGATGGTGGTGGTGTCGGTGTCTTTTTTTGGGGTTTTAGTTTTTTTATTTGGGGGGGGGGGGGGGAGGCAATTTTGCGTCCGCAAAATAATTCGATAGATAAGGGGGGGGGGGGTAAGGACTCTACATGTCGTTGATTGCGCTATTTAAATGCTGCATTCTAAGCGCCTGAATTACTTAACAGGCCCAATGGCGGTGTGTGCAACTGCTCTTGGCGTTTTCAATTATTACTATACCAAGTAATTTTTGGTTAAAGTTGTGGGACCATGTTGCACACACCCCACGCCCTTGGATAAGCCCAATTGCACATAACTTCATTGTAATAGCCAACGAGGTCTAGTCACGCAAACCAGACTATAGTCGAATCTTGTTATAAGATTTCTGATACCACCCAAACTACTTTGACCTTTTTTTGGAATCCTGCTTGTGTTCACTTCATGAACCAAAGCACCGGATATATTGGATTGTTTTCTTTTTTTTAGAACCGTAGAATTTGTCTTTTTTTTTTACCCTTTGAATATTCAAACTGTTTAGAAGTCTAATGTACATTTTACTATTTCTTCTTACAGGACCAGTATAAGATGTGCTACGATGTCTTTCAGGCGTATCTAGATTCTTCCAGTCTTTATGTGAACTACTCTCCCATGAACGAAATTGTTTAGGTTTACAAGGTTTACACATTGAATATAGACATATATAGCAGTATACTTTGGTACAATTTCTGGCCCCCTTAACAGTCGTTGGAGAGGGGTTCCCGCTGTATGATCTGCAAAGTGCGTGGAATCTCAAGTCAACAAACCAGTTTCAAAGCCTAACGACACCTAATAGTAGCACACTGTATACAACATTTGAGAATAAAGTCGCACTTTGGCTTTCTGAGTTACAAGCAGAATCAACAATTTTTCACTGAAAAGTCAATTTTGGGATTTGAACAACTGTATAAATGAAAAACTCTATTCTGTCATATCCAGAAGATTTTAAACTGAATCGAAATATTTTTGGGGGATGATTTCTTTTCTCTTTTTTTTGAACTCTGGTTAAAGTGTGCACAGATTACAAATTTTGAGCTTCATTTTCTCCAAACATGGGGTCATAACTTATGATAATTTTAAAAGGTTGTATCGGGGGCTAGGAACGAGATACCACAAAACACAATATATCATTAAAGCTTTTAACTTCTATATATTAAAGCTTTTAACCCATACTTTCAGGAAATGCCATAATCTTGTTTTTCAAATTTTGCTACTTTATCCCCATTTATAGTGGGAACAGGTCACAAATAAATATATTTCGGGGTTAGTATTGTATCGTAAATACTGTTAACACTGACCTGTTTAAAGTTTTGTCTGCAAAGATGCTGGGAAAAAAGAGAAAACGGAATGGAAAAATGCTGTTCTTGTAGTCTAGTTTCCTGACCCTACTTAATATTTATAGACGTCAGAGTATCATCAGGTTGGAGAACTGGACTATTTCCAACGATTGTCGGCCGACAATCGCTGAAAATTGATACACAAATTCCACTTTTCTTGAAAATGACAGCACACCAGCTGCCATGATTTCACAGGATGCTTGAGACTATTATTTACTTACAGTCAAGTAAGGTATTTCATAGTAATTCTGAAGTTTGTTTATGTTTGCAAATGTTGCATATCACCTTTAACCAACAACTGTTGACCTCCGTATGTTAACGACTTACAAGGGATTTCCGTATGCATCCTTATCCAGTAAAGTTTTTGAAATGTCTACATGTGATTTTAAGGGAATTACCATGGTGCATCATCGGCGCACCTGCTCATCTAGAACAAATTAGTTTACTGCTTATAATTGAGCAATATCTTCCGATTCCTGGGCCAAGAGCAAAGCCATCTGCAGCCAATTCTTTTAATGTTTTACTTAGAACACGTTTACATTTAACTGTCGTTTTTCATAAATACTTTTCTATTGTTAGGTTACTCGTGGTTTTGCATGCATGTCTTATTTGGGCCAAATTTGAGGCTACATTGCCTGATATCGGGTTTTAGCCAAGACTTCCTATTTTTACGGAAAAGTAGCCACATTTTGATCTTATATCTTTAAAAAGGCAAACATGAAAATCAACAGTTAAATATGAACGTGTTTTAGGCTGTTTTAACAATGTTAACCATTGCTACCCAGAATTATATCTCTATATATTTAGTCAGAACTTATGTACATTAAACAAATTTATACAGTTGTAAACAAATTCGCAAATCCCAATTCATCAGAAGCATGAGGAAGGAGTTTTGAAAGATGATTTCATTGATATACAGAACAGCTCCATTATACAATTAAAGGAAATCATCTTTCAAAACTACTTCCTCATCCTTGTAAGATGATTTCATTGATATACAGAACAACTCTATTATACAGTTATGCCCCAAATTATTCATACCCTATGAAAAATCTGGTATGCTTTTCTCTCATGCATAAAAGCTGGATTGGCGGAACTTTGGCTTTACTTAATGAGTTTTAGTTGGCATGTACAAGTCTATATAGGTTTCACATCATTAGCATAAAAGTAAAAATAATAAATAACTTATTATTCACAATACCCCAAACTTGGCATGGTATGAATAATTTGGGTACATAACTGTACAATTAAAGGAAATATTTTCCAGTGTATGTAAAATTTCGACTGCAACTTGATAATCAAGATATTAGTTTGAAGAAGTATATGTATTATGTCGTTCTGTCAATTTGTTTTTAGATGTATCCTACATTTTCTAACAGTAGTTGTAGCAAAATCAGTTTATTTAGTGTTTTTTATACGTTTATTTACAGTTTTATACCAAGAAGAAAATTAAATTAAACATTTAATGTTATATTTTAGTCTGACTGACATTCCATATTTCTCTATTCCATAAGGGTTTTCAGACTTGGTATGATATTGCTTCTAGACCTCGTTTTATAAGACTAATTTGGGTGTAATTCAGTCCTTCAATAGTATGCAGCTTTCTTTGAAAAATAAATTATGCACTTTGATGGACGTCAAAAGTATAAAAGTATTACATGGTAACATGAAGTACTATTCTCAACCGTAGAACGCACATACACGTCAGTATAAGTGCTACAAAGTTATTAAAACAAACGGTTACGATGGTACTTTGGACTATATATTTGTCCATAAAACTGTCAAAATACAATGATAAAAGGTGACTTGTACCATCAACTCTCAGCAATCAAAAGAATAACGTGAGAAAGGATTATCTTTGAATAAAATCATGTTTTCTCTATAATATCTGATACAATATCAGGAATTTCGACCATCCACATATATCCCAATAAAAACAAATCAAAATTTCTTGACCACAAACACTCGTTGCTCAGTTGTTAGTTAAACCATCCTGCAAATTTGATTGTGCCCTTTCTCAATCCACTGGACTCTTACTGGAGGAAACACTGTGAATAACCAATAACTTAATACACAGCCCAACATATTCATCATGATGCCCAGGTCATGTAATTTCACAGGTGTTTACATACATTTGATGCATGACGGACACCAAAAAAATGCATCCAAGATATCAATGAAAAACTTAGTACCGGTACCCTTTTGTTTATGCTAAAACCACAAAAATTGTAATGATGTACGTGGGGTTGGCCATATTTTTCCTTTGTTTGTGGGTTACCTTTGGGGGAAAACCCTCGCTCTCAATTGAGTAATGCAATATTTTAAGTCCATCTTATAATATTTTAAGTTGATACAATATTTGATGATTTGCTATATTATATCTATTGCAACTTTGCTTCTTTAAACTGGTATCTATCCTTACCCCTTTTTTATTAATCAGATTTTCAATAAAGCACCACACCGTGGGTTAATTTTTCAGCTTCGGGACTGTCAAATATAATTTCCTTAGGCCTATGTCTGCTGTATGTGCGATTACATAAGCAAGGCCTACTACTTTTAATTCCCTTTTTAAGCTTTTCAAAGTTCACTGCCTTTCGAGGAAATTTCCAAATGAATTGTTGTGCTTTTATTGCACACGAATAAGCTTAATAACAAATACGAATTCGTGCAGGAGCCGCGTCGTTGGTGACTTGCGTGTGTGACAGTTTCGTCATAGACACATGCACAGTACAGCCTGCGGTCTCATAGACTTTGCGTGTGTGAGAGTTTCGTCAAGGAAAACTTTCACGTGACTAAACAAATTTGGCACAAGAAGAAGAACAACAACGCTAAGCGCTTATAGAGCCCCGTCTGCGATGCGACGTGGCTAATAAAATACGTATATATTCATTTTCACTGCAGCCTTTATAAGGAAGTACTAGTGAGATATTTCTGCCATCAGATGTTCTGTCTAAGTAATGGCGTGCTTGACAATTTACTGACAATTTCCCGCCAATTTTTACAAAAGCAGATGTCAACCGGTTCTATTTTTTACTGCAGGTTAATATTAAAAAAAAAAAGGAACAGTTTAGTATTAAGTACACAACTTTAAAAGTAAGCTCAGACCCAGCCTCTGTTGACACAAGTACATTATAAGTGTTTCTGTTTGATAGAAAACAAACGATCGCCGTATAGTGAAGCTTGCGTTAATTAACAAAGTAGGTTTCAGGCAATACTTTGTGTCACGTTTTACAATGAACGACTCGACTGGTTCCCGCCCCAACATTTCGGGACTCGGGACCGTTAGCAAGTTCAGATATGTCACTTTTGATTGGCTCCATGTGCGCAAGCGCTGTTATAATAACCGTTTCTAAAAGTTGGATACTGTTTCTCGTTTATGAATTTGAAATTTTGGATAGATTTACTTTTGTTGAATGCACGTGTGTTTTTGCAACGGTTGGGAACGTCGCATTGCATTTTGAGTAAATCAATATAAACATCGTAATTAATTAATTAACATACACCCCGAGGAATTACTCCGCGTGTAGGCTTGCTCATAGTGAACCGCTATCAGTCCCCACACACAAATTTTGAAGTCAGTAAGATAATGGAGGGACCGGGAACAAGTCTAACGAACAACCTGCCAATGATGTGGTTTTGCATTCGCTTTAATCAAGCTTTTCCAAATGTTTAACTACCATAAGACAAATGAACTTAGACTTATTCTGAAATATCCTAAGGTCACTGTTAAAATATTACTCCAAATCAGCCGAGAGCATGAAAGTAAAAACAAAACATCGAGGAAATTGTAATTCATAGAAATTAAACATAACATGCACGAGGAAACCCAACAGGTGAAAAATTAAGAAGTTCAATATTAATATTCATACCAAGTTGTCTGAATGCAAGTCCAGTGTCCGAATGAACATTCAAGACTTAAAAATAGAAAGCTCGTGCCATCGAGGATACAAACATCCATCTGTACTGCATCCTCATTCCTGTTTTAAAAAATTTAAAAAAATAATAAAATGGGTTCTTTGTTTCGGATGAATTATTGAAGTCGAAATTCTGAATCCTTTCCTGCTAATGAGCCAGTTCGGTATCTCAAAGGTTAAAGGTTATTCGGGATAAAATTGCTGACGTAATGTCACGCGAACGCGTTGTGCGATCACCTTTGCGTTCACAAGCGCGCGTTAGGTCAGGCGGGTCATTCGGGATAAAATGTCATTGTGCACGTGCGCAGTTGAAATACCGAACTGGCTTATTACTGCGAAAAAGCATGTCACTTGGTTCACGTAGTAGTTGGTTCAATTTAGCTTTAAAAATAATCTTAATATCAGCCTCTGATAGTTTGTGACAGCCTGGGCCCAACCTTGAAGCAATTCTCAGGCATCGTTAGTTGTTCCCACAGACTGCCTCTGGCCTAAACACATAATATATCTCCACTGCCACAGATTTGAAAAGGGTGTATGAATGCGACAGGCAGTTGGACCAAGTCCGCGTCTGGCCGGCTTGATAGAAGAGACTTCACAACAATTAAATGAAACATTCACACTGTTGGGTTATTACATGTTTGAATAATAATGTCCCATGGTGGGGTTGAAACCTCATTCATGTATAGAATAAGCCACGATTGCAATGAGTTTAGTCACCCCGTACCAATAATACTAGATAGAGTGAAATACTGTGAACTGACTGCCTACCCTGCAAGACTTATATTAACTCAGACCATGTAGAATGCACGTTTTCATGGTATTTTTTGTGGTAGTGAAAGAGGAAACAAATTTCGTATTTTTTTTGCATTAAAGCCGCTACGACCAACTGCTGCGTCATGGAATTTTCTACATTTATATTGTGTTCCACCAACACGCATTCATGTTCTGAAATCCCTTTTCAGAAGAAGCAGTCATTGGCACAGCATTGATGCAGGAACTACAAAGACTAACCTTGGCATTGATCGTATTTAATAGCACATTATACTTCCTCTATGGTGGTAATACATCTATAACTGGTGTACTTGACACGATTTGTGTGTAGGACATGGAGGTATAGGAGTCCGATTTGGTGATCAAATTGCACACGACAACCGCCAAATTGCAGGCTTTCGTTGGCCAACAGTAATGGCGTCGAATAGCTTATTCCAGTACCATCTCTGGGTGACAGTACTTTTCGGCATCGTCTTCATTCGGAACGAAGGTGAAGTAAAACTTAATATTTCAAAATGGCGACCCGGAAATGATAAATTAGCCAAAGTATAGGTTTTTCCCGGCCAATTTCACATTCATATCACGCCTGGCTCATTCAATTGAGATTATGACAAGTTGTTTATTTGAGTGACAAAGCTCAGGCAGGTGTTTTTAATGACAAATTCTTTTGCTGTTTGAACACATTGGAAAAGTGATGACAGGGGCGATGAATCAATTTTTCTGATCTCATTTTTTGTGTGTTACACTTAGAACAAATTTAAGGTGTTGTGCCCTCCACATGGCCACCATTCCTTTTCACAGTGCTGATTTCAGTATCTTTCATAACTGTCTTGTTTGTTCAGTCATCCATGGCAATGGACAGAGGACATTCTACCCTTTCCACGGACATTTGTCTTTTTCTGAAATATTCAATAGTTTTGCGATAATATGAATTTAAAAACGGGTATACTTTTTTAAGGACACCCTGTATAAAGGAGATTTCTTAACCACTTTCTTGACAAGATGGACAGTTTCATCCATGACGGCAGCGGGTTTACTGCGCAATCAATTCGAAAAATCAAATGTGAATCGTGACTTCTCAACGCACGTTCAGTGCTTTCTGACATCCTAAAAATCTGTCCGTGACTGTCTGACTGTATAGAAAAGAAACTTATTCTTCAAATTGGTTGCTTTGCAAAAGACGGAAAAGCTAAACAGTTTAGTAACTTGAGGCAGGCGGTAATGAATGATAATGTAAAAACAATTATAAGTACTATTTTAGTTCAAATTTAAATAAGGAAAGTATACATTTACATGTACCTAAAAATATGCACAATGCACAATGTCATGTGACTCATATATTCTTAAAACCATCTCGGGTTTGGCAGTTGAATTATGAAGTTGAAGTTGAACAGTAACTGAAAAGCTAGTATGAGGGCTTATTCATAATGTGACTGATATAATATGTAATTTGTAGGATCAATTATTCCTTTTAAAAAAATGACCATTCAAATCAGCAAGCCGCCATTTTTATAACAGTGCCGCAACCAAGGGGGGGGGGGGACTTGCTCCATAATCTTCGAGATTTTCCTTTAAGTCATCGTCCTAAGAATTGCAATTCGGGTTTGTGAAACTCTGAAGAGTTTTTGCTAATTTTTAATCGGCTGCTGCTACAATATTAGAATATGGCCATATGGCCTCACTAAGAAACTGTGACAAAAAAGTTGTGAGCCCTAGCTTCCATGATTTAAATATAATGTGACTTGAATTTTGGATTCAATAGATTATCTTACAAACCATTTTAAATGCAGGTTTGACCCTTGATCTGCGAGACAAGCCGGTTAACCAGAGTAGTACATACCACAGCAACACGAAAGGTCCTTTGTATGCAAGTTTTGCTGTCGATGACGATATTCATACATTTTCACACACGAGTAAGTTTTATTAATCATTTATTATGACTTAAAAAAGACTGTTGAGTGGTTTCCTTGCCATTCTTGCGCCTTCTTCGAAAACACACATGTGAGTCTTTAGTTAACTGGAGAGAGGCATTTCAAAAATTAATGAAAACAACATTATGGGATAATTGCATTTATACAGGAATTCAGGAATTCATTTTCAGAAAGAAAGCTTTTAATCTTTCATGTCAACTTATTCTTGAAAAGAAAATGATTGACCACCGTCATATTTGGAATCCTTTTTCGCTGCCAAGTGCATTTTACGTGGGGAAGGCGAAAAATCGCTCAACTTGTGGAGTGCTGTGGCTTCGTGGCTTAGTGTACGAGACTCAATGTCTCGGTGATGCTGCATATTGTGAGTTCGAGACCAGCAGGGGTTATGGTGCTTGTCCACCCAGGAGTAAAAGGGTACCTGTGATGTATGGGCAGTGATGGTTATGTGTTTGATTAGCACATGTGCGCTTAACTTGCAGCCGGGCTGATACTCACCGGAAGCTTAAAAGGTTTTAGGAAGGGTTGTTTGGTCCGATGAAAAGAAGGAATAATAATTGTAACCGCTGTGATTTAGTTAAGCGTTCGAAATGCCGGTTTTTATTATTAACAGCTTAGTGGGTTTTCCAAGGGCCGCATCTGAAGGCCCTCTAAGTTAACTGAAAATGCCGTTTGTATCAAAATATACACGTTTCAAAACTACACACACTCGCACTGTAAACACTTTTCGGCCGTGATGTCCTGGACTATTCTACTTTATTTTGCTACAGACAACCCCAACCCCAAAACCTCTAAGACCACTTTTCAGAAAGTGGAAAACGTTGGCTGGAAATGTCCAAGTCCACCCAACGTCTTGAGACCCTACCTTGCGTGGACATTTTGTTTGTTTGCAGGTCCACCAAATGAATGCATTGCTAACTAATATAAGAAAGCGCTACCTAACTGGCATTATACAAGCACACAACTGCGCTACATTATCTCGTTGCATTTCGGAAAAGATAACGCTCTGTGGCTGTTATGAGAAACGGGAAAAGATGTTGCAATGTTTGAAAATCTTTTCAGATTGTGATTCTGGAGTCCAATGGTGGAGAGTTGACCTCGAGGCCATCTTCTGCTTGACAAAAATTACCATAGTCAACAGAAAAGACAACGGTAAGAGTGCCTGTGTTTTCATTCCGACACATATAAATAATGTCAAAATTTGAGATTCCCTTTATTGAAACTATTTTACCAGCATTATCATATGGCCAGCTGGAGTCGAACAATTGACAGTCTTAAAGATGCTTGGGTGTGGAAACCGAACTTGTTGTTAATTTAATTGCTATTTTTTTAGCATTACCATGCCATAAAGATATTGGCTTCCCAATGAGACAGCGTGCGAAAAAAATCAGCCAACGTTTAGCAATTGAGTAATAATTCCACATTTTGAGCATCCTGCAGAGCGGTTACTAACTCAACATATATATAAAGTGTCACCGAGAAATGTGAATAGTAGTGCATTGTCCTCTTCACCGGGGGGGGGGGGGGGGGGGGGGGTAAGACAGGTCAATCTGGGATCGATAATGCGCAGCATATGGGCTCAAATTGACACATTTTAATGCATGTTTTTGACAAGCTACAAAAATAGGTTTTCCCGGCCAATTCCACCATGTTTTTGTTCATTTTAACGCCTGGTTCATTCACTTGAGATTGAAATTGATTGATCACGCAGATCGTCATTCGATAATCTTAAATAATCATTCACATTCACTATCATCTTTTAGCTTTACTCGTCTCTGTAAAAGATTCCAATTAAAAGAATCGTATTGTTCATTCATTTTTTTAAATTTATTTATTTAATTATTCATGCCGACAACAATACTGGATAAAATATACGTAATGTAATAAGGTTTTACTTGCAAAGAAAAACAAATCATAAACTACATTTAAAAAAGCTTATTTTCAAATGAATACAGAGCGTCAGCAAAGGGGTTAGGAGAAGCCAAGGGCTTTTATTCCTCCCCCTTACCTTTCCCTACACTGTTAGAAAGTTGGGCAAACCGATTACCCAACGTTGGTACAATAGTCAACATGTTCAACCTTTGGGCAATTTCTTATTAAAAGTTGGGTAATTTGTTCACGTAATTTACTAAAACTGTTGTATAACCACAGCTGTGCACAGACTAATTGTTGGTTAAAGTGGGGTTAAAATGGTACTGCCCAAAAGAAATTTGCCCAACATTTGTTTACCCAACATTTTTACAGTGTAGCCTATATCACCCTTATTATAGTTACTTTACATTAAACAACATTGAAGACAAGTGACTATACAAGACAACAATTAACGATACAATACCAGCAACAAGAAATCAGACATACACAAAAAGGAGAAAAACAACCACACTAATCAGCTTAGTTTTGAGTTTGTTTGTGAAAAATGATTCAGTTCAGGGATCCTGACTGTCCAATGCTATCTGCAAGGTTATTCCAGAATTTGATGCAGCGTTGTAAGGGTCCATTTTTAAACAAAGTGGTTCGATTATGGATTTGATACAAATTACTTCGAGATGAACTTCTCGTTAAATATAAATGAACATCGGCAGATAATAAAATATTTGAACAAATACAAGGTGGCATCAAATCATTCATAAGTTTAAACATAAATTTTCCCAGATTTAGATTGTATATACCTTCCAACATTAATACCTTTAATTTAGCGAATAATGGAGCCGTGTGATCACAATAACCCGCTTTTGAAATAATACGAACGGCTCTCTTTTGTAGAAGGAACAGTTTACCACTTTGTGAGACTGAACTACCCCAAACAATCACTGAGTAGTTAATATAAGGAAGTATAAACGAGTTGTACAAAATAAATATAGTATCAGTTGTAATAAAATACTTTAATCGATTAATAATTCCAATGTTTTTTAAACCTTGGCAGCTACATAACTTTTATGTTTTGTCCAAGTTAAATGACTGTCTATATTAACTCCTAAGAAACTATTTGATACTTTTTTAATCACAGTGCCATTTAGGATCAGGGGGACTGTCTGATCAGAATAATTACGTTTTCCAGAACTAAATATCATATGATTTGTTTTCTTGAGATTTAGCGGTAACTTATTTGAAAATAACCAGGACCCTATTTTGCCAAGTTCCAGATTAAGCATAACACTTGCATCAATATTAACATGTTCGTAGAGTAAACTCGTGTCATCGGCAAATAAGCAAAATGATATAATAAAGTTTCGTCTAGTCTAGCAGTAAGGGGTTGATCGGGCATTCATTTTCATTAATGGGCAAACATCTTTTACCTTTTTCTTAAGCATCTTTTCTTGCACGTCCACATTCCTGCATGTCCGTATACTCCTATACAAATCTGAGTTATCTCAACCTAAATTATCTGACGTCTTCATTCCGTATATGCACACCTCTTTTTTTAAACTAAGTTTTCAGACAGATAAGATGGCGAGCCTACGGGAGGGGAGGGGAGGTGTGATCGTCTGATGAAATCGGACCAAGAAAACAAATGACCCATGTCTTACATACCCCGATGTCTTGCACATGACGAGATCGATGAATCAGAACGAAAAAGAACAGTAAACAAAGTTAAACAGTTACAAGATTCATAACATGTCAACATACAGATTCCCTAATTTCTTTGGTCAAACTTTAAAACAAAGATCAATAGTTTGTTACATCATCCATCCATAATATCAGTTCAGATGTTACATTATACACTTTGCAATTTGTTTATATAAACCTCAAAAGACAATACAAAAAATCATTTTAAAAATCTTATTAATTTGAATGACCGTTTGGTGAAAATGATTGCCCATAAACGAATAAAAAAAGAAAAGCATGGTCATACGTCATATATACGCAGACGTTCGCTAATTTGAATGCCTCAACCGTTAAAGAATGTCTCAAAACTCATTTAAGAATGCAGCAAATGAAGTCTTGAATGCACCAAAACGAAATGGAATGCCCTAACCTAAAACGAACACTAGGAACAAAATCTTGAGTGCTTAAAAATTGAAACTGAATGCCAAAACAGTGAAAAAGAAACATTAATTCGACGAGATGTGTAAAAACCACGCGAATTTGAATGACCATTTTGAATTTTGAATTTGAATTTGAATAACGAAAATGATCAGAAAAATTCGCAAATTGGCCGGGAAAACCTATATTATATTAACAGCTTCTATATACCATTTTCACCTATCACTTGTAACTATTTTAATTGGGAATACTAGTTCGTATGATCTGAATTTCAGAGGCCGGTTCGGAGATAAAACAGGGGCCACACCAAGTGTGCTTGAAATTGTATTTAACAAAGGTTCTAGGTTCTAAAATTTTAATTTATTTTTTCACATACATGAACATCATTATTAGCAATATCATCATCCGATTACTGCGTGCCTTATAAAACAGAATTGAGGCACTTACACGTTTGGTACGGTATACAGGGTGTCTCTATAAAAAGTATACCCATTTTAAAATTCAAATTATCGCAAAACTACACAATATTTCAGAAAAAGAAAAATACCTGTGGAAAGCTTGGAATGTCCTCTGTCCATTGGTATGAGGTTCATTATGTCACTGTCTGGATGACTGAACAAAAAATACAGTTATGAAAGGTGTCGAAATCAGCACTGTGACAAGTTGTTTTCTGGAATGACAAAGCTCAGACAGGTGTTCTTCACAATTTCTTTGCTGTTACGTAAGACTGCTGTTACGTAAGGTCAGGGATGACATTTATGCATCACATTATGTAAGTATTCTTGGATGCACCAAAAGTGTTGCATGCCACAGAAAAAGTTCATACCAACAGCAAACATGGTGCAGCTCACAACTCAACAGAGGACATTTGTTGTCAAGACATACCATGAGACAAGAAGTTTCATTGCTGTCCAAAATGCCTTTAGGGACCACTTTCCTGAGAGGCAAGTGCCAACCAAAATGACTATTTGGAAAAATGTGAGAAAGTATGAAGAACACGGGACAAGCTTAAACCGTAACAAGGGACATTCTGGGCACAGACGAACTGGAAGGTCAGAGGAACATATCAACGTGGTTAGAGAGGCGATCGAAGGTAACCCAACGCTAAGCACCAGGAGGAATGATACAGGATTACCTCGTGCTACCTTCAACAGGATCACACGTCTGGATTTGCATCTCCATCCTTATCACATCCATGTTCAACATCAACTCCTACCAGCTGACCTTGCCAGACGACTTGCCTTTTCACAATGGTTTGTGGATAAATGTCACAGAGATCCACAGTTTCTGCAGTTCCTTAGTATCGGAGATGAGGCAGCCTTTTCCATGAATGGGAAAGTGAATTTTCATAACGAGCACATGTACGCTGAACTGCATCATCCACCGGGTTTTTCTTATGACGTGAACATGAGTAGGGAGAAAGTTAATGTGTGGATTGGACTTTGTGGTAATGGATCATTGTTAGGACCATTTTTCTTTGAAGGAAATTTGAACGGACAGGCATACCTGAATATGATCAATGACTTTGTGGTACCAGAGATGGATCAGATCTTCCCTAGACAGCGACGTGGAGCCTTCAGACGGGTGTGGTGGGCTCAGGATGGAGCCCCTGCACACAGACTTATTGCTGTGAGGAATCGTCTAGCAGAGCTTTTTGGTAACCGGGTGATTGCATTATTCCACCAGGTTGAATGGCCTGCAAGATCACCAGACTTGACACCATGCGACTTCTTCCTGTGGGGTCACTTAAAAGGCAAAGTGTTCACCACACCCCCAGCTAACATTCAGGAGTTAAGAGCCCGGTTAGTGGATGAAGTGAATCATCTCCGCCAAGATCATGGGATGGTAAGGCGAGCAGTAACAGACATGACACGAAGATGCCAACTATGCATCGTCAGAAATGGTGGGCATGTGGAGGGTACAGCACCCTAAATGTGTCGGGTAGCCTACATGTAAATACCACAATTAAAAAAAAGGATCAGAAAAATGGTGTTGTTTCTTCATTCATTGTCCGGTCACCACTGTCTACAAACTTGTCACAGTGCTGATTTCGACACCTTTCATAACTGTATTTTTTGTTCAGTCATCCATGACAGTGACATAATGAACCTCATACCAATGGACAGAGGACATTCCAAGCTTTCCACAGGTATTTTTCTTTTTCTGAAATATTGTGTAGTTTTGCGATAATTTGAATTTTAAAATGGGTATACTTTTTATAGAGACACCCTGTATAGGTACAGATTTATTATAACGTCTACCGGTATAGTGGACAGTTTCACTGTGGGCCTAAAGCCTGGTTTCCATATCGACGCAAGAAACGCAGAGAGCAACACAAACAGCACCCAAACTACAACGCCTGCCCAGACATATGAAAACATTTCCTCTGTAAACGTCGTGGGCAACCCGGACGGACGTAAACTATCTCAAAGACAATCGGCAAAGTTGATTTTGGTTCAACTTTGCCGATCATCTGCGTATTCCTAGCGTTTGCTCGCCAATCGTTTCGGTGAATGGAAACACATTTCCGCCGTGTTGCGTCACAGAATCAATTCCACAATGCCATGCAGAGTACACGATGTTTCCGCTTGTATGTTATTCGGCGGCTCCTACAAAACATGAGACTCGAAACACAAAAGAGTCTGCACTCGAATAAAAATGATTTGTTGAGGCCGCCATATTGGACAAGCTAGCTAGCTGCATGGACGCAATCATTACGTCGCGTATCGGATCGATCGCAGCTCCATGCAGCTCCATCCAGCTACGTCGCAGCACGTCCCGCTTGCGATATTTTTTCCGTAGGCGGGTGAAGCAATTTTCATGAATAACTCAGTGGTTGCATTCACTGCATAGCTATAGCACTTAGGTTCTCGGTCTCTTTTCTGTGACGTTCTGTTCCATTATAATGAATAAACATAACTTTCTCATCAAAACTACTGAATTATTCATGATTATTGCTTCACCCGCCTACGGAAAAAAAATGCGAGTCCCGCTTTATATATACGAAGGTTCTGCGTACTGGCTGCGCTGTCTGCGAAGCTTGAAGGCGCAACGGCGATATGGTAACTAGGCTTAACAGAATGGTCACACTATCTAAACTGAAAGTCCATGCATGACCGTGCCGGTTGTTTTGCTCAGTTTAATTTGTTAACATATTTCATTAAACACTGTAAATGTGCAACAGATTTGTTTTCCGATGATACGATTTTCCTCTGAAGCACGTGCAGTTTTGCGGAACAAAAACATTTTACCGGTCTTGGCGTAAAGCCAGGTTCTTCTCAGTAGGGTATGTTTGAAAGGGGCCATGGCTATTTTTTTTATGTAAGCCAGTCCATTTTCACTACATAAGACCGGGACTTAAGCAGGCACTTAAGTATCAAAATTTCAGAACAAACTTTAAAATTTTCGTTAAAAAAGTGAGCCATGTTTTTGCCCGGCAAAATATTTTGCAAAGATGGTGGTGCTGAGGGTAGTCTAATTTGTTCATATTAACGCACAATATATGACGCGACATCGTCCACTTTACACGATTTTGACAAAGAAAATTTACAAACAAAAACAGTCGTCAGACAGTTCGCTCATCGTTCTCATTGTAATTATTAATTTGTATGTATAAACTCAACATTTGACAGGCTGGCGATTAGGAGGTGCTGTAGTGCGGGCTGGTTTGAACTTCAATTTCTCAGGAAACAGAATGATTGGATCCAGTGTTACAGACAGTCAAGCTCAGAATGGAGCAATAATTGATTTCATGGTGGACCCTATTGTCTCTGCTCGGTACGTGAGCGTGCATTTAGATACAGATAATAAATGCCTACAGTTGGCTGAGGTCATGGTTGAAGAAATCAACACTACCGCAGCAGACACGATCACTGCCACTGGTAAGAACAATGTTCAATTTTGAAATGTTCAATATGAAATATCCTTTCGGTTTGCGGTAACACCATGTGTTTATCTCAACTAACGAGAGGTATGGGTTCTGAAAAGAACCTTATCGCACAACTCGTATCTCAACCTTCGTTAAATGAGAAGGGTTCAAGGGAGAACCAATTTCGTGCAACTCGTTTTCTCTACTGTCTATAAGTGAGAAATATGGTTCAGGGAGAACCATGGGGACTTCTCGGGTTGTTCTTCGTCAGGAGATTAGAGCAGGATAATCGAAACGTTGAGAACAACCCGAGAAGTCCCCATGGTTCTCCCTGAACCATATTAACCCATGAAGTCCCCATGGTTCTCCCCTGAACCATATTTCTCACTTATCGACAGTAGAGTAAACGAGTTGCACGAAATTGGTTCTCCCTTGAACCCTTCTCACTTAACGAAGGTTGAGATACGAGTTGTGCGATAAGGTTCTTTTCAGAACCCATACCTCTCGTTAGTTGAGATAAACACATAGTGTTACCGCAAACCGAAACGATATCGATATTCCACCATGCAAAGCCTCAAAACTTATATCAATATGAAATGTTATCCAGTTGTTCTGAGAACCACATACAACGGGAGGGGGGGGGGGGGGTGAGTTGGTCTCATACAACCGTTACGGTGGTAGTTAGGTCTATAGGTCTGAAAATCGAGATAATGTCTTTGGTAACCGTATCTAATGAAGATATTCTCTATTTCGATCTGGACTCAAGAAAACTGCAGGATGGTGGGGCTGGCAACCTAGTGGCCAACCCCGGCCCACCATCCTTGTAGTAGCCCTTTACGAGATGCGATCAAAAAGTTCCGAGACTGTTCCTTTTGCGAACGAACGGAGCGCAGCACAGTAGTAATGCGCATATAGTAGGTGTAAGCAATAACTTTCGTGAATAAGTATTCCAAGTTACATCGCTTGATCAACATCAGCAACTGTGTTACACGCATTTTTGTGACCACTGGAACGTGCGCATTTGCGATTTCACTATGGACCTGAATCCCGAGCAGAAGCAGCACCGTGTCAAAGTCTGCGGGGATCTCAGTCAACAGGCCCGGGATGACCCAAACTTCATGTCGAGGATCATCAGCGGTGAAGAGAGTTGGGTCTACGGCTACGACCCAGATACCAAACAGCAGTCTTCGCAGTGGACGAGGCGAAGAGCCCGCAGTCTCCAAGACCGAAGAAGGCGCGTCAGGTCAGGAGCGCAACCAAGAGCATGCTCATCGTTTTCTTTGACATTCGCGGGGTTGTGCACCGTGAATTCATCCCCCAGAGTCAGACTGTCAACGCTGAGTTCTACTGCACCGTTCTGAGACGTCTGAGGGAGAAAATTCGGCGCAAACGGCCTGAACTGTGCCGCGCTGGCAATTGGGTGCTCTAACATGACAACGCGCCCGCTCACAGCGCGTTGAAAACGCGCGAGTTTTTTGCCCGCAACAACACAATCGTCGCTTCCCACCCCCCTACTCGCCGGATTTGGCTCCCTGCGACTTCTTTCTGTTCCCCAAAATGAAGTTCAAGCTGAAGGTTCGCCGTTTTGACACTGTGGAGGAGATCCAGCGAGAATCGCAGATGGCGCTTGACGCGCTTACAGAACGGGATTTCCAGGGAGCGTTCCAAGCGTGGCAGGAGTGCTGGGAGCTGCACAAGGGGACTATACTTTGAAGGGGATGGCGGCCAGATTTAAATCACGTACCGGTACGGTTTTGCTTGTTATAGGCGCAGTCTCGGAACTTTTGATCGCACCTCGTACACAGAATAGCTTTGTCCTTGTATTTGAGCTATACTTCCATAAAAATAAATCAATAAAAAGTGTAAGCTACATTTCGCAAATATTAATATAAGGTAAATCTGACTGTGACTGAGGTGTATACCAATAGAGTACCAAAGTCTGACGTCAGTTGGCACGACAACTGGCTCCAAACAAATGGAGATTTCGACTGTTCCTTTGTTAACAACCAGTCATGCAAACACATTAATATTGACACAAAATAAAAGTATTCTGGTTCCAAACATTGCATTGACGTCATCATTTTGGTACTCTATAACCGTTGACTAATTCAATCACAGGTAGAATGCGTTGTAGAAAGTACTTTCAACATGGATATCTGATTGAATAACGTGGAAAATCTTTTGAATTTCTTTGGCATCATTGCACTAATAGCGATTTCCATACCAGAAGAAGTAAAAGTGTCAATACAAAAATGGAACCCAACGGTGCAGGCATTGGAAAACGTGTTGGTTCCTGCCATGCAGTTTGGGGAAAAAAGATCTAAAATGTGTTGTTTTTGTAGAAAACATGGATTTTGCCGTCGTTGCCAATCCTGCTCTCCTTGGCCAGACTGGAGACAACGATGCGGTAATCACAGCCTACAGAGTTCACAGTGACATCGCCGCTTGTGTTTCTTTCAACCGTCTACTGACGACAGGAGGCCGAAACGAGGCGCTTCCTAAGGGTTCAATGGCAGTAGCTGATCCACCTACGGCACGCTCTTCAACACTGCGCATCACATTACCTGAAGCCGGTGGGATTGACAGGACAGGTGTTTTCTACTCGGAAGCAGTCAGGAATGGTACGGCCACCAGGATACCCATCATAATTCTCCCCAAGAATGGTATGATGATTTTAGTATTTACTTTCATTTAATTCAATCCAATCAAAAATTAAAAAAAACGACGGCCAACATTTACAACATGAAGTAGGATGAACATAAAGTTTTCTTGAGACAATAGATCTCATATTGTTTTTTTTTTTTTTCTTTTAGAAAGTGGTATTCACTTGCGACCTCTGCAACGAACACAGATCGCAAATATCGGAGACGCAGTAGTGCTGCGGATGCTCAATGTAAATGCACCAAGCAACGAATATAGATGGAGGCACAATGGAGGAAACGTCAGTGAGTCTTGGAACAACCAGCTTAATGTGTCCATCATGAATGTTACAATGGCTGATGAGGGAGTGTACACATGTTTTGCTTCAGGCCATGAACAACAACAGCTTCATGCAATCATGAGACTCATCGTGAGAGGTTTGTTTCAAGACTTGAAGCTTTGCACCTGTATTTTACAATTTCTGACCACTCCCTATCCTAAAACAAATCAATGACCGCTGCAAGACGTTTTGAGTTTTTTGTGGTATCAGCCTATGTTGTTACTATTTTATATTGCAGAAAGAACCTAAATATTTCTTTTGTGAAAGCAGGTTGTCCTGCGGGGATGTGGAACCGACCGTCATGTCAAAATACCTGTCCTCACTGCTACAACGGAGGTGTGTGCGATGACAAGACAGGGAGATGTATCTGTGCTCCAGGCTTTAGTGGCGGAAGTTGTGAGCAAAGTGAGCAGTTTTATATGATTTTGCTGACATGAATATATAAACAGTGAACAGTTATAGTCGTAAACAGTTTTCAAACATTCTGAGGCATTCGCTTTGTATTTTCACAATAATGCACGCAAAAACACAATTGGCATTTTCCCTTTGTCGAAAACTATAACAAATCCAAGTTTAAACATTATGGGTAAAGCATGATTTTAACTGTATAGCCGTTCTTAAATTTAAACAAAATAAAATTAAACCAAGTTCAAAAAATATATTTTAAAAATTGTGAATAAGAAAAATCGTTTACACTATGTGTAATTTAAATATATTACAAACTTGACGTCAAATTAAACTGTTTCAACGAAAAATATTTCCTGTTTCAGCAATTTATAGTGATGCATTAATCAAACAAACTTTTGTTAAATATTCAGTTCACGGTCGCAAACTCAATCATTGTACCACGTCGCTTCCTTTCAGTTTACGGTCGCCATGTCTTCGGCCAGAATGCCCGTCAGAGCTGCTCTGATAGCTCCAATCCACACAACGATGCTTGCCGAGGTCGTTTGTTTTGTCTTCCTGATCCTTATGGATGTTCGTGTGCTGCTGGTTATACGGGACTAGACTGCATGCAAGGTCAGAGATCAATTGAAATTAATGTATCATTTAATTGATGTCGCTGTTTTGCAGTCTTGTTGACTTGACTTGCTGACTTGACTTGAATCGGACTCGAGTCGCAATTATTTTGACTTGAGACTTGACTTGACTTGGAAAAAAAATGACTTCGGACTTGACTTGACTTGACTTGACTTGAAAGAACATGACTTGAAAGAACATGACTTGTGACTCGACTTGACTTGAATAAATTTGACTTGCTGACATTAACACTTTTGTTAAAATAAACACAAACATACAGGTATCAGTTTAAAAACAAGCCTACAGCGCATATACAGCAAGCTGGGTGTCCAGTTCGTATGCAGGGCCGCAGCGCTGGCCGAGCCGCATGGAGAAGTACGTATGCAGGGCCGCAGCGCTGGCCGACCGCATGGAGAATTGTCAAAATGGCACACCAGGTTGATTTTGTACAGTGCATGCGTGCTATCTATATGCATTGTCATTTTGTCTTTGGAATTCTTATTTACTAACAATTGACTCGAGACTTGGTACTGGACTTGAACAAAATTGACTTGGGACTTGACTTTGAAAAAAATTTACTTGGGACTTGACTTGACTTGGGAAAATTTGACTTGCGACTTGACTTGACTTGAGAAATAATGACTTGGTTACAACACTGCTGTTTTGCAAGACTGGTATGTCATTGATTCCGCGGTAGAAATTGCGAGAAGGAATTGTGCAGGCATCTGTTCAGCTGGCCACACAATAATACAAACACGGAATTACACTTCATTGAATACACAAATTCCCTTTTTATTGTAAACCAATAAACTAAATAAATCCACAACCAAAGTAAAGCCAATGGTATCAATGCCTTCTAAGATCTCAATATTTTCATAATCGCTACCACAGTATTCTGAAAGAAACTAAAAACGCTTATTCTTTAGAATGTGTTGAGGGGATGTACGGAGCTGACTGTAAGCAGACGTGCCACTGTGCACCAGGAGGTACCTGTAAAAGTGATACTGGAGAATGCAGCCAAGGTGTGTTGACTCACTTTGTGTCAGGGTATTACATTTTTTCTAATGACCAATTAATAACTGTACTTATCTTTGAGTACTTATTTAAAAAATGTATCAAAAAACACGAAATTAACTTTAACAGAAAGTTATATACAGTATATGGAGAAATTGACAAGTGCGGGGCTTGATCCCTGCAACGTCCGGTTACCGTTCTGGCGCTCTACCAACCGAGGTTTATACCTTGCCCTATGGTGGCTCTCTCCCACGTCTGTCGTACATTTTTGTTCTGGGGGCGCCAGCCAGATTTGATAAGCCCATGGTACTTTTGTTTAGCCAAGATCACGCCCCGGGCGGCAGTGTGTGTCACTCATCGAGAATACGACTGTTGTTAAAACAAGCAATTGCTATTTCCATGGTTTCTTTGTTTGATTTTAATCTTTAATTAATATATATATTAAACATCAATTTTTTTTATTCCAGAATGCCAACCGCCGTATTACGGAAGAAATTGTCAGTGCTCAAGTAAGACTTTCACGAGAAAATGTCTTTGGGTTTCTTTTGACGAATATAATTGACCTATCGTCGTTTACGAGTTAATCACGCCCCTTAGACAACCCTATGGAAATTTTGTGTGGTAATTTTTGTTTGTCCCAGATTTTGCGCGTTCCACGTGGAATTATAATTGATGTGATTGGACAATAATTCACAAGCTGCGTTGACGCGATTCGACCGCGATAGGTCAATTGAGAGCGAGATCCGTTTGTTTAATGAACTTACATCGACGGTGGTATTTCTATACTGAAGATGCATGGGCTAAGTAATGTGCTCAGTCTATTTTGATGATGTTCAGTGAAATGAAATGAACACTGAAAACCAATTTGCCTTAAAGACTAACGTAATTCAGACTCATGTCTGTACCGTCTTCCACAGTGAGTGCCAGCAGGTCTAATTACGAATTAAGTAAACAAAATGGGAGACTTCAGACTTTGGCGGAAGTCGACAACTGATCTCTATATAAACTGGATAGCTCATTGACCGTTGCGCGCAGTACAGGTGACTGTAGCCAGTAGCTGTCATCACTGATCTCTATGTAAACTGGATAGTGCATCGGCTGTACAAGTTGAAGCCGCCATCCACAATATTAACACTCCCAAAACAACAAGTTTGACAACCTTGTCCCCAGGGTCTACTTTTAATATCGTTCTTTTTACACAAAGATCAGTGGTAAAATGGGAGTGGTAATATGGCGGCTACTAGCTTCAGCTGCTTGAACCGCACACAATGGCTAATGAGCTATCCAGTTTAAACAGAGATCAGTGGCTGTCATATTAACACTCTCATTTTACCACTATCTCTATATGTAAGGAGAACGAGGGTAAAGGTATACAAGGCTGACAAACCCATGTGTTAACATGGCGGTCGGTGACCTCAACTTGAACAGCCAATCCGCTATCCAGTTTACATACAGATTAGTGCAGTGGATTTACCGGTACTTTGCCATTCGTGCGCATGTTCAGAACTAGCAAAAGGGATCGGTATGTCTGCTGCCACCAGCGTCTCAAAAGTCTCCCATTGGCATTTAAACGTTTGCTTTGGGCTTTATCCTCATCTTGGCAAGCGACAAAATGACATCAAGGAACATGTTATAAATTTAAAAAAAGTTTTATTCAGTGTTTGATTCCTGCTTCAATCAAGCTCACTTCTTTCTTCCACAGCTCAACTAAGCATACATGATTTAAAAGTGACAGTTGGTCCTGTGCTCATTGTCATCACCTGGCAACCAGACCCATGTTCCTCTGGCTACAATCTGTCGTATGCATTGACTAAAAGAGGCAAATTTGAGCAGATTGCATCTCCGGAACGTCAAGAAATCCTCAGCGGGGAAACAGCACGTCGCATAATTCCGCTTACCACCCTAGAGTCTTGTGCTGAATACACAATTTACATCAGCCCACTTTACAATGGTAGTACGCACGGACCCGAAGAGTCAACATCTGTAAGAATTCCGCGAAAAAATGGTAATCAATTGGTTCAATACCATTTCTGTTACTGACAACCGTTTTATCATTTTATACAGAAGTTATACATTTTTAAGATGTCAACACATCTGACATACAATGTATATTTTTTCTGACGTAATCAGTTATTGAAGGATAGATTTTGGAACACTTCGAAGAACTCGCTGTATTAAACTCTTTTTTTTTTCAGAAGTATATAATTCTATTTTGTTAAAGGTTACCTGTTTAAGGTTAGCCTTCTCTCTACCCCGTAAAAAAGTTAAAGATTATGTATCAATTTCATTTTTTACGAAATTAAAGATAGCCGTCAACATTCAGAGCGTTTACGAAACGTATCATTTCAGAATTATCCAAGAATTATATTCACGTTGTGTTTTCATCGAATTGCCATTTTAGGTGTTTACTAACGAAAATGATTTCGGTTTTTGTATTTTTTCAGAAACAACATCAGTTTCCTCATTTGAGTGGGCGTCTGAGGATCCATTTAGTTTAACACTCAGCTGGGCACCTGTAATCTGCGCAGACTTCTACGAATTGAAGTATGCACTGAGTAACAGAGATGGCTGCGAGTCTATCAACCCAGTTACAAACTCCACTACGTCCACGTACCTAGGAAATACAACAAAGACCACAATATCGGGTTTGATGCCAAACTCGAAGTACGAAGTGCAAATCAAGGCCAGTGTCAATGGCAGTTTCGGACAAACATGTGTATCTGATCTCATGACCAACACATCAGGTATATATATATGAGTGAATATGATATGACATTGTATATGAACAATTTTCCGTCCGAGTTAGCAATTCCTTTGAAGGTTAACGTTTGACAAAAATAATTATTACATTTGTGGAATAATCATTCCAGCCATAGATACTGCGCGTTTGACAATTTATTTTTGTTTTGTTCTGAATAGAGCCATCTAAACCACCTATAAACGTGACGGTCACTTCCCTAATGCAACGCAAGCTGAGCTTTTCCTGGATGAAGCCACCGTGCGGAGGACGACGCGGTGTTATCACAAGCTACCCATACAAGTTGATTACAAGTGGCTCACCTACTCGGGGTTTCACATCGTATGAGAATGTGACCATAGATGAGTTGATTCCCTTCACCAATTACAGTTTTCAAGTTGCTGCAAACACGAATGCCGGTGCTGGACCATACAGTGCGAGTGTGACTGCACAAACTCGAGAAGCAGGTCAGTGTGGCTTTTGCGAACACTAAGACTTTGAAAACTCGAAAAGAGCTTTTTCTCTGGTTTTCTCACATTTCATTTGATTATTAATCATTTCCTGTTGTGTTCTTACATTTTGTGCAATACAAACTCAATTCCATCTAATCTGTTCACCAGAACCTACCGTTCCCTTGGATGTCGGGATACAGGACGCTGATGATGTTTCTATTTTACTTGTGTGGTCGCAGCCAAATCCAGCACATGGTCTAATCACTCGTTACAATATTCGATACTGGAGTGCTGGGTACATGAACACCACGATGGTTAACGTCAATGTGACGCAATTGATGCACCGCATAAACAACCTTACAACAAATACAATGTACCTTCTTCAGGTAATGTTCAATATTTTGTTTATATAACACCATCTAAACCATATAAACCTACTTACCTGGAAAGCCCTCAATGACAGCGCACCAACATATCTGCAGGATCTCTTCACCCAGTATTCCCCTAATCGCCACCTAAGGTCATCTGACAAACATCTTCTTGTGACACCAAGGACTAGAACATCGTATGGGGACTATGCCTTCTCAGTTACGGCGCCCACTCTATGGAACTCTTTGCCTCAGGAAATTCGTAGCTGTCAATCTTTACATACCTTCAAATGCCTTCTTAAAACATTCCTGTTTAACTCAACTTATAATTAGATTGCTGGTTTTGTTTCAAGTATACATACATGTACATGTATTTTTAATTATTTGTAGAGTTCTGGACAGTTTCTTTTCTTCAAGCGCCTCGGAATATGTCTACATAGATAGATGGCGCTTTACAAATGCTTGTATTATTATTATTATTATTATCTACACGATTCATCCAGTGCGGATAACGTAACCCAGATGATAACGTATATTTGACGAAATCGATACCAGTCGCCATACTAACGATATAACTAAAACGTTTCGACATAATCCAGGCATATGAATCAAGAAATAATTTCCTTCATAATGTTTTAAGTTTAGTTTACAAAAGACGTTTATTACGGTTATAAAGTGGGGAAAAATAGTAACGAGAATAGTGCAAACCCTATAGGACTTGTGGTAATTATCAGTTGAATACATTGCAGGTGCAAGCTGTGACGTCTGTGGGTGCAGGTCCTTGGAGTAATGCCGTCAATGCCACGACAATAATAGGAGGTAACGAAATATTAAGTATGCATGTAGTTTGATCTTAGTATTTTTCAACACCAAGTTGTTAAATAGCATCATTATCGAATACTAATATTCATTTCACTAGACTCATCCGTTTTCAAATCTTGTGATATTTCAGTTCCTGGACCCATCCGGAATCTCATTTGGACAGAGAGAAAGGAATTGGCAATAACCTTGGATTGGGACCCACCAATCGCATCCAACGGAAAAATCCAAAATTACAGAGTACGTATAGTATGATTTTAGTGATCTTCCGTTCGGGGTTTAAAACTATAGCTAATTTAGGCTGACCATTTCTACTTTTCATTACAATTTCTATAATTATTTAATTACATTTTCAAAAAATATTTCAAAATCCAATGGATAACACTTTCACAGAAAGAATAAAACTGCCAACACGTTAGGATAAAAACATAGTTCAAGACAGTTATTTTTTAACGTCAAGGTTATTTTTTTAACGTCAAGTGTACAAGCAATTTCAAGGGACTAAATTAGTACTGTTTTATTGTGGTGGGTAAGTACGTAGTTCTCCAACTGGGGGCGTCTATTTTAGACATATTTCCTATTTCCGGGGTAGAGTGCTCAAAATAGAAACAAACAATTCGTGGCCCAGATATAAGGCTGTATTATGCATCTAACTATCATTGTTATTTGCCTTTTCTACAACATGTATTTTGTGATTAGCAGTGATATCAACCTTTCAGGCGCAACCCAGATGCCATCTCTCCCTTGATACGCTTAAATAAAAAAAAAACATTATGTGTAAACGCATTTAGTTAGACTGTTCGAGACCCGTTTTGCATTGTGTTCTTTTTCAATTACTTAATTAGGTCAAGGGCATGCAAATCAAACATTCTTTTCCCCTAACCTACCATTTAAATTAGTGTATGAACTTGCAGTTTTTTTCTATTTCATAAGCATTGTGAAGCTCAAATCATTTACTTTCCAGATTGATTGACACTGAATGACTGTATCTCTATTTCTCACTCTGTAATTTAAAATCAAAACATCGTTCTGCACCTCATTTTGCAAGGTGGAGTACAGGATCTTAGAGAAACCTTATCAACCGGATTTTACTGCAGAAGATACATACTTAACAAGGACAACGGCGAGTGCACCATTCACCGTAGACAATCTGAAACCAGGAACAAAATACCAGTTCAGGATTGCAGCCAATAACCAAGTACACACCGGAATTCCAGACTCCATCGAGGTGTATACGAGACCAAAATCGGGTTAAGTGTTTTTCTTTCGTTACAATTTTGGTGTTTGTATATATAATCGTAGCTTTCTGGTACCTCCTGGCTTTATACCATTCAGCCATCCCTGGATCATGTAAGGGTGTCTGAGCGCGAAACTCGGCTTTCCGCTTGCTCCCATCAATACACTTCGGCTATACGCAAATGTAGAACGAAAAGCTATATGCCAACACTGTGAACTCGTAACAATGGATTTTGTGCCAAGTAACAATGGATTTCCATTGTTAGTGCACCGTTTTTCTTTTGTTAGATGTTCACAGTGCAAGAGCTTTTGCCTCGTTCTGCCTGGTGCATGTTTGCTCCATCCTACGATCTCTTTTGCTCCGAGAGGAATTTCAATTCCTATACCATAAATGCTTCTTTAGCCCTTTTCACATATACACTAGACAACTCTCGGGGTTAACGCGGGGTTGAAACTGCGACGTTTCACACTTAGGCCTAACTTGTAATAGACCCCGCGCCAACCCCCGCGCCAACCCCTACCCCGAGACTGATTGGAAGATACTTTAATAACCAGAAAATCAAAAGGTCATGTGTTCATGACCTGTGACCCAGGGAAAATTTACTGCAACTTTTTTGGACAAACTCACTGCAAAATGTTGCATGGAAATTAAACACTTCAGAAAACCTATTCATACTGATAGGAAATCTATGAATAATGTAAGTTGGCAGTGCCACGGATTTTTCAAACACTACCGTAACATTAATTGTATTTGTTTTGTATGCTTCCATCAAATAAACGTTTTATCTTTTTTGTAACAGATATTTCCGCACCTGAACAACCACAGATATACTTGAACGAAGCCACTGACACAACCGTGACAATTGGTCTTGTATCGTCGATGTCTTACGATGATGAATACATAACGTAAGCATTTCTCTCAGAAACGAAAGATAGCGATTTTGTTGGTTTTTGTTTTAGGTATTATTTTTTTTCTTCAAAGTTATTACAACTTATGGCAGTGAACTTGCAAATAAAATATTAAGTTTTTGTGTTTGAATCTGAAAAACACCTAACAAAATTGACTGCGATTACAATTTTGGTAACTTTGTGTCTAAACTTTGCACGTTTAAATAAAAGCGTATACTAATACACGTTTTCTGACTTTGGTGAAGCAGACTTTGTATTCAAACATCCACAGATTAGTCCACTTCTTTTATTGGGTGTGTACTAACATTGTGAATGATTTTGCAATCCCCTAAAGCTGAACAATTACTCAACAACAAAAGTTTGTTTCATTAGCTCATACGTCATTCATGTCAAGAAGATCACCACGTCTGTGAGGAAGAGAGACGTTTTAGACGCTAAAGATTATATGGACTCCCCTGACGAATACATAGCAGCCGAATTGCCGAAGACGGTACCGGAAAAGTTCGTCGTTGGAGATTCTATAATGTATGGAGGCTATTACAATGCACCTCTTCAAACAGGCGCTGGTTATGAGATACGTGTTGGGTCAGTCAGCAAAGGGGATGAGATGGTATGTTTGTGTTTCAATACTATAACAGGTGTCCATCAGTACTTTAAACGTGCTATGTCAATCTTCAGTTTAACAAAACAAAATGATCTAAACTGTGTGTCGTAATCATCGCATCTCATTTTTTTCTTGCAGGAGGTTTTCGTAACGTATACGATGCCAATAAACGTTACAGGTAATTTCCAACTTCTAGACCCGTTTAAGTTTAATTTGTTTGCAGGGGATGACGTTTTTGTCTGTGAAATGAGAAATTTATGCTGGCTATCACTTTTTCAGAGAACAAACGTATACATGTATCACTCTGTTAATGACCACATGGATAATACAGCACACCAAGTGTAATATTTGGACAAAAGCTATAACTGACAGTGTAACTGGTGTTATTTAGTAAAACGGCAAAAAAAACGCCAGTTCGTCCATTCACCATGTCTTTATCTATCATTTCAGAGAATTTCATTAACCCGAGCTTCACTTAACTGTCCAAAATGTGTTTACTGCTCAGTAATTTCTTTTAATCATCACTATTCAGAAAGAAAGTTTTTATTCTTTTATTATTTGATACCCTTGATGAGGAAACAACCTGTGTTTATTGACGATATTGTTTTCACTTCACATTAATTTGTTAACAGTCATGCGGCAACTCCAAACCCAGCCTCCATCAGGAATTGTGGCCGCAGTTGTTGTCGTAGTCATCATTGTCATCATATGCTTCGTCATCATTGTCATTGTCTATAAAAGGTAATCACTTGTTTAACCGCGAACATTATTTTCTACTCAAAATGGAAGGAACTGCATCGTAAAATTGGGGGTAAGGAACCTAGTTTTAAATATCGTCTCACCACGCGCTGTGCATGTTCTGCAGTGGGAAATTTTTATTAACTCATCTGACTAAGTTTACAAAATACCGATTGTGGAAAATTGCAGACGGTTCCTTAATATTATAAGAAAAAGCATGTTTCAACAGTCGTTCCTACATGACTGTCATGATTATTTAAATGTAAATTACTTCCCACAAAAGGACTTATTTGGCAAAATATAATGTATCTAGGAGAAGAATCAATCAAGCGAAACAACCATCGGATGTTGACGGTGTGATGGAGTCGTCAGACATCCCACTTGAGCAAAAAGGCAAGGCAGTTGCTCCTACTTTTCTTCACAAAATTTGCTATTTCCTCGCTCGTCTTAATTGCCTTTTGGTACTCATTTGGTGCCCATTATTCTTGAACTCACAAATCTTGGTTTTTGTTTAAATACAACTAGTACCAAAGGAAGCATTTTCACCACAACCTCAATCGAAGATTCTGGTATTTCTCTGAACACGGCATCAAACGATACCATACATCGGCGTCTATACGTTTCACTGCCTCGTTTCACGTTTTATAGCCTTCATATTGATCGAAACCGTGACTCAAAACATCAAAAATGTGTATTATTTGTTCCGTAATGGAAAATGATTCCGATTTTAAAATTTACCATATCCAAAAAAAATTGTTCAGACCATGCGTTTTTCTAAATTTTACGTTGTTCAAAGAGAGGTACATGAATCTTGATTACAAACTACAGTGGTGTGCAAAATTATTCGAACACTTGGCATATTTTAGGTACTTTAGTTGTTTGTGATGAAATGGCAATCAAATATACCAATGTACATTCAAATGAAACCCTCTGGAATGAATTTGGAACAGCATTTGTGTAAAAACTCTGCCTGAAAGATGTGCCGCAGTGATTGCTGCCAAGGGTGGACACACCAAATATTAGAGTAAAGTTTGATAACAAAGATGGTAGGAGTGGCAGATACTAATGTGAGCTACATGTATACTTTCACAACAATTACCTTTTCTATTTAATACAGGTAAAAAATGTAAACCAGGCATTGTAAGGCATTAAATATCTATTTCTTCAGATAATTATGTCAAGTGTTCGAATAAATTTTCACACCACTGTAACATCAATTCATATACAGCGGACACAATTCCTGATACATCAACTGCAAGAAAGCCCAAACCTGCACCTAAGCCTCGACAGAATCAGACAGAAACGCAACCAGTAAGAGACGAGAAAGAATCGGGAATATTTACTCCACCGCCTCCAGTCCGCTTGGAGGACCTAGCGGAGTACATCCGCATCAAAGAATCTGCAGGCAGGAATGATTTTGAGGCAGATTACAAGGTAAACTGTTTGACACATGTTTGATTACACACGCTAAAATCTTAGTTAATTCACAATTTTTTAGTGCGTTAATGTTAACGCCTAGTTGAATGTAACATTTACTGTAGTTTTTGCCCTATTATGACGGACAAAATAGAATTTGTATTTACCCAACTCAAATAGCGTGTTCATCATATCTCGAGAAGATTAATACATTGAAGGTCGTAGACTATTCCGAGGACAGCATTTTCTTGGGTGGCACGAGGCTCGCGCGAGACGCGATTAGCTACACTGCAAAAACTGTGGTGTTAATCTAACACCATGTGGTCTTTATATTGGGCGAGTGGTCCAATATAAACAGCACATTGTGTTAATTTAACACCACAGTTTTTACAGTGTAGTGTGCACGCGCTCCGAGCTTTTTGGACCAATAGGGTCACCAAAATGCGCGCGCGCCTCGTCTTTAAACACGCGTGCGCCGTGTGGTTGGGTGCTTTGTGCCACCCAAAAATGGCTTCTAATTTTGTTCGCTGGATTAGTCTACGAGGTGCGATCAGAAAGTTCCGAGACTGTTCCTGTTGGGAACGAACGGAGCGCAGCCTAGTAATGTGCATATAGCAGGTGTAAGCAATAACTTGCGTGAGTAAGTATTCCAAGTTACACCGCTTGATCAACATCAGCACCTGTGTGACAGCCATTTTTGTGACCACTGGTACGTGCGCATTTGCGATTTCACCATGGACCTGAATCCCGAGCAGAAGCAGCACCGTGTCGAAGTCTGCGAAGATCTCCGTCAACAGGCCTGGGATGACCCAAATTTCATGTCGAGGATCATCAGCGGTGACGAGAGTTAGATCTACGGCTACGACCCAGAGACCAAACAGCAGTCTTCGCAGTGGAAGAGCCCGCAGTCTCCAAGACCGAAGAAGGCGCGTCAGGTCAGGAGCGCAACCAAGAGCATGCTCATCGTTTTATTTGACATTCGCGGGGTTGTGCACCGTGAATTCCTCCCCAGGGTCAGACGCTGAGTTCCACTGCACCGTTCTGATGAGGCGTCTGAGGGAGAACATTCGGCGCAAACGGCCTGAGCTGTGGCGCGCTGGCAATTGGGTGCTCCAGCATGACAATGCGCCCGCTCACAGCGCGTTGAAAACGCGTGAGTTTCTCGCCCGCAACAACACAATCGTCGCTCCCCCACCCCCCTACTCCCCGGATTTGGCTCCCTGTGACTTTTTTTCTTTCCCAAAATGAAGTTCAAGCTGAAGGGTCGCCGTTTTGACACTGTGGAGGAGATCCAGCGAGAATCGCAGATGGTGCTTGACGCGCTTACGGAACGAGATTTCCAGGGAGTCTTCAAGCGTGGCAGGAGCGTTGGGAGCGGTGTATCGCTGCACAAGGGGACTACTTTGAAGGGAATGGCGGCCAGATTTAAATCACGTACGGTTTTTGCTTGTTATAGGCGCAGTCTCGGAACTTTCTGATCGCACCTCGTATAAAAACACGGTACTTTCTCAGTGTCATCCAACGTCCCCACTAGCGATAGAGTGATTCTGAAATCTACTGAGGAAATGTATTTGGAATATATTCGTCGAATTGGCATCAGAGGTTTATTACAAAGCTTTCTTGCCAATACTCGCCCTATATATCAGACCCTCCCAACTGGGCAGCTTCATCCGTCGACGGTAGCACAGAAAGCAGAAAACAGAGAGAAGAATCGCTACGTTAACGTTGCGGCTTGTGAGTATGACTCTTTACATTAGATTCTCAAACACAATGGTCACTCGTATGGATAATCTGATTACATGTGGCAAACTTCTCGACATTTTGGCCAGGAGTAGAAATTTACGTTTTTGGTTATTAATAATACTTAAAGCTATCATATTAGGTTATTATAACACCGTTATAATACACAAATCCTGATCAAATCCATTGCAAATCCTTTTTCACTTGCATTTTCTTTTACAGTATTTAATATTTATCAACATCTTTAAGGTAGTAGGCTAGTGTTCTTTGAACACTATCACTATAATACATGTTGTCATTAGTGAGGTCTATAATATTGTTTTGAAAATAATTATCAGTGGGTTTGGGTCGGGGCGAAATTTAAATTGTTTTCTTAAAAGAAGTCCTACTTTTTCTTCGCAAGGAAATAAATAGAGGGGAGGTAAGCACCTGTTTTGAAGCGTTGGCGCTTTCAGTTATCCAAAAAAAGGCTAAATGTCGCGTAGTTGCCCCCCCCCCCCCCCTATACGCCGCTGTTATTTAGTTTAAATCTATTTTGTGAACAGATGACTATTCTCGCGTTGTTTTGGAACCGCTCCAGGGTGATCCTCATTCAGATTACATCAATGCTTGCTACATAGATGTAAGTTTGGTTATCAGTTCATTTATAAGATCGACAAATTGATTTTTAGAATATTGTTTCTTCACAAAACAGATAAATTTTGTAACTGTATTTCAGTTACTTTCGATTGTAAAGATACACATTTAAGGGTAAACGATTAGTCACGCTTTAATGCCATCAATTAATGCTTTAATGCCATCATTGGAAACTGCACGGCAGCTAAAAATAAACATCTTAGGAAAAGAAATGTCTCAGTCAAATTTGTATTCAAGTGTTTTCAATCAAACTTATAGAATGCCTATGGCTGTTTCAAAGACAAGCAATTTTTCTATTTGATAAATTCGTGCAAATTCTGGAAAACTGTTCCTTTTCGTTCTTAAATTATTTCTTCAGGGATATCACAAGGAGAACAAGTACATAGCCAGCCAAGGTAAGATCAATCCTGTTAATCGACTGAAACAGTTACTCGAATAATTATTGGGCTAGGCCTACGCGTTCCTTTAATAGACGACAAAAACTGTGTTTGAAAGAAATATAGAATCACGGGACATTTTCCATATGTAACAGACTTTATGTGGTTTTTTTAAGGACCTAACAAAGGGTCACTGAAAGACATCTGGAGAATGGTGTGGCAACTGAATGTGGATAAAATAATAATGCTTACGAATCCGGTGGAAAACGGCAAGGTAAATGTTTTCGTTTTCTTCAAGATGGCTTTCATTTCATTTGAAATCCCTTACGAAGCGTGTACAATTAGTCAGGTTGTATGTTTATTGTTCGGGTTGATGCGGAGTTATTGGATGCGATACAATTGTCTCTCCCGATACTACTGAAAAAGTATGTCTTGAAAGAATTTCTTTGCTCCTGTTTAAAGGTAGTGTACACGGTTGGTAATCCTCCAAATTTTTGTTTACTGAATTATTACGAAATACCTGACTAGACTGTAAGTTAATAGAAGTCTCAATCATCTTGTGAAATGATGGCACCTGGTGTGCTGTCGTTTTCGAGAAAAGTTGAAATTTTTAGTTAGTCCGCGTTGTGTCTAAAATGGGTTAACAATCCGAAAACGGGCGCAAGCGCGTAGTGTACCGAAGCGACATGTTGTAACCAGTGCATGCAGTGGATCTTGGACGTTCGCCGCATGTACGTCGGCCTGGTACATGTTATGTGATCAATTGAAAACGATCCCATTTACAAACAATTTGGCTTATTTTACAAGAGGGCGCTATATAACAAATGCCGCCCGACGGTTGTTTTTTTCGCTATCCAAAAACGCAAAACTTTGAACACGTCAGTGGAACGATATTTAATTAATATAAAATACTAACCTTAAATCCGCCCATTTCTGAAAATTGCAACAATGACTAATCATGTACACTACCTTTAAGTCTATATGCCTGATACTGACTGTCTCAGAATTAACACATAACTCATGCAATATGCGTCCGATTTATCAAGGTCAAGTGTGTGCAGTACTGGGCCGATGCTGGAACTTCAAAATACTCCGACGTAGTGGTGACTACCGATACAGAAGAAGTCTTCTTGGACTACACAATTCGCAATTTCAGCATACATCAGGTGATACCAATCAAACCAACCTTGCACTCACGTCACACACAACTTGGGCCATTTCACGACTCACACAAAAAAGGAGGGTGTAGTTTAACTCGTTCCTGCAAAAAAGGGTGGTTGAAATAAGTAAATAAACTAGTTCATCAATAAAACGTTATACGTTTCTCCGTAAAATAACGTTTAATTTTTTGAAATTACAAAAAGAGTGAAAACCACTCGAAAAGAGTGAAAACTTCCACTCTTTCGTGGAGCCATATAAGGGACAACTCTTTTTTCGAGTTGTCCCTTATAGTGGAAATTTCACTCTTTTCGAGTGGTTTTCACTCTTTTCGAGTCATTGTTGGTTTTCCCGTTAAGGAATTTTGAACAAATTGCCATTTTTGTGAAGTTGTAAAGAGATACTTGAAGCAATTGGCAATAACATTATTTCGGTACAGTTAAACGTTATAGAAATACTATAAGGATTTAAAATTTGAAGTGATTTCAAGGGCTTTATCACTGCTAATCTTTAAGTTAAGTATTTGCATAAGGCATTTTCCCACTTTTTTCCCGAAATTGGCTGAAAACGCTGTATCAAATGGAATGGAAGGTCCGATTTCAAAAATTCTTTTAGTTTTGTGTTCCTTTTAGCAAGCTCTTTAATTTGGGTCATAATTCAATGGTATTGGTACATGTTTTAAAAATAGTGTGACCTGACTACATACCGGTAGCCAATCCTGTGGTACAAATCTTACGGACACCTGCGCGGTATTTTCTGTTTGATTCAGATCACATTATAAATTGTATGGTCGGGAATCGTTCTACAAGTTACGGTGTGTCCCCTCCCCCCCCCCCCCCCCCAAAAAAAAAGAGGAATCGGGAAACAGGTAACATTTCTACATTGTGGGGAATAATCATTAAAGCAAGGGATATGTACCAGAAAGATTGAGTTCTCAGCTTGCATCTGACATCCAAGTGATGTAATTTGCTCAAGGCTTCATATCGAAAAACACTTTCGAAACACTTTTCCGGTCAGTTATGCACAATGCCATTCAACGTGACATCCGCATTCATACAAATGCAGTGCTGGGCACCAGTTCTTAATTTCTTAATTCTGAATAAGGGCAGTATCATATCTGCACTGACACAGTTTCAGACATCGCCTAGGCTTCGTGGTCTGGCAAAAACTTAGGACTTAACAAACCCTCAAAGAAAACACAACAATTTGGCATGAAACACGTGAAACGAGGGGCGATTCAACTTCATGGTTAACTGCAATGATGTATTCGGTTGAAAACATGCCGTCGGGGGTGTTCTTGAACTACCAGTCAAATAATACGCAGGTCTCCCATCTTGTGCAGACCCGAGATGCGAAATTGCCTGCTGGTGAAATTGTTGCCACATGGTACAGAAACTGCAAAGAAATCAAAATGGGCATCTTCATGGTGCCCTAGCTAAAGTACCTCTTAACTGAAGTGTTCGCACCAGTTATTTTTTTAAAGTGCTTTTTCGTTTATGAAGCCATCTTTCTGATGCATATCCTTTGATTTTATGATTATTGCTCATAATGGAGAAATACTTGGACACACTGTATATGTTCATGCAATTCTATCCACAGTTAATTTGCTAATGCTTTCAGATTTCGAATTCAGGTCAGAGAATATTTGAAGCAACATTCCTTATTTATGGGGTATTATGGTTAACACAAATACCTAAGTATCGCTTTATATCTGTATTTTCATGTTTAGGTCGGCAGTAAGGATGTCAGGTCAGTCAAGCAGTTCCACTACACCACGTGGCCAGATATGAAGCCACCGGAGTACCCAGCCCCATTGCTTAATTTCATGAGTGTTGTAAATGCTGACCACAACGAGGGACGGACCGTCATACACTGCAGGTAAGCTCTATTCGAACAACATTACTCACACATTTTTTCCGTCACAAACTCATGTTTCCTAAAAATGAGTATCACTGACGCTTCAGTGATACCCAGTTTTCCGGGCTTTGTGCTGTGTCGTTTATTGTATAGACAGTAGGCCCTATAGAGTCGCGAGAAATGTCATGGGGGGTTGAGGGCGACAAGGGGAAATTGTTTTCCGCCGGGCAAGAAAAACAACGTCTAGTCTGATTTGTTTCCCTCTGGAAAATAATTCAAAAGCCGGGGCTCTTTTTGCCGTTGGTGGAGCCATTTCGTTTGGCCTTTTTTCCGGCATGTATTTACTATTAGCAGCTACCAATCTATAACAAGGATAATTGATTCTATGTATAGTTTGTACCAAATATACATTCATGACATTAGTTTGTGCAATGTTTCTCTTATTTATAGTGCCGGTGTTGGGCGTACAGGGACCTACATCGCCTTGGATTCGATGCTGGAACAAATGAAACAGGAGGGACAAGTTGATGTTCTTGGCTTCGTCCACCAAATGAGACAAAAACGAATCAAGATGGTGCAGACCTCGGTACGTCATGGCGCACTTCATTTGTAAAGGCTACACATCTGGTTTAGAATGTATGTTTTAGGACAGATCAAAACTTGTATAGACACTCTGAGAAACCAATTTAAGTTATTATCTTTCGTCGGTTTTGATATTTTGGTAAACTAATCCTCCAGCTATCGCAACATTTTCAGGAACAGTATAAATTCATCTTTGATGCTCTGCTGGCGGTATCTTTGTCTGGCGTCACTGCCTACAGGGCTACAGACTTTCGCCAGAAGTTGACTGCACTGAAAAAGTTGGAGAATGGCGCCCAGGATACAGGCATGAAGAAGCAATTTGAGGTACGTGGATACACTTCCATTGTGCCCCTATTGGCTTATCCGAGTCAGTAATCCTCGTGTCATTTGTCACATTTAACATACACGTTGCATAAGAATGTCATTATGACTATTAAGTAATACTCTACGAAAGGTTATATACCCTCCAAAAAGGTTTACAAAGGAACTGTGTTGATTTTGTGCAACAAACCGAGTTGCCAAAACATCATCCGATCTTTCTTACTCTGTCGAAAAGTGCAGAAACTGGAACTTACGAACAACAAAGAAATCTTAAAATGCACTTACCTGTAGCAAACGTGTTTCATTCTCCAGACCTTGAGTAAATTGAGTGCAGGTCCCGGCAGTGACAACAGTATGCCCAAGTCCGGACAGCTTCCAGAGAACGTGGACAAGAACCGATTCCCCGATTTCGTTCCAAGTGAGTCTTGAATTCACATGCTTCATTGTTCGTTTTTCTTGCTGGTGTTGTCTGTATATTGCACCATGGTGAAATCCAACTGGAGACATAAGTGCAAAACAAACATACATCAATATAAAAAAAACTGTGTTGCGTACCCCTATGGGCTCCGTGTGCCGTCGAATGGGGGCGCTGTCCACATAGCAACCGCACTTCCATGGGCAGTACGTCGCTGATATCCGCACCGCGCTCCTCGTTCATTTGATACTCGTATGGGATTGCTTTGTCTGTTTGCTGACTCTCGATAATTGCGTTTTCAATAAGAATATCACAGCGGGAACCAGACACTTAAATTGAAGTCAGGTAAGATGGCGTCGATATTGACCCCCCCCCCCCAACTCGCCTTTTCTTTCCGCTGAGGGGGTAGTTGTGCACGGAGCCCATAGTATTTATGGAGGACAGCATACAAGTATACACCCAAACAAGTATATTTATAAAACATCGTATGAACTAGCAAATGGTATTCACTAATTAACATTTACTTGAATGTGTTGAGATTGAGCTAATGGCAATGACACCATAAATTTAGAAATTCTCCTTTTTTAAGGCAGCATTTGTGGCAACCAGTGGAGCACACAATATATAATAATAAGTTGACCGGAAATCTTAATCTAACTTGAAAACTTTCAAAAGCAAAATAGCAAACCATATTTGTTGACACCCATACAAATAATTTTCAAATCGAACTGCTAATTGTTAGCATTAGATAAGTTATAAGCTTTCCAATGATACATTCCACACACAAAAAATCATCCTCCTCCTCCCCCTCCTTCTCCTCCTCCTCCTCCTCGTCGTTGTCGTCGTCGTCGTCGTCGCGACACGGATCAACAGAAGAGGGCGCTACAACATTTACTATGCTTTACTGATTCATGGGTGGACGACGCGGCTCCTGCACGAATTCGTGCTTGCTTTTTTAATCTTTGGCCAATTAAAAACAAAATCCCATCGGCAGGAGCTGCCCAGGGAAAGGTAAAAGTTAGGAAAAACTGTGCCCTCCCAGTTCTGTAGGCCTATGTTATCTTTTTAAAAGCAATTCCCTTTGATATTTAATTTCGTCATCTCAATGACACTGCAGGTGACCGAACAAGACCATACCTGATGACCAGAGCGCGTGGGAATGAAGCCAACTACATCAACGCAAACTTTTTGCCGGTAATTGTTTACACGATTCGTTGGTGAGAGTGGACAGGCATATCCTACATAAAACCCTGCCCCATAACCATTTTAACTGTAATTGTTATCTATTTTTGTATTGAATAGTTTCTTTTTTTCCTGACATAATTTCATAAACATAAACAAAACATAAATGCGTACATTATATGAATACATATAAATATACGCATTTGTATCAAAGGAAGCGACAAGGATCGATGTAATGTATTTCTTCTCAATCAGGGTTATCGTCGGAAGAACAGGTACATTGGGACGCAGATGCCTATGCCCAACACCGTTGCTGACTTTTGGCGTATGGTGTACGACCACAAGGCAGCATGTGTTGTCATGCTGAACACCTTAGATGCAGGTGACGAAGTAAGTCTTATTCTTTTTTCGATTGAGATTGCAAGAGTATTTTCTACGAGGGATGGGGGTGTTATCAAAGGTACTGATTCCCTCCTAACTCCACCAGCAAAAATATTTAAGGGTGATGATTTTATTGGTGATGATTTTTTCAAGTGTAAATATTTGTCTTTTCATCTGTAGTTATCATCAGAAAAAAACTGCATGAAATACATCTTATCCCAATCTGTTGATAAGCAAGTTTTAATGCATAAAAGTTGCAATGGTGAAAGATGTGTAATTTAAGGTACACTTTTGTTCTCGAAAAAATACCATAATTGGTTTCTGTTACTTTCGTAAAATTCACCCTTTTGTTGTTCATATTCAGTGGGTGTTGGAGCATGGAAGGAAATTTACAGACCTGGAGATTTTGGATGTTACAATCAATGAGAAAATTTTTACTTTAATGCCCTACCCAACAGGAAAAAATCTGCCAAAATAATCACCCATTCGTGTTCAGAAATGTATACACGTGCCACAACTTACAAGTTTAAGATTTTTATTGGGAAATTTTCGTGGAATATATATAGAGAAGAAAGTTGGTTCACTGTGTTCATGTTCATGGCCATAGATTTTACTGTGCAGTGACCAGAGTTTGAGCCAGGATTTGAGAACAGGGCGTCTACGTTTGCTGTAAATTGAAAATAGGGTGTCCAAATTGTTCAGAAATAAAATGAAAATGAAAAATAAACAGGCTAAAACTATGCTGTGCAGTGTATTGTCACTCTGGCATCGTGTATACATACACTAATTTCCGACTCGTTTTTCACGGATTTTACCAACATAACAGCTGTGAGCCGCGTGTTGAGACAGTTATTATCATGAAGGCGTGGTTAGTTTGCAAGATTTTTCTATTCCTGACCCACTGTGGTAGTGGTATTAAAATAAAATCTTCTCCAAAAGATAAATGGTCAATTCCGGCTTTTTGTTCGGAACCATGCAGACGAAAAAACAAACTACTCCTCTAGTACAGACCGAGGAATGAGTATTTTTTCAGTTCGCGACCCACGATTAAACGTTACAATGGTACGCCCAGCTGTAACGCTTACCCCACATTCCAGAGACTACAATGCCAATAGGCGAAGGCCAACACAACAGCAATCACGATCCATCAATGCTGTACGAATTAACGTTGTAGGGTCTTTCTACAGTAATGGGTAATTTTGACGGACAAAACGTCATGAATATTATTATAAAAACCATAAATAAAAAACCCACAACTTGTGTGTGATATTATAATGTATGTAATAAAGATATATCAGAAATAAAAAGAAAACCATTGGTTGATGTGTTTGTCTGTTATTCACTTGAACCTAAAGAATGTGCTCCTAAAATGGTGTTAAATATTGTGACAATTCTATATGGGCAGGAAACTATTCCAAATTCCCTGTGTTTAAGTCTCAGTAATAAACTAAACTGATGGTGTAAGAAGAGTTGCATGTCCCCCCATGTAAATAATGTAAGACGGCACCTGCTGCGAGCTCGCATGTAAAAACATGCCGACTGTCCAGAACACGGTTACCCACGTAACTGTGTCCGTCAAAATGTTACGTGGGTAATCCCTTGCCAGAAAACGAAATTGAAGAATTGTATTCAAACCCGATGATGACTGTTTTTTAGCTTTGTTATCTTGGATGTGACACATGTCGTGACGGCGAATGTTTCCATGGAAAACTTTCTCAAAACGGCCGACGAAATCCGAGTTGCAACGTTCCGTCAAATCGTTACGTAGGTAATTTCACCTCGTGCGCCAACTCAGAAATAGATAGATCCCTGGTTGACTTCAAATGGCATTCTTCACTTACTGAAATGGGTTTCTGACTCGGTGTTCGGGAACTATCTTTCTAACTTCCCGACGGATGTTTCATGTTTGGTATTCCGTCAACAATGTTACGTGGGTAAGCGCGTTACGAGGGTAATCATGACAAAGATTTATAAAACGACTTCAGCACATATGAGACAGGCCAAAATTGTTTCTAGTGAAAGGAAATAACGTAAACATCATAAAACATGGTCCTACTTCAGTGTTCAAAACCCAGGCAAAAATAAAAGGAACGGAACAACGACATCATCACACAAGGGACGGACACAATACCTACTGCCATGGCAGCGGCATTACCCTCGTAACATGATACGGACAAAAACACAGACGCAACAAGATATGCAAGAAACAGTTACCCTGTGTAATATTGTTTGCACAACAGAAGTACATGGTTCATGGAAATACTCAAGGGGAAATCTGAGGTTGTATGTTATGTAAAAACGAACATTTTCAGTTAAACTTGAGAGATTCAAACTCGACTTAAACAATGCTAATGAACGGGCACGAAAACGTGTACATGTACATGTATATATGGAAACAGTCGTTGACCACGACACCGGCGCCATTACGATCGTAGTGGCAAGGCTGTCGCATGCTTTCTGCAAATCCAGGTGACTGAAACCATGCTGAAACTTAACAAATGTTATAAATTATTATTTTCTGTATGACTCGTTTCTTGATAAAATTATTAGATGTTTGTTCACGAGACAATATTGTGCCAAAAACGCGTGTCGATTTCACGGCTGTTTTGTGTAACGTTAATGTTAGCCCAACGTTAGGTCGCGGATTAATATGGAGTCCCCTCAGCATGGCGCACCTTGACGTTTCCCTCGACTTTCATCATGCATTGTTGCCCGTTCTCTTAGTTAAAATGTTTCATATTAATTCAGAATAAACACTGGAAGAGTACTTTTATCCTAATAATGCCTGTCAAATATTTTTTAGTATCATAAAAAGTCCGAAACTAAAAAAACGTGGTGTCCGGAAATTGGGCACAAATCGGTAAAAGTTAAGGACACCTGATCTATTTCTTTTTTTACTCTTCCAGCTAAAAACTTACTTTTAAATACCCAAGCAGTCTTTAATTAATTATTGAAATTAACTCTAGGTTTTGTTTAATGGTAAGAAAATGTGGGAAGTAGTCTGAAGTAGTGATTTTCTTCCTTTTTTTAGCAGTAGGCCTACAGTACATGTAGTACATGTAGGTTGACTTCAGCCTGTGTTGTCACCATTTTACACTATATTTTTCCTCTTAAATTCTTTCTACAAAATTAAGCCTGATGATGTTCCACATGGAATTTTAGGGAACTAAAATACATAAAGTGACTGAATTTACATGTAGGTTAATAAAAAAAACCTGCCCACATTTATGTGTCACAGTGCAAAGATCCTGGTAACCGTTTGGAATTCAATGTCCGTCAATGTTACGTGGGTAAGTCTATGCTAATGCGGAACACCCATTCTGAATTTGAGCCATATTACACAGATGGACTTGACTAATAACAAATTAAGCAGTAAGAAGTGGACCACCAAAGACTCAGTTACTGGCATGACAGATTTTCTGCATTTATTCATTGTCTTTCAATAAAACGGTAAATGAAATATATTGACCATGTGAAAAATACAGTGATCTGGAGGGATTACTAATTTTTTGTGCCAAAAGGGAAATTGTAGGAGACCTCCTGCAGTGATATTATTTGCAATAGTCATTTGCACTTTACAAACACACATTTCAAAATTTCTCAAATACCTTGCTTGACCGCTGGGGCTACCAACGTGTCCGTCCCCGTTACGTAGGTAATACCCCTTAAAGGCAGTACACACAACCCTTTATTTTTTTATTGTTCAGGAGAAAGTTATCTTTTCACTACTTTTTCTGAAAAGGTAATTGTACCCCTCAATTGATGTTTAGTCTTTCAATCTTCTGCAAGCAATTTTAATTTTGAGGTAAATGTCACACTCCTATTACCCATTACCATAGAAAGACCCTGTAATGAAATGCGTACTATAGCTTGAAAAGACTACACCATGAATTAAGTTTTGACTGTGCCACACGACAAAATACACTCAATACAGTGACTGTATTTTGACGGGACTAATGAATTATGGACACAGAACTTTCGCGACGCGGTCATGGGTCACCCACATGGAATAACTGGTTGTAATTTACTTGTATCATCGTGTGTGTGTGTATAGTACAGAATTGGCAAGTCTTTGCAGCGAGTATAGAACCAAGTTAGCAAAATTCAACACTCACCGATTCTATTATGTCTGGTGGTGACGTTCCTTGAGATGTGACATAAAGGGACACCGTGTTTTTAGCAAAAAGGAAGATTTTGCATCCACTGTCATCAAGCGCGTGAGCGTTCATTTGTGTACTTTACGTGCATAGAGACGGTAGTCTGGTTCTCAGACCGAAATATTCTGACTATTTCTGATGAATAATAGGTCCGAATAAGCCAATTCGAAGTTTCGTGTGAGCAATGAATTCTGGGACAGAATTTTTGATAAACAAACCCACGTGATGCTAAAAGCTAGCCGTCCATTGGACTGCTACAGCATGACGTGCTTTGTTTATCCATAAAAATGCATTGTTCTGTCTAGTTGGCGCTGCGCGAGCGAAACATAGAATTTGATAATTACTTGGCTACGGCTTGAAATTACACACGAGTCTATGGGAAGTGGCTGCAGCCACTACCATAGACATGTGTATAGCATCCAGCCGTAGGCAAGTAATTCGGGCACGGCCTTATGTCCGGTAGTGTTGTTTTTTTATTTGTAGACCATGAGGTCATTCAGACAACAATATAAGGTTGAGGAAAACGGAAAATGCATTGTTCTGTCTAGTTGGCGCTGCGCGAGCGAAACATAGAATTTGATAATTACTTGGCTACGGCTTGAAATTACACACGAGTCTATGGGAAGTGGCTGCAGCCACTACCATAGACATGTGTATAGCATCCAGCCGTAGGCAAGTAATTCGGGCACGGCCTTATGTCCGGTAGTGTTGTTTTTTTATTTGTAGACCATGAGGTCATTCAGACAACAATATAAGGTTGAGGAAAACGGACGTGGTTGATCTGCTTTTGTAGCTAGCTATGTTAGTAGAGCGAAGGCTTTGGAGAACGGAGTTCTGGGTTCGAATTCTCTGCCCTGTTTATATTTCTTTTTCTTGTGCTATTGCGGTGTGGAGGATTTTATTTCAAAGGAAAAACAGAAACACTCTGGCAATTCTGGTCTACAAAACAAAATATATCGCGGTCCGGTACCCGCCAAGGGTCACGTGACGAAAACGGTAGAAATTCCTCCCGTTTTCGAAAATGTCAGAAGTTTTCCGAACTTGTTTTCTGTAACATTCGGCTGTTGACGTCGATGTTCTTAATAACAAAATGTCTGTCAGGACCGTTGTATAGATCCTGGAATTTTTAAATTCTCAATTAAAAATAAAAACTGAAAAATCAGTGCAGTATTTTTCCGACCGGATTTTGCAAGAGTTTTCGAATGATGCAACTGACGTCACTCGGACTATTGAACACATATGTGGGTCATTCCATAAATTTGGGATCCAAAAGTGGGACATTTTTTTGGTGTCCCTGTTACACCTGACCTGTTTAATTTCCATCAAGTATCATTAAAATTGACTTCACACTATTTTTTGCTTGTTTGCCAGGTACTTTGCTTTACACAATCACTCTTGGAGATAGAAGGCATTAAAGAATGTGTCCGGAATTGCAAAATCTTGTACATGTCACTATGTAACAGGGACACCAAAAATGTCACACTTTTGGACCCCAAATTTATAGAATGACCCATGTACGTCATGATTTATTTTAAACCGTGGGTACTCCCTGACCTGAGATTTATCGAGAGTCGCCAGGGAATCTTCAGGTCAGGGAGCCAATAACAGACTGCAATCAATAAATATCCTGCATTTTATAATGGTGATCTATTAAACATATAGGGAGTTGTTCTGTAGACTGGATATTATTCAAACATAAGAAATAAGAAAATAACGTATTAAAGGCCGTGTACATGATTGGTCATTGTTGCAATTGTTTTTAAATGGGCAGATTTTGGGGTTAGTATATTATAGGAAATATCGTTCCACTCACCTGTTCAAAGTTTTGCGTTGTTGGCCACGCGCGCCTTGACTAAAGGCTACAGGGCAGTTTTCCAACGATTTCCAGCTGGGAATCGTTGGAAGACGATATACATTTCCATTTTTCTTGACAACGACAGCACACCTGGTGCCATAATTTCACAGGATGATTGAGACTACTATTAACTTACAGTCTACTAAGGTATTTCGTAATAATTCAGTAAAACAAAATTGGAGAATTCCCAATCGTGTACACTACATTTAAACACATCATAACATGTAAACGCAGGGACTGTTTATGCCGCGGCGGAACACAACAAAACCAGTTACGCTAATAGGCTGTCAGCGTAGTCTCTCTTCCAGCATTCAATACAGCCAAAACCTGAAGGACACAATTATTCTTCCAAGGCCATACAATCAATTGTTTCAACGAGATTTCTGTTTAACCTGATTTCCTGTTACTTTTAATTTTGTCTTCAACCAGACCATTGGTCGCTATTGGCCAGATGACGGAATTATCGAATTCGACCCTCTTGTCATTGAGCTGAGTCAGATCATGGATTACAAAGGAGTGACCTGTCGTACCTTCACTGTAGTCAACAAAAAATCTCAGGTGAACAAATATTGTTGTTCAATAGGTTGTTAACGAGTTCATGTATATCTCTGGAAGCTAAAAAGGAATGACCAGCAACGTTTCCATCACTTTGTCTCTCTGTGGGTGTCTACAATGGCCCATATGGTTAATATTAATATGTTTGGATAATCCTAATGATGTTTGAAGACTGTGTCGTTATGGGAAAGATTTTGGCAATCGTTGGATTAATTATGACAATTCTGAAGTCCCTAACTATATAAAGACATACAGGTGGTAAGTTGACCGTTTTGTCCAACGGTAGTACCCCACATAACGGAGGAAACATTGACGACCCTACAGGTCGTAGTTCTAGTACCTTATGATACAAGGCATTAAATGTATCATTTAGTACAATTTGGTATTACTTTTGGTAAACTTCGTTCTTGGTGGTTGTTATGGTTACCATGTCAACCATTTTATAATTTGATTAACCAAATATTTTATTTGAGTCAGGTAATTTGTTTTAATCATGAACATTTTTTTGCATCTGAACTTATTTAATATTCACGAGGGAATTAAATTATAATGCCATGTTTAAATCCATTCTGCAAGTCTAACATGCAAGCTATCGACATCCACTTATACATAAGCCCCCTTCATAGCCTACTTAATGGACTGAGTCAAATTTACACTCGAACTCTTCTCATGGAACCAGACAATTTCTGTCAGACCATCAAAACAATCACTGCATTGACTTCGTCAAACAAACCACAAGGGAAATTGACTAGCTACATTTTTAATACATTTTCAAAGTGAACAAAGAAAACTGGCAGGAGCGGGATTCGAATTTGCGACCGCCGGAATACCGTGGCGGCGCTCTACCAACTGAGCTATCTTGCCCTACATTGTATGTTGGCGGTCTCCCAAATAGTCATTGTCTTTGTTCGGGTGGGCGCTAGTCAGAAGTTATAAACCCAGAATGCCGTATGGCCAGGGATCACGCACAATAACGATACAACCCGGGAAGCGACATTGTGGGGATCAATTTATTCAAATTTACCTAGTCAGTTTCCCTTGTGGTTTGTTTGACGAATTATAAGTTTAAAAGTCGTACCGGTATCCTCATTGAGTGATCCCCATAATGCCGCTTCCCATGTTGTATCGTAAAATTGGGCGTGATCCCTGGCTATACGGCATTCTGGGTTTATGACTTCTGACTAGCGCCCACTGAACAAAGACACTGAATGTGGAAGACCGCCAACATAGGGCAAGATAGGTTCGAATCCCGCTCCTGCTACTTTTCTTTGTTGACTTTGAACAAAAACTGCATTGACTTGTGTAAACTACTGTTGTATCTCTTTCAGAATAATCAATGGTCCAATAATGAACACAATTAATGGAGGTTTTGTTTGGGGTTTTTGAGGGGGCGGGGGCTATTTTTTTGTGGGTTTTTACTTTTAAAAATTTTGTTTACATGTTTATTTGAAACACACTTTAGTCCGAAGCTGCAAGGACCGTCACTCAATTCCAATACCACGACTGGCCATCTGATGAGGTAGTCACCAGCTCTCTACAAGGAATGCTCACCCTCATGGAACTTACTGAAAAACAGCTTAGGGATACTGGACCCATCGTCGTCCACTGTATGTAAGTACCGCTGTGTCTCATTTTTTTCCTCAGTGGGATAGTAGGAATGACATCGGAAAAATGGTTCTAAGGCGGGGTAATTATGCAGGGCAACAATAATTATTCCGTTTTCGTACGTATCGGGCACGGCCACGTAGCTAAACGGAACACAATGTGTAACTATTAAAGCTCTAAGGATTTTTTCTTTTTGGAGGGGGAGAGGTTGGCTTGGCAAACTGGTGCAGGAAGATAATCGTTAACCCTTTGCGTACGGATGACGTCTGTGGACGCAAAAAAAAGTGCCACCAGGCCGGATGACGCCATTGGCCGCCGTTTGTGCAGTTTCAATCCACTGTTGGATTATTGTTTATGATACGCTTGACTGCACAAACACATTGTAGCGGTTCGATTTGGCTGCCAGAACCGCCGCGACACCCTAACATCTCCTGTAAAATACCGTGCCCAAGGGGTTTTAACTATTCCTCAATTTTCTCATTTGTATATATAGTCTCATGTTTATCCAGTACCAGACTGTAGTTCCTTCTTCCGAATGGATAATGGAACACATTTTTGAAGTGAAGATTTGGAAATCACAATAAGTTTGTCAATTGTTATTTTCTTAAGCGATGGCCTTGGTCCTACGTCTGTATTCTGCACCTTAATGACGCTTCTGGAACAGTTCAAGGTAGAGAAGGCCGTGGACGTATTCCAAACAGTTCATCGTTTCCGCATGGCCAACCACAACATGATGTACTCTGAGGTAAGTTTGTGAGGAAACAAAATGAAACGTGTGCACATTTGGATTATTCGTTTAAGTGCGCGTGATATGTCAATGACGGGACGCTCGTGTAATCTTTGAATTAATAATCAAGGCACGTGGTCAGACTTCACAATGTGAGTGGGTCAATATTTGGCCGAAGGGAGCACGGTGGAAAGTCGGGACGGGGGCGGGGCTTGAGTTTTCATTATTTTATGTTTGGTATTAAACTTTGACATTTCAACAAATGGTTACGTCGATGGGTGTACCGGAGACGACTGTATGGTATAGGCCCCTCGATTTCCAACCCCCAATTAGACCTACATGCCTGACTGAATCACACTTCAAATTCAAACAACCTTAAAATTAAGCCCAAGGATGGATGAACTTTGTGGCAAAATATTACTTTACTTTTACTTTGAGGCACCAGTAGTCTGTGGTTACACCATAATATACAGCAGTTTCAGTATGGAATCAGATGTCTGTTAAACATTTCGACCAGAGTGTACTCTTGTCATCGTCTGAAGACTAGGTTTGTAAGTTCCCTCATGCACTTTACAAACTCAGATCGATGACTGAAAATCGCGCCAAATTTAACTTTTTCATCTGTTTTGTAAAACAATAGCTTTCTCTGAGGCTTACACAGAAATTGGAAAATTTGGATAATTGGGATTTTTTTTAAATTAAAGCATTGAATTCTCAATGTGTATACTTGACGTTTGTTGGGGTGTTTGTTTGTTTATTTGTTTGTTTGTTTGTTTGTTTGTTTGGTTTTGTTTTTATTGTGTTTTGTTTCTTGGAAGAGGGGTTGATTAGCATTAACCCAGAATTGTATTGGTTTATTTTGACAGGACCAATATGCAATGTGCTACGATGTGTTCCAGACTTATCTGAACTCGGCCACTATCTACGAGAATTACACTTCTCCAGCAGAGGATGAATAGTTTTTTATCGGATAGCATAAGCACACGCGATTACATCGGTACAAGTTTTGAATAGGCCTACTTGAATCTTTGTCCAACGTTTATCACTGAATTCAATCAAAGTATTTTTTTGGGCCGATTTATTTGTGCACTGATAGTATATTCGCACAGTTCACCGACTTTGCGCTTCAGTTTCTGGGTGCGCTACAGCAACACAGTATAATTAAGTTGAAGTTGTTGTAGTTTTTGAATAGTTTTTACTTTTCATAGGTAGACCTAAGTTATGAATACTTATTTCATTGGATGATTCACACAAAAATGAAGACGCCTATTGTGTCATAAAGAGAACCCTGTTCAAAAGTGAATGGCACACCGCAGGCCCGTACGCTGCAAACCCCCCCCCCCCCCCCCCCCCCCCCCCGCTTTGACGAGTTCCGCTCAGAAAAAAAATCGCCGCCCACAAAATCCACACGACCCGGAAATATTATTCAGAAAAATATCTCGCCTTTGAGTTGTAAACACAAGATTTTTGCTCTGTCTTAAACAAGCAATCCCGGCGTATAGCCCGCAAACCGAGCAAGAAATCTCCTTTCATTCTCCATACGTATGCCCTGCCTTGACCCCATATCCATGCTCTCCTGATCCTTGCTGGACCGTATCAGAAGAACTTGTTTTCCCACTGGTTCCCGTCCCGATATATCTCAAGCAAAACGGATGAAAACCAACCGCACTAGTAATGGCACTCAAGACAACGATGCCGATGTTAGCGCTGATAGCGACCGATCAATACGCGCGCTGTATGCGGCGATACATTATACTTCGTGATACGTATTTAAGCATGTGTTCACAATGTTGCGCATAATGCCAACAATTGCACTTTTGGGTTTGACGAACCCCCTAGTCTCGGGCGTTTGAAGCAAGATATGGGACGGAGGGAACCCCGCTCTTTTGTGTTGGTCATTGTGTTCCCGGAACCTCAGAAAATTCCTTTCAGATATCCACCGGGATGTGTTAGGTAACAATAGTCTGGAGTGTGTATATAGGGTATATAGGGACAAGAGGGGGGTACCCCTTAGTCCCATATCGTGCCGGGTAAAGTCTCGGGGCAGGGAACAGGCCTGCACCGATAAAAGGCAGAATAAATACAATTACGCAAACAAAATAAACAAAGATAAAAACAAGTGGCTGAAAATTACAATGCAAAAAATAGCTTTGCCAAAAAATACTATAGCATTTATACGTATATAGGCCTCTATTATTCGTTAAACATTGAGAGGGAAACTTGCCATTATGGAAATCGAAATGGTCAACTGGGTAACTTTGGTCAGTAGCCACTTTGGGTTTTAAAATGTTTTTATTTGCTTAAATATACACCAGATTGAGATGTATTTGGTGTCATTTTATTCAGAAATAATCAAACTAATATTCATCATTTAATATTCATAATTTCAAAAATGTCTGAAAATGGGCCTAAAACCCAACTTTTGGGCAAAAATCTTTTTTGGTTCAAAATAATAATTATATGTTTGTGAGAGAGCCTGACAGGCCAGATCGTATCTACAGGGGTCAAATGTCACGAATCAGCTGCTATATATTGTCTACAATATATTAATACCGAGTTCGTGAACACTACTGTTTTTTGCCATATAAAAACAATGGTGACCAATGTTACCCAAACCTTGGGTAACTTTGGTCACACCTTTTGTAAAACCCCAGACCACCCTTAAAATGAAACATTTAATTTTGTTCGAAATAAAGGTGTTGATGATTATCATAATGTTCTAAATAATACGAAAATAAACATCAGTTGGATTTGGTTAAGAAGAAATGTCATCATAAGTGTATACATTTCCCAAAGTTACCCTAGTTTACGGCAATTATTACGAAATACCGGTACCCTACTAGACTGTAAGTAAATAGCAGTTTCAAGTATCCTGTGAAGTCATGGCACCTGGTGTGCTGTCGTTTTCGAGAAAAGTGGAAATTTAGATCGTTTTTCCAAGGATTGTCGACCGACAATCGTTGGAAATAGTCTAGTTCCCCCACCTGATAATTACCCGACTCTATAAATTGCTCCGTTGGAACCAGACTACTAGAACATAATTTGTTTCTGTTTTCCAGGAAATCTATGCACACAAAACCTTAAAGAGGTCATCGCGACAGTATTTGATAGCACGCTATAAAATACAACCCACAAATCCATTTATTTCTGAAAATTACAGCAAAAGTAAATGTTGTATACTGCCTTTAAACGTTTATTTGTTGATATTTACAGCCTTCGTATACAAAGTAAGAAGTAACACGTTTATATTTAACTGTCGTTTTTCATAAATACTTTTCTATTGTTAGGTTACTCGTGGTTTTGCATGCACGTCTTATTATTTGGGGCCAAATTTAAGGCTACATTGACTGATATCGATTTTTAGCCAAGACCTTTCATTTTTACGGCAACGTAGCTACATTTTGATCTTATATCTTTAAAAAGGCAAACATGAAAATCAACAGTTAAACATTAACGTGTTAAGTATATCATGTTACGATTTCAGTGGTTCTAGACCAATTTACACAGATTGAAGGACAGATTGTAAATATGACTTTTATATGACTAACTTGCAACGCGAAGCAAAATCAGTTAGACATTATGTGTTAGAAGCCACCAATAATGTGTACATTAATTGTGCTTATCTGGTATGTCATGCGTTTTCTTACGTTTCCTTCATCGCCTCTTATGTGCGGCAAAGTTCATGTTCATTTAAGAATTATTACATTTATTTTCCATGATAATGGCAAGATATCATAAAGTAAAGCATAGAATGCCAATGATTTAAATGATATTTTGACAAGGTTAGCTTTTGATTATACTCAGTGAGAAATTTTACCGTAGAACGTATATTTGATATTGTATCCAGAAATTTTTCTGAAAGATATTTGCAAAATTATTTTTTCATTTTTAATTGGAAGTATTTACGGTGTATATCGAGGACAGTGAGCAAACAAAATTACAAGATAGGTCAATGTTACCTCGGTTGACAAGCTGTCCTCAGAAATCGTGTACTCAACTAATGAGGGGGTTTGCAAAACGTTGAAGGGCTTAACTATAGGAAGTGAGGATTGGATATGTTCTAAAGAGTTAGCCTAGCCCCCTAAAAAAGTGCTCCAATCAGTTGGGTTCTTTTGGGGGGGGGGGGGGGTGGGGGAGGAGTGGGTAAAAATATTGTTTCGGGGGCAGTCCTTTGTATAACAAATGTATAAAAACTTTAACCACAGACTGATTGAAATAAACATCTACGGCTGCATGTGTGAAGTGTTCTGTCATTGAATTTCACTCTACTTGCAACACTATAGTTATGGATCTGAACAGCGAAGAAAATATACAGAATTACTCTCTGTAGACAAAATGTTGGGGAAGGGCAAACTGGGGAGGGGCAAGAGAAAAAACTAGGGGAAAAATTCCCCCACCCCCCTCCCCCGTAGCGCCACCACTGGCTCCAATTATCACGTTAAAACAAATTTTTTTGTCCACTACATCTCCACTTGTTTAACTGGCGTTCGACTTATTTTTTTTCTTACATTTTCAAAGTGAACAAAGAAACTGGCAGGAGCGGGACCCGAACCCGCGACCTCCGGGCCACCGCACCGGCGCTCAACCAACTGAGCCATCTTGCCCTATGTTGGCGGTCTCCCAAATTGTCAGCATCCCTGTTCGGGTGGGCGCCAGTCAGAAGTCACAAACCCAGAATGCCGTATAGCCAGGGATCGCACCCAATTTTACGATACAACCTGGGAAGCGACATTGTGGGGATCACTTAATGAGGATACGACTTTTTCACTTATATGGGAGACCGCCAACATAGGGCAAGATGGCTCAGTTGGTAGAGCGCCGGTGCGGTGGCCCGGAGGTCGCGGGTTCGGGTCCCGCTCCTGCCAGTTTCTTTGTTCACTTTGAAAATGTATTCAAATTTACCTATAGTCAGTTTCCCTTGTGGATTGTTTGACGAATTATTTTTGTTCTTAGTATAAGTCGATGTGATGGCCTTGTTATAGGTCTACCTCGGATGTGGGACTCAATTCCTCCTAGGTGTGACGTTCTCATAGATAGTAGTTGAGTCCAATACTGCCTGCATTACATCATAGCATATAGTGCGTACTGGTCCTGAAAGCCACAGCAGAACCATAAACTCTGAGATAAGTCTGCGTCAGTTTGTAGTTTTATGTAGATTGCGTATTGTAATATAAAATGGCAAATTATTTCTGTCTTGAAATAGCAAAAAAGTGACTTTTGAGAGCTATTTTTATCAAGTCCCCTCGAGCCCGCTGGTACCATTTTTCCAAAACGTAATCGCCGACAACACCTCCAAGGCGGCAACGCCGGTTATGAAAATGTTCTGCCGCAAACAGAGACGGAGATAGTCGGCAAAGTTTAACTGGTATTGAACAATTCGTATGAATGTCGGAGGTTCGTGATCAATTTTGTAGAGTGTTCAGCAGTGGGCGAAGGAGTAAATAAATGCATTATATATTCCAATTATGCCACAACTTTATGACATGATCACTGCTGTGGTGCGAGGGATGTGTTTTACCAACGTGACGCATCCCACATCTGCAGTGGGATTCACGCAATACGACTTTTCGGTGCAGGCACTTATAAAAGAGCTCCCCGTTGTTACGTTTGAAAGCCCATTAACACGAGGGTCTACTTTTTAAATACCATGCACAGGTTCAATGTGACTTAACATTATAATCGTTTTGTGGCCCTGCAAAGAAAAGACACATGACATGATCTCAAGACATTGTGTGGACTTGCACAAGCTCACACAACGTTTTTGTCTCTCTAAAAATAAGTAGTCTTTAGAGGCATTTTGGGGTTAGGGTTGTCTATAGCAAAATAATGCAGAATAGTCAACGACATTACAGTAGAAATTTCATATCTAAAAAGTGTAAACGGCACTGCGAGTAAGTTTATCTGGTTTTAAAACGTTTTGTCTAAACTACACGAGAACAAAGGAATGTCCACACAAGGTGTGTAACGTAAACATTATGTGTGATTATATATGTGTTATCGGCATACATTGTAGTCTGATATACTTTGCCCTATAGTGCAAACATAGTTTCCAAGTACATGTATGTAGCAATACAAAACCAGGAAATAAAAGCGGGACTTGTTCAATTGTATTGTGTCAACAGTACGAATGCCTGTGCAAATGAGGAAAAGAGATAAATATGTACAGAGGGTACAAAGGTGGAAGTAAATGAACCCGCATAGCGGTTCAGACTGTTTCGTATGAGACGACCTGAGATAGACGAAGAATATGGACCGTGACGTAATACCCGCAGTACCCGAGTTCCGAGGGCACTCGAGAAGGCCTAGTCTGGTTCCCAGACCAAAATATTCTGACTATTTCTGATGAATATTTGGTCCGTATACCCAGCGAGATATGGGGCAGAGGGGTACCTCCCTTTTTGTCCACTCTCCAGACTATTGTTACCTAACACATCGCCCCTAGACTTCTGAAAATAATTCCTGAGATTCCGGGAACACAATGACCAACACAAAAGAGGGGGGGGGGGGGGGGGGGGTTCGCTCTGCCCCATATCGTGCATCATATGTAGGTCCGGAAGCCGCCAATGTCACGTGACGAAAAGTGGCAGAATTCTGCCAATTTCCGAAAATTTCCGAAGTTTTCCGAACTTGTTTTCGGTAACATTCGGCGGCTAACGGCGATGTTCGCAATAACAAAATGTCTGTCAGGCCCGTTACAGATCCTGGAATTTGAATTCTAAATTGTTTATATAAAAACTGAAAAATCAATGCCACACTCTTGCAGTATTTTGCCGACTGGATTTTGTAAGAATATTAAATTTGAATGATGCCACTGACGTCACTCGGACTAACACTGTACGTCATGATCTATTTTAAACCGTGGAAGCTACCGGTACCTGACCTAAGATTTAGACGTCAGTGAATCTTCAGGTCAGGGAACCAGACTAGAGAAGGCCCGAACCGCCACACAATTCGTATTTAGTAGCTTCCTACATATACAAAGGTTACTGTGGATGCGCATTCGTGTGGCATTATAAGTCATAATCATTTGGATCACTGTTCCCTTGACCAGCAACTTGAGTTCATTGTGTAACAATTAATGAAGGCAATTAGCAGTTTTTGCTTGTGTCTTGGTGGACTTTTTCCTGAAACTACTGTTTGGTAATGGAACTACACGGATCGTGTCGGTATCGTTCAGCCACTCGTTGGTTCTTGTTTGCTATCTTCATTTGCAACAAAGGTAAAGTTTGTTTGATTCTTTCAAAATGGCTACCAGGAAGTAAAAAAGAACGAAAATTATATCTTCATTGCAGAGGCAAAATTCTGTATGTTATGAAATGCTTCTGCAGAAATTATCTGGGAAAAATGATTCAAGGCGAAATCGGAAGCATGGTTGACGTTTGCCAGCGCCAGGGCAGTGCGCAGAATAATGACAAGCGAGACAGGACAGAATCATGAAGCATATTTGGAACGGTTTTTAAATTTTGTGTCAAACAGTCAAATGAAATGGCGAAGAAAGTAGGGTCGTGCTACACATTTTATCAACCTCTGGGGCTAGCATAATTCTTAGCGACGTGCGTAATTCTTGTAAACTTTTCGAATGCAGTGTTACGTTATCCAACCTAGCAACGAGGGGAAGATGTTTTTTAGTAATAAGGGAAATTTTGTTATCGCTGCCCCTCATTCATTGTAGCCACAGGCGTAAATCCTGGAACGGGGATTGGGAGGAGATATCTCCTTACAGAGCCAATGATCTCCACTGGACACTGGAGTCAATGATCTCCATGTAAAAATCGCCTTATTGGCGATTGCGTGCCGTATATAAAGCTGAAGCCAACAGCTGCCATATTACCCCTCCCATCGTACAGGGGCATGTCCATATCAATACAGTGATTAGCACGACGACTATTTTTCATTAATTTTTTTTATCCTAGGGATATTATTTCATTGCTTATTCATCAAATGACTTTAGAAAACGTATACAACAATTACAGAAAATAACAACTAAGATATGTATAACATTATCTACATATTAAGTCAAAAACAAATTCTGTTTTGAGACAAGCAACAAACGGAAGCACACGATTAATCTTGGCAAAAAGAACAAAATAGTTTCATTATCCGAGTAGAGATTTCAGTCCTGAATCCTCCAACTTTAATATGATTTTTTTGTTCACACACCCGAGTTTAGGGTTAACGCGGGAGACTACGAAGACCACAACGTGATTGAATACAGCTACAGAGAATGTGGATTAACGATTCTTCCTCGTTTTGTACAAAATGTACAGCAATTGGATTCGGCCTTATTAATCTTGAACAAGAAATAACTGGTACCCAGGATTCTATGAATTAATCGAAACACAAACATCTTAATTTAATGTCTACAATACAAATAAAGGGGATATTGAAAATCAATGACCCGAAAATTACGAAAATTATGATTATTTTTTGCAATGTGTTTTTGCACTCATCTACATACTTTGTGACATCCTTTTTAGAAACAAAATTGTTATAGAAGGGAACCTTTCTTGTCACGTGGTAAAACTTTGCCTTTGAGATACCGAACTGGCTTATTTTATCTCGAATAACCTTTGACCTGGACTACTTTATTTAACGCGAGCGTGTTATGCGACCACCTTGCGCGTTCATACGCGCGCGTTAGTTATGCCAAATGACCCGTATCCCCATGTCATTGTTTACATGCGCAATTTAAATACCGAACTGGCTTATTGTTTTGAATCATTTAATTCCTGGTAACACACGACAGTTCATGTTCCAAATGAAATTAAACCAAAACAATATTCAATTCATTGACAAATGCTTGAGAGTGTCTGGAACGGTCAAAATATGGTGAGTTTAGACACAAGGAGGAATTTCACTGCAGTCACTCAGCCGAGAACTGTCTAGTTCCTTGTATACCACTGAACAATTAACTTTCTTAATGAAAAAAATATTATTGCAGTAAAGTAAAACTACAGAATGTAAATCGGTTGAATACTAAATACCAAGCACTTTAAATGTGTCCCGAGTGTCTCTCCGGTTAACGTTGATATCCTCACACAATTTATCATCAGTATCTTTCCTTTATCCAATCCAAATAGCATTAGTTATCAGCATTTACTCTAAATCCGGACATTTTAGCAAACTGATCTAAAACATGGAAAGCACCATCCATAGACCTTTCTGTGTACCACCTTTTCACTTCGAAAACAAAATAGGAACCATTAGGTCCATGTTTGTATTTTTGTAACACGTGGCAATATTCAAAATATTATTTTCTTTTCTTTTTGGTTTATTGTTCGGTACGGTTTTCATTAACCGGAACAGCTGAACAAAAAATTAGAATTACATGAACAAAAACACCCTATTTAATTTACTTGGGACCTCCGACTTCATGCAGTTCCCAGAAAAAAAAAGGGAGTTTAAAAAAAAGGTTCACGATGAAAATAACTTTCTGAAATTCTAAACATTCATTATCAATTTTGACAATTTACGTTCTTCACTCTACTGTCAAATTCTGCAAACATAACTCCTTTCTTGGATAAACGATCACATTTAAAATCCTCAAAATTCGTGTAAGCTTATCTTATTGTACTTTATTACAAATAAACTTGCCTGGGAAAAAGCAACTTCTACTATGAACATTTACCTAGACATTTTCAATTTCATTGAAAAGTTAAATTTCCTGAAATCTACTAATATTTTGTTCCATAAATATGAAATAAACAAAATGACCAACTTCCAGTTTCACACACTGGCTCTGTAGGTCATGGGCCACGTCCCTGCGTACATACACTGAGTACTAGCCCTATAACAGGATGCCATGATAATGGCGTCCTATAGCGCACGAAACTGCACTTAGTCTGGAGGACTTTGCTATAAATTGAGGTTTAAACAGTGGCGTATCCAGCAGGGGGGGGGGGGGGGCAACTTGACCCCCCCCCCCCCCGGCGGCATTTGAGGCGTCATAAAAAAACAAAAACAAAATAGTGTTTTTAAGACGATTTTAGGACGATCCAGACGTAGTTTGCCCTCCCTGGCACAAAAAGCTGGATACGCTACTGGGTTTAAACATTACAGTTGCATGACTACTCTTGGCATCATCTCTGTCAACAGTTAAATAGAAATATTCCTCCAAAAATGTAAAGAAAAGGAGATATCCGGATCAAAATCGTCTCGACGGGACGCCGACTCCGCTAACAAGGGCAGCAATACATCGTCGCACCGCGACAGGGCGACGTTCTCTGCTACACGTATTTACAGCAGGCCACAATATAGGTCTAATTCTCCTCTTTTTTGCGACGTCCAAACGATATCGAACCGAAAATATCTCTTTTTCTTTACATTTTTTGAGGAATGATTTCTACCCGTCGGGAAAGATGGGACTATTAAACTGTTGGCAGAGATGATGCCAAGAATAGTCATGCAGGTAAACTGTGATTCTTAAACCTCAATTTCCAGCATAGTCCGGCCTCCCGTGCAGTTTCGTCCTTCTCGAGTACGGTACTTCTCAGCTATAATCAGGGGCGTCAATCCAATTTCAAGTGTGGGGGGGGGGGGGGGGGGGGACATCACTGAAGTCAAGATTTATTCACTGTGAAACACACACAACGGGCGTCTCAGGAGGGTCCAAGGGTCCCTGGTGGGGCCAGGGGCAAAGCCCCAATGGGGTCCAGGGGGAGGATCCCAAGGAAGCTACAGAGTTTTAGGCATTATAAGGTGTCAGGAGCGCGCTCCTGGCATATTATTATGGGTCATATTACAGTACCAGCTTTCCAAATTCAAACTGTTTAAATTAACTGTCTATAATAATTATGCTTCGGCCTTCACCTAATTACAATGTACTTCTTTTTGTGATGGTGTCCCGGGTGATGGACTTTCGCGATCGGTGATGAACTTTCGCAATAGGTGATGAACTTTGGCACGTGATCGTTGATGAGGCGTGATCGGTGATGCATGTACACGAGACTTTCGCAATCGGTGTTGCACTTTCGCGATCGGCGATCAACTTTCGCGATCGGTGGTGAACTTGTTTGGAATCGGTGATGGACTTTCGTGAGTGGTGATGGACTTTTGCACATGATTGTTGATGGGGCGTGCGTATTCACGATCGGTGATGGACTTTCACAATGGGTGATGGACTTTCGCGAGTGGTGATCAACTCCTGGCTATTATCATTGCACTCATCATTCTGGTCATCGACTGACTTGTGGGACACGCATAGCAGAATCCACTTTTGAAATAATGTATTTTCCCTTTCTTTCAGTTACCGGTATGTTTTCTGAAAAGACATAGGTCTATTATAGACGGGGTGGTATACAAGTATTCTTTTTACATTTCCGTTGAAAGGTTTCCTGATCATTTTCAAACTGTTCTGTTCAGTTTTGGTTCCATTCGCATTTTACCAATTCCGTACTCTTGATTCGTTTTCAGTAGGCCTACTTATGTATTTATTTTCAATTAGGCATACATTTAGTTTCGATTTTCATGTATCTATAGGAGATCAATTGTTTTGTAACGACAGGTGATATCAAAAATAAACTGTGATGACTTTGTAGTTTATGCATGATGTCTGCATGCTTGTTTTTCTTTCTTCCATTGTCAAAGAATATGCATAATTGTTAATTTGGGCTTGGGTAACCGAGGCCTACACTGTAAAAAAATCTGTAATTTTACAGAGAGATTTGTTTAACAGATCTGTAATGTAATTGGTTTTTACAGCACTTTTGATGTTAAAATTACAATTTTCTTTCAAATTTCCGTGTTTTAACGGAATTTTGTATATTTACAGTATTATTTTGTAAAAACAGTAATACAAAGTAAAATATTTTGTTAAAATACGCGAGTTGTCATTACATTTACAGCCAATGTGATATTGACCCTTCATTTACATGTTGACCCCGAATGAGCATGATTGCTCTTGACAAGCAATTTTACAATTTTTATTTCTCGGCGTAAGGGTTAGAGGTTGTTGTGATAACTTTTGAATGCTTTCGTGTGTAAAGTTCTTTTTTAAGTTACTAATAGTCTCAAAGATAAAATTTGCCCACCAAAAAAAATAAACGTTAGGCATTTTCTCATGTATCAACAGTGACTGCAGTAGAGGTGAAAGCCAATGCACATATATATCACTTACGTCCGTCACTAACATAGTTGATGTACGATTGTGAATCAGGTAATGTGGCCATGTAGTAATTAGGTAAGAATAAGAAATATGCTATACGGTGCTATTATTAACAATTTACAGACGAAAGTAATTTTACAAATTAAGTGTACAATTATTTTACGCAAATGTTACAAAAAATATCTACAACATGTGATGTAAAAATAAAAAACAGCAACATTTCTGGCGTCTCTGCTGCCATCATTTTTTATGTAAAATAACAATATTTTGTTTACAGTGTAGAGTTCCATTTTAAGGTGTTTTACATAATCAATAAAGGTTTATAATTCATTTGTGATTCATTCCTTTCGAGAAAACAACGCATTTATGAGTGTGTTTGTACGTTAATCGTCGAAATTGAACAGTGGCGAAATCTTTTTTTTCTTTTGATTGTACATGCTTTGTTAAAACAAACACATGACAGGCAAAATTAAATAATCATGGCATTATTATTCAATTTAGTCAATACAAACAGCCCCTATTCACGTACGTTCCAGCCGCACTTTCCACTGGGCATGTGCGACTCCTAGGGTTATTTGCATACGTAATGAGGGCTGCCGATTTTACGCCAATGATGCGACTCTAAATGATAGCTTTGTTTTTGAATCATTGATAGACAACCTAATTTGGAAGCCGTTGTTATTGTATCACTATTTGGTTCAATCACTGTATATTTATCTAAGAAAATGATCACAACTATTTTTCTGAGAACGTAGAATCATTGATTTCATTAAACAACTATCTTTTCTCAAATGTCGTTTGTTTACATTTAGTACCATTTTGTTCTTGACAAGAACATAATTTCAGAGGTTTCCCCGACATTCAAATTTGTAGATAACGATGGAGCCATAAAGTCACCAAATTTGTGAACACATTTTTGCTTGATTTTTGCTATACAGCGTTTGAATATTGCCCCAAAAACTAACATATATTTGTCGGCATTGATTAAAAGTTTCTGTGTAAATGTCGATATAAAACACTAAAAATAACGCAAAATGTCTGAATTTGTGATCTCCGATATTCCAAAAATTGCTTCATTAAATCAAACTCACACCTTAGGTTTTTAGCCTCTTTTTGTTGGTCAGAAACTGCTCTCGAAATATATCGAGTACGTAACTACGATTTCAGTCGAATTAGTCGAGTTTGTTTAGGTCTGGCATCCCATATCGCAAGCAATCCAACACCACTAAAACAATTGTTTATTCGGCTTTTAGAACTGTTCATTTTTGTCGAAACAAAAAGATCTAGCGAAAAGAAATCCATTGTATGTAAAAGATTGCCACGTGAATTGTTATGATCAGTTTTGCATATTTGCCTAGCTGGGAATCCTCGGTTGTCCAGAAATCTTAAACGAAAAAGTGATACATGGACTATCAAAACTTATAAATTGTCGATACCTTAGCAACCACTTTACATGGGAAAAATAACCACATAGAATTTTTTCTCCGAAACGAATTTCTGGCCATATAATTCTTAGGGCTTCCTTAATACAAAATATTGATTTTAATTATTTTTTATTACGCGCATAAAAACAGTTTAACTTAGCGTGTAACAAAATCACAAAAGTCCACCACCACTTGCGGAAATCCATCACCGATCGTGAAAGTGCATCACCGATTCGATGATTACATTAAATGCCTCTTTGGCGTTCCATAACATTTACCAGATGGACACATTTACCGTTGGGCGGCGATCCCGAGGGGACCGGGAAACAAGCGTTTTGGATATAAAACTGCTTTACTACCTTTTCATGCTACTTCGCTGCGCTCATACGCATGAAAAACAGTTTCACTTTATGCAACGACAATGAAATAAAGGATCACAAATACAAGAAAATTCAGTTCAATGATTTATTTAGACAGCATGGGATTATGGCCTGCAAGCACGATTATGCAGGCTGAAATAACAAAGTAAAATGAGGGTAAGTAACGTCCTATACCTCGAAAAAGACGATGATCAGAAGAACCTCGCAAAGTAGAGGCAGACTCATACTGGGAATCTCTTCTTTTACGCTTACGTCCTGCGATTTCCTTCAGAGCCTCTTCCTCTGCCACTTTGATGCTCTTCAACTGCTCAGCTGATATGTGTGCTGCTCCTTTCTTGTCCAGCTGCGACACCGTCGCCCATCCAGCCTTGCTTCCGTCAGCAATGCGTATTTTCTTCTTCCGATCGGTTACGAGTGCTTCAGCTACCTCCACAGCTTCAATAGCTAAATCAATATCGGCTTTGCCGATAAGGGCCACCTTCACTTTGTCAAGAGCAATTTCCAAACTACCACAAAATTCGAACTGAGCGACGTTGCCAGCTCGCGTGAGATCCTTAGCGTCGAACTTATTTTTGAGCTCTCTGACTGAGAAAGACTCCCGTGTAGGAGTAGAAATAGCACTAAATCGATCGTCGAAATAAGTTTTGAATTTTTCAAAGATCAGTTCGGTTGCAGAACTACGCTCGTTGCCCGAGCTATGACCCTCCTGAGTGGACATAGTCAAACGAAAATGCGATAAAGCAGAATTGGGAGTTGTAAATACAACACTCAGCATGCGTGCGAGAGCCAGGCAAAGCGGTTATATACCAAGAAGACAATACTATTGTCTAGTAGGAGGGAGGCATTTCCAAAGACATGCAAATTGCACGGATGCAAACCCCGAGTTACATAACTCCAGGGAATTCAGTCTGTGTAACAAATAAAACTAAATTTTCATGATGCCTTCTATTGTGCATTTCCTACATATGTGTGTGAAGTAATTTTCATTGTATGGAGGGCATCATCGAAAACCAGTTTTTCCTGTTTGGCCCTGTGTGAAGAAATGTTATCAAAAATACATGAACAAACAAATTGAACTGAATATCCATTGCATGTTTCTTTTAATATTTTGTGTGAGTTTGCGTATTTGTGAGACACCTTTAACAATGCAATATTATTCCACACGTAGGACTTGCCCTTGATCTGCAGAGCAAGCCAACCAGTCAGAGTTCTACATATAGAACTTATATTGCAAATATAGCTGTAGATGGAGATGTTGATACTATTTCAATCACATGTGAGTCATTGTTTTTTAATATTATCTGTTCTGATTATGTGCATGAATTACATGCGTTTCAAACCTTTCACTTTCATCATTTGTTCTCTACCAGATGTTAGACAAACTTTGTATGTAGCTCATCAACACGACACTGCCTATAATTATCGCAGGAATTTTTGCTGATTGAAAATAAGAAGTGTTTAATCTTTATATCGCCTCATGCTTATTGATTCTGGTACGTTTCCAATAAACAAACTGTAGAGGGCATACTTTAGTCAGTCTATTTTACATTTCTTTCATGAAGGACAATCGTGCAAACGCGACTACTAGGATATTCAGAAAAATAGTTTTCCCCGATATTCTTCTGATATTTTGTACTTATCATTTTTAAGAGTAAGTCATAAGCTTCCTTTAATTAATGCAAACCTATTGGAATCACTCTCCTTAACGTATAACTTTCATTGGTTAAGCACACACATTTTCGAACTTGTTGGATTCAAATTAACATAGGAAGATGTGAAAAAGAATTATGGGCTCTCGGTTATGAAAATAAATCGACTTGACATTTTTACGACATACGACAAAGTGTTCTGTCATACATCACGATAAACTGTTTGATTTCACTTTTTTTTGTAACAGCAGAACTGCCCTTATGATTTCATTCACAACACCAAACCTTATAAAACTGCATGAAAGACAAACTTGCTTGAACCTACATAAAAAACTATACGAGAAACTGGGCTATCGTACAGCTGTTTCCCTGTTGTTTTTTAGCTGTGCTTTTAGTCCGTGTAATACGGAATGGAATTTTGCATTCTGACATAAATAACGTTCATCAAACAGTCGTCGTATTATCGTAGTTTGGATGAGGCTAGGCGTAGCATTTTTTATGATGAAAAAAACAACAGACAACTAGTATTGCTACTACTTCAGAAAATCTATCACATTTCTTCGTTGTCTACAGATTGTTTGGTATAATAAAAGCTGTATTGGAATTGTTCCCGAGATTTGGTACCAATACGTCAAATTTTGGCTCCCGGCTCACGGACTAACGTTTTTGTACATAAGAAAGCTTATTGATTGTCTTTTACATCCATACTCCGTTCTACTCAGAACATCTTAACAAAATATTGGGAACCAATTTACGTGTCCCCTAAGCGGTCGTATCGCAAATAAGGAGATAGTCTTAAAGAGCACAATAAAACAAAAATTATGATCACGAAATATGCCTATTGATGTTTATGTTATTCCTTTTCAGGGAACAATGGGGGCGAATGGTGGAGAGTGGACCTACAGGCTATCTACTGTTTAACAAATGTCACCATCGTTAACAGGAAAGGATATTGGGGTACGATTTTTAACTTTACAGTAGAAGGTTACTACAATATATAGGTAAGGACCACGTGACATGGAAGTGTTCATTGAGGGCGAAAAGAAATTCTCAAAATACATTTGAAAATGCAATAATTCCAGTTTAAACCATGGTTTTAAAACATGGAAGCGGGTTTTCAACTTAGTCGGTGAGGAGTTGGCTTCTTGTTTGTGATCACTATCACACCAAGTGGTGGGTCGGTGGGGTGTTTTTTTTTATTTACACCCTTTAATAGCAAAATACAGAAAATATTCAAAAATAAAAAGAATAGTGAAAACAGTGCATTTTAATAAGAGTACATTTTAAAAAGATGATTTCTTGGAAATAAAATAGTAGTTTATGTTACCGAAAAAACAAAACGCATTTTAAATACAGAATATATTTATTTGATTCAAGTAATAGGCCTAGTTGTTTTCCTGAACTCCTTTTAATTTTCTAACATTTTAGTTTAATGTTGTGAACGCAGGTTACCGGTTAGAAGGGGCAGTGGTGCGGGCCGGTTTGAACTTGGATCACTTACAAAACGAGATGATTGGATCCCCGGTCACGAGTTCTCAAGCAGTTACTGGTGGTCAGACTATTGACTTTGTATCGGACCCAGGTGTCTCAGCTCGATACGTCAGTGTGGATTTACCGAACAACGAATTTCTGCAGTTAGCTGAAGTCAGGGTCGAAGAAATCATGGATACTGGTGAGCATGTAGTACTGGAATTAATTGCAGTGGCGTTACAACGTGGGGCCGGGGGCATCCGGGGTACGGTCTGAGCCTTCAAGCGATTCTAAACTCGAAACCAGGCGTGGTTTATACGAGAATGCTTATATCCCATTAACAACATTGATTCGCCTCCACAAAACCGGCCTCTTTTTGAGAATGTCGGAAAAAATTAAACACTTTCAATTACTTTTTAAAAAATAAGGTTCTCCAAAATTTTGCATCGTCCAAAAGTTACCAACACGTAAAGAAACACCGTTTTTTATGGAAATTTCCTGGCAGTTTGGACGCCAGCGCAATCCCGTAAAAAAAAACGGTGCAAGCTGCGACTCATGGACACTGTTATTTGACGTTGCTGTAAATAACCCTGCTATTCCCGTAAAAATACGGGGTATAAAAAAATGCACTAAATTACTGGAAGATTGGTGTAAGTAATTACAAATTTACAGAAATGGGAACCAGACTAAATATACGTAAGTTATTATACATTACTATAGATATTAAGTGTACAAACACTACGGTAATTTACTGAACACTGCAGACTTGAAGAGCAACTAAAACGCTGATTACAATTTCGACTTTTTGGACTTTTCCGACATTTTAAATACTCTTTTAACTGATGGAGATTAGTTTGCAGAAGAGAGGGATTCTCTTATTTAAGAAAAGGGTTGTTATTCTGAACCATTTATCCTGTTTCGCGAAAGCTCATTATGTATGCAAATGTCTGTACGTGACCCCTGACGTACGCGTGTAGAGTCGGTTGATGCTACAGCCAAACACTAGTGCATGTAGGCCCTATACGTACGTGGAGTTGATGCTGCTGGAAGAGTTTTTGTCGACATAACTCCTCCGTTTTCCCGTTTATTTTGTCTAATTTTGATATTATTTCAGTATGAGCATGGTTCTGAGATTATCATTATGCCTCGATCGTGTGTAGTTGGGGTTTGCTCGAGCAACAGCGACAGAATCCCTGACCTAACCTTCATGCGATTCCCAGTGCTGAATGGAGTTCAAAGGCGACAGTGGGTCCGCTTTGTAGACAATACAATATCTGATTTTCGGCTGTCGAAATGGTCGAAAATATGTGCAGAACATTTCGCCAAAGACTGTATTGATGATAGTGTTAGTATGAAAACTCAGCTGGGTTTGAAGGCACAATTCCGTTTGAAGGCTGGAGCCATTCCAACTCTAAGGGCACCGAGCATTCCAATCCTGTCCCGGACTCACGCGCCCCAGACCACGACGACGTTCCCTGCGGTTGCCGGCTCGAGCAGCCAGAGCCCCGGCCGTCTCCCTGTCCACGCTCGCTTGACTCAACATGCATTATACACGAAAAACGGTACGGTAAATAGGCTGCATGCTATTGAGTCTGGTACCTTATAACAGAAATTGTGTCACGGTATAGTTCTGAGAAGGTGCGGGTCCTTATGACGGCTGCATAAGCAAAGTCGCCAGACTAGAGTATTATAGTATTAGCTCACACACAACTCGCCGCGCAGGTCCCAATAAAAGCCGACTGCAAACAAAGGAAAGTATGACTCATAACTAACTTTTCAGCAATAACAAGCCTACAACCCCAATTCAAAATGTGTCTCACAAAGATGTCAACACTTTAAAATATGTTTACCGTGGTGTTACACCTGAATCATCAGGCAAAAAGCGCAGCAAGTAATACTAGCCTTAGACAAAAAATACGTAGGCCTACAGACTCCACGTAAAACATTCTCGTATAATACAGTGACGTCATATGTTTTTACACGTATACGTCATCACTCGCGCGATACGGCACGCCCTTGACATCGGCCTTTTCGGAATCGAGTCAAAGTGGCTCAGAAGGTAAAGGCTCAAAAACAATTTTTTTTGTTTTTTCAGAATCATGAAACTTGTTATATTAGTTGGGGGGGGGGGGGCATAAACTATCAGATAAGTCAAAAAAGTCAAAATTGTAATCGGCGTTTTAGTTGTTAATCATGTCGCGCTTTAGCTTTATATTCAGCATAGGCCTAATGCTGCCATGATGAAGTCACGGTTTCCCATGAAAAAAATCAATATTTGAATACGAAAGGACATGTAATGCGATTTTCACCTCTGTTTACATAAAATCACAATTCTAATGTGGATTACTTAAATAATTAAATATTTTGGTCAAGAAACCGTGTTTTTGGACGATACACTGCAATTTAACATGACTTCTGTAAACACAAATTTTCTCAATTCTGATTGGTCAGTTGCTGCGTAATGAGATTAGTGTAGGAGAACATGATATTTTACGTCCAAAACCCATTCAAACTAAAATACGGTCATGGTCTGTTTTTGTACAGGAGGAAAAACCCGTGATTTTACGGGATTTTTTAAAGTGTACCGACCTCAAATATTTGACGCCTTCACTGAAACTGTTTAAAAGTGGAAATACCAAGTCGAAGACTTTCTCCAAAGACACTCGACGCTATTAAACAAAATTTTTTGTTTCGAATTTTGAAGATCGACTTTTGTAATACTTTGAGGTACCGGATTCCCAAAACTTGTTATATCTTATATTCACTGTAAACAAAAGTTGGTCAAAATGGGTTGATATGTTGCCCAATGTTGGACTTCAACAACCCAAAATCTTGGGCAAATTCTTCCCAATAATTGGTAAATTTTTACCTGAATTAACCAACAATATGGTAAATTAACAAATTTTGGGTAAATAACAGTTGCCCAATTATGTTTACACAACGTTTTTACAGTGTTAGGTTAACAGCTCCGTGTGATTGATAAAATGGAACATTTTTTTAAAAAGTTAATTAATTACCCCCCCCCCCCCCTCTCTCGCTGCCAAAATTGAGCAAATACCATGTCTATCAAGACATATCGATTTATAGGTTGTATTCACGCAAGCTATGGGAAAAGAACGGGTTGGTTTTTTGATAGGTTGCGATTGTTTATAATAGGAGGAGGGTGAAAGTGGATTTAAGGTACCTTCACAGACAATATTTATCTCCGATAAAGATACTTGATCAAACTTAAAGGGACACATTGCTTTGGATTTTGCGATTTGGGCTATAAAACTGAAATGGATATGTTTGGGAAGCTTTTTTAAAAGAAGAATATAAAGATTCACATAACTATCCCTTCAAATTGCGTGGTTTTTGTTTAATTTCGTGACAAATAACGGTCCGCCATTTTGTAGAACCAAATTTTTGACTCCATAAAATGGCGGACCGTGTTCACCAGTCGTATTTCCAGTCGCAGCTGGTTGAAGTACGTTTCTGTTGATCCATTTTGATGTGCTGTGGCACGGCGCGCAGCACTGGCGATATGTGTCGCCAGGCGATCCTTGTACCTGGCGATCATGATAGGTTTACAAGGCCACTGGCTGCGGCGCAAGCCTACAGCGTATTTTGCGCATTATTTAGACGGTGGTATTTACTACTGGAAATAAGTCTATGTTTCGCGGGGTCAGATGTCAGGGGTCATGCAGAGGCAATTTTTTTGTTTTGTAATCACTACTCACTAATTACAACACATTATACGTGTTGTTTTTTTGCATGAACAACTTTTATGTAAGATAAGGAACATTTCCAAAAAGCAAAATTTCATGACATTTGAAGGCAATGTGTCCTTTTAATGTCGTTGTAAAGTGGAAAACTGTGATGTCCACTAGCACGTGGTCAGAATGCTTGTATGAGAGTTATGTATTCATGACGTTCCTTGGCCAATTATGAAGACGAAAAACTAGGAGAACTTTAAGTTATATACACCGAAAGATTTGACTAACCACAGGATTATTGACTATAAAAGAGTATAAAGTAAAAGTACATCCTAGTTTCGATTAACTCATGTAACTGTTGCAGAAGCCAAACATGATTTGGATTTCACTGTCGTAACAAATCCTGCTCTCCTTGGCCAAACTGGAAACGATGATGCAGCCTTCACAGCCTACAAAGGTCCCAGTTTTATCGCCGCTGCTGTTTCCTTCGACCGCCAGTTGACGACAGGAGGCAGTAATGGTGGACTTCCTATGGGATCAAATGTAGTGGCTGATCCACCTACGGGATGTGCAGCTGCACTGTCCATCACACTGCCTGAAGCCGGTGGGATTGACAGGACGGGTGTTTTCTATTCGGAGGCATCTAAACACGGCTTGACCACAAAGATTCAGACCATAATTCTGCCAAATACCGGTAATGATGATTTCACATTATAATGTAATGCACCCGATACAACTACCCACAGCAACTTATTAGCTACGCTTGGGCTTGAAAATGCCACGCCATAATCAACGCTGTAATGTTACCGTACAAAGGACACTGTCCTTAGGCGTTGAGTAAAATAAAGTCGATTTGGCGGAACTGTTCGGCTGGCTTCGTGATAAAGCGTCTGATTCTGGCTCAGATGCACCGAGTTCGAGTCTAACTATTTTTTGTTTTTCGTATTACTTTTGTGTTAAACACAGCTTCTTTAATTCGTGGTTTGGAGGATTCTTTTAGGAAAAAAGTCCGAGAATCAGTCTTGCAGGATTATACTAGACTACAGGTAGCGTGTCCTTTGTATTAAACAATACGGTAATATATTACAGCCGTGATTATAACTTGGTAATTTCGACAGAGATGTATTCGAGTCCATCACAAGTCCCTGCAAGTCCCTGCAAGTCCATCACAAACCCTACAGTCCTAATCCCAATTCACAAGCTATTCAAATGAACTTTGACAAAGGCATTGCTTCGTCATTGTTCATCTAGTTACTTGTGACCGGCGTTACTGTAAGGACTTATGACTGGACTTGTGAAAGGACTTATGACTGGACTTGTGAAAGGACTTGCAGGGACTCGAGTACAACTCTGCATTTCGAGGTCAAGTCTCACGCGGTGTGGGTAGTCGTATCGGGTCACATTCAATTTAAAATAATCGTCCAAAATGTTTAGAAAACGGTACCGTACTCTCAAAAACGGCTGTCTTTTTCTGTCGTAACGAAAGCGGAGACGACAACGCATCATTTGTGTAGCTCATAGAAGTCTCAACGTACATCGCTGCTGCTGTCTCATTTAGTTCCCAGCAAACGACAGGAGAAGTGGACTATCCTAGCGTCCCCAAGTTACTTTACCTGTAAGAGGTAGAATTGAGGCATCCAAATATTTAGCAATACACACTGAGGGGATTTTCCGCAAAGAGGGGAAAAGAACTCATGAGGAATCCTATCTCAATTAAAAGGAGCAACTTCTAAACATCGAGGCAATTAACAAATATTACAGTTCAGATTAGGAATATTTAGATTAGAAGTGGACACCATAATTGCAGATGATGTAGTCTTTTTCAATATAGAACAAAAATGGTAGGGTTTAATCTTGTATTTTCAGACATTGCTGTGCATGTACGTCCTGTTCAGCGAACACAGACTGTACAAATCGGAGATCTAGTGACGCTTCAGATGCAGAATGTGAATTCACCAAACATGAACTACCGATGGAGACATGATGGAGGTGACGTCATGACAACTTGGAATGGTATGCTTAATGTGACTCTCTCTGATGTTACTCTGACTGATGAAGGAGTGTACAGCTGCTTCGCTGATGGCCAAGAAGATCAACAACGACATGGCTTCATGAGACTCATCGTCAGAGGTTTGTCTGCAAATGAAAACCGTAATTTCACTATATTCCTTGGAAACTCGTTTGAATAAAAACAAATTGAAGTCTCGAACAAATTCCACTTTTTTTTCTTCTGTGTGCTCATGTGCCGTAATCGTTCCCGAAATGCATGCCGTAAAACAAGCCATTTAATAATTGCCTGAGGCAAAATTGTTCATTTGAAGCAAGATATGGGACAGAGGGACCCCCCCCCCCTTTTGTGTAGGTCATTGTTTTCCCGGAATCTCAGGAATTCCTTTCAGATATCCGGGGGATGTGTTAGGTAACAATAGTATGGAGTGTGTATAATAGGGACAAGAGGGGGTACCCCTTGGCGCCGTATCTTACTGGGTATTAAATTGTTCATAATTTTCAGTTTGTTTGTATATTTTTTATTTCCTTATGGTTTATTATTTCCTTTTTGCACATGACGGAATGCAGGTTGTCCCGATGGATTCTGGAACCAATCATCTTGTCTGAATGTCTGCCGTCGATGCTACAATGGAGGCATCTGTGATGACGAGACAGGAGTTTGTATCTGTGCGCCAGGATTTAGCGGAGAAAGTTGTGAACAAGGTGATTCATTGGTTTTTATTGAGAAAAAACAACTTGCATTACATACAACAAGAGAATTATCAATTAATGGACAACCACATTCGCAGTATCTCTCGATCAGCACCTTTTGGATTATACAAAATTGGCAAACTTCGAAAGTACCTTGATCAAATCTCTACAGAACGTCTTGTACATGCATTCGTGACATCCCACTTGGATTATTGCAATAGCCTACTGTTCGCACTACCTACCAGTCACATAGCTCCGCTTCAACGTCTACAGAACACCGCAGCGCGTATGGTTGTCAGAGCAAAGCGCAATGAGCATATCACACCCATACTGCGCTCTTTGCACTGGCTCCCTATCCCCCAGCGAATTCAATTCAAAATTCTTCTTCTCACTTATAAATCCAGAAATTTATACCTCAGCAACCTCATTTGTCCAAAGGTTTCAACTTCGTCCGTTAACTTGCGATCCCACTCCAATTTACACCTTCAACTTTCCCAGCGGCCCGCGTACCAACACTCGATATGGTCAGCGGGCATTTGCAGTGGCTGCACCTACACTCTGGAACCGGCTCCCCTCGCACATCCAAGACGCACCCTCGATAAACTCATTCAATGCTCAGTTGAAAACTATCAGATGATCGCCAGGTACAATTCTCTACCTCGCGACACATATTGCCAGTGCTGCGCGCCGTGCCACAGTACATCAAAATGGATCAACAGAACGTACTTCAACCAGATGCGACTGGAAATACGACTGGTGAACACGGTCCGCCATTTTGTGGAGTCAAAAATTTGGTTCTACAAAATGGCGGACAGTTATTTGTCACGAAATTTAACAAAAACCACGCAATTTGAAGGGATATTTATGTGAATCTTTATATTCTACTTTTTAAAAAACTTCCCAACCATATCCATTTCAGTTTTATAGCCCAAATCGCAAAATCCAAAGCAATGTGTCCCTTTAAAGTTTTGTGTGCATATATGCTGAGAAAACCGTAGTCTGCGTAGAGAAAAAAAAATACATAATATGCACGATATGGGGCAGAGGGAACCCCCCTATTTTGTGTTTGTCATTGTGCTCCCGGAATCTCATGAATTCTTTTCAGATCTCTAGGGGGATGTGTTAGGTAACAATAGTCTAGAGAGTGTATAGGGTAAAGAGACAAACAGGGGGGGGGGGGGGGGACCCCTCTGCCTTATATCGTGCTGGGTATACAAAATTATGTTCTAGTAGTCTGGTTCCCTGACCATAGACAAAACGGAGCAACTAACATACGTCAGGGAATTATCCAGTCGGTGAACTAGACTATTTCCAACGATTGTCGGCCGACTATCGTTGGAAAACGATATAAATATCCACTTTTCTTGAAAACAACAGCACACCAGGTGCCATGATTTCACAGGATGCTTGAGACTTCTATTTTCTTACAGTCTTGTAAGGTATTTCGTAATAATTCAGTAACAAATTGAGGATTACCAATCGTGTACACTACATTTAAAGGGAGGCATGCATGATTTATATCAATATAATATGGATTTGTGTGCACGTATCTTTCAACCAAAAGGCATTCAAACTTTTACATTCACCACCATTTCAAAATAAACTACTACGTCGATTCTGCACGCACATATCCTTTAGTTGTACAAAGAGAGGAAGCGGGCTAGACATAATCTTGCATAGTCGTGATCATAATGATGAGCATTGGTGTGCAGTATTTCTAGAGAAATGTATCACCAATCACACTATGAACATCTAACAAAAGAAAAACGGTGCACTAACAATGAACATCCATTGTTACTTGGCACTAAATCCCTTGTTACTTGTTCACAGTGTCAGCCACGTACAAACTTGCACCATCAAGTTCATAAGCGACATTTTGTCAGTAGATTAATGAAATAGGTTAGAACCATGCTGTGTTTTTAAACAGTTCACGGTCGCCATGTCTTCGGCCAGAATGCCAGTCACAGCTGCTCTGATAGCCCTGATACACACAACAATGCTTGCCAAGGTCGTTTGTTTTGTCTTCCTGATCCTTATGGATGTTCGTGTGCTGCTGGTTATACGGGACTAGACTGCATGCAAGGTAGGGTAGGAGCTCATAAAAGTGTGTTTGTGATAGAAATAAATGCCAAAATAACATTGGATATGTACGGCACGTTTCTTTATTTATAAATTTAAAAAACATGCATAAATCAACGCAACAGCAGTATGTATAAATGACTTTTCTTGAAAATATCTTCACACTTAGGCTAATACATTCTTTCTTAAGTGAAGTTATGAAGTTTTCAGACTAAAATGGCGAGTGGGGGCTTTGATGTGCTAAACGTCACTGGAGGAGCATTGTAAATCACTGGTGCTGAGACACCCGTATTTAATAATGCCATATTTGTTGGTTATTTCCAATTTAATTTGAAATAGTTTTCGATCATGCCTACTAAGAGTTGTTTCATTCAACTGATTGGGAAAGTTTTGATTTTTTGGCTTCAGAATGTAACGAGGCGCTGTACGGTGCTGACTGTAAGCGGACATGCCACTGTCAACCCGGAAAAACCTGTCTGAAAGATACTGGAAAATGCAGTGGAAGTAAGAGTTACTCAATTTGTTCATCTCCTAGAATATTATTCATATTTCTGACGATGACCCGTCCCATTTAAGGAGAACCTTAAAATGTACTATACGGAAGAGCTCAACCCTTCAAAGAGTGCGTAAAGGATTGTTAGGGCGGAAACTGCGAACAATTTGATTTTAAGGAATGACGCAGACCGTGTGACAACTGCAAAATCAAGATGGATGTTGATGCTGATGAAATTACATCCAGGGCTCAGCGATAACAACAACACTGCAAACCTTTAAATTCTAAACACAGTTTTTAGAGTGTGCGCTATCTTTCCCTGTGTTGGCCGTCTCCCAAATTGTCAGACGTCATACACGCAGATTGCCGTATAAAGCCAGGGATCACGCCCAATTTTACGATCCAAATAATGTAAATAAAGGTAAATAATCTTCCCTTTTTTTCCCAAGGAAAAAGGGTAACTTATTAACGTCGTCTGCATTCATGTACCTTGAAATTTGTTTCATTTTTCAGCTTTAGTCTTTTATCATAATACGTTTACACATTTTCTTTCTTTAGATTGTGTAGCACCGTATTTTGGTGAAAACTGCCAGTGTTCAGGTAAGTAAGTTAAAGAACTGAATGAAGAGCTTCTATCAGGGGTGGGACACCAAGAAGTCATTTAATGTATAGGAAAAGCCAACACCCTGTATTCCCGCCTTTACTGGGTGAATAAACTTGAAATCTTATAAGCGTCTGTTTTTCAAGTCCTGATCGTGAAAACGCATTTTTTTTTATAATGTAAATGTAAGGTATACATTTCCATCTCTTTTGAGTCCCTTAGAACTTACTTAATGGTGTTATGTTTAAGTTTCTCGCGTTTAAATGGGGCAAGGAAGCAATTCGCTTGCAGTTCAAAAAATAATTTCAGGCGAAGGCGCACTGGATTGCATCTTGCTTCTTTGCATAGTCAACATTAATTCTTTTTGCATTGGTATTTTTACACCATTTGCCTAATTCAGCTCGAAATCCAGTACTGGGTCTCAAAGTGATGCCGTACGACTCAGAGCAGCTCTATGTCAGTTGGCAACCAGATCCGTGCGTCTCAGGCTACACACTTCAGTATGAACTGACAAACAGGGGTCAATGTGAAGAGATTCAAGATCCACAGCGAGTGACGCTTCCAGATATACTCAATGGTCAAATAACACATCAGCTTATAACTGGCCTGGAATCTCGTTCAACCTACAGGGTTTATATTCGCCCACAATACCACGGTGCCGGTACAGCAACACCGGAAGTGTCGTCATCCGGAACCACGCGGCGGAGAAACAGTAGGTTTCTGTCAAGCCATATCTACTTGATTCTGAGCCGTACTGACTAAAGTCAGTATTTGTCAAAAACACATTATTCATAGCCTTAGACTTTCAGACATACCTTTAATACTTTTAATTATTTTTTTTAATTTCCCCATGTGAACGAACGAATAGTGTAGAATAATCCTTGTGTGATATCTTCTCATTGCGATTGTTTCGTGTTTGTTTTTTGGTCTTCTCCGTCAGATCCGACATCAGTTTCACCATTGACGGTGACTTCTCGTGGTTCTGACAGTGCAACAATTACCTGGCGTCTTGTATTTTGCGCAGAAAACTACACTGTACAGTATGCGCTTAAAAACAGAGATGGTTGTGAACCCATCAGCCCAGTAACGTATTCTCTGCATTGCATGTGTCAGGGAACTATATCCACGACCACAGTACCAGGCCTAATCCCAAACTCGATGTACAAGATACAAGTCCATGCCTATGTAGACGGTAGTTATGGACCAACAGAAGAATTGGATGTAACAACCAACGCATCAGGTAAAGACCAAATCACTGCTTCTGCAGCACATTGCAAAATTCATATTTATGAAATATGACCTGGAAGCCAAACCTGGTTCATTTTCACTTGAAGAATGGTGTACTTTATCTATATTTCCTTGTAGAACCGACAAAACCACCAGCCGCAGTGTCGGTGTCCCCACAAAAACGCAGCCTGGATTTCACTTGGATCGAGCCACCGTGTGGAGGCCGAGGTGGTGTCATCACAGGCTACACATATATGTTCAGTGAAGAAGGCTCACAGGCCATTATTGAAGTGACAACAGAAGTATCGGCGACAATACCCGATTTAATTCCATACACCAATTACAGTTTCCGAGTTTCTGCAAACACCAGCGTTGGAGGGGGACCGTACAGCGAAGTATTAACTGCAAGAACTCTTGAAGCAAGTAAGTGTGGCATGCCACCGCTATCAGTCTCAGTGTGTAATGAAACTAATACCGTTTTTAGTCTAGTTTTATTTCCTTGGTCTGTTTGTGTTTTTAGTTTTCAATGTTTTCGTCCTCTAGTGTTATTTTTTTTCAGTTGTTACACATACTATTTATTGTGCATATTTTTAACGTGCCTTTAAGTGTACTTATCAGAAGATTGTATTATTTTCTTTTAACAGGGCCCACTGTTCCTTTGAATGTGGAGATTCTGAACGTGGATGATGTTTCCATTACTGTCATGTGGTCAAAGCCAAATCCTCCACAGGGAATCATCACCCATTATAATGTTCAATACATGAAGAGTGGAGAAGCAGGAACAGTCGACACCAACCTGCTGCAATTAGAACATCTGATAATAGAGCTTCAAACAAATGTGACCTACTTCCTGCAGGTATTCAGATCCTCAACAGTATACATATTATACCCGAACGACACCCCATAAACCTCACAAAAAGTCTTAATGCACAAAACTATCGGCCCGGATGGTTTTGTGCATAATAATGGAAGAACCAATTAGAGGAAGAGTAACGCGGTGTCTCGAGCCGGTTAAAGAGGAACTAAAACGGCAAACATTTTTTTGACTTTTTGGACTTTTCCGACAGTTTAAATACTCTTTTAACTGATGGAGATTAGTTTGCAGACGAGAGGAATTTGTTTATTTAAAAAATAAGGGTTGTTATTCTGAACCATTTATCCTGTTTCGCGAAAGCTCATTATGTATGTTAAATGTATGTACGTGACCCCGTGACGTACACGTGTAGAGTCGGTTGATGCTACAGCCAAACACTATGCATGTACATACGTGGAGTTGGTGCTGCTGAAGAGTTTTTGTCGACCTAACTCCTCCGTTTTCCCGTCTATTTTGTCTAATTTTGATATTATTTCAGTATGAGCATGGTTCTGAGATAATCATTATGCCTCGATCGTGTAGTTGGGGTTGCACAAGGAACAGCGACAAAAACCCTGACCTAACCTTACTGCGATTCCCAGTGCTGAATGGAGCTCAAAGGCGACAGTGGGTCCGCTTTGTAGACAATACAATATCTGATTTTGGGCTGTAGAAATGGTCGAATGATATGTGCAGAACATTTCGCCAAAGACTGTATAGATGATAGGCTGGGTTTGAAGGCACAATTCCGTTTGAAGGCTGGAGCCATTCCAACTCTAGGCACCGAGCATTCCAATCGTGCCCCGGACTCACGCGCACCACCGCGACGAAGTCGCCTGCGGTTGCCGTCTTGAGCAGCCAGAGCCCCGGCCGTCTCTCTGTCTACGCTGCATGCGATTGAGTCTGGTACCTTATAACAGAAATTGTGTGTATGGTTCTGAGAAGGTGCGGGTCGTTATGAGGGCTGCATAAGCAAAGTCGCCAGACTAGAGTATAGCATCAGCTCACACACAACTCACCGCGCAGGTTCCAATAAAAGCCGACTGCAAACAAAGGAAAGTATGACTCATAACTAGCTTTTCAGCAAGAACAAGCCTACAACCCCAATTCTAAATGTGTCTCACAAAGATGTCAACACTTTAAAATATGTTTATCGTAGTGTTACTCCTGAATCATGAACAAAAAGCACAGCAAGTAATACTAGCCTTAGACAAAAAATACGTACAGACTCTACGTAAAACATTGTCGTATAATACAGTGACGTCATATGTTTCTACACGTATACGTCAATACTCGCGCGATACGGCACGCAGTTGACCTCGGCCTTTTCTGAATCGAGTCAAAGTGGCTCAGAAAGAAAAGGCTCAAAAACATTTTTTTTGATTTTTCAGAATCATGAAACTTGTTACATTAGTTTTGGGGAGGCATAAACTATCAGATAAGTCAAAAAAGTCAAAACAAAATTGCCGTTTTAGTGTCTCTTTAACCAATGAAAACACGGATGCTTGTAATTAGTATGTAGTGGGCGGGACTGACGTCCGCTTTTTGCACGCGGCATTAATGCGAGGTTTTATCAGGTACATGAAGGCAGTTCAGGTACATGAAGGCCTAATGTTAATTTCCTTTTTCTAACTACATGGTCGTGATTTCATGTGAAACAGACTTTCACTGAAGAAAAACAGGGTGTGATATTTTAGTATTTGATAATTTATCTATGCTCAGTGTTTCAATGGAGTAACAGATATCATATAGCATATTCATGTATTTATTCATTTAACAGGTGCAGGCCGAGACGTCTGTAGGTGCTGGTCCATGGAGCGATCCAGTCAATGCAACAACTAAGATTGGAGGTACACATTTTATCCTTGCATAATCTTGCAATATTGAGTAATTCATAGGAAAGGCGTGCAATGCTTTGTTGTAGGAGCATAGCTCTTTTCACCCATGTGACCAGACAGCGTGAAATATAAGCTGAAGCACCACCTGTGGACCGCCGGGAGTGATCATCGTACACGTATTGTAAAAGGCGGTTCAACCACGTGCGCGCACGCAGCACGCTTGACTGGTATACACTTCGGCATAACTACACTATGCGGTCCGTCTCGACACTTGAATAAAGTCTATACGAGTTATGTTGAATGTATCTATAACAGTTCCTATCTCTTATGTATTTACAGTTCCTGGGCCTGTTCGAAATCTTCGTTGGACAAATAGAACCGAAGCATCCATCACCTTGGACTGGGAGCCACCACTAAGGCCCGCAGGCCGAATCGACCGCTATGTCGTACGTTCTTAACTTCTGATTACCTCATAATTTCACATGAAAAGTGACCGCACGTTGTATTTTATTGTCAGTGGAATAAACAACAGGAGCATAATATTCTTCCGGGGATGGGAGTATATTTTTCAACAAAGGTCGTGACTCCGAGAACGCCTGCGCTATAAAAGGATGAGGGAAAGTTGCAGTGCGGCAAGGGGCCGACTATCAATAGCATAACTGGTTGTCGAACAACGCCGTAATTTTTCCATTATTATAAATTCGGGGAATATGTGAAAGCCAGCGTATACTGTTTTGTTGATTTGTTTAAGGGAACATGCTCTTAAGGCAAATGTGTGGTAGTGTTGGTTCCTGAAGGGTAAACACTTAACTTCAGCACTGCAAAACTGTAGTGTTAAATTTACACAATGTGGTAGCTTCATTGAACCTTCATCCAACAAAGATTTTTTTTCAGTGAATCCACCTGTATCAAGCTAAGAAAGACCGAATCGTAATACAGCGTTTTGTCATCTTGTTTTGCAAGGTTGAACACGGGATCTTGACTTTGGTGGACAAGTACAGAACTGAGATTGTTAGTCCTCCGTTCACTAAAGCTGATCTAGATCCAGGAACAGAATACGAGTTCAGTGTTTGGGCTCACAATGAAAAGTTTGCAGGAGATCCCAGTCACCCGCTGCAGGTCTATACAAAACCACAAACAAGTAAGACTTTGCTTTCAATTAAAAATACGTTAATCTATACTGGGTATGTCAGTGTATTTTGTAACTTTAAAAAAATGAGTGCCAGTCATAGGATTATCCGATTCCCATACAAAAATCATCGGACTCTTTTTCCATATTATTGGTTAAATCCTCTCACGTGACCGGCTACTCTCCCAATTATTGATACCATCGATCACTTATAGGCATGTGCAATAATACCATTTCATAGTGACTAAAATTCACGCTACACCGTTTCAATGGATACTGTATGATTCTAAAGCTAGTTTATAGAGACCTCTGTGTAAGCAAGTTTGGTATCACAAGACTTTGACAAGAAATCTTACACAGGCCGTCTATTGTTCATTGAAGTATGGTTTCCATACAATCGCCGACAGCGTCGTCAACGCTGACTTGGAAATGCTTTATCAGTGGGCACATACATGTATTTTTATTTCGCTATACACGTGAGGACTTTCCATTGTTTCCTTTTGATATAACCCATCCCCAAAGACTAAGCACTAGTTTGCCTGTCCTCACATTTTCATGAACAAAGGAAAAAAATGTGAGGACAGTATTGTTCCCTTTGTTATACCGGTACCCTCTTTTCTGTCCTCACGTGTAATGCGATACCATGACAAAATACCCAAGTACGGCGTGCGGACAACTATGCCCCTTACCGCATGAGTAAGCCTATAGCACAAATTGTGCAAATTCCCAACTTTTTAGTTATTGTTGACGGATCGGCCGACGTTTTTTGGGAGTTTTGGTCGAATCACGTCAAAAAATAGTTTCTGCCCCGCGGCAGACTTGGCGTCTTGCGTGTTGTCAGCGTTCATTACATGGAAACCAGACTTTAAATGTTATTGATATTCGTGTCAGTATTCCCTTCATATTTTGCAGTTTTTGACAAAATCATGATTTTTACGTTTTCCAAATATACTTATATTTTGATATGGGCAGATCCTCCCCCTCCCACGAAGCCCAAGTCCTTCGCTGACGAAGCCACGGACACTTCCGTAACTATTGCTCTGACAAAACCTGTCTCCGGAGGTCAGTTCATCGAGTAAGTAAAGTCTCAGTCCATGTAATAATGGCATTGATTTGTTGTGGGAAGTAAAATAACGATGGTCAAGTTACAGGAAAGTTTGGTCTGTAATCGTAAAAGATTCCGTCAGTATACACTGCACCGATACAAATAACTTGAAGATTTGTTATAGGTAACTGTATTTATTTTGACCAAAATAGAAAATACGCTCTAAAAAAGACACGTATTCCTGAACTCAACCACCATTTGAAAGTGTAATTAACAAAAACAATCTAGTTCGAAGAAACCATCTATTTTGTTTAAGGAGAGAGAAGAAGCTTAAATTTGCATTGTTGAATTTAAAGCGTGGTGGGAGCAAACATACCTCTCCTTTAAGTCCACTGTTATCACCAGTTGTGCGCATGCTCATCACTAGCACAAAGGACCGTTGTCTGCTGCCACCAGCGTCTCAAAGGTCTTCCATTGCGGAGTATTGACCTATCGCCGTTTACGAGTTAACCACGCCCCTTAGACAACCCTATATGAATTTTGTGTGGTAATATTTGTTTGTCTCAAATTTTGCGTGTTCCACGTGAAATTATAATTGATGTGATTGGACAATAATTCACAAGCTGCGTTGAAGCGATTCGACCGCGATTGTATGACCACTGATCTCTATATAAACATCTGGATTGCGCATTGGCCGAAGTTGTAGACAGCCTCGACTCCATTTTTTTATACCTGGGGATCAGTGTGTATGACACAGTCATTTTCGAAACACATAAAATATAGCATCCTGGCTGCTACAACTCTGCTATTTTACGTTCGTTACATAAGAAAACGTGCGAAGTAATAAAAATTTAATATGAATCTCCGTTGATGAACTGACGCATCTAATAATTTAAAATGCATTTACTGGTTTACTGTCAAAAAGACTTTTCTTTTCCGTAGCTCATATGCCGTCCAAGTCAAGAAGATTTCTAATACACGACTGACCAAGAGGGAAGTTCTTGTTCCCAGTCATTACGAGGACTCCAGTGACGATTACATCGGAGCTGAAATGCCTTCAAATAATGCACCGGACAAATTTGTGGTGGGCGACAATAAAGAATATGGAGGCTATTACAATGCACCACTACAGACAGGTGCTGTTTATGAAATTCGCATTGGATCGATCAGCAGAGGCAACGAAACGGTATGTCTTTTTAGACAGCGTATTTAGTACAAAAATAGCTTTCAATGACTTGCAGTTTATTTTAATTTCACTGTCTGTTAAACTTAATTTACAGGAGGCCTATGTGACGTACTCAGAGCCGTTGACTGTGACAGGTAAATATCACTTGATGAGTTCATTATTGTGGCCTTTGATATCAATGTGATTCGCAATACGGAAGAAGCCTCTGAAGTGAGCGAACACCTGTGAATAATAACCCCGGTTGAATGTTTATGAATACATTAGGAGGCAAAAGAACAATTCATACTTTGACCCGGGAGAGATTTGAACCTAGGTCACGGGGATGGATGGTAAAGGTTTAGGCCTACGTAGTCTTATCACATGAGAAACATCAAGTAATCATTCGTTTTGCTGATTACCAACAAAAACCCTGCTTATGATGTTTTTTCCCGTCAATGTTTACTTCACAGTTCAGAAAGCGAAATCGACCGCAGTGATAATAGCAGTGACAGTGGTTCTTGCCGTTATCGTTGCAGCCAGCCTCGTTGTGGTTTTATTTGTCGTCTATAAAAGGTAATCATCTCCAAAAGCAGACCTCCTACTGAATTTAATTTTGCTCTGGCGACGCTATACAAGAAAACGTCAACAGCAAGGGAGTACTGCTTCCTGTGAGCGTCTCCAAAGTCGGCCGTGGCGGCTGCGTTTTTCAAGGGAATCAATTCTTTCAGGACTGTGCGGAGGGATTTAGGGCAATTAAGCCCTGAACTTTTTGCCGCCAAAACAGCCCAATGATACGAGGAGTGTAAGCTGTAAATTTAGAAGCCTTTTCTAAACATAATTTCCCTTTCTATTTTTTTAATAATTATTTTCAAAGTGAACAAAGAAACTGGAAGGAGCGGGATTCGAACCTGCGACCTCCGGTTTACCGTACCGGCGCTCTACCAACTGAGCTATCTTGCCCTATGTTGGCGGTCTCCCAATTTGTCAGTATCTTTGTTATAATTACTTAGTTTGTACTCATTTATCAACCGTATTTAAATGTTTTAACGTCGGAAACACTGTACCACATATTTCTTAGGAGGAAACAACAGAGAAAAGAGACTGGTCATAACGCAGTGCTGAATTCTCTAGACATCCAGCTTGAGGAGAAGGCTGCTGAATCAGGTATTTCAATCGTTCAACTTATGATACTGAATTTTTTTCATCAATGGCCACACATTTCTTTCCTGTTTGTCTAATGTTTTTAAAGACCATGTACGAGGTGCGATCAAAAAGTTCCGAGACTGTTCCTGTTGCGAACGAACGGAGCGCAGTACAGTAATGTGCATATAGCAGGTGTAAGCAATAACTTTCGTGAATAAGTATTCCAAGTTACATCGCTTGATCAACATCAGCACCTGTGTTACACGCATTTTTGTGACCACTGGTACGTGCGCATTTGCGATTTCAACATGGACCTGAATCCCGAGCAGAAGCAGCACCGTGTCGAAGTCTGCGAAGATCTCCGTCAACAGGCCCGGGATGACCCAAACTTCATGTCGAGGATCATCAGCGGTGACGAGAGTTGGGTCTACGGCTACGACCCAGAGACCAAACAGCAATCTTCGCCGCGCAGTGGAAGAGCCCGCAGTCTCCAAGACCGAAGAAGGCGCGTCAGGTCAGGAGCGCAACCAAGAGCATGCTCATCGTTTTCTTTGACATTCGCGGGGGTTGTGCATCGTGAATTCCTCCCCCAGGGTCAGACTGTCAACGCTGAGTTCTACTGCACCGTTTTGAGACATCTGAGGGAGAACATTCGGCGCAAACGGCCTGAACTGTGGCGCGCTGGCAATTGGGTGCTCCAACATGACAACGCGCCCGCTCACAGCTCCCCACCCCCTACTCGCCGGATTTGGCTCCCTGCGACTTCTTTATGTTCCCCAAAATGAAGTTCAAGCTGAAGGGTTGCCGTTTTGACACTGTGGAGGAGATCCAGCGAGAATCGCAAATGGTGCTTGACGCGCTTACGGAACGGGATTTCCAGGGAGCGTTCCAAGCGTGGCAGGAGCGCTGGGAGCGGTGTATCGCTGCACAAGGGGACTACTTTGAAGTGGATGGCGGCCAGATTTAAATCACGTACCGGTACGGTTTTTGCTTGTTATAGGCGCAGTCTCGGAACTTTTTGATCGCACCTCGTATCGATCAGTCTTTCCTATAGCATGGTGTACATTTTGGGGTCGGAAAATTGGGATGATTTCTTTGGCATCTGTTGAGGATCTATTTAGATGTGGGCCAGGGTGATTGGGTTGGCAACCCAAAATTGCCAACACTATACCCACCAACGTTTAAAAAGAATCAAAACCTCCCTACAAACAATCCTAGATCCGCCCCTGATACCATCCCCGTTCGTAGCTCTTTACCTAGAGTGGCTTTCTGCAAATTAGCAATTTGACTTCTAGGTTTACCGAATTCTTCCTGCAATAACGATGATACAGAGGGCGGGGAGAACGGTGCATACATCAACGTACGGAAGGCCAGGCCTCTGCCTCAACCACGCCAGAAACAGACCGAACCTCGCCCGGCAAAAAAGGACGAGCAGCAGAAGCCTTACGTACCACAACCTCCGGTTCATCGAAGGGAGCTGGCGGAGTACATCAAGACGAAAAAATTGGCGGGTGATGATGGATTCCTGGCAGACTACAAGGTTAAACGAACGAAAAACCTGTGTGATCAATGACTGTATATCTTTTCATAATTCAAAACATGACATTCATTTTATAAATGCTTATTTTCATTTTGGCCTTTTTTTAAGATATAAGAGCGCAATGGGGCTACCTTTCAGTCAACATTAAACATCTTGGCTGAACATCGATCACCTGCAGAATAACCCCCATTTGGCCCCTATAGACGAAATGAAGACAATAACACTGATCTGCGCCGCTTCTGGGTTTAAAAGCGAGGCTCTTAGTGCTAAGTAAGCAACTTACTGTGTTAAACGTGCACTGCGCTGCCATAGAGTGATTCAACCATGCATGAATAAATTTGTTGAATAACACTGCGCTTGTTTAGCACTGAGATCCTCGATTTCAACCCGGAAGTGCGCAGGCGGGGCCAATGTAAACTTCGTCTACATGACATACCTGCAAAACCATGGGGACATTTCCAGTACAAAGTGACCGATGCGAAACAACTGTTAAAAATGAACGCGTAACATGTACATTGTATACATGTATATATGAAATATGATCATAATTGTAGGTTTTGGCTAAAGAAGTAGACGTCAGTGAGTAAGAGTCGAGTCTTTTCGGTTAACATTTCAAGATGAATTAGCAGTTTCTTTTCTTTTCTATTCCAGACACTTCCGGATGGACAGCTTCACCCATGGACGGTGGCCTCAAAACCAGAAAACAGGCCGAAAAACCGATACGTCAATGTTATTGCTTGTATGTACATGTACACAGTTGCAATTTCACTTTACAATAATTTGCTTCTAGTTTTGTCTTTATTTGTCTTTTGTTTTCATTGTTTTTACAAATTTTAACAGCTTGTGCAGATTTTTTGGTGGTATTGATTATGGCATGTTATGCTTTTATGCAAAAGATGACCATTCCCGTGTTGTGTTGGAGCCGTTGGAGGATGACCCTCACTCGGACTACATCAATGCTTGCTACATAGATGTAAGTTTGCCTAATGAGTAATGATATACGCTGAATGCTTTTTAGTTTCGACATTTATTATGACCGAGTAAAGACCGGGCGCTGAATCCGCACCCCCCTTGTCAGTGGAGCACGGAGCATCCGTGTTTTGGATGCAGGGGGGGGGGGGGGGGGGGGGGGGATTTTACATTTTGTTCAAAATGTGACCCCAATTTTTGGCACCACAAATTTTGGATAAAAAGGCGACCTTGGTTTGTTTTGGGGTTTTTTGTCAGGAAATAGATTTAGGAAAGATTTTACTTTAAAACCCCATCCAAATCGGGCAGGAACAGAAAAATCTTGGAAAATAATTAACCCTCCTTGATAACAACAATCTAAATATGTGGCACAACCTGTAATTTCAAGATTTATGCCAGCAGAATCTGTACAAATGAGGCAGAAATTAACACTTTGAGTGACCAATACACTGTGCCAAGAACATCTAAGTTTCTAGCACAGAAAACACAAATATTATTCCCCTATATTGCACGAAAATTTCCCAACTTAAATTCTTCAATTTGAAGGTTGTGCAAATGTGTTTATGCAATTCTGAACACAAATGGATGGTTATTTCCAAGATTTGCTGTTCCTGGCATATTTGATGAGTTGGGGTCATTAAAGTAAAATCTTTCCTAAATTTAAAAGCGGGAAAGTATACCAGTTTCAATTTCAAAACAAAAAGGAGAAAATATGGTATCGCAGTGTTTTTCGCGCTGAGCCATTCTAACTTTTTGCTGATGTCTTGGGCACATTTTCACACTAAATTAAAAATAAATCGGCGATTCCGTTCCTCGCGCAATGCATCATTTTCCCGACGCCGGGTGAAAACTGCAGTGATTAAACCGTGCATCCACAGAACATGGTATTTTGTGTATAATGTATCAAAACTACAAAACCAATTAACGAAACAAACAAAAGTTATGAATATGATCGTAGGTATCCCCATATCATTTTTGGTGGGGGAGGCAGAATCCTCCCCTCTCCCCAAAAAGAATGAAACACGCCCTCTTTTAGGGTTAGATTTATTCTACCACCTGCTAAAATCATAGAACGATTTACACAACAAAAGAGGGATATTTCGTCAAACTTTATAATTCTGTTTCAAAAGTTTTAATAAATCTCTCCAATTGGTGTTTTGTTGACTTTGTTTGCTAGGGATACAAGGCGAAAGACAAGTTCATAGCCAGCCAAGGTAACTAGCTGCGACTTCATAACATATTCTAGTGACGTGAACAAAAATTTAGTTCTTTTTTTCCTTTTTTTCCTGTTTTATTATCTGCGTTTACACACACGCACAAACAATAGTAAACTTTTACTTTTTATATCTATGATACGATTAAATATTTACAAATTAAACTTTTTATTTAATTTGTTCACTCAAGTGCCAATTATTTTATACATCTTTTTATTTTTTTTCTCTAAATCTTTCACGGCATGGGAAAAGGATTTCGTACAATCCTTTAAAATGTAAATAATATTAACATTTTATACGCAATGAGATGACTGTAGACATTATTACTACAAAAGAAAAAGCTACATAAAGTACAGAGTGATTGGGGTTCCAAAATTATTGCTGGAACCCCAAAGAAAAACATAGAATAATACAATCATATGGATTATAAAACCTCCAACCGATCGGTGCCAAAGTTTCCAAATGGCGTACCTCACTGTATCCTATATTCCTATTGCTACTAAAGTTTTCTTTTCCTAGGATGAGAATGACATTTAGACAAACGCTTTTTATAAAGATATAATGAGATGATAAAAATATAATTAATTCATGCTCATAGAGACTTAATATCATGATGTCATAGTTGGGAAAAATGAACAAGCTAAAAGTATACACCATAGCGATTCTGAAAAACACACATCCTGCTCGTATATTGCAATGGCGCGGGGCATTTTGTCATTTCAATTACTGTGTATGCAGGACCCAACAAGGCATCTATCAACGACATCTGGAGAATAGTGTGGCAGTTACAAGTGGACAAAATTGTCATGCTGACGAATCCGGTGGAAAATGGCAAGGTAGAGTAGTTTTAGTCTGTCGTGTTGTAGTCATTATGACGCATGGGCCGTTATGTAAATCTATACCAAAGCAACTTTTCATTGCAGTATTCAAGGACCAGCAACATGCCGCAGCTTGTTTTTCATTTTCTATTTATTACAATTTAATGTCTCCCTTGAGCAAACCGGCGAGTTAAGGCTATTTTTTTTTACGTAAATGACGTTAGGTACCTATGTGATAACAGCTTTATACGTTGATACATAATATATGATGATATGTATCTAGGTGAAATGTCTGCAGTACTGGGCCGATAATGGATCGACGACAATCTCAGACATCGTGATAAAGACAGTTAAGGAGGAGGTTTTCCTGGATTACGCCATTCGCAATTTCTCCATACACCAGGTAAATTGATCTTGTTTAGATGAATTACTTCTCTCTAAACTATTTGACGGATTGTCTGACTGACTGACTAACCGACCGGTGACCTGACCGACGGACCGATAAACCATCCCCTGATCTCCCATTGGTGTTAAAAGACAATGTAACAAAAACATATTTGTAACTTGATGAAAATAATATATCCAAACATCCGTATAGTGGCAAGGAGGTCCTTCGCGATACGCAGCCACTTGTTTAATCGAAGGTTAATGATGTGTTCAGGTTGGTAGTGACGATGGTAGCAGGTCAGTCAAGCAGTTTCACTACACCACGTGGCCAGATATGAAGCCACCGGAATACCCAGAACCTTTGCTGAACTTCCTGCGTTTGGTTAACGGACATCATAATCGCGGACGCACCATGGTGCATTGCAGGTATGACCAGCTTGGCGTTCAAAAGAGTAATTTAAAAACTATTTTGTCTGCTGCTGCGGCTGCTGCTGCTGCGGCTGCTGCTGCTGCGGCTGCTGCTGCTGCGGCTGCTGCTGCTGCGGCTGCTGCTGCTGCGGCTGCTGCTGCTGCGGCTGCTGCTGCTGCGGCTGCTGCTGCTGCGGCTGCTGCTGCTGCGGCTGCTGCTGCTGCGGCTGCTGCTGCTGCGGCTGCTGCTGCTGCGGCTGCTGCTGCTGCGGCTGCTGCTGCTGCGGCTGCTGCTGCTGCGGCTGCTGCTGCTGCGGCTGCTGCTGCTGCGGCTGCTGCTGCTGCGGCTGCTGCTGCTGCGGCTGCTGCTGCTGCGGCTGCTGCTGCTGCGGCTGCTGCTGCTGCGGCTGCTGCTGCTGCGGCTGCTGCTGCTGCGGCTGCTGCTGCTGCGGCTGCTGCTGCTGCTGCATGCTGCGGCTGCTGCTGTTGCTGCGGCTGCGGATACTGTTGCTGCAGAAACTAAATTTGTTACATTAGCGAAGTCTTTAATACAGAATGGACCAATAATGTACATCAACACTGTTGTGCTTCTCTTACCATTACAGGTTATTCTATTAAAAGTTATTTTATAAAAGTTATTTCCACACGTCCATTTACAGCTCTCACAAAAGTCGTTGTTTGATTTCTGTAGTGCCGGTGTTGGGCGTACAGGGACCTACATCGCCTTGGATGCGATGCTTGAGCAAATTAAAAAGGAGGGAAAAGTTGATGTTCTTGGCTTCGTCTACCAAATGAGACAAAAACGAATCAAGATGGTGCAGACCCCGGTAAGTTTTTAAGCATATATTATTTTGACACTATAAAAATGCGCTGCTTGTCACTTGTCACTATTACCATTTCTTTTCGTTTTTTCTTTTCGTTTTTCTAGAAACAATACGAATTCCTTTTCGACGCTCTTCTGGCCGCGTCTATAACTGAGGACACAACCTACAATGTTGCGGACTTTCGCCAGAAGCTTACCGCTCTGAAAAAGATGGGAAAACGTACAAAAGAAACTGGCTTGAAGGAACAGTACGAGGTAACTTGAAAAATGCCTTAACTTGTTTTTTTTTCAGGGAAGGTGAAACCAATTCGATATCATTGGACAATTTAGATGTTTGTCAGTGTTACAGTCGATATTATGTTATATTTGACGCATAGACGCCAGCAAATATAAGGAAATGCAGATATTTCGAAACGTACTAGTGAGTGGATTTCTGTTACCCCCCCCCCCCCCCCCCCCCAAATACAGTTGACTAATGTATGATGTAAACCGTGTCGGCATTAAGCTTAATTCACTTTACTGCGTTCTGCACTTGAACATCTATAGGAACTATTCATAACTTCAAAGAATTTCGTTTTGAATTAAGTGAATGAAATGATGGGATTCCACACAACTATCTGAGTTCCATTTGCCACCATTTTCGCCACCAGACTTTGAGTAAATTGATTGTGAGTCCTAGGAGTGACAGCAATATGCCTCAGTCAGGGCAGCTTCCAGAGAACGTGGACAAGAACCGATTCCCGGATTTAGTTCCAAGTAAGTCACGATATTATTTAAGTCAATCATCTCTCTTGATGATTATAATATCGCGTATAATATGAATAACTGACGAATATTGCTAAGCAGTTTCTTAAACCTGTACGTACCTAATAATGTCGTCTATATGGGATTTCAGGTGACAAATCGAGGCCGTATCTGTTTGCAACACAACACGCGGATGATACCAACTACATAAACGCGACCTTCATACCAGTAAGTGCATGTACAGATTTTTGTTTTCACAGACGCATACAAGTTGTCTACCTTTAACTAAACTCTGAACAAAACTTGCCTATTATACTATTTAACCCTGAGCTGTAACTCCTACTTGTTACGTTGTTCGAGTGTCGGGGATTTTGTCCACGATTATTTAATGTTCGTAAACTGTCATAATCAGTCAAGCTGTGACTAGGCCTGGGCTAAGATCTTCGCAAGAGTGACCTAATTTTTGATCGGGAAGTGCGGTCAAATATGTATCGAATGGAGTAAACGTGCGGGTAGCTCCATAGATAGAGCTCCGCGTATTTGTTGCGGCGGTTAACGCCACTGACATCCCCCTGCCCCCGATGTATCACTGAGTCTTTTAACATGGTGCCTCCATTGATTGAAACACTGAACCGATACTACACAGATGGTCAAAATACGGTGCCGCTTTGCGCGTGTGATTACTACAAAAAAAGGTAGTAGGTCCTATTATGAAATTTTCGGAATACTTTGAGTCTGTAGAGCTGACGATTTTTACACAGTACAAATAACAGCACTATTAACAGAACTCTTACTTTCTTATTAACTCTCTCAATCAGGGTTACCGTAAGAAGAACAGGTACATTGGGACGCAGATGCCTATGCCTAACACCGTTACTGACTTTTGGCGAATGGTGTACGACCACAAGGCAGCCTGTATTGTCATGTTGAATAATTTCGATGTTAGTGACAAGGTACATCTCAGTTTGTCTAATCTCATATTTTAGTTTATCCACCTGAAAAGTCCGATTTCTGCAATAATAAACGTTTTTAATAGACTTAGTATGGAAGGGTTATCAGTAAGGACGGTTCCTTTTCAGAGAAATACATGAAGATTATGCAGAATACAATGCTTCACGGTTCCACGGTCTGCTTTTCAGCGTTAACCTTCTCGAGATCTTTTTGACTCTTTGCCAAATTCTAAAACGATCTTTTTCATAAAATTTGACTGCATTCCATTTTAATGCACAATAAAGAATACCATTTGGGCGCAGATAGAGTCTTGGGGAAGGTCGAGGAGGGAGGCAAAGAAATATCAGAAAGACTTTATAATGAGGAACAAAAAACGATCACAGCTAGATTTGCTCCATAATATCAAGAGGTAACATTGAACACACGAGAGGAAACTATCGTTTTCCTTTATCTATGATTAGACAATGTGTCGCTACTGGCCAGAGGAGGGAAACGTTGACTTTGGTTCACTCCATGTTGAACTGATTCAGTCCAAAGAAGACAAAGGTGTCACTAAGCGTACATTCACTCTTGGAAACACAAGAACCCCAGAGGTAAGCGTTGTCAGCGGTATCATTTAAGCCCATAACTGCAGAGCAAGTTCGACCAAAGGACTATTGTTAAGGGTAGTATACAAATAATGAATATTTATGAGTGCGATGGTAAGAATAATTTCATGAGGTGACAGATGGCATGTTCCATTTCACAAGGCGAAGCCGAGTGGAATGGGACATTCCATCTGTCACCGAATGAAATTATTCTTACCATTGCACGAATGTGAAACATTCATTATTTGTTTTATACAACGCCTGAATAAATCCGACAGATTGCATGCATGGATTTCTTTGTGTAACGTTACAACGTGCCGTTTACCTTCTCAGTCCCGCATAAAAACCGCGACAAAAAAATGGCGAGTTCCGAATCAGTTAAAGCTTCAATTGTTGTTCCTGCGTGTCTTGCAAATTCATCTAATCGTTTCACTGCATATTTGATTTGTCTCTTTATATTTGGAGCGTCAGCATCGCATACGAGTTCCAATATTTCGTCGTCTATTAGGAGAACAAACCGCGGCAGTTCGGGAAACTCGGCCGCCATGTTGTGTGAATGACAGCCCTGTTGTAGCGCCACCAATAGTGACCGTGAAATTAGGGAAGTTCTTTTGGTTCTATCAATGCGCGCGCACCGTTTGATAGAACCATGTGATAGAACGTTTTGGGCAGTGCGGGTTCGCGTCGTGTGATGGGTCGAATAATTCAATGCACGTGATCGATGATCCACCAATCGGATGGCTGGGATTTATTCAGGTGTTGTATAATATACAACATTTGCTTTTGCTGTAATTTCCAGAAATGAATAGATTTAGGGTTAGTATTTTACAGTAAATACTATAACACTGACCTGTTTAAAGTTTTGTGTGCACAGATGCTGGGAAAACAAAGAGAAAAAAATGCTGTTCTTGTAGTCTGGTTCCCTGACCCTACTTCAGACAAAACGGAGCAATTTATGAACTTCAGGGAATTATCAAGTTAGGGAACTAGACTATTTTCAACGATTGTCGGCCGACAATTGCTGGAAATTTAACAAAAGTTTCACTTTTCTTGAAAATGACAGCACACCAGGTGCCTGATTTCACAGGAAACTTAAGACTATTGTTTACTTGCAGTCAAGTAAAGTATTTCATAATAATTCAGTAGTTTTGTTTTGGTATAATCGACGATTGTTGGACTCTACCCGAACGCCGGCTAGTCGACCACGTCTAGTCGACTATTTGGAACCAGTCTACAGGGCATGGTCACGCTGGTTATCAATAGTAACATCGGTCGTACTATACTGTGACAAACGAAGTGGGGACCAGTGAGTTCGACTATAGCTATCGTTCGCACTTGGATGCCATTGCGCAGGTGCACGTCACGTCACTAATCAACCACTGAATAACCAATGTTCCTTGGTCGAACTTGCTCCTAGGTTCTATAAACGCCGACAGCAGACTGCAATTCGCAGACTGTCGAGGCAGAGACGGTTCTTGACGTCTTTCGTCTATAACAAAAGTCATAAACCCATAATGCCGTATAGCCAGGGATCACGCAGAATTTTACGATACAACCTGGGAAATGACATCGTGGCATCACTCAATGAGGATACGACTTTTTAAACTTATAATTCGGTAAACAAACAACAAAGACGCAGGCAATTTGGGAGACTGCCAACGTAGGGCAAGATAGCTCAGTTGGTAGAACGCCGGTACCGTATTCCGGAGGTTGCAGGTTCAATTCCCGCTCCTGTCAGTCTTCTTTGTTCAATTTGAAAAGATAATTTATAGATTTAAAATTGCGGTAAACCATTTTACTCAGAGTTGAACTTGGTCTACCTTTGCCGACTCTCTCCGTCCCTTTTCGGTCAGTCACGACAAAACCTTTCCATATTTTGGCGTTGCCGCCTTGGACGCCTTGCAGACTCCTTGTGATGACTCCCAGTCATCACACTCTCCTCCCGCCAAAACCCACTCATCACCAGTCGTTATTGTGCTATGTGTGTATATTATAAGCCCCTCGAATGAATGTCAGAGCTTCGTGATCAATTTTGGTGATGAGTGGCCACCAGTCGTGGAAGGATGCGTGAAATAGTTAAAGTTTACCTCGCTGGGAGTAAATTTATTGTATTCAAAATATGCTTTAATTATCACTGCTGTTGTGCAAGGCATGTGTTTTGCCCACTTGACGCATCCCACGTGCAATGTTCGTGTGTCCCTATGTAATGTCTACCATATCAAAGTGGTCAACACTTGTTGATGAACATCTCTTACAGTCCCCTGCCAGGACCGTCACTCAGTTCCAATACCACGACTGGCCATCCGATGAGAAGGTCCCCAGATCCATGAATGGAATGCTTACCCTGATGGAACTCACTCTGAAGAGTCAAGGAGATACTGGACCAATCGTGGTCCATTGCATGTAAGTATTAAGATACTATCTGACACTAGGCTTTCATCAGAACAGTGCTGAGTACTCCTTTAAGAAAGACAACAAAATCCCGTTGAAATGTGCACAGTCTCCAACAATACTGTTGTATGGCGTCTTCATGTGTTTATAGCAACAATGGCGGTCTGTAGATTATTGCGCTCGTTTTCCAGAACCTGGACTGGAGATCTGTAATCCACGTAATGCTTTCGGCGAACAGGGTGGTTTTTAAGGACAATATTTCACTTCTTAGATCTTAGATTCCTTTAACGTCTTCAGTTGAGCATTCATAGCATTCGGAGCTGAAGATGGGGAAACGGGTGCTGCCATTGTTTCGGTGCATTGTAAAAAATTGACCGTAAAATGAACGGTCGAAAGGCGTGCAGAAAGGTGCCACCCGTTTAATATATTTTTACTGTCGAACCGTATTTAAATTTACTGATAAACTGTATTTGTTTACGGTGAAATGTATGTAAATACTGCCCAAGTGATTTGCCTGGGTTTATTAGTCGACAGTTTGTCTTAGCCAGCGGCGGCGATTTCTCGTCAAGGTTGGGGGGGGGGGGGGGGGGGGGGGGGGGGCGGAGGAAAAGCCCACAACCAACAATAATTGTGTATACTGGGAAATGTTTGAAAATATGTGCTGATCTTTGTGTATTCTGGTGCATTCTGGTGCATGTAAAATCCAATGACCCATAAAATATATATGGCCACGGGAAAATTATTGGGGGGGGGGGACTGCCATAGCCGTCCCCTCCCCGAAAAAAATATTGGTGGGGGGCCTGCCCCCCCCCCCCCCCCTGTCCCCCCCGTGATCGCCGCCCATGGTCTTAGCTCAACTATGCTTGAATTTGACGATACGAAAGCCTGCAAAGGCGTGATTAACCTTTGTACTATCGACTGGTAATTTGACAGTGCTTTACAAAGTCTGTTTTTATATGTTTTTTTTTGGCAGTGATGGCCTCGGTCCGACCGCTGTATTCTGTACCTTAATGGCGCTAAAGGAACAGTTTGAGGTCGAGAAGGCTGTTGATGTATTCCAAGCAGTTCAGCGTCTCCGCATGGTCGACCACAACATGATGTACTCTGTGGTGAGTACATGATCCTGTGTATTACGAATTGTTTCCATAACAAATATCAAGAACGATGATAAAGATTTATGTGCGTGCTCTTCGGCTAATTCGATTTTGTTTTTAATCCAACAAATTTTCAATTCTATCTTGTATTTTAATTTTTAATACACATCTGATTTTGGGCGTCTGCAAGCCTCCGTAAAAAAGGGATTTTATTTTTGCTTCTTTCGGCGCGTCTAACGAACAAACAGATACGTCCTGCGGGAACTGAATTATTCTGGGGCCGCAATTAATTCGAAATTTGTAATGCAATTACTAGATGGCTAAACGCAGGCGGCTGGGTTCTTTTTCGTTTGATATCTCATTAAAAAGTGATTAACTTTTGTGTTGCTAGTAAAATAAATCACTTTGAAAAGCAACCCCTAACCCTAACCGTAACCCTAACCCTAACCCTAACAACCCTAACAACCCTAACCCTAACAGCCCTAACCCTAACAACCCTAACACTAACACCCCTATCCCAAAAACCCTCATAACCCTAACAGCCCTAACCCGAACAACTCTAACCCGAACAACTCTAACCCTAACAACCCTAACAACCCTAACCCTAACCCTAACACCCCTATCCCAAAAACCCTGTAGGGTTTCTGGTTTACATCTTTAGGCGTCTGCCTAACAACCCTATAACAACCCTACAACAACCCTACAACAACCCTACAACAACCCTACAACAACCCTACAACAACCCTACAACAACCCTACAACAACCCTACAACAACCCTACAACAACCCTACAACAACCCTACAACAACCCTACAACAACCCTACAACAACCCTACAACAACCCTACAACAACCCTACAACAACCCTACAACAACCCTACAACAACCCTATAACAACCCTATAACAACCCTATAACAACCCTATAACAACCCTATAACAACCCTATAACAACCCTATAACAACCCTATAACAACCCTATAACAACCCTATAACAACCCTATAACAACCCTATAACAACCCTATAACAACCCTATAACAACCCTATAACAACCCTATAACAACCCTATAACAACCCTATAACAACCCTATAACAACCCTATAACAACCCTATAACAACCCTATAACAACCCTATAACAACCCTATAACAACCCTAACCCTAAAGTAAGTGCATTGTGATTGTGATGTGATTGGGATTATAATAAAATGAATGCAATAAGTAAATTTCAAGTCAATGTGAAAAATAAATTTCCACAAACTGTACCGTATGAATGCATCTTAGGTTGAACATTTCAATAGTTTGTAATGTGTGGCTTTGTAAGCGTTTCAACGCGTAAATGGAATGTATACACGGGTTTGTGGCTTTCAGGACCAGTACGCACTATGCTATGATGTAATGCAGGCAGTATTGGACTCGACTTCTATCTATGAGAACGTCACACCTACAGGAGAAATTGAATACCACATCTGAGGTAGACCTATAACAAGAACATCAACACCAACGTTGTAGTACTGGGAATTAAAATTATGTGGAACGTCAGTTGAACAAGTGAAACTGTGTTTGAATAAAAGGTCGATTCTAGACTTGAAATTTGTTTGTGACATGATAATTAAAGCAGTTTTTTTAGGCGGGGCCCGAGGGGTGAACTCCTTGGAAACATACCCAATAAATTACTTCCCAATTAAGCCCCGACCATTCTACCCCAATGGAACCGTTCCTGTTGCAGTAAGTGTTCATTAATTAAATGCATTTATAGTATTACGTTGGACATAAACAGAATTCTGATATTTTAAACGCATGGTGCAGGGGCGGATCTAGAGGGGGTTGTGGGGGTTGCAACCCCCCCCCCCCCCCCCCCCCCGCCCCCGAGCTGCTGAGAAAAGTTGTAATAAGCAATGCTAATCCACATCCTTGTTACCAGTGGGTATACCGCTGGTCCATACACTATACACTGTACCGGTATAGGCGGGTACAACCCCTCCCTAAATGATAGACTAGATCCGCCCCTGTGGTGGGCCATCGATGGCATGTTGCTGAACATGGCATAGAAATAAAATTGATAAGCGATAGATGGGCACGATCAATTTTGAGGTTGAGTCCAACTGACATTGCTTGTAAACCCATCCCACTTATTTCTTAGATCCGTTCAGATGTATACGTATTGCCATAAAATCCTTCACCGAAATTTAATGGAGTTCTGTCTTCAATTTAAAAGAATCATAAAAATCATGGGCCTGCTTTATGTTCTTTTCAACGAACAGTGTTGTCGTGTTTTTGTTTTGTTTTGTTTTGTTTGTTTAGTTTTTTGGAATTTTGGTTTGTTTATGGCTTTTCCGCTCTAAGCGGAAAAGCCTTTGTTTTTGTTCTGGTTGTTTTTTTCTTCCGTCTCTACTTCTTTTTCTATCACAAATGCCATAGACAATGCACATGTTTCATTCTCGGCGTCACTTTTGCCATTAAACAAAGTTCAATCTTAATGAAAATGGGCATACACTTAGACCATGTGCTGAACTCGTGCATGTTGCTCTGACGTCATGATGACGTCATCACTCGTCATGTGACGTCATCTTAAAGGTGCATTTTTGAAGAGCCTATATCTAGAGAACCGTAGCTTAGATTGAGTTCAAACTTGATATCTACGTAGCCCCACATGTGTCATAGATGCAAATTGACGTGACGTCATGATAAATTTTAAAGTTTTTAAACCCTAAAGTTTTTAAAAGCCGTATCTCATCTACGTAACATGCTAAATTCAAAATTCTTTTTGCAATAGGTTTGTCAGCTTATACATTCTTTTACATAAATGTGTGACGTCAGATGACGTCATTAAAATGTGCTTTTTTGAAACACATATAAGGGTAGTTCCGATTATCATAACAATTGGTGGGTGGGTAGATAGTGTCACTAGCATGCAAAATCCGAAGTTACGTCATGATGACGTCATCGGCTGATTTTTGATGAATTCTTAAATGATTAAAATTTCATTGTACTCTCAAAATTTAGCACTTTTTCAAATGCCATGAACTTCAAACTTGGCATTGGCTATCTACTCGAAACGTGTCACTAGACGTCATCTTAAAGGTGTCTTTTTGATGGGCCCATATCTGGAGAACCGCAGGTCCGATTCGGTTCATTCTTGGTTTGCTGGTAGGCCGGCATGTGTATGAAAATTGACGTGACGTCATGATGACGTCATCCTGTGATTTCATATTGATTTTAAAGTTGCTTAACCGTATAGTTTCTAAAAGCCATATCTCATCAACAGAACATGCTAATTTCAAAATTCTGTTTATACACTGTTAAAACGCTGTTTAAACTTTTTACACAACCCAGGTTGTTCATGTGCCCTGCTTAAACAACCAATAAAGTGTTTAAGCAGGGCACATGAACAACCTGGTTGTTTAACTTGTTTAAACAACTTTTTAAACAGCGTTTTAACAGTGTATGTTTAGTAGGCCATAGATACATATAAATGTTAAAAAAATATGTGCGTCATGATGACGTCATCAAAATTGTAGTTTCGATCACCATGAAAACTGGTGGGTAGGCTGTTATTGTAACTAGCATGCAAAATCCGAAGTGACGTCATAATGACGTTATCGGCTGGTTTTCTATGAATTTTTAAATGTTTTAAATGTCATTCTACTCTCAAAATTTTACGCTGTAATTAATCAGACTGACTCCAAATATGACATTAACCAGGGCCACGTTGCAAGTGTTTGCTTTGACAAGTGCCGTTGTGATGACCTGATCATGGGTCACGTGACGTCATTTTAAAGGTGTGTACTATAGCTAGAGAACCGTGGGTCTGATTGGGTTCAATCTAGGTATGCAGGTAGACAAGGATATCTTTATATGGAAGAAAAATTGCCTTGACGTCATGATGACATCATATGCGATTTTATAGTATGTTGTTAATTTTTTGACCATTTAAGCCATATATCATCAACGGAACATGCTAATTTCGAAATTCATTTTTTAATAATTATGTTTGTTAAAAAAATGAAATGTAATATATATGTGACATCATAATTACGTCATCGATAGCTTTATTTCCTGAAAGACATATAAAGATAGGTCAGGTTGTCATGAAACTTGGTGGGTAGGTAGATTTGTCATTAGTAAGCAAAATTCGAAGTGACATCATAAAATATAATTCGGAAAAGCCCTATGTTCTGTTCATCGAAGAGACATAGAGACCTAGTTATTTGTTGGTGTGTGTGTTTGTGTCGGTCGGTCGGTCTGCTGTTTTATTTTTGTCTCTTGTTGTTCTACAGAATAGTACCAATTAATAACTATAGTACATGAAACATTCGTAAGCACAAGGAGAGTGGGGAAGGGGGAGGCAGTTGAGCGTTTATCAATTCATAACGCTGTAATTGGTTGGGTTTTTTTATCGCAATTAAGTATAACTTTACCGTACCGGAGGTCGCAGGTTCAAAACCCGCTCCTGCCAGTTTTCTTTGTTCACTTTGAAAATTCTTTCAAATTTACCGAGTCAGTTTTTCTTGTGGTTTGTTTGACGTAGAATAACTTTTAACGATTTTGCACATTTTACCCAGAGTTATATGTTTGTACATTTTACCCAGAGTTATATGTTTGCTTATAATTAGGATTATACATGTATTTTGAAACAACTATAAGACATTTTTACTATTTTGCGATAATTATTATAAAGCTATATTGTGCAGTATATTTGGATATTGTGATAAAATGTAGGACTACTATGACAATTAAAACTTGAAACAATGAAACGATGAAACATTTCCACACAATAAGAAGAATTGTCAGCAATTTACAATTGTTACCTTTATCCTGTTATCATTGAAGCGGTAAGTTTTTGGTATTGCTTTTTTACATAAACGGTTAATCTCTAAGATTTGTTAATCAGCACAGAAATTAAGCACCTGTCAGACTATTAACAGTATGAAAAGTACATTACTATAATACAAAAAGACACGTGAAGCACGAGAGAATAAAACAAATGAATCGCTATACATGCAGAAAACTTGATGTATAAGTTTTTAAAGCCTTGTGATATTATTTGTCTTGTTAAAAGTGAAGGCATAAATGTTATGAAGTCATAAATGAAGTATACGGGTGATTGAGAGAACAAAATCCGAAAACAATGTCACTGTTAAAACGTCACGGCCAATGACATGCTACTTGAGTGTTTTTGTAATAGAAAGGCAGCGCATTTATTAGCTTAAACAAGCATACACTTTACAATGATTTACTCAGGATTTCTTCACAAAATATGGAGAATTATTTGTGTCTCGGTTTTTTAAGGGGAGAGGGTGCTCACCCTGTATATTATTAAGTTTTTAAAGGTAAATAAAGGTAAGGAAAAAGCTATTGCCATTTGCTATAGGCGTATTTACATGAAATTTTGAAGGTGTCTATCTGTTGCAGTCAATTTGTGTGTAAATGTGTTTTGTAAGCAAAATGTAATCATTGATAACTTTGACCACATTTTAGACGACTTTAAAACAGTAGAATATGTTGTAATTATAGATAGAGGATTTGTAATATGTTGTATACCATGAAATGCTGTACAATATAGCAAAAACTATAATTGCCTTCCGACTACAGCAGTCCTTGCACATGATCTTGGGGTAGGTTAATACAACCACGTCAAGCGCTCGATTCGTTTAGGACCATTTCAACCATTTTCAGTTTTTCAACTACAAATGTTCTTCTAGGAAAAGGTAACTCCCCAAGTCGTCGTGTCCAACACTAAAGTGTCTACCTAATGGTCTATTTAATAACTTAATTGTACAACTAAAAATAGTACTCCCAAAAGTCTACTTTTCGTTTGACAGCCGGTCATTCGTTGTATGTTGATATGCGTCTTTTCAATGTAAAGGCTATTGAAAGCGCCGCCACTGTAAAACTGGGGCCTACCCCCTCGATCACCACCACCCCCAATTATTTCAAAACAAATTTCAAAATTTGGTGTCTCCCCCCACTTCAACTTACCACCGCCTACATGCCTGATGTAATTCACCAATACATTCTGGTAAATGTTCAAAAGTTAATTTAGAGAGATAATGAAAACAGTAACGTGGACCTGGGGAATAGGGGTAAAGCACACGTATTCCTTAATTCCTTGTTAATTTGGAGACCCAGACCCTAACACTAACCTTAACTCCTAACCCTAAATCCTAATTCCTAACCCTAACCAGCAGCGTATTCAGGACTCTCTCCATAAGGGGGAGCGAGTGGGGGGAGCTAGATATTACAGTGTGGTTGGCGGGGGGGGGGGGGGGGGGGGCGCCCAATTTCTATAAAACAAGTTAACCATGATCATTTAAAATAGGACTAACACTTGCCGCTCACACTCACAGCATTTTCTTAATACTATTATTTTCTCCGTTTGTGAAATTTACAGTGGGGGTACGCCGCGCCGCTGACCCTAACCCCAACCCAAACTCTAACCCTCACTACAATCCTAACCCTAACCCCGATGTAAAATACATGATATTATATTAAATCAGTGAGACTAAAGTTCGTCTTTGGCAGGGTCAAAGTTTTGTCGCTACGAAAGTATTTCTGTGAAGAATATCGTTGCATTCTATTATAATGGAAATTTTGCGCGGACTGGTTTGTTATAAGAGAATTACGTCTACATACGTCTGAAAAGGGCAGAACCAGAAGATCTCTTTTATTTCTATATATCTATTTAAAACCATTTATTTTAGCCATAATTTGGTTGGTTGGAGAAGCTTTTCTGGGTGGACCCGGGTCATCAGCCCTGTGCCTTTGCGTGCGGTCGGTCGGTCGGTCGGTCGGTCGGTCGGTCGGTCGGTCGGTCGGTCGGTCGGTCGGTCGGTCGGTCGGTCGGTCGGTCGGTCGGTTGGTTGGATACAAGACGACTGTTCCTGCTATGAGCCAAACAAGATGCCGCCGATGACCTAAAAAATATTCACTATTCAATATTCACATAATTTTTGTAGGAATGTCGTCAGTACAGTACACTGCAAGACAAGATATGTTTATGCTGCCCAGGCATTAATTCCTTGTGCTGTTTGCGATTTTGTTTTTCCGTAGGCGGGTGAAGCAATTTTCATGAATAATTCACTGGTTGCATTGATCACTGCACAGGCAGGACTTGGGTTCTCGGTCTCTTTTTTCCCTTATATTAAAAATATCCCAAAGATATCACAGTAAAGAAAAATGGGTAAGCCGGCCTACAGGTGGATTCGCACAAGGGACCTTTTGATCCATAGCCCATCCCACTATCCACTAAACTAGTCTGCAGCAGCTACAAGTTGACTAATAATAACAATGCTGTGACGTTCTGTTCTATTATAATGAATAAACATAACTTTCTCATCAAAACAACTGAATTATTCATGATTATTGCTTCACCCGCCTACGGAAAAAAAATCGCGTGCTGTTTGCTGATCTCCACGTTAGTTGTGTGCACAGACATGTCTGTGATTGTGTGACGTGCCGTCCGTTGCATTAGCGCCCTCTCGAGTTTCTTGATTTGACTGTAGATAAAATGGCGCCGCCCATGATGGAAGTCGTGCTTTCCACTGATGCAAGTGGGATGTTATGGAATGCTGGTGTGTGGGACTTTCAGTCAGGAACTGTTGTTGCGGCTTATAAAGGTGGATGTAGTGTTTCTAGAAGCCTTTGTTGCCTTAGTGAACAATTGTTAATATCAGCTGCTATTGGAAAACCAATCATCTACGTATGGAATATGCAGAAAAAGGTACGTCATTCACATTGCACGTGTTTAAATGGTTGTTTTCCACTTCGCCCAAACCTAGTCCGAGTAACTTGGACACTCTATCGCCTTTTTAAACATTTGGACATGATCTGGCGATAGTAGGGTCCGAGTAAGTCTGCAGTGGTCTTGCGGTGATTTCGAAAATATGTCTGAAATCCCAACCACTGCCAACAAAAACATCCGATTTCACCCTTAAAACGACCACCAAAATTACTAGATACGCCACCTGCGAAACAAGTGGAGTTCAATGATTAAGATGTAGGTACTAAGGTTCACCATGGGTTCAATTATTGAATTACTATCCGGATAAAAAGTTAAATTTACCGTTCAATTCGCAGAGACCCATAAGACATGTGTTTTTTCGCTGCCATGGAGTTCAAATCGTGACCCCTCGACCTTATGACGACACCTCTGTGATCCCCGACGACTGTTTTATGAATGGTATAATGAACGTGAAACAGTCGCCGGCATACGGCTTGTCGCACATGCTTGCATGAGTCCGCACAGGAGTGACATCATAAGGTCGAGGGGTCACGATTTGAACTCCATGGCAGCGAAAAGACATGTCTTACGGGTCTCTGCGAATTGAACGGTAAATTTCACTTTTTATCCGGATGGTAAGTGAACCTAGTACCTCCATCTTAATCATGGAACTCCACTTGTTCCGCAGGTGGCGTATCTAGTATTTTGGTGGTCGTTTTAAGGGTGAATCCGATGTTTTTGTTGGCAGTGGTTGGGATTTCAGTCTTTTCAGACATATTTTCGAAATCACCGCACGACCACTGCAAACTTACTTGGACCCTAATATCGCCAGATCATGTCCAAATGTTAAAAAAGGCGATAGAGTGTCCAAGTTACTCAGACTAGCCCAAACCCCACTTCGCCCAAACCCCACTTCACCCAAACCCCACTTCGCCCAATAAACCTTTTCGACATTCTCAATGCATTGTGGGTATGGAGGCCAAACAACCATGTAATATTTACACAAGCCTATGTACGGTAAATTAGTCCAAATATTAATTGATTTTATGCCAAATATCTGTCATGAGTTGAGAGGTACTCTTTTCACATATCTTTGCATGGAACATAAGGAAAATAATAACCAGAAAAATCCATTTTAAATGGCAATAAAAATAAGGAAATAATTGGGGAATCCCTCTCAGGGTACCAGTTTAAGACGAATCTTTAAATAGAGTAACTGTTAAATTCAGCACTTGAAAAGTTTTTTCCTTTGATGGGCAGTATTGACAGTGTTGACTTGTACGTCTATATTTCAGGACCAGCAGCAGCAGCGTATAGTGTGTCCTGGTGTCGTGTCTTGTCTTGCTACTTCGGCTGATAACACATTATGTGCAGCAGGAATTGCAGAGAAGATTCATTTGTGGCAGGTACTTTCTATATATGGATAGTATGGAGAGAGGATCATGATGATTGCTTTAGGCCAAATAAAAAAAAAAAACATGTTTAGCGTCCTGCCTTTTTAAAAAAATAGGAAGGAGGAGGCCCTTTTTTTTTTTCTTTTTTTTTTTCAAAATGGCCGCTCGACACATTTTCCAAGACGTCCGGCTGGGCTATTTGGCCGCCAGTAAGATGGTAAGATGGTAAGATGGCCGCCAGCATACACAAGGTGATGCTAGAGTCTAAAAATACGACTTTTTGTTTTGGGATTTCTTTTTTTTTTCGAAAAAGATCAAATATTCTTCATTTTTTTTCGTGTTTTTTCATTTAAAAAAAAAAAAAAAAAAGCAGGCGGCTTCAAAAAAGGAAGCGGGCGGGGACGCTAAACATGGATTTTTTTTTTATTTGGCCTTATAGACTCTTTGTAAGGCCAAACAAATAGTTGCGTTGCCCTCCACGACCGACCCTAAAAGTCACACAAGTTATTTATTTATTTTTTTAATTGAAGAAATTTTCAAAATCTCACCTTTTCCCGCACAAAATGAACAAGTTTTATTAAAATCATTGTCTTTGAATACAGCTATTATAGCACAATTGTGCATTTTGCCATCTCATTTTTAAATAAGCTTACTTTTTGCCTCCTGACCTCCGAGTTACACGACATATAGTACATTTATTGTTTTCATGGATGGTTAAAAAAAAATTGTTGCCCTTAAATGGCAAAAACAGGGAGGGAGGGTCAGTCGTTCGATATTTTTTTTTTTATTATTTTTTTTTTTGCCTAATTTTGTGAGTGAAATGTTGATTGGCAGTAAGCTGGTAATTTTTCTTTCCCAGTCCCATGTCATTCACCCCTTGCGTCCGGCTGTTTGTTATTGATGAGGTGCTGGTTATGCCAAGAACTGGGCAATGCAGCCAAGCGTAAACGCAAACAATAAGCACCACACTGAATAGAGTGGTCCTATTCATCGTGCTTGGAGCCCCCCCTTTCGTGTGAATGAAAGCTTTGTTTAAAAAAAGCGCTATCTATTCATTACACTCCCATTCAAGAACAATATAGTTTTTAACAAAATGAATTGAGTAAGTGCAGGAATGTACCTATAGATGTCAACCAGCCAGGTGGTCTTTTTCAAACTACGGCTATGGCCGTCGTCTGTATTCATGATGACGCCGAATGACACCAGAAATAAAAATCTTGTGGTTTTTTTCTTCAGACTTGTAGTGGTGACCTGCTGGCAGTCTTATCACATCACTACCAGAAGATAACATGTGTATGTTTCACAGATGATGGCAGCCATTTAGTAACAGGTGGAGAGGATAGCCTTGTACTGGTGTGGTACACTGCAAGGTAACTACAAAAAGGAACATTTCAGTTGGACACAAGAGAATGCTTGGGGTTGCTATTTACAGTTGGACATGGGGTGCGTTCCACTCACGTGAACAATGCGAACGTTCGCCAACTACGCGAAAGTTCGCCAACTACGCGAAACATTTCCACTGGATGTGCACAAAAAAGTTGGCGAATGTTTGCATTGTTCGCGTGAGTAGAGCGCAGCCATGATTGTATGATGATTGGGGCCGCTATTTACAGTTGGACATGATTGGATGCTTGGGGGCGCTATTTACAGTTGGACATGATTGGGGGCGCTATTAACAGTTGGACATGATTGGATGCTTGGGGGTGCTATTAATAGTTGGACAGCTGGTTTGACTAGCTAGTCCAACTGGATCAACCTAGTCCCGGAGTACTGTTTCTCTAGGCAAATTCACGAGTCACGTCACGGTTTCAAGATGGAGGATAGGTAAACTGGGAAAGTTTTGCAAACGTTTAGGCCTTCGATAAATTGTTGGTTTTGTCCAATGACTCTTTGCAATAAGATAATTCATTATTTATTGCACTGAAGTTAAGTAGAGAAAATAATGGAAATAAATAATAGAGAATAAAAATGCCGTGCCAACATTTGCTTCGTTAACAACGTACAGGCGACATTCTTTGCAGTTTGTTGTTGCTACACACTAACTAGATTTGGCGTAGTCGATCGACTAGACGCGTTTGAGTGATGAAAGGGACTAGGTCAGCAGCAACCGAACTTGCTCCATGATTGGATGCTTGCGGCACTATTTACAGTTGGACATGATTGGATGCCTGGGGGGCGCTATTTACAGTTCATTCGCTCGTACCGACTGCCCATATGGGAGGGAATGTCCCCTGTTCTGCTATAATATTTTAAAACATTCTCTGTATGAAATATTTGCTTTCATACCTTTTCCTTAAAAACATGTTTTCCAGCTTTTGACATTGCAAATGTCAACGAGTGTGTTTCTACCAAATCAGATTTATGTGTTCGTCAGTTTATTTTTAAACTACTCCTGTGACGTCATTCGATTCAAGCCCATTCGAATCAAAGAATGTCCACCTTTTGAGTCATTTCTCTGTATTACACTATGTCCGTTTCACACCAATTTGCAAGATTTCAAGGGAACAATAAGTGTCCATTCTTACTGATGCTTTGTGGTGTGAGATGAATTAAATAAATGAAGTCCATTTTTCAGCTACATGAAAGTTTTACCCCCTCTGGTCCCCGTGTTGCGTAACGAATCAGTGGAATAAAAAGTTAAGTTATTGAACGCGCTCAATCGAATTGAATAAGGGCATTTTCAATGCCCAGTGCACTGGACATCTGGTTAACTGTACATTCTTTAAAATTAATCTTTGATTTCATTATTATTATTTTGTTTAGTATTTTGCAACAAGATTCTGACTTGAAGTCGTGTGAGCCGTTGTTTGTGTGGTCAAAGCATGCGCTGCCTATCACTGATGTTCATTGTGGATCAGGTGGATCCAGGTCAAGGGTCATATCTGCATCACATGACCAAACATGCAAGGTAACATACAATTATTAAGCTCACTGGTCTGTGTAATGTTGTCCTAAAAACTTAAGTTATTTTTACTGTGTTAACCCCTTGCGTACGGATGATGCCTGTGGGCGCAAAAAAAACAGTGTCACCAGGCCGGATGACGCCACTGGCTATTTGTGCAGTTTTAATCCATTGTTGGATTATTGTATATTTACGCTTGACTGCACAAACACATTGTAGCGGTTCAATTTGGCTGCCAGAACCGCCGCGACACCCCGACGTCTCCCATAAAATACTGTGCCCAAGGGGTTAAGCTTCCGATTCTATTTTGGGGGCATACAGTTCTTTGTTTTATTTTGGTGAGCTTTTTCTCGTCAGCATGCAGAATTTAGTAATAAAGATTATGGTTTACAGGAGGGCTGTTCATTGAAATAACACATACAGCCCCAACATTTTCCAAACGATAACTATCAATTCGTTTTAACAAGTGACTGATTTTTGCATAATGATTCACACAATATAACATTAACTAGCCTTCTCTCCTTGCAGCTGTGGGATATGGCAACAGGCCAGCTACTTTGTAACTTTGTGTTTCCTTGTTTCTCTCCTTGCAGCTGTGGGATATATGTAACTTTGTGTTTCCTTGTTTCTCTCCTTGCAGCTGTGGGATATAGCAACAGGCCAGCTACTTTGTAACTTTGTGTTTCCTTGTTTCTCTCCTTGCAGCTGTGGGATATAGCAACAGGCCAGCTACTTTGTAACTTTGTGTTTCCTTGTTTCTCTCCTTGCAGCTGTGGGATATAGCAACAGGCCAGCTACTTTGTAACTTTGTGTTTCCTTGTTTCTCTCCTTGCAGCTGTGGGATATAGCAACAGGCCAGCTACTTTGTAACTTTGTGTTTCCTTGTTTCTCTCCTTGCAGCTGTGGGATATAGCAACAGGCCAGCTACTTTGTAACTTTGTGTTTCCTTGTTTCTCTCCTTGCAGCTAGCTGTGGGATATAGCAACAGGCCAGCTACTTTGTAACTTTGTGTTTCCTTCTTTCTCTCCTTGCAGCTGTGGGATATAGCAACAGGCCAGCTACTTTGTAACTTTGTGTTTCCTTGTTTCTCTCCTTGCAGCTGTGGGATATGGCAACAGACCAGCTACTTTGTAACTTTGTGTTTCCTTGTTTCTCTCCTTGCAGCTGTGGGATATAGCAACAGACCAGCTACTTTGTAACTTTGTGTTTCCTTGTTTCTCTCCTTGCAGCTGTGGGGTGTAGCAACAGACCAGCTACTTTGTAACTTTGTGTTTCCTTGTTTCTCTCCTTGCAGCTGTGGGATGTAGCAACAGGCCAGCTACTTTGTAACTTTGTGTTTCCTTGTTTCTCTCCTTGCAGCTGTGGGGTGTAGCAACAGACCAGCTACTTTGTAACTTTGTGTTTCCTTGTTTCTCTCCTTGCAGCTGTGGGATGTAGCAACAGGCCAGCTACTTTGTAACTTTGTGTTTCCTTGTTTCTCTCCTTGCAGCTGTGGGATGTAGCAACAGACCAGCTACTTTGTAACTTTGTGTTTCCTTGTTTCTCTCCATGCAGCTGTGGGATATGGCAACAGGCCAGCTACTTTGTAACTTTGTGTTTCCTTGTTTCTCTCCTTGCAGCTGTGGGATATAGCAACAGGCCAGCTACTTTGTTACTTTGTGTTTCCTTGTTTCTCTCCTTGCAGCTGTGGGATGTGGCAACAGGCCAGCTACTTTGTAACTTTGTGTTTCCTTGTTTCTCTCCTTGCAGCTGTGGGATGTAGCAACAGACCAGCTACTTTGTAACTTTGTGTTTCCTTGTTTCTCTCCTTGCAGCTGTGGGGTGTAGCAACAGACCAGCTACTTTGTAACTTTGTGTTTCCTTGTTTCTCTCCTTGCAGCTGTGGGATATAGCAACAGACCAGCTACTTTGTAACTTTGTGTTTCCTTGTTTCTCTCCATGCAGCTGTGGGATATGGCAACAGGCCAGCTACTTTGTAACTTTGTGTTTCCTTGTTTCTCTCCTTGCAGCTGTGGGATATAGCAACAGGCCAGCTACTTTGTTACTTTGTGTTTCCTTGTTTCTCTCCTTGCAGCTGTGGGATGTGGCAACAGGCCAGCTACTTTGTAACTTTGTGTTTCCTTGTTTCTCTCCTTGCAGCTGTGGGATATAGCAACAGGCCAGCTACTTTGTAACTTTGTGTTTCCTTGTTTCTCTCCTTGCAGCTGTGGGATATAGCAACAGGCCAGCTACTTTGTAACTTTGTGTTTCCTTGTTTCTCTCCATGCAGCTGTGGGATGTGGCAACAGGCCAGCTACTTTGTAACTTTGTGTTTCCTTGTTTCTCTCCTTGCAGCTGTGGGATATAGCAACAGGCCAGCTACTTTGTTACTTTGTGTTTCCTTGTTTCTCTCCTTGCAGCTGTGGGATGTAGCAACAGACCAGCTACTTTGTAACTTTGTGTTTCCTTGTTTCTCTCCTTGCAGCTGTGGGATATAGCAACAGACCAGCTACTTTGTAACTTTGTGTTTCCTTGTTTCTTTCCTTGCAGCTGTGGGATATAGCAACAGGCCAGCTACTTTGTAACTTTGTGTTTCCTTGTTTCTCTCCTTGCAGCTGTGGGATATAGCAACAGACCAGCTACTTTGTTACTTTGTGTTTCCTTGTTTCTCTCCTTGCAGCTGTGGGGTGTAGCAACAGACCAGCTACTTTGTAACTTTGTGTTTCCTTGTTTCTCTCCTTGCAGCTGTGGGATATAGCAACAGACCAGCTACTTTGTAACTTTGTGTTTCCTTGTTTCTCTCCATGCAGCTGTGGGATATGGCAACAGGCCAGCTACTTTGTAACTTTGTGTTTCCTTGTTTCTCTCCTTGCAGCTGTGGGATATAGCAACAGGCCAGCTACTTTGTTACTTTGTGTTTCCTTGTTTCTCTCCTTGCAGCTGTGGGATGTGGCAACAGACCAGCTACTTTGTAACTTTGTGTTTCCTTGTTTCTCTCCTTGCAGCTGTGGGGTGTAGCAACAGACCAGCTACTTTGTAACTTTGTGTTTCCTTGTTTCTCTCCTTGCAGCTGTGGGATATAGCAACAGACCAGCTACTTTGTAACTTTGTGTTTCCTTGTTTCTCTCCTTGCAGCTGTGGGATATAGCAACAGACCAGCTACTTTGTAACTTTGTGTTTCCTTGTTTCTCTCCTTGCAGCTGTGGGATATAGCAACAGGCCAGCTACTTTGTAACTTTGTGTTTCCTTGTTTCTTTCCTTGCAGCTGTGGGATATAGCAACAGGCCAGCTACTTTGTAACTTTGTGTTTCCTTGTTTCTTTCCTTGCAGCTGTGGGATATAGCAACAGGCCAGCTACTTTGTAACTTTGTGTTTCCTTGTTTCTCTCCTTGCAGCTGTGGGATATAGCAACAGACCAGCTACTTTGTAACTTTGTGTTTCCTTGTTTCTTTCCTTGCAGCTGTGGGATATAGCAACAGACCAGCTACTTTGTAACTTTGTGTTTCCTTGTTTCTTTCCTTGCAGCTGTGGGATATAGCAACAGGCCAGCTACTTTGTAACTTTGTGTTTCCTTGTTTCTCTCCTTGCAGCTGTGGGATATAGCAACAGACCAGCTACTTTGTAACTTTGTGTTTCCTTGTTTCTTTCCTTGCAGCTGTGGGATATAGCAACAGACCAGCTACTTTGTAACTTTGTGTTTCCTTGTTTCTTTCCTTGCAGCTGTGGGATATAGCAACAGACCAGCTACTTTGTAACTTTGTGTTTGCGTCACCTGTTTGCTCAGTTGCTATGGATGACGCTGAGTATCATCTGTATGCGGGATGTTCGGATGGAAACATTTATCAAGTGAATATCTTTGCTTCTGTGAGTACCTGTGATTTTCTTTTCACTTTTTCCCTCATGTTTCAAATAAATGTGAAGTCTGGATTAACATAAAAGCTATCTTGCCCTATGTTGCCCCATTTTACGATACAACCTGGGAAGCGACATTGTGAGAATCCTCATTGAGTGATCCCCACAATGTCGCTTCCCAGGTAATGTATCGTAAAATGGGGCATGATCCCTGGCTACACAGCATTCAGGGTTTATGACTTCTGACTCGTACCCACCGAACAAAGATACTGATAATTTGGGAGACTGCCAACATACTGCAAGATAGCTCAGTTGGTAGAGCGCTGCTACGGTATTCCGGCGGTTGCAGGTTCGAATCCCGCTCCTGCTAGTTGTCTTCGTTCACTTCGAAAATTTAAATAATGTTAAAATGATTTGTAAATTTCAAAACAAGTTTTCACTTGTCATGCATTTTCCGAGTCATTGTAGGGAATATCATTTGTAAATATATCCCCACCATGTGCTGGTGGTTACTATTGAGAATCTTGCTGTATGCAATCAGTGAGGTCTTTTAACCCCTTGCGTACGGATGACGCCATAGGGCGCAAAAAACACTGCCACCAGGCCGGATGACGCCACTGGCCGCTGTTTGTGCAGTTTCAATCCATTGTTGGATTATTGTGTATGTCATGCTTGACTGCACAAACACATTGTAGCGGTTCGCTTGGCTGTCAGAACCGCTGCAACACCCTGACGTCTCCCGTAAAATACCATGCTCAAGGGGTTAATTAGTTACCTACATAGTTGACATTTTCTATCTTTAAAATAATGTTTACATTTAAAGCCTCTACTGATGGAAAGACACATACAAGAGAATAAGGATGATCGTGATAAAGAATCAGCCATGTTCATCAATCACAGGTCAGTGTGTCAATGTGTGTCTGACGTATGTGTACATGGACAAGATCTCTTGAATACGGACGACGGCCATATCTGCTGTTTGAAAAAAGAGCACGTGGTCGGTTGACATCTATAGGGCGCATCCATGTGCGTACTCATTCTATTCATGTTTCAACTTGAATGGGAGTGTAATGAATAGATGGAGCTTTTCAAAGTTTTTTTCATTCGCATACGACCACTCTATTCAGTGTGGTGCCTATTGTTTGCGTTTACTCTTGGCTGCACAGCCTGTTCTTGGCATACCAGCCCCCATCAATAACAGCCAGATGCATGGAGTTAATAGCATCGACAGCCTATCAGACAGACATGTCTATGGCCGATTACTTATAACATGAACTAGTCTTCATTACAGATTTTTTGTAGTTCCATTTTACCACCTTCGGTCCGGCTGTTATTAATGGGGTGCTGGTATGCCAGTACGGGCTTGTGTAGCCAAGAAACAATAGGCAAGTAATGGATTGAGTGCATGCAGGAGTGCGCGTACAGATGACAAACCGCGGCTATAGCTGTCGTATATTCAAGAGTTCGTCAAACAACCCACAAGGGAAACTGACTAGGTAAATTTGAATACATTTTCAAAGTGAACAAAGAAACTGGCAGTAGCGGGATTCGAACCTGCGAACTCTGGGTTACCGTACCGGCGCTCTACCAACTGAGCTATCTTGCCCTATGTTGGCGGTCTCCCAAATTGTCAGTATCTTTGTTCGGGTGGGCGCTAGTCAGAAGTCATAAACCCAGAATGTCGTATAGCCAGGGATCACACCCAATTTTAGGATACAACCTGGGAAGCGACATTGTGGGGATCACTCAATGAGGATACGACTTTTTAACTTATAATTCGTCAAACAATCCACAAGGGAAACTGACTAGGTAAATTTGACTACATTTTCAAAGTGAACAAAGAAACTGGCAGTAGCGGGATTCGAACCTGCGACCTCCGGGTTACCGTGCCGGTGCTCTACCAACGCCGGTACGGTGACCCAGAGGTCGCAGGTTCGAATCCCGCTACTGCCAGTTTCTTTGTTCACTTTGAAAATGTATACTATTTTCAAGAGGTTAGACAGCCAAGCAGCTGCCAGACTTAACCCAGACAGAGCCGAGGGGTGCTGCCCTCTCATCACAGTCATATTGTCTTTCCCTATACAGTAAACCAGTGACATGTTTGTCAGTATCAATGGACGGCACATTATTAGCTTCCGGAAGCCAGGACCACACGGTATGTATATGGCACATCGGCAGCAAGCAGTGCATTCGCACACTTAACCACAAAGGTGAGTCAAGCTGAAATGAGAAAAAAAACCAACATTATATCAACTGCTATAGGTTGCCATGTAATATCAGTGTGCCACATGCTGACAATTTCTACAGGATTGTTCAGTATATCCATTCTAGTGACCGAGACTACCAGGGCAAGCTCCGTGGCAATTACAAAGGGTTTTATAATACCTCACCCACAGATTCTGTGTCTCGATTGGCCGAGAGCGAGTCACATTAGCTATTTTTGCTATCTTCCTGTGCACGGCCAAAAGTACTATACCCGTAGCAACCAAAGTACTATACGCATAGCACCGGTATTGTATGCAAAATGCATACGGGTGTATTTGCGCATTGCGTGTCACACGTATTCTTTCCAAGTGCTAGCGCTACAGAACTGGGTTCAAACATTTCGTGAAGGGGTAGTTTGGAAAAGTGCAAATAATTTTCGTCTAACTTAAATTTGAATTCAAATAGAAGTACATTTAATTGTATTTAAATGAAATTAATCAGTAAGCGCTTAAATCAAGCAGAATCTGTGGGAGAGGTGTTATGAAACAAATATTTACTGCTTTATCATGTGGTGTGGTAAAACTAGCCTCCCTCTGTGATCCATGGAGCATTCTATTTTCCCTCGGCTTCGGCTCAGGAAAATAGAATGCTGCATGGATCACCTCGGGAGGCTAGTTTTACTACACCACTCGTAAATATTTGTATAATATACATGCATTGATCCCAAACATTCAACTTAATGTCCCCCCCAAAGGAAATTATATGATAATGTACGTGGCTAGTTGACCCTAAACCTTCCCAAATCCACAAAAATCCAATACAGTAGAACACCGCTATACTGAACATTTGGCTATACCGAACGTCCTCTTTGTCTCCAAAATCAATTTAAATAATACATACCATTATTCACGATGACGAACAACCACTATATAGTGAACATTTTTTTGTGGATCCTTGATATTTGTTATAATGGTATTCTACTGCACCGTGTTGTGCTGTGTTCAAGACTGTAGAGCCTTGGCACCATTACTTTACATGGAACTATGATGCCCCAATTTGTCTCAGTACAAAGAATGTGCCAAACATGTACTGGACTGTGTTAGATTTTGACAGGTTCAGGACACTTCCTAGTAAAAGTGCCACAGGGGTTAGGGTTAAAGACACCGTCACTAAAACCCATCCATGAACTACTCGCAGTTAGTGTTGCTTGATTTGATTTGATTTAATTTGATTTAATTTAATTTGATTTATTTGCAATTTCCACATAGAAATGAAATAGATTAATTATTTATCTAGAACTGTAAATTAAAAATTAAACATAGAGACTTTCCCATACAGTGGAAAAAGCAGGGATAACGCAAACCAGTTTTAACAACTTATTTCCATTGTGGTCCCACATTTCCATTGCGGTCCCAATAATATGCTTAAATAAAATGCTTAATTTCAATGTGCAAGTTGCTTTTCTAGTCAGAGAGATCCCAGTTTGAAAGTAAAAAGTGTAGGCATTTGGGAAAATACAAACATACCATACACCCTACACAAATCAGAATCGTACTGAAAATTGAGAGAGTGAGAGGTAAAGATTTCTTATATTGCTCTATACAGTGTCGTAGGTTATTTCATTAACCCTAACCCTGCATCTGTGGTGACAGCTTGACCTTGTTGCACTCTGCACACAAGCCAATGTGACAAAGTATGCAATCTGATGCGTCTGGCAGGGTTTCTAGCCAAAATACCCTGGAGGGCTAGGGTTAAAGGGAAAATATAATTATTATGTTATGTTTGTGAGATCTTTTCAAGCATGTGCTCACTTTGTGGGACACTCATGTCTATGAAACGGAATGCAGTAACCCTGAAACCAATTTACAAAGTATTGATTCCAAACTTGTCAAAAAGAATCAAGTTGGAGTTTGTAGTTCTTCAAGCAAATTGCCACCTAAATATCTCAAATTTTGTGCTGTAAAAAGTCAATTTCTTCCTTGCGTACAGGGCCAGTAACCAATGCAGTATTTGCAAGATCTCAACCCATCTTGATGGAGGGGCAGAATCAGCCTAAATGTCCATTGCAGTCGTTTAAAAGATATCTGCAGTCTTCAGAAACGGATGGAGATGGAATAACTGCCGGAGAGATCGCAGTCAGGATACAATTCCAGGTTAGAATGCTTCTGTGTAAATCCAGACGCCTTGATTTGTTTACCTATTGTTTGCATTACGCTTGGCTGCACAAGCCTGTTATTGGCATACCAGCACCCATTAATAACAGCCATATCGGGGTAATAATTGTGAAGCGCTTTGAGACATTTGTATAAAGCGCTATATAAGCACTGCATTATTATTATTATATCAACAGTTATATTTGGCTAACTCTAAGTAGACATTGAAATTCACTAACAAGCAAAAAAAAAATTATCAGCTTCCAGGCCCCAAGGCGGTTTTGAACGTACTTGTTTAAAACTGGCCCAGCACATATTTATTCCCATTCATAAAATACCTTTTTGTATAATTCAGCAAAAAAAAACGAAAATTAAAAATTTCCAATGATTTTGTTCAAAGATTTTACCTTGTTTTTTAAAACACCCCTTTAGCTATTTAATGGTTCGTGCCTCACGCGAGTAGTGCTAAAAAATTCTTTGCATGGAAATTGACGAGCGTGTGCGATGTGTCGTGATGTGGCAAAGATTGTGGCAGCATTGCCGGTGTAGTGTGAATTTATGCACTCCAAATATGGACTCATCGGTCGTATTGTGTTTGCGTAATTAGGAGAGTGACTGGTCACGCGAGTGTTGAACCAACAGAAGGGACCAGACTTTTTTAGGAGTCAAAATTTCGTGTGGCACGGTCGCACCGAAAAAAGTGTTTAAAACCGGTTGGTGTTTTATCGGCACTTAAAAACCACCCACGTGATGGGCTCTCGACCGATAGGAATGTTTTTTTTTTTTTAGGTATTTATGAATATGAGTTTAATACTTATTTCAAAAGAACTGTCACGATTACTGTAAGAATTCACAAGAAGGCAAGGTCATTCTTGACAGAAAGAACAGATCGTCACATTTTTATCTTCTCATAAAAAAACAAATACATATTTTATAAGGGATAACTTTACCAACCCACTTTTTCTTCAGTTTATTCAAAACCAGTTGTCACATTCACTGGCAAGAGCTGGGCAAAGCTCTGTGCCCGTGCAAACGATCAGCCACTTAGGCCTTCGATCTCTTATTCCCTCTCTATCAGTATCATATTTAACACTGGTCTTAAACAATAAAATATATCCAGTGAAACTGTCCCAATCATTTCTGAATACTGTGTGACAGTGGAAAACAATCATGAAATCAACAGATGTTCTCTTGTTGTGTAGGAGTCAGCTATGCAAGATGAAGACGTAGGCAGAGAACGTGGTCTATTCCAGGCAGCTCTTCAACAACAGGTAGAATGAAAAAAATTAATCGGTCCTGAGATTATAATAGGAGTGTAAAACTAAGAATGATTAAAAAGCAGAAACATTGCTTCAACATATACTTGCTGCATAATCATGAGTTGACTGAAATCTAATAGTTTATTGGGGGAGGTGAGTTGGTCTTACCAACGGTGGAAGTTACCAGGGATGGAGTCGAGTCCATCACAAGTCCATCACAAGTCCATCACAAGTCCATCACAAGTCCATCACAAGTCCATCACAAGTCCATCACAAGTCCATCACAAGTCCATCACAAGTCCATCACAAGTCCATCACAAGTCCATCACAAGTCCATCACAAGTCCATCACAAGTCCCTGTAAGTCTATCACAAGCACTCCGGTCCTAATTCCAATCACAAGCTATTCAAATGAGCTTTGACAAAGGCATTCCTTTGTCATTGTTCATTCAGTTACTTGTGACTGGCTTTATAAAAGGACTTGTGACTGGACTTGCGAAAGGACTTGTGAAAGGACTTGCAGGGACTCGACTACAGCTCCGGAAGTCATGGGTCTATACATACAGGTCTGAAAATTGGGATAATTTCTTTGGTACATGTATCTATTGAAGATTTATCCTGTAATTTAGATCTGGACCCAGAAAAACAGTAAGGGTGGTAGGGCTGGCAACCTAGAGTGGCTTTTAGCCTTGCATTGGGCGACTTCCGTAAAGAAAAACGGTGTTCATCATGAGGTTCGGGTAAAATATAAAAGGAGCATAGTCAGTGTGTCTAGGAAGAGAGTGGGCCACATTCTTTCAGATGAATGATCATATACTACATTATTTACTTTAACAAAATTAGCTGGGCTAATGTTGCAAACTTAGGCAAGTTTTTTTCTTTCCTTTGAGAAAGAACTTTGCTTCGTTAGTCCAACTAATTGTTTTGATTTGTATACTTCAGGGCTCAATTTCATGGCTCTGCTTAATTACCGTTGGCGAAAAATCCCTGCTTAATGTAGCAGAAAATTCTGTGCTTACGGCAAGCGTATTTCAAGCGTTAGCGGGGAATTTTGGCTCCTGGGCATGCGTACATCCCGTAACTAAGGATTCTGTGCTTACAGGGTTAGTGCAGAATTTTTCTGCTAGCGCTTAGCGCAAAATGGTGATCATAAGCGCGGAAAGCTGTGGTTAGCAGAGCCATGAAGTTGGGCCCTGGTCAATTCAGTCAGTTAGCAGTTTGCAGCAGTTTAATTCATTTTCATTATTTTCTTTATTAAGCAACCTCATCACACACCCCACAGCTGATTCCCAGAGTTTGCTTTTCACATTTTCATGTGATAAATTAACCACCGTTATTTGAAAGACTTTTTATTTTGGGATGAATTGTTTTGCCACTTTTCAGGTGAAGAAACCAGATGAACCCCCAAGACAACAACTGAAGCAGGAGTTAGAACAACTGGCTCAAACTAACCAACTTCTCTTCAAATTTGCAGCAGAGTTGGCTAGCAGGTAGTTTACTTCTCATATTCGCTAGGATGTATTTTCCTTTTCTTCAAGTCTGCTGGCAAGTTGATTGACTAGCAGGTGTTATACAGTGGAACGCCGCTATACCTAACACCGCTATACCGAACATTCGGCTATACCGAACATTCGGCTATACCGAACACCATCATTTGCTCCAAAAGTTTGTGTACAAAACTTACCGAACATTGTTGTTGAAAAAAAAAGGCAACGGATTATTTTGTAGTGGGCATTTGGGCTGTTTGTAATTCCCAAACGGCCACAGCTTTATGTTGAAGAGTGACAGGTGGCTATTATTTCCCCCCAAGGAATAGAAGGGAAAAGCCAACTGTTGCTTTAGAATTCGGTAAGCTTAGAAAGTATGAACATGTAATTACATAATTCATCAATGGCTGGCACATATTTAAAGTCGTCCTTATAAGTAACCGGCGGCTGAAAAAAGCTATACCGAACGATCGCTATACCGAACCAAATCTGTGGATCCCGCGATGTTCGTTATAGCGGCGTTCCACTGTACTGCTCGTCTATATCACAATTGGTAGATAATTCACTTTACATCCCATAAAGATAAGAAAGTAGATTTGAAGGTATTTGTTCCAAGTTACACATTTCAAATTTGGTTTATTTTACTCAAACACCACTGTGGTTTTATTCAGGATGATTTTTTATAAATAACATTCTTCAGTGAGGGTCACATAGAAACATGTATGGCTTGTATCAATGACCCAAATAGTAGAGTAGAATTACAAGATGAACCAAATTTTAAAATTAACCCATGATAAATATTTCATCGGTAAACAAAGAAATAAGGTGAAATAAATTAGAAAGCAAAAGTAATGATGGCATGAGACAAGTACCTAAATTTTCTTTTAGAATAGTACATGCAGTTCTGTAGACAATGGACTTTGAAAATTCATGGTGACGTCTCGTGACACCTGTTGACGTCGTCATGACGTCACTCGTCACTCTTTAGAAAAAATGTCAATATAGGGTCTATGTCTCTGACAATTTTGATTAAAATCTCAGGTTCTGTAATGGCCAAATTGCCGCCAATATAAATGTGGGACAGAACAAAAGTAAGAAGTCAATAAAAAAACAAATGAGAACAAAAACATTGCACAAGAAGCTGCTTCTTAGGGTGTTTCTCAAACCCGGGCTCGGGCTCGGGCTCGGGCTCCAGCTCCAGCTATTCCCTTGTCTGAGTATCAGACGTTGCATGCATTGCATGCATATCAACGTCTGATATATGCGGACATGCTAATTTATGCGACCCCGCGCGCCAGCCAATCGGAGTGGACTTTGCAACTTGTGACGTCATTTCGATCAGAAATGTCGACGAAGGTACTGATTGGTTGGTAGGTGTCAGCTGACTCCATTTCTCAGCATTCATCACGGCGCGTATGCAGCAATGCCATAGCAACGAAATAATTCAAATGCCGCTCTGTCGCGCGCGCGTGCTTCCCCAGCACGCGGGCGCGGTACGTACAGTACAACTGCAACATGATTCCGTGCGCGTGCAGAAATGTTTACATTTCTTAAAGACATGCATATCTGGGGCGCGTCACGTCACTTGTCTGGGTAGCAACGCGCGCCTGTCTGATCAGCGGCTTACCGAAGGTCCAAAAAACGAACAGGCTGATTGGTCAAAATCTAGAGGTCAGGAGGCGGATGTCTTGCATAATTAATCGCCGGATCTGCACACATATTATAGACGCTCGTCGCGTTGCACGAGCGGCTATTCCATAGACTAGCTATTCCCTAGCTCCATTGCCAATCTGAAGCCTTGAATACGTAAATAAATAAACAGGCTCAGGCTCTGGATTAAAATATTTAGATTTTGATGTACATGTACATGTAGCAAAAACAGTGTCTAAGATCTTGCTAAATCCGGGGACATAAAATTACGCGAAGCCGAAGCCCGAGCCCAAGCCAGGGGTTTGAGAAATGTCATTAGTTGAGTTTGACAGAGAGAGTTGATTTGCAAGATGAAATAAGAGGGCACCGGGAGATGGCAAATACATGCAGATGACAAGTAGAGCTTGGGTCATATACATGTATATTCATATGCACACATCTTATCAAATTATAACTATCCAGGGACACAACAATTCTTAAACCCTGAAAGAGCTTGGGGGGGGGGGGGGCAGAGCATTTTTTTCATGCTGGGCCTTTTTTTCTCACTTTTTTGGCCGTTGCCTTAGGAATTGTTTGTCCCATAATTTAACTGTTCTCATGCAATGCAACTTTTTCTATCACAAGTGAAAACTGGTCATAGACCGATCCATTAAGCTACGCCCATTTATGTATTAACCAACCACACCACCGGACTAGTATGGTCTGACCTGCATGTGCATGCATCTGTGGTTAGTCAATGTATCAAGACATTACGTCAGCAATTTTTTCCCGAATAACCTTTGACCTTTGAGATACCGAACTGGCTTATTAGCACAGTATCTTCATTTGCATATTTGTAGCACCAGCAAGCGAAATCAGACATATAAGTTGTAAATTAAAAAAGAATTGAGATTTCCATTCCATATTAAAATATATATTGTAAGCTTTGGTGAAAAAAATTACTGTTATATACAATATTTTGGTTTTCGTTAGAGCCGTAAATTCAGCATTGACAATGGAAAATAATACGTAGTTTCCACAATTTCTTTTAGGAAGTACGATAGACTAACATGTTGAATTGTACACTAAGTCTCAACACAAAAGCAAACCAGGTATTTTTAAATTAAATATGCTTTAAACTACAGTATTTTGAAAAAACGGGAATCAAGATTTTTTTTGTTTACGATTCTCATATAAATTGCAATTACCCGGTACTCAAAAAAAGGTCATGCGACTTATGTCTGATTTCCCTTGCGAACGCCACATTTAACTTCATAAAAATCCTTTTTTTGTTTGGTCAATAACAGCATAAATGGAAATGAAATAACCAAAGTCATGAGTCTGGTCAGAGGTTAACCCCCTGTGTCCGGCTATTATTGATGGGGTGCTGGTATGCCAAGAACCGGCTGTGCAGCCAAGCATAAATGCAAACAATAGGCACCACACTGAATAGATATTCATTGCACTTGGAGCCCCCCCTCTTCGTGTGAATAAAAGATTTTTGTTTGAAAAAGCTCCCTCTATTCATTACACTCGCATTCAAGAACATTATAGTTGAAATTATGGATTGAGTACGTGCAGGAATGTGCATATTTTATATACAGGTAGATAACTGGCCAGGCTGTCTTTTTCAAAATTAAACAAACACTGCTGAACATCATGTTGCGAAGAGCAAAAACCCTGTTCAAATTTCTCAAGTTGAGCAAGGCTTCATCTCAAAAAATAATTCAGGCAATTAGTTGAAATTTCATGAATGAAATAAACGAGGATGAAATGTTTTATGTAGTAAATTTATTGAACTTTCTCCCATGCAAACCATAATATATCTGTGAACTTATAAATTACATACACAGGTATCTATAAATTAATCCTTTGTTTTCTAATGCAGTGTGTCGTTTATAATTAACAAGGCAAACCGTAAAACTTTCATGCATTAGTTTATAAAGACATTCATATTTTAATCTTTCTGGTTGGCTCCCTGGAAAATTACAGGTGCATACCAAGCCAAGGAGGTTAATCTGAGTGGGACAGTTTTAATTTTCATCCTAAAGGCCAATTTACACAAACGCGACTTGGTCGTAAGATATTGTCGCGCTTTTTTCTAAATACGCACGAATCATTGAGCATCTCGTCGCACGATTCTGTCGCGTAAATGAAAACGCACCAATTGATTTGTGGGAATTTAGAAAATTGTCGCGCGACTATGTCTTGTATGTGTAAATTGGCCTTATTTGTACTAATTCAGCTCAACTGAGCAAAAATATTTTTTTATATTTTAACCAGCATTTCCCAATGCCAGCTCGAGTTTATTGATCTCCTTCCTGTTCAGTCCCTTTCCTTCCATTTCTCTTATCTTAAAAGTAGTATACACCATTTGCTTTTGCTGCAATTTTCAGAAATTGATGGATTTATATTAGGGGTCAGTATTTTATAGGGTGCTAGCAAATACTGAAACACTGACCTGTTTAAAGTTTTGTGTGCATAGATGCTGGGAAAACCAGAGTCTGCGCAGAGAGAAAAAAAATTATGTTCCAGTAGTCTGGTTCCCTGACCATACTTTAGACATAACAGATTAACTTATAGACATCCGGGAATTATCAGGTCAGGGAACTAGACTATTTCTAACAATTGTCGGCTGACACTCGTTGGAAAACGATATAAATTTCCACTTTTCTTGAAAACGACAGCACACCCAGGTGCCATAATTTCACAGGATGATTAAGACTACTATTAACTTACAGTCTACGGTATTTCGTAATAGTTCAGTAAAAAAAAGATTTGGAGGATTACCAATTGTGTCACTACGTTTAAAGCAGATTTATTGATACCTTTCTTTATAGCCTTCCTACTTCGTCTGCCATATTTTTGTGTTTTTGTCTTAATTCAGGAAGGAATCAAGTACAGCGCTCTTTGAAGTTCAAACCAAAAAATGTCGTCTCAGTCCCAAATTGCAAAACATTAGCAACTGGAATCAAATTCAACTTTATGTGATAATAAAACAAACAAGAAAGAAGAATGCTTAAAATATAACGCCCCTTAAGGGGCCGGTCACACAAGCGAAGATAACGAGAATGAAAACGATGCGAATGAACACCATATAGATTTGGTGGAATTGTCGCGCATGTAATACGCGTGCGCCCTGTCCACGAATAGAGAGCGTTAATTTGTATCGTTTACGTTTTCGGCCTTGTTATAATGGCCTGTGTGACGGGTCCTTTATTCGTATTTACAGGAAATATTTTGTATGTCTGTGTTTAACACTGAATTACAATTCATTTGGTAATATAAAGATAAAATGGGAACTTAAATTAGTAAATATCACATTAAATAGTGTAAGATTGTTTCGTTTCGTTTTCATTGACTGGCACAAAGTTTGGAAAGGTTTTGAAGGAAACCCTCACCCTCCACACGACAAGAGTTTATTTACATTTTACACTATCAATTCATTTATTATAACATTAGCATGTACATGTACATGTAATGGCTAATCATATCATTGTGATAATAAATAATAAGTATGTATACGTGTAAAATCTGGGCAAGTTGTACACTGTAATAATGACTACCACAAAAGAGTGTGAACCCTCGATGTCAACACAGCAACAGCAGTTTTACCAGTATCAAGTTTGATAGTACATAATAAACGACCTTGGAATTGTCTTCATTATAATCAGCACATAACATTGGTTGTGGTTTACACGTTCTTGCAGCATTGTGTTCTTCGTTAGCCCTGTGTGCTTCTCATGGGGCCAGATGTGTGTATTCAAATTGCCTCATTTCTGCAGTTTTTTTGCTCATCCGTTTGTGTACATTATTAACCCTTGAGTACGGTTATTTATAATGAGGCGTCTGGGCGGCCTGTGCAGCCAAGCATAACATACACAATAATCCAACAGTGGATTGAAAATGCAGAGATTGAGTGTATAGACGTCATCCGTCAAAGGGTTAAATGCCTCTGGTTTTGGGAAAAATTTTGCAGAATAGTTTTAAGAAGTATGTGGGGTTTCTCAGACAGTTTTTGAACGATCTAAATAAATACATCGTCGGATTTAATTTGATCACTGCATGCAGCATAACATGTTATAAACAATATGCTGTGATGTAATATTCTGAGCCCACATGCCATGTTTATTTGTAACCTGTTGTCAACTGTATGAGACTCACTGTCCAAATGTGAGCTGCATGTACTTGTACTTCTTAGGCATTTTGTGCCTTAGAAGTATTTCAATGTAGTGGGGTTTATCTTCCACAAATAATGCTGCTTTATGTAACAATACCATTTATTTTTCTCATATGAAATGTGCTTCATGCAATCTAGTTCATGATTCTTTTTCTTTCCCAAACCACTTGAAGAACAAATGTGTTAAATGCTGTTTAACGAGGAAAAACTTACAGGCACAGTACACAAAAATCGAAATATGACTCGACCTTTTCACACTTGTTAAACCAGTCATTGCAGGTAAATTTGGTCCACTTAAAACTCTAATTGTTAAATTATGAATGAGAAACTGCTGGCTTACTAAACTACTTATCCTGTTTGTTAAAAAGCCAACAAGTTTTAGCATCAGCATTTCTTTTAAATTTACCTGGAACATTGCATTAAATTCATGAGTTCCCCTATATACAGCATACTGAAGTCTGATTAAATCAAGCGTTTAATTTACTTATATTTTTTTGTTTTAATTGAAAATAAATACATGTTTTGAATGCATCCTCATGGCACATGCTTTGGGGTGAATTTCTCAAACATGAAAACAGAAACCATTCCTCACATGATGGAATACATTCACAAATCAAGAAATGTCTTGCTAAAATGCGGTAAATAAATTCTCTATATTATTGTTGAGTTTGAAGTTTTATACAAAAACTCAACCGGACATTGGTTTAAATAATAGGTACATTGCAGTGGCGTATCCGGAGGGGGGAAACTTGCCCCACTGGTGGCATTTGAGGCGTCATAAAAAACAAAAGGAAATAGTGTTTTTGCGACGGTTTTTAAGACAGTTCAGACATTGTTTGCCCTCCCTGGTACATTGTACAGATAATTTGTTGAAGATTATGCAATGCCAAAACATTGTGATAAACGACAGACTAGATCAATTTTTACAGTAAGAATCCTTTTCCCTATTTGGGGTACACATAAGCACCTTGGCGACTCCAAAATCAGAATCGTGATTCCATTTTTTTTTTAGGAGTCGACTTCCAAAAGTAGTCAAATCCTGCTTCCCTGCAGACAATCCAAGGCGCACTGCCAAACGATTCTGAAAGCTTGCCAACTGCAGATTCTCTGAAAAGACCACACACGGCACTTCGTGTTCGTCCATAAATCAAATCAAGTGAATCAAAGGCTATGCTGCCTACAAGCACGAGCTCACATAGATGCCGAGCGGTACATGTACGCTGCATTTCATTGTACATACATGATATAATGAAGTTGATTCTGAATCAATCTCGAGGCCCGCTCAGAGTTTAAGTCGACTCCAGAAATGTTGGTCACTTAATTCTAGTACATAACGCGAATAAGGCAAAATATAAATAAGACATGTTTGCTGTCCCCACCTGCTTCCCATTCCGAGGCTGCCCTTTTTTCTTTTTTCTTCTCCCCAAAAACGACACAGAAAAAGCAGAGGAAAGAGGAAATACTCCAATGTAAGGAAAATCCACCATAGAAGAAGCAAAAGAGCAGCCTCCTTGAAAACGAAAGAATGTTTTTGTTTGTTTTTTTAAATTATTGTTATTATTATTTTGCCTGATAACCAATTGATATACATACACGTACTGTGCATGTGAATTTCCCTCAATTTCCTTTCTGTGGTTAAATTACAGGTGCATATACAATAAATACAATCTGTTGGAGACAGTCCAATTAATACGACTTGGTAAATGAATGTTGCATGTACCATGCTGCAAGTTATCACGCCGAGCACTTTGGATGCAATGTCAAGTCTAAGAAATCAGACAAAATATGGACTAACCCCATTTTGCAAAGTTATAAATAATGATAAATATATAATCTGTGTACAGTGTAAATGGAATTAAAAGCATCTAACATAGACCCATTGCATTATAGTGTCATTTGTGAAAACCGTTCACACACACAAAAACCACTGTAATTCATCTGCAGTCAGTCCCCCTTGCAAGTTACCCTTGGACAGAACAGACCCCATCAATACTTGTACACTGATCTGAAAAATGTATAAATAGGGTAACTTCCATCAAACATGATGGCAACTGAAATGGTATGTTGCTATAATTTCTGCAAGGATACCATAAAAAGCAATACAGTCGACTCTCGTAAATACAAACTCAGCCGGACTTGGACAACATGTTTGTTATATCAGAATTTTGTATTAAGTGGAGTGCTGGTCCTACTCACTGTACACATATATGCACAGTCGGGACCAAGGCTTTATGTTTGCTATTAACAGCGTTTGTATTAACGAGAGTCAACTGTATATAGAATTACATTTGTTGGTAGGTTCTTACAGGAGAAAAAACAGTCCATGTACATACAGACCCCCAAATAAATCACATTTGAGAACACCTGCACACTTGTTTTAATGTAATAAATAAAACTGGGTATTATTTACAAATTTCTGCCAATACTGCAATGATAATTTGTAGTATTTATCTGTAGACTAGGCAATAGACATCAGCTTGTTTGCTGAACGATACGTTCTTATAGCCAGTGAATGGTGTGCCATCCGCTTCCTAAGCATTAACTTCTGAATCTAAATACTTGGGATATAAATCCAGATTTTTTTACATTCGGTTTTGAAAACCGGATATTCGAAAGCAACCTTAACAAAATTGAGCCTAAAGGCTAAAGAAACTACCGTCACTGGACATCCTCTGAATTTGTTCCATGGTCTTCTTGATATATGAATAGCCTGCCTAGCCATTTTTGTCAACATTACAGCTCTGGGGTGTTTTTGTAAAGGCCCGGTGGTCACTGAATCCTGCAAACTATATCCAGTCATTGGGAGGGCTTTTCATGCAGCACCTCACTCGTCACTTTTTGTTGGCATGACTATGAGCTAGATGGTAACTTCCGGCAAAATCAGCCAAGCATGATTCGGTTCAAATAGAAATTGGACAGTCAGATTTTAAAATCTCCAATTTCTCCCACCGCTAATTAAATAAAACCAGTAAATTGAAAATTGTGCACAGTTGACGACTTTCTTTGAGGGTCTGTATGTCACACATTGCATTGGAAATTCAACAACATAAGACAAGAAATGAAATAAAAGAATTTTGGTAAAAACGTCCTTTGCACATGATGTTGTTTTTCTGAATAGCACTGAGTTAAGGTGTTGTTTCTAGCGCGATTCATATGTTGATAGGAGGGCAGCATCCACAGGCTCCATGCAGGATGGACACGTGAAGGACCTCATCAGCCAATCATCAATACATTTGACATGGTACGTATGCATGCATGGCAGGTAGCGTAAAGCATCACCCATCTGAAAATCTAGCATACAGATTACACACCTGAAAGAGAAAAAGAAGTCATTTAATTCAATAGACCAATTCCGAACTGACGAAATTAACACCGATCTGCACACTTCCGGGTTTGAAAGCGAGGCTATGTGCTAAGTAAACGACGTACTACATGTATTCTGAACGTGCACTGAGCCGCCATTTATGGCTGTGATTCATTCAATGCATGAATGAATTTGTTGAACAGCCCTGTGTTTGTTTAGGACTGAGATTCTCGCTTTCAACCCGAAAATATGTACATGTAGAAACCAAGACATTTTGGATTACACTCCATGGAAAAAGGATCAAAAAGCATTTGTGATGCGATCAAGCAAAATCGATCAGGACCCGGCAATCCTTGTTTTGAGATATGGGCCAAAATATGTTCGTAGTGGAAAAATCAAAATTGACTATTTTACAAAAACAGAATGGGGGGAAAAACATTCTTCTTTCACATGAAAATATGACATGTATTATCAATGTGCTAAAAATGACTCAATTAAAGTACTGTAACTTTAAACTTGATTTTCTCAGTTTCTTTGTTTTTAATGTGCCAATATTTGTAACTTTTTAACCAAAAAGGTCGTATTCACATGGGGTTTTCACAAATGAATATGTAAAAATCACAAAATTGACCGGGGCCTACATGTACTTCAGACTTATTTTGCTTCATCGCATCACATTTAAAGAAAATGACCAACTAAAAAAACAGTGAGCAGCTTTTACGGAAAAGAGCACGATCAAAGCCATTCTCAACTTGCTACAACAGCAGGAGTCAACATTACCCAACCATACTTGATCTAGAAATCGCTATTTTCATCTTTTGGTTTGCTCAATTGTTCATGAACCCATTATGGACTTTAACCCCAACTCCCCGACATAATTTTTCCTCCAAGTAACCTGAATCCTCCAACATCCTCTGATTTCAAAGTGTTCAAGCTACATGTAACCTGAATCCTCCAAAATCCTCTTATGGGGACCATTGCATGAATCCTCCAAAATCCTCTAGGTTTTTTGTGTAAACCTCAATCCTCCGAAATCAACCAGCATCAGATTGGGCCTGATGACCTGGATCCCTCCATTTTCCTCAAGAGGCAAAATCTCCTTATGCCCTCAATCCTGCAAATTCCTCCGATGCTTCAACTTCCATGGACCCTCAAATCCTCCAAATTCCTCCATTTGGCAAAGAGGATTTTGGAGGATTTGGGATTAATCTTAACGCCTTCTGTCTGGCTGTTATTAATGAGGTGCTGGTATGCCAATGAGCTTGTGCAACCAAGCGTAATGCAAACAATAGGGTTGTCCCGAATATTCAAATATTTGATCGTCAACTGAATATTTGAATACCTTTCTGCCGGTTCAAATATTTAAAAAATACATATGCACGTACGGATACATGTACGACTCTGATGCTATTGTATATATGGTTTATTTTTCCTGTCCGTAAAACCCTTGACACCTAGCTACAATGTGGGTGGTGGTTTTTCAAACCAGGGCAATGGTCATCGTCCGTGTTGAAGAGGTTCAGCAAGTGAAAACTGCATAAATTCTATTGATTTTATTCCGAAGTCCAAGCATCCTTGTAGATCAAGGTCAACAGAGATGCCAAGGAAGTGTTGGAGGGTAAGGGGCCTGTGCTTGTGCAAACTGTATGTGGAATGGTCTATTTGAACCCTCTACTTAACCCCTTGGGAACGGTATTTTACGGGAGACGTCGGGGTGTTGCAGCAGCTCTGGCAGTCAAGCATGACATAAACAATAATCCAACAACGGATTGAAACTGCACAAACGGCGGCCAATAGCGTCATCCGGCCTAGTGGCACTTTGTTTTTGACGCCATATGGCGTCATCCGTACGCAAGGGGTTAAATCCTGATGACCCTTGAAAACTAAGATGACTATCTGATGACACGGATCACTAATTCCCCTCGCTATACTTACTCCCTAGACTTTTTGGTTCCGTCATACTCCCCAGTGGGTAGGTGTTGTATAAGACCTATCCTTTTGGCAATTTTAACCTGTTCTTCCTCTGTCAGTTGGCTGACAGTCCTTCGCTGATTCGGGCTCAAGTGGTAAACTGGTGCTGCCTCCTGTTGACAAAGAATTAAAGCACAAGTCTTGTAAAAAAAAAAGTGTTTATTTTACTTCACATTAACCCTAATAACCCCCACGAGGTATTCTCTGAGCACCCTGCCAAATGCAACCGAATGCAACACAGCTGAAATAGGAACCCTGCCAAATGCAATGTTGCACTGTGCAGTGAACTCATCTGTACCAGCCTTGTTGCTGGAGGCTTAATACTAATTAAATGCATCAGACCAGGAGACATGCCTTGACTGCTAAATGCAACAGCTTTTTATCATTGGTGCATTGGTTGCATTTAGCAGGGTTTGGGTTAAAAACCATGTTTAGTTCAGGCTTTTGACCGATTCCTGAGCATTTGAGAAATTGATCAAATCCAGTTGACTTGTTTGGGACTGGTTTTGGAAAGAGTTCCATATATCCGGCCATCACTTGGACCTCGTGAACAAAGTCTATGGGCCAGGACAGAAAAAAGTCAAAGTATTTTCAAAGAAAAATTTGAAATTGTTCCCTCCTAATATAAATTCGCGTTTCTTCAACAGATTTACACTTTTTGGTAGTTTTTAAGTCATATTAACCCTAACTACCCCAAGCCTTACAAACTCCAACAGCAGGTTGTGTTTTTGATGGGTTCGGGACTGTAGCGCCTTGGCACCATTACTTTACATGGAGCTATATGATGCCTCAATGTGTCTAAGTCCAAAGAATCTGCCATAGGTTTACTGCACAGTGTTGGATTTTGACAGGTTGAGGAAGCTTCCCAGTAAAAATGCCTAGGGGGTTAGGGTTAAGCGAAAATAAGTGATGTCCGGATATGGAACTTTTTCCCTGGTTTTGACTGATTGCACTGCAGCTTTGCGGCACTCACTTTGATTCTTTTCGACTGGTAAAACCATTGGAGTGTTCATCTTGAGAATTACATGTATGCACTTGGTGAAAATAGATTCTAAAACGTTTGGCCGACCATATGTGCATTCACTCACATACTGTCCGACAGTGTCTGTTATGTCTTTTTTGTCTTTTAGGGTCAGGCTACTGGACTACACATACATGTATTTTCATATTCTGACACTGTGCAAAAATATATAAACATTTGTTGTTGGGCAGATTTATGAAAATATTAAGTTGCTTCAATTCTATTAAATATTATACCACTGGAAAGAGTAAAAACAAAATTAGAAATAAAATGAGAGGTCAATGGTCATGATAGGTTAACCCTATGCAAAGTTAGGGATTTTTGTTGATTTTAATTTTCAGTTAAAAAGTTTTGACCATTATTGCTAAATTGCTAAACTTTTTAATTGAAAATTTGAGCCTCATTTATTTCTTATCAATTTGTTATAAATATAAAAATAATTTTATGAGTCACTTAAAATAGTAACAATTAACAAACACCAGCTATTTGGCAATAAATGATCCAAAACTAAATAGAAACAAATTTTAAGCCGGTCACAGTGCTGACAGAAAATTGGGCATCGGAAATAGCACCACCAATGCCGACCGTTCGCATGAATCTGCCTACTGTTGTATCTGTACCACAGTATTCAGTATAGGTGTACATGTACTCCAGCAGCTTGTTTTTGCACTTATATTTGTTTCTGTAATGTGTGACCAAATTGTAAACCTGCCACCTACATGTAAGTTATAACATGGAGCAATTAAGATTTGGCACATTGCACTGAGCCAACATACTAAGGAGCTACGTACAGTGGCAATTAATTTTTAACTTGTGGATTTGAATTTCTCGGTATTACAAACATAATTGTCTCAGGCAGTTTGTATGAAAAATCTGGATACAAATCTGGGAGGTCCGGTGAAAGCAATGTGTGCTGCATGTCGCAGATAGCCACTGTTGCAAACATAGTGTACTCTTACGATTTTTATTTTTTTATGGAATTTGCCCAATACAAGGCTAAAAGACACTCTTGGTCAGTGTTGTAGGTCTCCAGACCAGTCTTGGTCTCGAGACTGGTCTCGAGACCAGTTTTTCCTGGTCTCGGTCTCGGTCTCGGTACCCTGTGGTCTCGGTCTCGGTCTCAGTACCCCGTGGTCTCGGTATTTTGCTGGTCTCGGTATCGAGACCACCAATATTTTATACAAACAGCACATGTGCAGAATCAATTACAGCACGCTCGACTCGACTCGAGATTGTGCAGTATATGACAACTTCTTGTTTACAGAATCGATTACAGTACGCTCTACTCGACTAAAGATTTATAAACGTGCAGTACATGACATGATGACAACCTCGTTTCTTTGCCGTGTACGCGTGCCCAAACGTACATGTAGCGCAATTAGCTTCATGTATGGGAAGTTGGGAACGACATGCTCAAATACACGAACTCTACGTGTACATGTATTACGATCAGCGGCGTGTACTCTATACCGCGTAAAGCCATCGTGGTCGTTTCTACAGCTGGACATTGTTTTTTCGAGTCAAGATGTCGATATACATGTAATGTAAACATGTAACCGGATAAATGGTCAGTTAACCGTGTAACCGCAGCCTTATTCTTGATGTCAATAAATACGGTTTACACATGTACACTCCTTTGCACATATAAAGCATAGGGCCTATGGAAATTTGTGATCTTTTTGCATTCTTTTATTATGTGAATGACATAGGCCCTACAAGGTCTCGAGGTCTCGGTTTCGGACCATCAGGTCTCGGTCTTGGTCTCGGTCTCGGACTTCGGGGTCTCGACTACAACACTGCTCTTGGTAAAGGGCTACAACAGAGGTGGTGGGGTTGGCCACATTTTTGCCAGTCCTACCATCCTTATGGTTTTCCCGGGTGCAGATCTAAATAGATTAATAAATTTCATGAAAAGAAAAAGGAGAAAACACTGTTAAACGCAATTGCTCAAACAGCATAGTTTAGGTTTCATCTGCCGACTACCTCACCTTTTCATATTATCCTCAAAACTTTCAGAGCTGAGAATTTTTTTCAGTTTTAGGAGCATTCTCAACCCTTCTGCCTTTCTTGCTTGCTACAATGTTTTTCAGTTATTGTGCAAAATCACTCAGGCAGGATTTAGCAACATATCTTATGGACTGGTGACATCACATGGAAATTTCATAATGGTCTATAAAAATATGATGCAGGCTAAAAAGATGCCTTCAAGTTAAGCGAAAAAAAGAAAAGGCGAAAAGATCGATTCCCATGTATAATTTGTTTTCTATTTCTACAACCATGGTTAGTCTTTTATGCAAATCACAGCTTTTAAAAGGCAGAATCCGGCTAAGTCCGGGCATGGAGGTATTAAAAGGAATACCTCCATGGTCTGGGCTCCCACTTTTTACCGACTACAGCCAAGTCAAAGTTGTTTAAATGAACCTTGCCGGAATCAGAACGCCACAAACAAAGCCACATAGTAGTCATAGAATTGTGCATAACAAAAGACAATTTACCTGTATTTGGGGAAAAAAACATTATAAAAATTAAGCTACATAGTACATGTAGTATGTACCATAAATACAATATTGTAATTCAAGAAGGCCAATTTCAGACACACATGGCACAATCAATTAAACCATGATCAACCCAAGTTTAATATATAACAAGCAATAACATAAGAAATACGTGTACATTTATACAAATGTATATCCTTTGTTTTCAATGCAAATATTGCATGCTCATTGTTAATGCATGCAATTGCAAGCACCTAGGCCTACCTGATACGGGGGTGGAGGTCCTAGCCTTTCTGAAACTCGGTCACTTTCGTCATGCAGCAGTGACATATCATCAGCTGCATGGCCTGTCAGACAATTCCCCATGTTGCTAACTTTTAAGGAAAATAACCTGACCAATTAATTTCCTTAGTACACATAATAGTCGACAACAAAGGAAAACACATAATTCCTGGTTACTGCTGGTAAGATGGCGTTCATCATCATCTGTGCGATATTGACAATAACATTAGACGGAGTGCAAACTTTTGTATGTGTTCTAGCGCGTAAGAAATAATCCTTTAAATATGTAAGTTCTTGAAAATACCGAGCAATAGCGCTTTTATAAAAAATCAACGCTATTGTTTTTAATTAGATCACCCATATTAGTTGATAAAAATGGAATGGGGAGTCTCTGCTCTACTAAATTTAATCGAGCAATATTCCTTCGCGGCGGTGCTATCCCGTCCAGCCATCTATGACGTCATCGAATTGTATAAACACGTACAGTACACAAACACTGCGAGTGCAATCTAATATCAAACGAGGGCGCTATTTCACAAGCAAAATGTTCCTCGCATGTAACTTCTCCCTGCCAATAAATAGACATGAATAATTACATCATTGATTTATTTAGTCATGATTTATTTAGTCATGATTTAGTCATGATTGCCAGGAGTGGATTATGAGTTAGTTTGTTAATTAAAGGTTTACTGTCCATGCTCTTTTTTGAGTTTCACCCGGAACAATTTTAATTGCCATTTTTATAGCGATTAATATAATTATTCACATAAGACCTCGAACGACAAAAAATTGGAGTGCAAAATACCAGTACCAGGCACAGTCACTCTAAGGAAGGATCGATTTTTGTTTAAACTGCCAGAAAATCAATTCCCTGACAGTTTGGGTATTTATCTAGGATTATATCTTCTTTTTCTAATTGTGATGTAGGGTATTCACTATTTTCCTGTAGCTAGATTGAACTTGAAGGAATGAGGAAATGCTGAGGCTATTTTCAGGAAAACACAGCCCTGGGCAGTGCGAAGAAAATTCTTTATTCAATTGAAAATACATGTATGAGTAATTGAATTCAATCTGAACAAAGTTTACGTTTGTACGTCTTTGGTATAGGTTCGTAATCGCTATTCAAAAGCTTTAACTATAGATGAATAATGGCTGTACACTGTTAGCCATCAAATAGCAGACACATTGGGTAAGGCGCTTTTGTTCCAAACAAAAGGCACACCTTGTGTAAACATTGAGTCTGGCATGGGTTCCCAAGTGAGGATTAGAGTCGTGGTTATTGAAAAGAATGGCGGGGTCATTCTCAAAGTTTCTATGTCGATAGAATTTTGCCAGGGATGCTGTTCAAAATACATAGACCTGGTACTTCAAGGAGCAGTACTACTTTGCGGCATAATTCTTTGACCAAATAGTCGGAACACAATTGTAGATCTATACACCGCTGATCGAGTGTACTCCAGTCCTATTGCTAGCCATCCGTGCAACCATTAATTTTCCGACGGTTAGAACATTTTCTGATGTCAACACCGCTTCCAGCTTTGCAAAATGAACTGTTCAGGTTTATAGCTTAAAGATAACTGTGCGTGCATTTTTTTTAAATGGATGTTTTTTTTGTTCTTCTTCTTCTTCTTCTTCTTATTCTTCTTTTTTTCTTTTTACATATTTTATGCTACCGAAACCACTTTTTTTTTCATTTGGGGCGTCTTCAACCCTCCAAAAAGGTTTTTCGTCTTGATTGCTTTCGCGCGCATCCAATGCACACAAAAATATCTACGAATTATTGTTGGACCACAAATAATTCGACAATATTGTAAAGAAATTATTCGACATATAAAAGTGTGTGTGTTGCTAGAAAAATAGGAATTTAAAAAAATGCCACTGGTCCCATGTTGTGAGTGATGGACGGTTTATTGTTACATATCTGAAACCTTTATCTTGAATGAACCTTACTCCTTTCAAATGTCAATAATGCGGAAATCCATTGTATGGACATAACGTACGGGCGACTGATTTGAACGGCTAGTAGTACGCAAATAATTCCAGAAGGCTAGGCCATATCTCGTAGTCGTACAGTATAGGTTCCCACGGTGCGCTATATTATGTAGTGGGTTCAAGTGCGGCGATCGTCGGCCAAAAAAAACAGGAATGATTCGAAGGACGTGTGATGCATTGTCGTAGTAAAGTTTGTATTTTCTGCATAAAGAGATCGACCGGTGCAGGTAGGAATCCTCTGTCAGTGCACCCAAACGCACGATGGAGATTAATGACATCGAGTACGTAGACGAACTGTTGCGTGGATTGGAGAGTAAACTTGGTGCTACCGTGCCTACGTGCCTGTTGCAGCCAATCTTAGCGGGTTCATCATCCTCGTCATCACATGAGGATGACTGCTCCAGCACACCATTAAGATCCAGTGAGCAAAGTTCATCATCTACACAAAGTAGCCCTGATGTTGATACATGTACAACAAATGACGATGCCAGTGGTATCAATCGAGAACAGGTTGGCGGTGCAGAGGCTTTTGCCTCCACCTTGCAAGAAATGTCACCAGTCAAACAGTTCAGTGCCAGACGTCAGCGTTTAGAGAAAAACTGTCGAAAACTGAAAAGTGACATGGTATGTATACGTTTTCATCAGTGCGAGTTTGCAGGCTATATGCCGGTCCAATGGCACACCCAGTTTTATCTTTATGGGAGCGCCATTCCCCCCCCCCCCCTATTTTTAAAGCAGTTTCCACACAGGTTGCCCCGAAAATTTTCTGTCAAGGAAAGCAAAGCGGATGGGGGCTAGGCTAGGACCAGTAGCGTATCTAGCTTTTTGTGCCAAGGAGGGCTAACAACGTCTGAACGGTCTTGAAACCGTTCTTTCTATTTGTTATGCCGCCTCAAATGCCGCTTGTGGGGGGGGGGGGGGAGTTTTACCCCTTTACAGAACCCACCCCCCCCCCCCCCCCCCGGCCCCGATAGATACGCCACTGGATAGGACCCTTTGTGATTTCATTTGGCATAAGTGTAACTTCAAAGGAAACAATGACAACCTCTTGGGGAGGGGGGTGCCTAATTAGCCCTCCGAGGCTTCCACGTCTCTTTGCAGTGGCGTAAATCCTTGTCGAAAAGTGGGTGTTTTGAAAATCTTTTTTCTTTTAATTCGGAGGGGTGTGATTACATGAACCATCCCTTTTGCCAAACATTAGGGATATTATCCTCCCCACCCCCATAATTTACGCACGCGCCTCCTTATAATTAGGTGTGCCACTGCACTTGGTCTGTTTGCCGCGGTCGTGGGACATTATTTGCCCCCGTATAAGTTAGGCCTATTCGATTGCGAACTTTCGGCACTCGGGATTGTTCATCATCAGGGGCACCCTTTCAGGCGGCGCGGACGCAGACTTGAAATAGGGTGTGGCTACAGTACAGACTTTTTTCACTGTTGTTGTAATCAAGTATTGTCTAATTCAAAGTAAATAGGCCTACCAGACGAGAGGAACAAATGATAGATATCTCACTGTAGATTTAGTGCATCTGATCCTGGAAAACAAAATTAACATGTTAGTAAACTTGAAAAAGGCTACAGCTTTTCTTTCGTGACTGATATACAGTACATGTATTACGTTTACTTTATTCCAATACAGAGCGCATTGAGAGCTGTGGATGTTAGTTTAACGAAGCAACTTTTGACCGTCTACGATGCTGTGGAGGAAATTCGATGGATGATTGAATCATACGATTTGAGTGACTCGTGTGAATCCATTAATTCATCAGTCTATGAATCCATCGAACAAATTCACGAGAAGTGGGTGACAGAGCGCCGCCAATGGCAGTCTGCGTCCAGTCGACTAGACCTGTCAAATTTGAGAGATGATTCAAGATTTAATACCAATCACGTGGGAAGATTAAACAGCACCGGAAGTCGGAGGCCGGCCACTGGTGACGTCAGAAAGCCAGTGTATGGTCTCAGCTTACAAAGCGCGGGTTGGCGCTCTCCTCAGAAAGATATGAACAGTAGCTTTCCACAGTTAACTTCAGGGAAGAGCAACTTCGAGAAACAGCGTCGGTCAAGCGTCGATCACTTACCCATTATACCAACCGTGGAATCACCCCCACCTTCACCGTCTGGCCCTAGAAAACGTAGGAGTTCATCGGGAGCATTTGAGGCAGGTGTGGTTGAGGGAAAAGATGAAGAAAACCAAGAAGGCACTTCAGATGGCAGGGGTCGCACCGATGTCAAAAAACCCAAATTGCTATTCCATTCCAAAAGTTCTCCCTCCTTTGACTCACAGTTACAATGGGTCGAGGTCACAGATACGGCAATTATATGAGTTTCAATTAAATTCAGACATACCAAGATGTAAACGATAATAGCCCTATCCAATATAGAAACAAACGGCTGATTGTTTGCTATGAATAATTATCAAGCTGAGGTTTATTAGGGCACATAGGGGGAAAAACCTCTAATTTAATTAGGTTACATGTACTTTGAAGGAAAATGACTTCCTGCTGTAGACACAATTAATCGAAGGAAACTGTAATTGAAGAAGGAACTGGACGCTTTCCGTTCTACAAAAAAAATGAGCGTTAACATTATAAAAATAGCTTCTTTGTAGGGGAACTGATATTTTCAATCATTTAATTCGGTATCCATTTGGACGATAAATGCGATTGTTCTTATTGGCACACATCCCTCATTATCATACAGTAGAAAAGAAGAATATATTATTAGGAATATTGTAAAAGAAAGATGTTGTTATTAAATGAAAATTTTAATCTTAGAAATTACAACAGTTCTATATATACACGCATGCCAGCATATTTCAAGCCTTCAAAACATCCTTTTGGGGTTGTGATGATGATTATTATTGTAAATCTCCTGGATGCGGCAAATGGGCGACTCTTCCCGAAAAAACTATAATTGGGCGACACGAGTGTCGCCCTTTTAGAGCACTTTCCCAACGCGCCTTACTAAAAAATACTTCAAAGGGGCGACTTTCACAATAGGGCGACAGTTATGTGTCGCCCTATTCGACCAGGTCACCCTAACCCACTATTTTCCAGGATTATGTGTCGCCCTATCCGGCAATTGAGGAAAATTATTATTATTATTATTATTATTATTATTATTATTATTATTATTATTATTATTATTATTATAGCCATTTTTTCCACTTATTTTCTACGAAGTTACATCAGGCTAAAAACAGGTTTAAGATTATAATGGCTGTACATGCGCAGATTCAAAAGCTGTTTGCTTAAGACTTTAAGACTAAATGGAACTACAAAAATATGCAAATGAATGCAACAATTATTTTTCGATATCATGCAGTTATGGTTTGATAAAATTTGTTTACCAATAATCTGTTATAAAGTTTAAATTTTGTTATGTTTTTATTTTATTTTAATTAAGCTTACATGAAGTTGAACCATTATAATAGCAATTAAGTTAAACCGAGTTTAGCTAAATGTTTTTGTGGGAAAAAACAGCAGAATATAAATTTCTGCCGTCTGATGGACAAACCTTAGTATTAAACATTGATTATTGTTGCAGTGAGTGCGGTTTGAAATTGCCCAAATTTACAACGATATCGTGTGTGGGGCGGTAGAAAACACAAATCGACCTGTGGCGTTTGAGATGGAAAATATACATAGATGTGCTTGACCGTTGAGGGCGCTATGTAATTAAATAACAGTGGATAGCGCCGGTTTCTCAGTGCATGCCGCGGTTTTGGATAAATTGAAATAGCCACTAAATCTTTAAATTATTTTAAGATTTCCTGTCAGAATGATCAACGTGCATACCACTTGATGAAAGCAATTTTTTCCCATTTAAACATACTGGCAACCTTGAAATTGTGTGAATCGACCTGTGTGGCGTTTGAGATGATTTCTGTACAGAATGCCGGCATATAATGCAGGGAGTCTGATTTTTCACCGGAAAAACGGCAAGAATTAATTGGTGCCTTCTAATAGAAGAACCTCAGTATGAATCAATGATTGTTGCAGTGAGTGTGGTTTGAAATTGCCCATATTTACAACGATATCATAGGTGGGCGGTAGAAAACACAAATCGACCTGTGGCGTTTGAGATGGTTTATGTAGGCCTATTACAGTGCAACGAGTCACATTTTTTGACGAAAAAACAGCAGAATATAAATTTATGCCCTCTGATGGACAAACCTCAGTAGTAATCAATGATTGTTGCAGCGACTACAGTATCGATTTTTTAAAGTGACAACGATATAATAGTTGTGACGGTTGAAAACCATACATCGACCTGTGGCGTTTGAGATGGACATTATGTAGATGCGATTGGCCGTTGAGGGCGCTGTGTAAGCGCCTCTGCAGCGGGTTTGGGTAAATTGAAATAGCCACTAAATCTGTAACTATTTCAACATTTCCTGTCAGAGTGATCATCGTGCCTACCGTTTAATGAAAACAAGCTATTTATAATTGTTTTCATTTAAACATGGTGGCAACCTCCGAATTTCAATTTGCGGATCGACCTGTAGCGTTTGAGATTGTACTTTCTAGAGTGGCGTTTCCAGTGCCTAATCTCGTCGCATCTCTAGAAATAAACTGATCAAAAACTACATTGCAATACAGCACAAACTTCCCAGACTGTCATGGCTTTATTGACAACAAATAAACGACGAGGTCTCGATTAGTGCCCATTATAAATCGACCTGTGACGTTTGAGATGGTTTCTGTACATGGCACATATAGTGCAGAGAGTCTTGTTTTCGATCGAAAAAAGGAGCAGGTAAATTTTTGCCTTCTGATGGACGAACCTCAGTATGAATCAATGATTGTTGCAGTGAGTGCGGTTTGAAATTGCCAAAATTTACAACGATATCATATGCGGGGCGGTAGAAAACACAAATCGACCTGTGGCGTTTGAGATGGGTTGTGTACACTAGATATACATAGCGCAACGAGTCCCATGTTTTTGACGGAAAAACAGCAGAATATATATTCCTGCCGTCTGGTGGACAAACATGAAACAATGATTGTTGCATGAGTGCGGATTGAAATTGCCGAAATATTACAACGATATCATGTGTGGGGCTTTGGAAAACAAATCGACCTGTGGCGTTTGAGATGGTTTGTGTACATACACTAGATACAACGAGTCACACAGGTTCTTTTTGCCAGTTCTCTTTGTTCACTTTGAAAGTTTATTCATTATAATAGAACAGAACGTCACAGCATTATTATTTAGTCAACTACATTACATTACATTACATTACATTCAATCATTTTAAAGAACGGCTGTTGTCGAACTGCTATTGTAAAGTGGGATGGGCTATGGATCAAAAGGTCCCTAGTTCGAATCCACCTGTACCCATTTTTCTTTACTGTGATATTTTTAATTTAAGGGGAAAAAGAGACCGAGAACCTAAGTGCTACTAGCTGTGCAGTGATCAATGCAACCACTGAGTTATTCATGAAAATTGCTTCACCCGCCTACTGAAAGAAAATTCGCGGGCGGAACACGAACGAAGACACGAGATGTTCTTGAGCACTGGAAGGAAAAACAATTCGCCCGAACTCAGCCCCGGCCGCGCCCCCGTGTTTGAGAATTTGAAATACCCACAAAATAACATCGACCTGGCAAAACCGTCATAGCGCCCTCAATTGATTATAATCATTATAGTCTGGTATCCAGCAATCCCTAGGGAAATACCCGCCTTATCATTGAGGCGGAAGCCATATTGCACATTCCGATCCTTTCCACACGTCCAGCAGTTGCTGTGCGTCGTTATGGACGCTTCGTTCTTCGATCAAAAGACCTTTAATATCGAATAAAGTACAGCTGTCAGGTGCCCGCCATCAATATTTTAGACAAGTCTATTTAAGATAGCAATATCACTTTTCTAGGAACCAGAAAATCTTCAAATCATGTAAGTAAAGAAAGACAAATCGTAGGCATTGTATGTAGGCCCAATAGTCTTTTGCTGCATTTATTTCGTGATAAACGCACATAAATTTGGTAACTGGCCGTGGCTCTAAAACGAAAGACAAAAGGAAGAGTCTTCACACTAACGTTAGAAAGAATCAGAAACAGGAAAATCTGAGAAAATATCCATCCAGAGAATTGTAGTTACACTGCACAAGTTAACCTTTCACTTCAAGTTCAAGTTCAAGTTCAGGTGTTTTGTTAGTCCGAGTAACTTGGACCCTTCATATCGCCTTTTTTAACATTTGGACATGATCTGGCGATAGTAGGGTCCAAGTCGATTGTGCGATAGAGAATGGCCAAACACAAAATCCCCCCCAAAAACATCAGAATTCAACCTTACAACGGCCACCAAAATACTAGATACGCCACCACCTGACCAAGTGGAGTTCCGTGATCAGATAAATGTACCAAGGTTTACTAAACATCCAAATAAAAAGTGAAATCTTACCGTTTATTTCCCAGAGACCCCCGCAGAACATGTCTTTTCCGTTTTCGCCGTTTTGAAGTTCAAAAAGTGACTCCTCCATCTTGCATGACGTACGTCACCCTGATGCGCAGCGCCCGCATGCACCTAGTCTAGGTTCCAAGACGTTCTTAGCGGTGCGACGTATAGCGCGCACGGCCGGCCGACAGTGCCCTCTCGCCAAGGCGTGTGTTTGTGTTTGTGTAGCTAGAGGGTGCTGCCATGCCGTGCGCGCTGTACGTCGCACCGCGCTAAGGACGTCTTGGAACCAAGACTAGCATGCACCGCGCGACAACCTGTTTATGCCGGCGACTGTTTCGTGAAGAATTTCCTACCTCATGACGCGCGTGAAACCTCGAATCAATATACTACACATGCTACATGTATAACTCTATGATCTACACACGAACACGTACAGCGACCGTTTTACCACTCGCGAAGCAGTCGCCGGCAGGTTGTCGGGCGGTGCATGCGGCGCTGTGCATCAGGGTGACGTACGTCATGCAAGATGGAGGAGTCACTTTTTGAACTTCAAAACGGCGAAAAGACATGTTCTGCGGGGGTCTCTGGGAAATAAACGGTAAAATTTCACTTTTTATTTGGATGTTTAGTAAACCTTGGTACATTTATCTGATCACGGAACTCCACTTGGTCAGGTGGTGGCGTATCTAGTATTTTGGTGGCCGTTGTAAGGTTGAATTCTGATGTTTTTTGGGGGGATTTTGTGTTTGGCCATTCTCTATCGCACAATCGACTTGGACCCTACTATCGCCAGATCATGTCGAAATGTTAAAAAAGGCGATATGAAGGGTCCAAGTTACTCGGACTAGTGTTTTGTCAGGAAATTTTCATCTGTTTGCATGATATATCTTCGTGGAAAGTATAATGACGCACATTAAGACTTTCTGCTGAACTGTTAGTGTTAGACAACAATGAATATATCGATACCTTTCACATTACATTTCGTTTCAGTAATGTATCACCTTGTATCACAATGATCTTTGAGGCCCAGGCTCATCTGGTTTGTTCTGCACAAGCCAAGTTAACAATCACGTCTGTTCAGAGGTCACGGAAGTTGGGAATGTATAATGACGCACCATGCTGAACGCTAAAAACTATGGTGGCCATGACATGCTACCTTTATTAAAGTAGCCATTTTGATAATGCCAAGTCCTTCGTGAATAAAATATGCAATTTATGTGTAGTTTATAGCATTTTTAAAGTTTTAATTGCTGTTATAATATATCACAAACAACTCGATAATATGTTACATGACCTCAAATAAAACAGTTGTAATTTTAAAACATGCCTTTATCATGTAAAACCTGAGACACAAAATTATTTACAATGTAATTGGTTCAAATATAGTAAATAAAAATTCTAATTTAGATGCCATAAAACAATAAACAATATAAATTTTTACAAAAAATTGTAACTTGTCTGTTTTCTTGTGCATTAAATATGCAGGAAAAATACACTAATTTCTCTGCCAGTCAAGGGGCCCTCTTACTGGCCACAAATATGGATATAATTTGTTTTTCATGTTATTCCTCTTTATGGGAAAAATAAACCAATTAAAAAAAAACCCACTCAATGTGTAATCGGAGGGCCTACACCAGCTCTGACAGAAGCAAAATCAAAAGCAGTTTCGTATCCAGCATAGGGCGGAGCCGCCGTACCCCCCCCCCCATCTATCCCCCCCCCCCCCCCCCCCGTACTCTTTTAAAATGGAAAAAGTTTATTTATAGCTTTACCTCAAACCATGAAAACATGTATTTACACGTGCATCTAATTGCACCCATTCCCTTAATTAATTAATTATCATAGGCTTTAATCTGCCTAACGTTAAAATTAGGAAATGTTTACACCCACTTTCTATAAGAAACACGTGCTACTATGGACTCCCTACTAAATTAATAAACCCAGAACGCATTACGTCGTCATATGATATGGCTTGCTTGGATATTGGCCGGCAGAGGGCCGCCTTCAAAAGTCTTTTACGGCCAATGATTACAGTTTTATGGGCAAATGTATGCCCACAGTATTTGTATCTAGTAAATTAGCCAATAAAATAACAAAATCATCGATTTTTCCTAACTTAGCGGCAAAGCCTTGACTTTCCATATTTTTATGTGAGTGAGTGCTCATTCAGATGAATGAGTGAGTGTTGGTCACGTCGGCGCGCGCGCGCGCCGCGCTGTTTAAAGTGAAAGGTAAGTGCGTCATTATATAAGTGCGTCATTATATAAGTGCGTCATTTTAGCTGCCTGGACGATATGCTACTACCAAATTTAGACTTATTTTTACAGATTGTACTTACATAAATCTTGGGGAAGATTTTACTTTAATACCCCACCAAAATCTGTCGGGAACAGCAAGATCTTGGAAAATAACCATCCCTTTGAGTTCGAAGTTGTATCAGCACCTAGTATAATTTTGTGACTTTAGTCAGGTTGTGCCACATGTTCAGATGATCGTTATCCTCCACCTCATAGTGAAAGGTGGCCTAGTTTGGGCAGGTTCTCTGCCCATTTGAATGATAACTCATATTTTGCCAGTTTAACTGCCCCTTGCATGTCATACAGGAACCGTCCACCATCAGGCGGAGGAAGGCGACCTACGGGTGCTCGTCCGAGTAGTTCCTTGAAACAAGCTCCACCGGGAACAGCAATGAGAATGCCACAAGGAACAGGAGTAAGTCGGGTTTTTTTCCTCTGTGGGCCTCTTAGATACAGTTAGTTTATCATCACCTGATTTCCGGAACGCTGTGGCCTCGGTGTCTCAAGATCTTGGTGATACTACAGATTGTGGGTTTGAGACCGGCTGGGGATCATGGTGCATGTGTCCTTGAGCAAGGCACTTTGTCACAAGTTGTTTCTCTCCACCCAGGGGTAAATGGGTACCTGTGAGGGCAGTGATGGTTATGTGTTTGATTAGTCCATGTGTGCTTAACTTGCAGCCGGGGCTGTATACTTCCAAGGGAGCTGAGAAGGAATTATTAATTAATTGGCCCGATGAGCAGGATAAGTAGTAATAATATAGAGCTGAACATTTAAATTAACATTAATTCAAATCAATTAGTAATCTAGGCAGGACTTGCCCCAAATCGGTACTAGGTGGCGTCACTTAGGTTGGAGAAATCACCCCAAAATGTCCTATGTTCAAAGTATTATTTTACAAAACATTTAGAGCTAATTTAGTAAAAAAACATAGATATTGTCATCCACAATATAATTATGCAGAATTCAATCCAAACTTTAAAACAAACATATCGAAGTGTTGGATTTTTTTTAGTTTTGTCCCTATTTCTGTGGAAATAATACCCACATGTGGAATTGACCATGCATTATCTGTATGTTATTTTCAGTTCAAGTCAATGATTTTATTACGTGATTCCTTTTCAATGCCTTATTTTTAGGCTCCAGGTACTGCAAGGCCAGGTACAAGAGGCGGAGTTTCAGGAGGAGTGGGAGGTAAGGTTACATGTAGAGATGTAGTTGAGTCCATTACAAGTCCCTACAAGTCCCTGCAAGTCCACCACAAGCCCTCCAGTCCTAATCCCAATCACAAGCTATTCAAATGAGCTTTGACAAAGGCATTCCTTTGTCATTGATCATGCAGTTACTTGTGACTTGTGGCTTTATGAAAGGACTTGTGACTGGACTTGCGAAAGGACTTGTGAAAGGACTTGCAGGGACTCGACTACAACTCTGGTTACATGACTCGGAATATTTGATGAGAGTTGACGAGAGTGAACTCTAGTCAGCTGTTTTATTTTGTAATAGCTTGAAATTCCAATGAACTGATTAAACTGTATGGAATATCATTACACCACAGTTCTTGATGCCAAGTTGAGTGTTACTGATAGACCAACCACGCAACAAGGCTTAGGTGGAATGAGGACTGGTAAAAAAGGTGAGATGACCTTCAATCTCTAATGACCTCTAACCTCATGACCTCATGGAATGAGATTAAATGCTTAATTGGTTCTGCTGTGCTTTTCAGAATTGAATGGATCTGGGTCAGTATTTTATAGCAATTACTGTAACACTGACCTGTTTAAAGTTTTGTGTGCTGGGGAAAACAAAGAGAAACAAATGCTGTCCTTGTAGTCTGGTTCCTTGACTTTACTTCAGACAAAACGGAGCAATTTACAGACGTCTGGGAATTATCAAGTCGGGGAACTAGACTAGCTGGCTTGTAGGGCTGTCCCGAATATAGCGAATATTCGATCATCAACCGAATATTCGAATAGCTTTTTGCAGGTTCGAATATTCGAAAAAATATATATGTGCACATACAGATACGACTTTGATGCTACATGTTTTTTAATAGAAAAGTTACGGTGCTTTGCAGTCTCAAATCTTGCATTTTTTGTGGAAAGAGGTATATTGTTCCCGAGCGTAAAACCCTTGACACTTATTGCAAAAACTCGGGCTGGAGTTTGGTTTCTTGTTATCAGACTGGTAACGATCTTGATACACTGCAAAAAAATGTCTATCGGGTGGTCTCTAATATCGATCGCCACATGTAAAACACCGGCATGCTTTGCATGCAACTTTTTATCTGCGCGGCATGCAGTTGCAGCAGATGCCTGAAAGGCTTGATCGGCGAGTATCGAATATTCGAATATTCGGTCAAGCCCAGTCTCAAATAGTCAAATACTAAATTATTTCAAAAATGAACAGCCCTACTGGCTTGCACCATTTCACGGATGAGTAACCAAATGCCAAACAAAACGTGGACTAACTAAAAGTTGGTAAATTAGCGGGCAGTATTTGAAAAATAGTTTTTTCCAATAATGGTCGGCCAACCATCACTCTAAATTGATGCAAAAAGTCCACTTTTCTTGAAAACGACAGCACACCAGGTGCCATGATTTCACAGGATGCTTGAGACTATTATTTACTTGCAGTCAAGTAAGATATATTTCATAATAATTCAGTAGTTTTCGTTTTTTGATGTTTGCAAATGTTATATATTACCTTTAACATTACCATGGCCTTACTGTGTATAGGACCGCAACGTGTTGTTATGGACAAGTCTTACTTCATCGGGATGCTACGAACCAAACTGAATGAACTCCAAACAGAAAACAATTCTCTTCAGAGAAACATCGATCATGCCAATGAGGAAAACAACAGCTACTTGTCCTATGAGAAACGGTGAGATTGAATAAGACTTTGGGGTTCAGTGTTTATTGCAAACAAAACTGAAATTTCGATCAAATATACTATGTATAAATGTCCAACAGTTTTATTATTACCATTGAACTGTTGAGTTACGCACTTTTTACAGGGCAGAGACTCTTGCTAATACAGTCAAAGAACTTCAAGGTCAACTAGCAGACTATAACACAGTAAGTATAACCACACACTGGCATTCCTACATGTAATATCTAGTAGCCGCATTATGAGTGCGATAGCAGAATGGACTGCCCAATAGTCCTAGCCTCTTGTGATTGGTCTAATATTCGCTCGTGAATACATATATAGTTCCTCTAGTGTGTAGTGTAAGCGTTGAAAAAAAAGCAAAATAAGCCAATTTGGTCGAGCTGGCTTAGTGGTAAAACATCTGATTTGGGATGCGACAAGTTCGATTCTCAAACTGACTATTTTTTAAATATTTTTTTTTGACAAATTTGCTGTTTAAAACAGTTTAAACTTAAATGATCGCTCTTTTTCTAATTCGTGGTTTTTTTTAAAGAAAAATAGTCTGAGAAACAGTCTTGCAGCTCCCATAGCAAAGTACACAGAATCTCGCTAGCCAATCACAACATGGCAACAAGGCTACCACTAACGAGCAGTGCAGAATGGTATAAGAGATATAGATTAGTTTGAAAATGTTAATCCCCTAATTATGCTATTGCCAGTCTTTCACAAAAATGGCAATATTAATATATCTCCCATAATACACTTGTGCATTTAATACCCTGATTACTGTTGTAATAAGATATTTTTGGTACCAGCTGTTGTCAGTAAATACTTTTCTTTGATGTTAGATTCGCACATTCTCACAGGCTACATAGCATTACAGGTTTATGACTAGAAACCTCCCCCAAACAAAGATACTGACAATTTGGAAGACCGCCAACATAGGGCCGGATATCTCAGTCGGTAGAGCGCCGGTACGGTATTCCGGAGGTCACAGGTTCAAATCCCGCTCCTGCCAGTTTTCTTTGTTCACTTTGAAAATTCCCACAGACATGACATACCTAATGATTTGTGTTTGTAAATTGTAATACATAGTTGGTGGACAAGTTGAACACTGATACTGCCATGGAAGAGGTCTTAGAGGATCACGATCAGGTGAGTGTATAAATCAAGAATCTTCACATTTCTCTTCATTGTATTAAATGCTCACGTCGTCATTGCTATTTATAAGTTTGCTGTTGGAGGTGGTTGGAAGCAGAGTGTTTTTGTTTTCATGGATTTTAGTGAAAGTTTCAGAGGGCTGGTATTAAATCAGTGAGTGCCTTGGGATGTGCCTACTACATCTGAAATGGGTACCTGAGTACCCGACTGCTATAGTCAGGAACCGGTTCCAGATTATGGAATCGAGTAGCCGTAACCAAATTAACATATTACTTAGTAATTTCCCAACACACTGAAAAAGACAGTTTTTGACTGTCATTTGTCAGGAATTTTCAAAATGAAAACCATGGAAAAACACAAACAGATTGACGTTTAGGACGCTTGCGAAAATGCAATTTACACTGTAAAGCTATAGAGCTCACTGTACACACTTGTATCTTGCTGCATATTGATACACCGATGTGGTCATATTAACGTGTGGACCTTTAAGAACATTATGAACAGCAATTTCCGAGATTAAATTTTCGGGATTGGTTTTCTTTAACGGGTACCTGTGCGTTTTTTCCAATCGAGTACGCGATTTCCATACTACCCGTAAATGCACACCCCTAGATAAGCCTGTGTGTTGACAGATTATGTAGAACAAAGGAAGAGATTAACCAAATGGGTGCCTTGTCTTTGTGTTGACTGACAATAAGCCAGTTCGGTATCTCCAAGGTCAAAGGTTATTCGGGATAAAATTGCTCACGTAATGTCATGCGATGTTACACGAACACTGATTCTGATTGAATTTAACACGTGCGCGTTGTGCGACCACCTTGCGTGTTCATACGCGCGCGTTAGGTCACGGGTCATTAGGGATAACTATGTCATGGTGCACATGCGCAGTTGAAATACCGAACTGGCTTATTCCAATCGAGGGAGGAGATTATATCAGTCATTGTCTTGGAATCTGACACGTCGGGTAGATTTTGCTAAAAGTTTTGCTTCATTACTTTATCTTGCTAATACCAAGGCTTCGATGTTCAATTTCAATGTCGTTTGATTAGAAGTTGTGTAGTCTTTGATTATTTAACTCAACCCAGCTTACTTTATTCTGTTATTTTTTACAGCTTAAGGTTCAGAACGATATGGAGGCTAAGAATATTGATAAAATCTTCACAGAGAGACAGGAGTAAGTTTTTTCATTAGTGCATGTATTTTACTTTCTCACTGATTCTCCAAACCTTTAACACTGAATATATGTGACCGGCTCTACAAAACTGGATATTATGTCGCAAAATTTGCAAAATGAGTTATATACATAGTTGAGCTTGTCACAATCTAAGCTTTAATTTGGTGTAGGTTTGACCCCTGTGGTATTTTCCAATTTAACATAAGTGTGTTTAGAGATATAGTCCTTGAAACATAGCAAGGGGAAAGAAATGAGATAGAAGTGATATCTACCTACATTGTTTTGTATCTTTATTTATCAATATTAACGTTTCTCAAAATAAATTATACAAATATAGATATAATAGAAGCCAACAAACAAAAAACAAAACAATTACTGATGTGAAGATTTTTTTGCCCTCTTTACATAGAACAGCCCTGTGTGTGTTTTTCCTTTTTTGTAGAGCAGCAGCCGATTTCACGAAACTGTGCGTAACTTACGCCATGGTGTAGGACTTGCGCTATAAAAGTGTTGCGCAGCTGTGCAACATCCTTGTGATCCATTTCACGAAACGGTGCGTAGCTGCACAATGTTTTATTTGTTTTATACATCGCGGACCAGGCTGATTGCCACTTTTACGAGAACTGTTTTACTACAACAATAAAAATACACGGAACAGTCATAAAATTGAAATGTGGGGTGCCATTTTGAAACTTTTCACTTTTGAAATTTCACTCCGAAAAAAAAAAATTGATGGCAACTTTCAGAAATATCTCACAGCTAAACCTGCAGCGGGTCATCATTTCATTACTCTCTGAAATAATCTTGTGAATTTAATAAATGATTTTGAGCAACTAACGTGCTCTACTATGTTCACGATCAGCTAGCTACGGTAAGTCATCATCGGTGTTTGTGCGGACAACTTAAGCCACCTAAAATGAGTTTGTAAGTATACACCATGATTTGTGGCGCAAGTTAGCGACTTACGCACTGCGTACCTTCCGTGAAATCGATTTTAAAAATGTCACAGATGTTGCGCGACTTACGCAATAAATTGTGGCGTAAGTAGAGTTACGCAGTTGCGCAAGGTTTCGTGAAATCGGCTGCTGGTCACATATTGTCATTTCTTGTGACCGTTTTCCAAGTTTATCCTGTAAAACCTAAAAGGCTAACTTGATTACCACTTGCGTAATCATTATGCTTAATTTGACTGTCTTCCAATAGGATTGAGCAGAATATTCACCAAGTTGAACAAGAGATTCAGCAATGTCACAGGATGGCTGACACGTTGGTTGATGATATGGTTCGTAGATATATGTTTTATATGTGTTTTTTGTTTAATTATACATGTTTTATGTTTTCTTTTATATGTCCATGTTTTTCTGTCATTTATATTTTTTTATACAGTCTTTATCTTTATACTTTTAATGTCTGTTGAAAAGAACTTTGTTCTGTTTTTATCCCTGTGCCTTTGAATTTTTTTGTTTTTGTTTTTTTCTTTCTTTCTAGATAGCCCTTTAACTCTTCCGCTACGGCGCGCCGCTCACAGCGGCTCGAAAAAAGCCTATTCCTGCCAGCAAGCCGCTCAGAGCGGCTCGTTGTAAACATTCTGTAAAACAATTACGTCACAGCCCTCATTATAATACCGTAGTGAAAGAGTTAAGCAGTGATTCAGTTCGCTCCGGGGAATCCTCAGGCCTGTCATTTTATTTGTTTTGTATTATTGTATGTCTGATTATAAATAAATATATAAATAAATAAAATAAATAATGTACGCTTCTTATTGTCCGTCCATTTCTCTGTAGAGCTATTCCTATGAGGACGAGCTATCTTTCTGTGTCTTTTAGTATTCCGTGCATCAGGATTTGTGTGTATGTCATTATGTATGAAGCTGTCAGGAAATTTAGTCTTCCAAAGACTCCTCACTTTAATTTATTCCCTTTTTTCCGATGTACAGAATCCACAGATGCATAAAAGGTATATGACACTACAACAGACCAACAAATCTCTGTCGAAAGACCTAGAGGCAAAACAACAGGAACTGGACTCGCTTGGCACAAAGAGAGATAATCTTGAAGATGTGAGTACATGTATGTACGGTATTAGGGCTTTGCATCCGAACCAAGCATCTGAGTACCCGACCGCTAACGTCAGGAACCAGTTTAAAGATTATAGAATCCAGTATGCATAACCGAATTAACATATTACTTAGTAATTCCTTAAACAATGAAAAAGAAAGTTTTTAATGTCATATGTGGGGAATTTTCCAAAATGGAAACCAGGGTACACGGATAAACAAAACAGATTAACCTTTAAAACGCTTGTGAAAATGCAATTTACACCGTAAAGCTGTAGAGCTCACTGTACACACTTGCATCTTGCTGTATTGATGCACCGATGTGGTTGTATTGACATGCAGACCTTTAAGAACAATATGAACAGCAATTTAATTTTTGGGATTGGCTTTCTTTAATGGGTAACCGGGTACCCCTGCTTTTTTTTCAGTCGGGTACCGATTCCCGTACTACCCATAAATGCATACCCCTGCATGGTATATGACACTGAAGCAACAAGAACTAGACTCGCTTAGCACAAAGAAGGATAATAAATCTTGAAGATGTGGGTTCACATATGCACTGCCACTGAACAGACCGATCAATCACTCTATCTAGAGGTCAGACAAGAACTAAACTCGCTTAGGACAGAGAAGGATAATCTTGAAGATGTGGGTTCACGTATGCACTGGCACTGAACAGACCAATCAATTCACTCTATCTAGAGGTCAGACAACAAGAACTAAACTCGCTTAGAGAAGGATAATCTTGAAGTTGTGTGTTCACGTATGCACTGGCACTGAACAGACCGATCAATCACTCTATCTAGAGGTCAGACAACAAGAACTAAACTCGCTTAGAGAAGGATAATCTTAAAGATGTAGGTTCACATATGCACTGGCACTGAACAGACCGATCAATCACTCTATCTAGAGGTCAGACAACAAGAACTAAACTCGCTTAGAGAAGGATAATCTTAAAGATGTAGGTTCACATATGCACTGGCACTGAACAGACCGATCAATCACTCTATCTAGAGGTCAGACAACAAGAACTAAACTCGCTTAGAGAAGGATAATCTTAAAGATGTAGGTTCACATATGCACTGGCACTGAACAGACCGATCAATCACTCTATCTAGAGGTCAGACAACAAGAACTAAACTCGCTTAGAGAAGGATAATCTTAAAGATGTAGGTTCACATATGCACTGGCACTGAACAGACCGATCAATCACTCTATCTAGAGGTCAGACAACAAGAACTAAACTCGCTTAGAGAAGGATAATCTTAAAGATGTAGGTTCACATATGCACTGGCACTGAACAGACCGATCAATCACTCTATCTAGAGGTCAGACAACAAGAACTAAACTCGCTTAGAGAAGGATAATCTTAAAGATGTAGGTTCACATATGCACTGGCACTGAACAGACCGATCAATCACTCTATCTAGAGGTCAGACAACAAGAACTAAACTCGCTTAGAGAAGGATAATCTTAAAGATGTAGGTTCACATATGCACTGGCACTGAACAGACCGATCAATCACTCTATCTAGAGGTCAGACAACAAGAACTAAACTCGCTTAGAGAAGGATAATCTTAAAGATGTAGGTTCACATATGCACTGGCACTGAACAGACCGATCAATCACTCTATCTAGAGGTCAGACAACAAGAACTAAACTCGCTTAGAGAAGGATAATCTTAAAGATGTAGGTTCACATATGCACTGGCACTGAACAGACCGATCAATCACTCTATCTAGAGGTCAGACAACAAGAACTAAACTCGCTTAGAGAAGGATAATCTTAAAGATGTAGGTTCACATATGCACTGGCACTGAACAGACCGATCAATCACTCTATCTAGAGGTCAGACAACAAGAACTAAACTCGCTTAGAGAAGGATAATCTTAAAGATGTAGGTTCACATATGCACTGGCACTGAACAGACCGATCAATCACTCTATCTAGAGGTCAGACAACAAGAACTAAACTCGCTTAGAGAAGGATAATCTTAAAGATGTAGGTTCACATATGCACTGGCACTGAACAGACCGATCAATCACTCTATCTAGAGGTCAGACAACAAGAACTAAACTCGCTTAGAGAAGGATAATCTTAAAGATGTAGGTTCACATATGCACTGGCACTGAACAGACCGATCAATCACTCTATCTAGAGGTCAGACAACAAGAACTAAACTCGCTTAGAGAAGGATAATCTTAAAGATGTAGGTTCACATATGCACTGGCACTGAACAGACCGATCAATCACTCTATCTAGAGGTCAGACAACAAGAACTAAACTCGCTTAGAGAAGGATAATCTTAAAGATGTAGGTTCACATATGCACTGGCACTGAACAGACCGATCAATCACTCTATCTAGAGGTCAGACAACAAGAACTAAACTCCCTTAGAGAAGGATAATCTTAAAGATGTAGGTTCACATATGCACTGGCACTGAACAGACCGATCAATCACTCTATCTAGAGGTCAGACAACAAGAACTAAACTCGCTTAGAGAAGGATAATCTTAAAGATGTAGGTTCACATATGCACTGGCACTGAACAGACCGATCAATCACTCTATCTATAGAGGTCAGACAATAAGAACTAAACTCGCTTAGCACAAAGAAGGACAAGCTTAGAGATTCAACCCTTCTGGCCGGCCGTTATTAATGGGGTGCTGGTATGCTAATACAAGCTTGTGCAGCCAAGCGTAATGCAAACAATAGGCAAACAATGGATTAAGTACGTGGAGGAATGCGCATGTAGAAGACAACCAGCCAGGAGGTCTCATTCAAACTGCGGCTATGGCCGCCGCCCGTATTCACGAGGATAACCCTAACCCTGCTAAATATAACAATTTTAATATGATTTTGCATGCACCCTAAAGGGTTAGCGATAGCATACGTGCTGAGAACCTGTAATATGCAAGTGTCCAAAGTGTGAATTTACGGATCTGAAAAATTTGCTGAGTCAGTTTGATCTTTCCCCTTGCTTGGATAGGAGCTGTCTCACTCCCAAGTGAAGCAGGAAGCCGTTCGTCTTTATGAGCAACTCCATGAACTAGAGGAGAAGAAAGCTCAGTTGGTCGCAGAGGATCAGTCACGTGGGACACCAACGGAGGAGCGAGAACGTCTGTTGAAGCAAGTCAAGGAAGATAACCAAGAGATAGCCAGCATGGACAGACAGTATGTATAACTTTAAGATAGCCACTTTAGCTAGCAAGGACACACAGTAGCCTAAACCTAGTATTGGCAGAGAGTATCACATTAATAGTTGGAGATATCCAGCATGGACAGACAGTATGTATAACTTTAAGATAGCCACTTTAGCTAGCAAGGACACACAGTAACCTAAACCTAGTATTGGCAGAGAGTATCACATTAGTTGGAGATATCCAGCATTGACAGACAGTATGTATAACTTTAAGATAGCTACTTTAGCTAGCAAGGACACACGGTAACCTAAACCTAGTATTGGCAGAGAGTATCACATTAGTTGGAGATAGCCAGCATTGACAGACGGTATGTATAACTTTAAGATAGCTTCTTCAGTTAGCAAGGACAGATGATAACCTAAACCTATTTTGGCAGAGAGTATCACTTCAAGATAGATATCAGTTTTAGGGCTCAGCATTACTAGGGGCTACATGTAATACGATGAGCTCGAGGAAGTTAAAGCATATGCCTTGCTCTGCCATGTATTTCCTTTTCGTTGGATAGAATACAGGATTACAGAGATCAGATCACCGCTCTACAAGATGAAATTCGACAGCTGGACGTGGATCTGGAAGATCATCAGGGTAAGAAGTTTTGCTCTAACTAATATAAATAGACTCTAGACATTTGGTGTGACAATGGAGAGATTATGACAGGATTTATAGAACTTTCTAGTAGTAGGATTATCCTGCAATTATCATTCGTGAAACTGCAGCTCCATAAGCCATACGTAACCACTCCAGTCAGCTTGCTTGTAATCAATCTCATGTAATGGTGGGCGAGTAGTCAAATTTAGTGACTATTTTACCACATTTATATCTACAGCAATGCCTCTGTGAACGGAGGCCATATCAGCATCGCGGCTGTTCAGTAAATTTGAAAATCCATGATCACCCCAGTACATGTAAACATTGGTATCTTTTTTGCACCATACAAGTACAGTTAGTGTACACTGTCGGCATGCTTGGTCTTAGCGCAGTATATTGACAGTGCAGTGCACTACTAATGGGTCGTGTCGTGGTATTCGCGCACGTAAAGCATGAACATTGGTCGGTGTGACTTAGTTATGTGCACACCATGACTAGTCAATTACTGAAAAATTGATGGCCGTGACTACCACTAATGGACATCAATGACGACTAGTTGACTCGTCGCGCTATAGTCCTAATCTCATCACACAAAAGCCCACTTTGTCCTCATAAGTATCAATTCACTCCTGGTAGAGAGAACACCGGCAGATGGAAAGTGTCTTGCTCAAGGACACAAGAAACATCCATTCACTGCTGGAAGAAAGAAGGCATTCCACAAAACTGACTTGCCCAAGGACACAAGAATCTTGATTTCCCTGACAGGTTATCAATTTACTCCTGGTAGAGAAAAGGCATTCTGATAAACTGTCTTGCTCAAGGACACAAGAATCTTGATTCCCCTGGCAGGTTATCAATTTACTCCTGGTAGAGAAAAGGCATTCTGATAAACTGTCTTGCTCAAGGACACAAGAAATATGACACTCCTTCAAAGGCCACTTCACTCCTGGTATAGAGAAGACATTATGATAAAGTATCTTGCTCAAGGACACAAGAAACACGATCCTCTGCCATGGCTGTAACCCCATTCAGAAAATCGCGCAACTTGTTCACACATTAGTCTACCCTGCCTGTATTGGATCAGATTGCATCAGCCGAAGCAACTGTAGCTGCGAACGCTCATGCCATAATTTTATTTTTAGTCGGTCTTTAAAGTGCTGCTTCCTATATTTATGTGTATTGGACGAGGTCATTCTACTGCACTTATTTCATTTGTGAAACAGGGGAAAAGAACATGAAATACAAGGAACTGAAGAAACGAGAAGAAACTATGACAGGTCAGTGTTTCCAATCCAATTCAATAGTATACAAATAATGAATATTTATGAGTGCAATGGTAAGAATAATTTCATGAGGTGACAGGTGGAATAGAATATTCCATCCGTCACCAAATAGATTTATTCTTTCCATTGCACGAATGTGAAACATTCATTATTTGTTTTATACAACACCTGAATAAATCCTCGTCATCTGATTGGTCAGAGCGCGACCGATGGTGTGAAAGTGCAATGGAAGTTCTATTCACCGTTGAATAGAACTTCTGTTTTTGCGGTGCGGCTGTGCCGTGCGTTGCTACGAATAATCCAGTGCACGTGATCAACGATCCACCAATCAGATGGCAGGGATTTATACAGGTGTTGTATAAAAGATAATAGCATTTCCAATGTAATTATATTTCACTGATAAAAGCACTGCCATGATGATAAATATGCAGAAATCCTGACTGTATTTGAAAACAATGGTTATTCAACAACTGTGCTTTTCTGTGTGTAAATATTTCAATTGTATTTTCAGAATTCTTGCACACCTTTGAAGACACTAAATCACAGGAAATGGTGAGTAAAAAGAACTGAACAAATTACAAAACTCCATCAAACAATTAAACCACAAGGGAAACTGACTAGAAATTTGTTGAATGAATTTTCAAAGTGAACAAAGAAAACTGGCAGGAGTGGGACACAATGTCGCTTCCAAGGTATCGTAAAGTTGGGGTGTGATCAATGGTTATACTGGATTATGGGTTTATGACTTCTGACAATTTTGGAGACCGCCAGCATAGGGCAAGATAGCTCAGTTGGTAGATTGCCGGTACGGTGCTCCGGAGGTCGCAGGTTCGAATCCCGCTCCTCCTAGTTTTCTTTGTTCACTTTGAAAATTACAAAACTAATATTAAACAGGGCTGCGGTTGAGTCCATCACAAGTCTCTGCAAGTCCATCACAAGCCCTCCAGTCCTAATCCCAATCACAAGCTCTTCAAATGAGCTTTGACAAAGGCATTCCTTTGTCATTGTTCATCCAGTTACTTGTGACCGGCTCTATGAAAGGACTTCTGATTGGACTTGTGAAAGGACTTGTGAAAGGACTTGCAGGGACTCGACTACAGCCCTGATATTAAAGAATATACATGAAACTTGGAAAAATGTACCAAACAAATTGCAGCAGCATTGTAGAATGTGTAGAAGTAAAACCAAGTACCAATAAAAAAAATATAATTAGTATTATATTATCTTTAGTGAACATGATCACAGTAAATTATAATCCATTATGGATAGTTCAACTCTGGGTACATTCTGGAAGTTAACACATACACTAAAAGGTAAAGACAACATACCCAACATTCCAGTGGTGAATGTTTTTTCATTTCTTTGCCTCATTAGCCAGCCATCTGTCAAAACAATTCATTAGCTAGCTTAAACAAATACACATTGTGATGGCTGCTATCAGGCATAATAATTCAAATCTTGTTTCTTCTCATTTGACAGGAACATAAGGGAAATCTCGAGGAGAACATCGTGGCCATCTTGTCACACATGAGCAGAGTGAGTAAATAAAATTAGGGCTGTTCATTTTCGAATAATTTAGTATTTGATTATTCGATTATTCGAGACTAGGCTTGACCGAATATTTGAATATTCGATACTCGCCGATTAAGTATTTCAGGCGTCTGCTGCAACTGCCTGCTGCGCCGGTAAAAAGTTGCACGCAAAGCACGCCGGTGTTTTACATGCGGCGATCGATATTATAGACCACCCGATGGAAATGTTTTGCATTGTATCAAGATCATTACGGGAACGTATAATGTTCTGATAACAAGAAACCAAACTCCAGCCTGAGTTTTTGCAATAATTATTTTAGAAGTGTCAAGGGTTTAACAGTCAGGAACAATAAACCTCTGTCCACAAAAAATGTGGCATTTTGAACTGCTAAGCGCCGTAACTTTTCTAGCATCAGAGTCGTATCTGTACGTGCATATATATTTTTTTCGAATATTCGAACCGGCAAAAAGCTAATCGAATATTTGGTTTATGATCGAATAATCAAATATTCGCTATATTCGGGACAGCCTTAAATAAAATAATATGCTTCAGCATTTTGGAGCAAGCTTTTAGAATTTTTTTTTTCAGTTTCCAGTTTGAAATTTCAAATCTAATGGAATTATTGAGAATATGTAATGTTGTTTTGAATCTAGAACTTGGGCCGCACGAAGCATATGCCTAGTCCACATGAGTTGGCACGTATGCAGGATGATTTGAACTTCAAGCAGACCGAAATGCACAAGTCGGAAGCTACAGCGTCCTCATTGGCTGGGGGTAATGTTATACGAAAAATGAACGTTTATGAATGCAATGGAAGGAATATTTTAGTGAGGTGAAAGATTGGCTATTCCATTCAATGAGAGGTAGCCGAGCTAAGGGAGCACTGCCTAACCCATGGTCGGGCCATGCCGTTGAAAAGCCTGGCCAAGCCCCGGGAACGCCCAGGCCTTTGGGCTTCTATAATTCCCTGTTTGTACACAATAAACTGCCCACTCATGCTGGAGTCCAGCCAGCTCCCATTGTTCACCCAGACTTGATCTCTGGCCCGTGAATGGAATGACAACCAAAGCAATCCTACAGATTAGTTTGGGAGGGGCCACAGCCCAGCCTAGCCTGGCAGAGGCGGGCTTTATCGATTAGTAGATGCTCTATTGTTAGGTGATTTGTGGCTCACAATAGCAAGACTAAAAGCCAGAAGGCCTGGGCATGGCTAGGTTTTTCAATGGCCTGGCCCGACCATGGGTAATTAGGCAGTGCTCCCTAAATAGATGCTTCTCATTTGATACTCTATACAAAAAATCCTTAGACGTACCTTTTGTTTGACTTCGTTTTCGAGGCCATCCACAATAGCAAAGTTCATGCTCCGCATTCGATATCGAGGCATGCGTGCAGTGGAGCAAAACAAATAGAACCAACTTGTATGGTAAATGGAACCAAATTGCATGATGTATGACATAAATCATACAATGGAATATTTGTCAATGAAATGGAGCAAATGATTCAATGTCATGTGACTAAATTCCACTTACTACATTAGTGTGTTTTAACCCCTTGTGTCTGGCTTTTATTGATGGAGGGGGGGGGGGGGGGGTGGTATGCCTAGAGCGGGCAGTGCAGCCAACCGTAAATGCAAACAATAGGCACCACACTGAATAGAGTGGTCCTATTCATCACACTTGGAGCCCCTCTTTTGTGTCAGTGAAAACGTTGTTCAAAAAATCTCCATCTATTCATTACACTCCCATTCAAGAACAGTATAGTTGAAGCATGAATGGATTGAGTACGCATAGGAATGCGCATATAGACGACAACCAGCCAGGTGGTCTTTTTCAAACTGCGCCTATGGCCGCCATCCATATTCAAGAGGTTAAACTCATCTGACTTGTATTTCAGTTGCAATTCTTAAAAATTGTCTTTCTAGCCAATTATATTCATGCACACATCTCTGTATGCAGTGTTGTAGTCGAGACCATTTCAAGACCAGGCACAAGACCATCCACAAGACCAGCTTGTAACAGGCACAAGTAACAGGCATAAACCATGACAAAGGAATGCTTTTGTTACAGTTCATTTGAATAGCTTAAGACTTGGATTAAGACTGCTGGTCTTGTGCTGGTCTTGCAGGGTCTTGTGTGGTCTTGTGATGGTCTTGACTACAACACTGTCTGTATGTAGCTGATTAATAAAACAATTCTTGTCTATTTTCTCAGAGAGTGCTCACCTCCAGTTGGATCTTCAGAAGGTAGAGCAACTAGAAGCTAAGATCAGTTCAGAGTTAGAGACCTTGAAAGCAAAGATCAGTACCATGGATGAAGAACTGAATGTCTACTCAGATCTTAACAAACTACGGGCTGAATCGGACAAACGAAAACAGGTGCGATATGTACTTAATCAGGCATGCAACTTTTCCTCAGATCAGCTGATTTCCTCGTTTTTCATTTCACACTTATGCAATTGAAAATTGAAAAACACTGTACAAAGTCTTGTAAAGATTGGTATTTCCTCGGATTTTTTTGTTAACTCCAAGTTGCATGCCTGCTTAATTGGTTGTTAAAGGTAATATACGACATTTGTAAACGTAAAAAACAAAACTGTTGAATTATTATGAAATACCTTAGTAAATATTAGTCTCAAGCATCCTGTGAAGTCATGGCACCTGGTGTGCTGTCATCTTCAAGAAAAGTGGAATTTTTGCATCATTTTCCAGTAATGGTTGGCAGACTATCTTTAGAAAAAAACTGCTGTTTTTGAAATACTGCTCCCCAATTTACCAACTTTAGTTAGTCCACATTTTGTTTGGTAATTGGTTACACATCCTGAACGGGTGCAAGCCAGCTAGTCCAATTCCCTGACCTGATAATTCCCCGACGTCTATAAATTGCTCTGTTTTTGTCTGAAGTAGGTCAGGGAACCAGACTACAAGTAGTCCCCTTTGTTTTCCCAGCTTCAATGAACATAAAACTTTAAACAGGTCAGCGGTACAGTATTTGCTGTGAAACACTAACCCCCAAAGCCATTAATTTCTGAAAATTACAGCAAAAGTGATTGTTGTAACCAAGTCATTTGTCCTCAAGTCAAGTCAAGTCGCAAGTCAAATTTTCCCAAGTCAAGTCAAGTCCCAAGTAAATTTTTTCCAAGTCAAATCAAGTCCCAAGTCAATTTAGTTCAAGTCAAGTACCAAGTCTCGAGTCAATTGTTAGTAAATATAAATTCCAATGACAAAATGACAATGCATAGGCTAGCATGCATGCACTGTACAAAATCAACCTGTTGTGCCATTTCGACAATTCTCCATGCAGCTCGGCCAGCGCTGCGGCCCTGCATACGTACTGGACACCCAGCTTGCTATATATGCGCTATAGGCTTGTTTTTTAACTGATACCTGTATGTTTGTGTTTATTTTAACAGAAGTGTTAATGTCAGCAAGTCAAATTTATTCAAGTCAAGTCGAGTCACAAGTCATGTTCTTTCAAGTCAAGTCCCAAGTCATTTTTTTTCCAAGTCAAGTCAAGTCTCAAGTCAAAAAAATAAGTAAGTCAAGTCAACAAGACTGGCAAAAGCAAATGTATACTACTTTTAAGATTCTTATATCAAGATGATTGAGACGTAAGAGCTTGGTGATACACTGAATATTTAACATGGCACTGAAGTTTCTTTTCATTTCTTTACACAGAAGTTGCAGGAGGAAAAAGTCACACTCACTACAAGGAGAGACACCTTTAAAAAAGGTATTGTGCTGGTGTTATTTTGTCATTATTAACATAAAATTCCACAATCGTTTTAAATGTGTAAACCCTCCATCGTTCATTTATGTATTACATTTCTTTACCCAGGGTGTGCCCAAACAGTTTAAAACTGGTTTCCATTGGGGCATTGCATACATGTTTAATTAACCCTCCCTCTCTCGGTGCCAAAATGGAGCCAACTACCCTACCTATCAAAACTTGAGTTTCAGGTTGAAACACACAAGCTGTTGGAGAAGAAGGGTTTAGGTTTTTTCGATAGGTTATGATAGTTATAACACTAGGAGGGTTTTAAAAATATATATATTTACACTCGTACAAAAAAGTTAATATTTACACACATACAAAAATATTTACCCAATACAAGAGTATTTACATAAATGAATCTATATAACTTTTTAAAAGTAGTATACATGATTGTCATTGTTGCAATTCTCAGAAATGGGCGGATTTGTTAAAAGTTTTTCATTCTTGGATGGTGGAAAAAACGAGAGAAAAACGGCATTGGTTTTCAATCGTCGGGCTGTAAGCATGCACTGATTACAACGGGTCACTTCGGTACACTATGTGTATGCCTGTTTTCGGATTGTTAACCCATTATAGACACAACGCAGACTAACTACATTCGGTCAATAGAGGGCAGTATCTATTATTTTTTCCAACGATTGTTCGGCCGAACAATCATTGGAAAACGATATAAATTTCAACTTTTCTTGAAAACGACAGCACACCAGGTGCCATCATTTCACAGGATGATTGAGACTGCTATTAACTTACAGTCTAGTCAGGTATTTCGTAATAATTCAGCAAAAAAATATTTGGGAGGATTACCAATCGTGTACACTACCTTTAACTTCCAGCATCAGGCTATATATAAGATAATGTCAAATGCACATTTCTACAGGAGTATTCCTTGAATACTTATATGCCTTGAATACTTATTACACCTCTTAAATACTTATTACCAACCTTTAAAAGCAGTTACTTCCAGTCTGGAAGGAATTCAAACCAATCTAGCTTTAACCCCATGAGTACGGTATTTTACGGGAGACGTCGGGGTGCCGCGGCGGCTCTGGCAGCCAAGTGAACCGCTACAATGTATTTGTGCAGTCAAGCGTAACATATAATCCAACAATGGATTGAAACTGCACAAACAGCGGCCAATGGCGTCATCCGGCCTGGTGGCATTGTTTAATCCAATAATGAATTGAAACTGCACAAACAGCGGCCAATGACGTCATCCGGCCTGGTGTCACTGTTTTTTTGCGCCATATGGCGTCATCCGTACGCAAGGGGTTAACCTTGCATCCAAGTACGACCTAGCTAATTAACTTTAACCCTAACCTCACCTAAAGCTACAAAAAAATACTGGTAGTAAACTGTAGTATGCAGTACTCATACTACACTGGCATATTAGAAATTATCTAGTAGTTTGTAGTATATTGTACTTTATCTTCAAGAAAACTTGAATCCTCGATGCTGATTGGTCGATCCATGGCAACAAGCCATGCTATATTATCTCATGTAGCACGGCTACACCGGACTGCACGTATTGCACAATTCTAAGCTTATGCAACAAGATATTGTTGTTGAACATTATTAAGTGTTAATTCAGAAGTCGCGCGTTTGCGTCCGGTGTGGATCGTTTGCTTTAAAGATAAATTTGTTATGCCACTCGCGCTCGTGGAACACCGAAAATGTAGTGGGTCTCTGTCCCACATACACAGACACACTACATTATTCCGTGTTCCACTTGCGCTCGTAGGATAACTAATATTTCCCCAAATAAATGCGTAGGATGTTAGCTTTAAAGCAGCCGGCAGCACAGAGAAATATTCAAGTGAGTGTCTAGCCTCAGACCATAACGGTGTGGCTCGCTCGTCATATTCATTTTAATAGAAAAGCTTGTTTCAAACTGCATACGTCAATTATTATAGTCCACTCGTCTGTCACGTTTCAGGTTGTAAATACATCAGAGCCAGTACCGGGCATTCGAAGATCAGAACAAACTAACTGTATGCTAGTCACATTAGGCACAGGACTGTACGATATCAAGAAATAATTCAAGTGTGAATTTTTCTTGAATTTATTTCTTGTTCATCTCTGAACTCAGCTGTACAAGAGTTGTCCGCTCACTACGAAGCCATGAAAACTCAGCTGAATGAGAATGAGACTTACGCCCAACTTGGCAACTTGGAACGGAAATGGCAGCACTATGAGCAAAACAACTTTGTCATGAAGGAGTGTATCCTTTTACAGTGATCAGCGCTGCAATCACTAATTCATATGTTGTGTGGTGGTGTGATTGTATGTCTGTATGTTGTAATTAAGCACATGAACTGTTCATAATTATTATGAGTATGAGTGCGAGTGCAGAAAATGTTCTACAATCCTATGAGTGCTACGACCCTATGAGTGCTACGACCCTACGAGTTCTACGACCCCACGAGTGCCATGACCCCACGAGTGCCACGACCCCATGAATGCCACGACCTCACGAGTGCCACGACCCCACGAGTGCCACGACCCCACGAGTGCCACGACCGCCACGATCCCACGAGTGCCACGACCCCACGAGTGCCACGACCCCCACGAGTGCCACGAACCCACGAGTGCCACGACCCCACGAGTGCCACGACCCCACGAGTGCCACGACCCCACGAGTGCCACGACCCCACGAGTGCCACGACCCCACGAGTGTCACGACCCCATGAGTGCCACGACCCCACGATTGCCACGACCCCACGAGTGCCACGACCCCACGAGTGCCACGCCCCCACGAGTGCCACGACCCCACGAGTGCCACGACCCTACCAGTACCACAACCCTACAAGTACTACAACCCTTGGGTTGCAGTCGAGTATGTTTTCATAAGCACAAGCACTAGTAGAGAAATTATTTCCAAATGTCAAGTAACCAAACGTAAGTGATTGCTTTGTCCTCAGATCCAGCACTTGATTACATCCTGGAGTAGTTGTTGGAAGTTTGTGGACCAGGTGCTGTGAGCTTTTCATCAACAAAAAACAGCAGATGGCAATCCTACTATTATCCTACTTTTTCACCCAAGTCTGCTTGAAAGCTTGGAATCTTCTAAACATGCTTAAAAGTTCACCAAGATACCATGTTGAATATCAGCTAGCTTAATTCTGTGGAAAGAATTTTGATTTATGAACTAGACTTGTAAAACATAGAGGTGTCCTGAACTACACGATTACTTTTAAATTACTTTCATTGCTGTTTGGTTTTATCTTGCATACCTTCATGAAAGTTAAATTTCTGAAAACTATACTAGTGATTATTTGATGTGTTCTGAAACTTCCATGACTATTACCCATCAGTCATTGCCGCTAAGAGCATGGAGAGTGACTACCGCCCTCTCTTGGCTAGTGTCAAGACACAGATCAGTGAATACAACAAGTTGGTGCAAGAAAGCCTGGCCCGTGGAGTTCAGCGTTAAGGGCGTTCCCTGAAGGCAGTTGCAAGGAGGATGCAGCACAACACCTTAAAGCTGGCATGTTAATATTTAAGTTTTGTGTAATGTTTACTTAACTACCACTGCACCTATATTTCAGGAATACAGTCGGGTGCCCATGGGCTTCGCGAGGGGGGGGGGGGGGGGGGGGGGGGTGCAAGGATGAGGGGTTAACTTCCCCCTTCTCCCCCTGGAAATTCAAAAACAAAAAAGAGAGAGAGAAAAATATATAAAAAAGAAACGAGGGTCGAAGTCAATGTCTGATGATACTCAATTGAATGTATATTTAACACTCGAAATCTGCTGAAAGGGGACTAAAATGCGACTACATGTATATACAATAGGCCTAATTATCACGATCTTAAACAAAGCGTTGAGAGATGTCCAGCAGTGGCATAGCTAAGGGGGGGCGTGGGGGCGCACACCCCCCCCCCCCCCTAATAAATCATCGTCCCCCTCCCAGTTGCCCCCACTGAACATTTTGCAAAAGCAGAAAATAATAGTATTATAAAGAAAAAAACACATTGTGAGTGCCCCCCCCCCCCCCCACTGTAACATCCAGCCCCCCCCCCCCCCCCCCCCCCCCCACTCACCCCCCTATGGAGACAGCCCTGGCTACACTGCTGATGTCCAGCACCCCCTCCCCTTTCGATTTTTCCCACATCCGGTTCTCCCTTTGCTGCTTTCTGGTAAGTGCTTTTTGTCCCCCTCAAGAAAAAAGTCCTGGCGACGCCTATGGAGGTGCCAATAAAGTCAATTGGTGACACAGTTATAATTAAGAGCAACTTCTGAAATCCAAAGTCTGCATAATATTCTTTGCTTTCCATTGTCTTTGCAGTCCAATTAGAGTAGAATTTTGTTTTACAATGCAATTTCGCTAGACCCAGTGAACTTGTTATAACCATGGAGGAAGGAACACCTCTATGTTATAACCAAGATAGACTATGTTGGTTTTAATCTGAGAACTCAAAAATTTAAAACAAAAGTAGAAGTATGTACTTTTTAACTTAAATTTAAAGCAGTAATTTAATCCAATTTGATGGTTTTTGTTTTTTTCACACGGACTTTCCTGGATCAAAACTATTTGAACTAAACGACAGGACGTTTTGTTCTCATAATTTATTACTGTATTTCAATGTGCTTTATATATTTTATTTATTTTAATTCTTTCTTGTAGTGAAACCAAGGTTTCCTTACAAGCGCACATCGCACTGTAACCTAGAAAGAAAGAAACATACAGAAATGTTAAATTTTAGAAGTGGGAAAACCCCAAAATGATATTGTGTACTGCTTTCGCTGGAAGTACGGTGAGATCATAGTAAATTAATTCCTATTCACAAATTTGACAAAACAAGGGTGCGCCACGCTAAGCGTCATGCCTATTAATACTAATGCGCGCATCACCGGTACCAAGGCGGCACGTTCAAACGTGGCCACTCAACTTGAATGCTAATTACGCCCTTTAGTTAATTAAAGAAGGTGACAGAAGTAGGCAGCCGAGCTATAGAATATGACAATTGGGTTTCAGGGTTTGTCATTTAATATCTTTCAGTTTCAGACGAAAAGCATCAATTGGGTTTGTCATTTAATAACAGTGTGACGCACGGTCAACTTAAAAAAATACATGTCCGCAGTTCCCTGGCCCTATTAGTAAACAAAGTACATGTATAGAAAAGAATACGTGCATCATGCATGTAGTTTTAAGTGTCCAAAGTTCACTTTTTCTATATACATTATAAGCCGGTAAATTGTTTTACATAAATAAAATCCACAAATACATTTCACTTTACATTCCTTTTCCAGCAACGTCTAATATATACAATAACCGGGCCTACAATCAAAGCAATAATTTCAGAACCATTTCTACGGAGCTCTAGAAGTGCCATCCGACTTGTCGAGATCCTGACATATTTTATCTCGGGATGTCGACATATTACAGGCAAGATGACGACATCCTTAGATAATTTATCACGGAATGACGACATCCTGAAAGTAGGATGACGACATCCCCAGATAATTTATTGTGGGATGACGACATTCTGATTGACAGAAGTCGACATCATTCTTTCTTTCAAAAAATATATGAAAGCTTACACGATACTTTGCACGATAATGTCCGGAACTAATACATTATCTCAGGATGTCATCATCCCACTTTCAGGATGTCGTCATCCCTTGATAAATAATTTTGGGATGTCGTCATCATACTTTTAGGATGTTGTCATCCCGTGATAAATTATTAGAGGATGTCGTCATCTTGCCTGTAATATGTCGTCATTCTGAGATAAAATATGTCAGGATCTCGACAAGTCGGATGGCACTTCCAGAGCTCCGTACATTTCAGAACATCATTGACGGTACGACTTGACTTCCGCGTGAAGGTACGAGTTGTCCTAATTGAAGGTACGAGTTGGCGAAGGTACGAGTTGGTATGATGTTGTCGAGTTGAAGAATCTTTCTTGTCCTCGAGAGACGGTCTTTTGTTAAAATCGGTCCTCGAACGTAAGGGTACGTGCTTAGTCTATGGGGTTGGGTTATATTAAAGGAAGAATGGGAAACACAAAGCATTGTCCTCGCGAGTGTAGGGAAGTACGACTGTGCGTTTGTATAGCTATTCAGACCGTGGACCTTTAACAAAGAGGACAATGTGGTCCGCGATTGTGTCAAGGTCCACGATTGAAAATCGTGTACAAAACCAATGGGAGGCCTTCCGAAAAAGTTAGAGTATAAACAAAAGAGGGACAATAGGAGGTCCGCGATTGCCGGTGTTTACACACTTGTAATTGTGGGTGTGGGTGTGGGTGTGGGTGTTCAGATTGTGCTGTGCATTTATAATGCAACGTTGCAACGCATGCATGAGCGGACACTTTTTAGCAGCGGACACTATTTGGCATCGGACACTATTTGGCATGTACATGTAATGCCAAATAGTGTCCGTGTCTTTTGCGCGTGCTCAGAGGCCAGTATTTGACCAATCAGAGAACAGTATGCTAATGAGCGGACAGTATTAAAACTGGCTGCAATATGGGGACATAAACAAACTCTTGAGTAAGTCATGAATCAAAAAGTGTTTCACGAGTATGAGTATGAGTATGAGTATGAGTACGAGCCGGAATGAGATTTGAGTTGGTAGACCGTGTGTGATGATGAGTATTGAGTGGATTGTGTTGAGATGAAATGTGGGTAATAGCCTTATGATGTTACATATACTGCGTTACGCGATTGGCTGAATGTAGTCGCTGAATGTAGTGCATGCTGGATATTTGTTGAATGTCAGTGAAAATGTACATAATTATTCAATGTATATAATTTAATATGTCATTAGTTCCCCAAACGTTCAGGCACTCTGCTCGCCTGGCTGTCTCATCGCATCCTTTCACTGTTGTTGTGAGATAGGCCTACTCTTCGAGTTTTTCCCTCGATCGTACTGCCTCTCTTTGGAACTCCTTACCTGTAACCTGTTTCCCTTCCACCTATAATCTTTCACAATTCAAACCAAATTTGAATAGATACCTTCTATCCCTGGTGATTTCTGTCTTTTCTTGTCTCTTGTATATAGCCCACACCTCGAGTGGCCCTTTGGTCGGCGATTGTGTAGTATAGGACACTGTTCCCTATAAGGGAAACAAATCCACTTTTAGGTTATTGGAATTGCCCCAAACTAGTTAGCGACATTACAAACCAACAGGTATATCGTAGATAAAGGGAAGGGTTTTAGTTTCTGTGGGAAGTTTTGGGGTAAAGCGGCGATGAGGACGACAAAACGCAACGCGAAAACAAAGATGGCGATCACCGCGACGTACAGTAAACACGCAAAACCGCATTGATTCGAATGGCAACTGCCGTAAAGCGCGTGAAGAAAATTGCATTTTCTACCGCAATAAACTGTTCAAAATTACACAAAACGATGTCAATAGAATTAAGAGAAGTCTGCTTTAGGTTGAAAAGGTCATTTTGGAATGAGAAAAAATACCCGGACTCTAATTTGATCGAAACAAAGAGGGCCCTACACTACACAATCGTCTTGTGTTGGTCGATACCCGTACAAAAATCCCAACTATATCATAAATAGCGTATAAACATTGTATATATAGCAGAACGACTGTCACAGATTAAATATTGAGACCGTGTTTAAAAGTCAATACGTATTTTTTTGCAAATCGATACCGATTTCATTAATTCTTGTTAGCCGAAAGCAGTGGAATCGTTTGTGTTTTGTGTGTTCACTTTTTGTTTTCTGAACGGATATTCGTCACGCATCAACATATTATAATTATATGTAATATTTAAAGTGTATCATTAGGCCTACTGTATAGTAAAAAAAGAAGCCTTGAACTGTTTCAGGTATAATTAAATTTAGTACTGTGTGCATTAAAAAGATGAAACGTGAAACAATGAATATTTTATGTGGGTAATTTTATTTGTACAGATTACGGTATGCGTAAATCATCCCCAATTGTATTTTTCCCCCAGAATACACTCTTTATAAATTGCACTTCACTTTACAGAATAGCCTACAGTCTTTATAAATCTACTTGAAATTCAAATATTTTGTTTTATTTGCGAACTTTATTAAAACAAAGATTGCAATAACATTCAAGCCTAGGTTATTGTCTGTATAAACAGAGCATTACAAGGCTAACAGTGCAATACACTCAAAACTAGACAAGGACAAAAACATGAACAAAGAAAACTGTTAAATAAAACGGTTCCAACCATACAGTTAAAAAACATGAAAATAAAATAACATTCATAAACGTGGAATATAAAATACGCCGTTTAGAAATTAATTTCTTTTTTTACAAATATTAGTCCAGTAATAAGTACATTGTGATAATGTTTGTTCTCCTAGAATCGCTGCACTAATAATGCAAGCGACCCCCCATACCAACTACAGGAGATGTATTCTGAAGTCAACTCGTAATAAACCTAGCTTCCTGTATGCAGCCAGACATGCAGGTGGTTGACCGTGTTCACTTTGCATCAGCTTATGTCAACACTCCATATTACTCCAGGTTACTCTGATCATTGGTAAACTCCTGCATTCTCGTTTCGACTGCTTTTGTAAGACGAGTTGTAAGATTGTAGGCCTACTATATAATGTGCGACGAGGAATTGTAGAAATGTCAAACGTGGGGGCCGGCGAACGGGCAATGAAAACATTGCCGAGACGATTTCAATTGCAGCTGCATTTATGTGAATGGTACTGTGAACCGAAGAATGCCTTTTGGCTATCATAAATCAGGCACTCCGCGGCAGGGCAGGCTAAATTGCCGATTTTTCGGGAAAATGTAAATACATGTAAGTTGAAAAGCGGGCGGGGAGGAGTTTAATAAAAGCCTCAGACCACCACACACCTCATTGTGTTAACATTTGAAGATTTTCATTAAAAGTGCAGTACGAAGCTGTACGCGTACTCTGTAAACATTCTACATTGGTGATAGTAGTTGTGTCGTTTTATTCATGCAGTTGTTACAGTGAAAAGACAAGTACGTGTTTTGTTAGAACAACAAACGACACTGAAAAATCCCCCAAGAGAAGACATAAAAAGTAGGAAATTCTTTAGGTTTCACTGATGCATTGTACGTAGGCAAGACTGGGTGTAATTGTAATAAAGATGTAGACACGGAATAAACTTCAACAGGCCATCCATAACCGCAACTTATCCAGAATTAGACCATCATGAAAGACATTGATTTTAAAATGGGGCACATTTAAAAAAAGATTTTTCAATCTACAAAAAGTGCCACTTGTAATTGTAATCCAATTAACAGAAGAAAATAAAAAAAAACTACAATAAACACATTAATGGTTGACACTGATTAAAATTTAAAAAAAATTAAAATCAGTTACGGTAGATCGTTACAGTTATTGGTCAGTTTTTAAGTCTTTGTTATTCTTATTTCAGCATGTCATTGTATTGCATAAGCAAATTTGGCAAGCTACGGCACAGTTTGATTGTCATTGAACCAATATTGTGGTGAGGAGTGATTATCAGATGCTACTCAATTCAACTGAAGACGGTCATCCGCCCTGTGTCACCCATGACTTCCACCTGTTCTCTTTTGACCCTCCTTCAAGTCTCCTGGGATCACTAGCCAACAAACATCTCTCAGCAACCTGTATATGCGGCTAGTGAGTCCCACAGGCTATATCAATTTCATCTTGAATTTCAAATCGATATAACGGCCCCATTGAAAGCTATTAGGAAACAGCAATTGGCTGTTTTCGAGTGGAGTTTGACAATAATGCAAATGTATGTATCTAAATTGTAGTCTTTACTTCGCTATTCGTCCCTTGTGTACAGTGTAAGGAATTTTATGTGAAGTGAATAATTTAGGATAATTCGGAGTTGTGTTTCATATCACATCGGTTTGTGTATTTTAAACGTTTCAGCGTGTCTTTTCGTCGGCTAATTTGAACGGTTTTTGTTCTCTCGAAATGGGTGGAAAGTCGCAAAAGTTGAAAAATCTGATTGTGGTATTTCCTGAAAGTACCGGTTCAAAGCTTTAATTTGATACATTTTGTGTTGTGGTACCTCATTCCTAGCCCCCGATACAACCTTTTGGAGTTGTCAGAGTCTCGAACCCCTTGTTTTTGAGAAAATGAAGCTCACAAATGATCTGTGCACCGTGACTTTAATCCGAGTTCAAAAGAGAAATCCCCAAAAATATTTCGAGAATAGATTCAGTTTAAAACTTTGGGATACCATAGAATAGGCTTTTTCAGATATACAGTTGTTAAAATCCCAAAATTGACTATTCAGTGAAAATGTGTTGTTTCTGTTTGTAACTCAGAAAACAGTAGTCCGACTTTACGCTCATTTTGTGCCGCCATGCGTTCGGTGCGCTGCTCAGGCCAATATGGCGACTTTGGTTCAATATCTGTAACCGAATGCTTGACTAGTCCAGTATCTGTATCAATAATGAAGAACAACTTCAATTAATCTTTTAGAGACGGTTTTAGACTGCCTGTGCTGTTTTAATAGCTGAATAGACCCAGGCCTACAAGTCAATGCTTATATGAAAAATGTATAGGCCTATTTAAAATGTATCACTTGGGAACAGGAGGCACGTGCTGCCATCTGAAGGGCTGCGACGTACTATACGCAGATGTCTAAACTGAATTATTTGATTAATTTTATATCAAAATAACTACATTGTTGTATCCTTGTACTATACTTTCATAAACCTACTCCCAGTGACCCTGATGATGAAATCAAACTATTTTGCTGCTTTTTTGAAACAAATAAATGGAACCTTGGAAGACAGTCTGCTGTGTAATCTGTAATACTGCGTGTCAGAAAAGGGGCAACTATATTGTAGACTTGGAGACAAAATTTGTATAAGTTTTTGTGCATGTATATGATCAAGTGTGTTCTGTTTTTCTTATATTACCTTCCTCCGTCCTTGAGGCCTCCTCGGTTTCCCTGCTATTTCCTCCCATTGCGCAGTAATATTAAGACCTATATACACTGACAGCAACATATACAAAGTGCATTGTTCTGATTCCGTTTGTGCGGTCTTTTTGGCAATGATGGTAAATCTATACGCAAATTTACAGAAACAAATTGGTTGCATATTATTTTTTTCACAAGTGCACTTCGTTTTGTCGTCATTATGCATTCATCAGTAATGCACGGTTGTACCTGTTTCTAACCTAGATTCTACACCGAGGTCTCCCCATCTGCTTCCAGGCAGGACAGGTGTTCCTGTCCACCTTCCTGTATTTACTTCGCATTTGCACCGACATTTTCTGATAAAAGCATTGATTATCTTTCTATCCTACTGTTCTTCGGTGCGTATGAGACACAAAGTGACAAGGCATACCTAAATGTTTACACAAAACTTTTATTAGGGGTTATATTTAGCCGTGTAACATTTCTTTACCAAGGGTGTGCCAAAACAGTTTAAAACTGGTTTCCATTCAGGCCCTGCATATATTCTTGATAAAAAAAATGAATATTTACACAAATACCAAAAAATAGAATATTTACACAAATACAAGAATATTGACACCAATAAATCTATATACGGTTAAGTTTTCGAGTTGAGGATATTGTTGATTTACGGGATGGGCGAAAAACCCGCGGAAAAAACCCTTTGGTGATGTGGGGAAAACAAGGGGAAATTCCCATCCGGCTCCTTGCAACCAAGTTTATAACCCGAACAAAGATACTGACAATTTGGGAGACCGCCAACATAGGGCAAGATAGCTCAGTTGGTAGAGCGCCGGTACGGTAACCTGGAGGTCGCAGGTTCGAATCCCGCTCCTGCCAGTTTCTTTGTTCACTTTGAAAATGTATTCAAATTTACCTAGTCAGTTTCCCTTGTGGACTGTTTGACGAATTATAAGTTAAAAAGTCGTATCCTCATTGAGTAATCCCCACAATGTCGCTTCCCATGGTTGTATCGTAAAATTTGGGTGTGATCCCTGGCTATACGGCATTCTGGGTTTCTGACTTCTGACTAGCGCCCACCTAAACAAAGATATTGACAATTTGGAAGACCGCTAACATAGGGCAAGATAGCTCAGTTGGTAGAGCTCCGGTACGGTAACCCGGAGGTCGCAGGTTCGAATCCCGCTCCTGCCAGTTTCTTTGTTCACTTTGAAAGTTTATAACTCTGTAGATCAGCACACGTGGCAGATATATCACTAATGGATTGGGTGGCTTTTTGTAGCTTCGATTTCAATGTGTTTATGGGTTTTCAATTTACAAAAGTTAGGAGGGACCGACGTTTCGATTGTATAGACTTGGCGAGATATTTGAACAAGTGACATGAAGAGCCATGATAGCCCTCTTACCTAATCGTAGAGTGTTAAGTTCGAAAAGTTATTTTTAGCCCTTTACCTAAAAACAAACAAGATTCAGATATCACCAAAACAAAGAGCAGACAGACAATGTTCTACCATTAGTCAGGTTCCACTATGCCTTGGCATTAATTTTGTGTTAAAAAGAAATCTTTACCAGATTAGTCGGCACCCTCGCATTCTTTAGTTCTAGCACAGGGTGCCCGACCAAATGTTGCCCTACGTGACGAAGAAGTCGCACATCGAGATATCGCACCATAAAATGGATGTTTTGGGGTTGCATTTTCATCCAAGGTTATTTTTCACATCGTTTGAGGGATGATAGCAATTAGGAACTAGAGCTAATTTGTGCTTCACGAAGCACGGATATCAGCCCAAATAGCCCTTTGAAAGGTTTGTCTGAACTGACTCGCACTGACCACAAGTTGACCCCCGAAATTGCCAAAGCATCTAAGTTATGAGGCTTGGTCCAGAGATGTAAATAACCAACTTTGACATCAAGACTGTGGGAGAAGCAGCATTTCGTAATTTTGAAGAACATGACCCCTACTGACCATTAGGTGACCATTGGCCAAATTCTTTGTACACCCTATATGAGGCTTGGCCTAGAGATGTAAATAACCAGCTTCGACATCAAGACTGTAGGAGAAGAAGCATTTTGTAATTTTGAAGAAAATTTCCCCCTGCTGACCATTAGGTGACCATTGGCCGAAATATGTGTACACCATATATGAGGCTTGGTCCAGAGATGTAAATAACCAACTTTGACATCAAGACTGTGGGAGAAGAAGCATTTTGTAATTTTGAAGAAAATGACCCCCTGCTGACCATTAGCCGAAATATGTGTACACCATATATGAGGCTTGGTCCAGAGATGTAAATAACCAACTTTGACATTAAGACTGTGGGAGAAGAAGCATTTTGTAATTTTGAAGAAAATGACCCCTACTGACCATTAGGTGACCATTGGCCAAATTCTGTGAACAACCAATATGAGGCTTGGTCCAGAGATGTCACTGACCAAGTCCGACATTAATTGGACCAAGACTGTGGGAGAAGAAGCATTTTGTATTTTTGAAGAAAATGACCCCTACTGACTATTAGGTGACCATTGGCCAAATTCTGTGAACAACCAATATGAGGCTTGGTCCAGAGATGTCACTGACCAAGTCCGACATTAATTAGACCAAGACTGTGGGAGAAGAAGCATTTTGTATTTTTGAAGAAAATGACCCCTACTGACCATTAGGTGACCATTGGCCAAATTCTGTGAACAACCAATATGAGGCTTGGTCCAAAGATGTCACATGACCAAGTCCGACATTAATTGGACCAAGACTGTGGGAGAAGAAGCATTTTGTATTTTTGAAGAAAATGACCCCTATACTGACCATTAGGTGACTATTGGCCAAATTCTGTGAACAACTATTATGAGGCTTGGTCCAAAGATGTAACTGACCAAGTCTGACATTAATTGGACCAAGACTGTGGGAGAAGAAGCATTTTGTATTTTTGAAGAAAATGACCACTAGTGACCACTAGGTGACCTCTGACCCCACATGCTGGTCACTTAAGATAGGACTCAAGTCATGGAAGATGCTGTCCAAATTTGGCAAAAATCGGCCAATGATTTTGGCAAATATAGCATTTTTTGTGAGCGTTTGCCCGAAGAAAGAAAGAACTAGAGCAGGATGTGTGTGCTTCACGAAGCACAAATATCAGCCGGTTGTCCGTAGGTCACCAGACAATAACTATTGCTGACCACTATAGGCGAACTTTGCCCTCAATCTTGAAACCCTCACATATTCGGCAATCGACACGGGTTTAGCTGACCAAATATTGCCGAAATCGACTGAAAAGGTGTGGGAAAAGAACCATGTTGCATGTTTGTCAGAAAATGACCCCTGCTGACCACCAGGTGACCTTTGACATAAATCTGCAATGACCCGATCAGAAGCTTTCGACATCGGTGTAACGGCTCAACTGTGTCTGAAATCAAATGAAAAAAGTGACAACAGTGCAATTTAGCATGTATTTCAGAGAATGACCCCTACTGACCACTGGCTGACCTTTGACCTTAATCTGCAAAGACACCATATCAGGTGCTCTCAACAGAGGTGTAACTGACCATGTGTAGAATAAATCAATTCAAAATGTGGGAAAAGAAGAATTTTCTTTGTTTTTCATTAAAAATGACCACTGCTGACCACTAGGTGACCTTTGACCTAAATCTGCAATCAACGCATATAGGACTGGCAACAAGGTTATAACTGACCAAGTGTGATTGAAATCGTTTGACAAAATGTGGGAAAAGAGCCAATTTTGCACATTTTCCAGAAAATAACCGCTGCTGACCACTGAGTGACCTTTGTCCGAAATCTACTAACACCCCACATGGGGCTTTGGCAAAGGATGCATGTGACCAAATATGGCTAAAATCGGCTGAAGAATGCGGCAGAAGAAGCGTTTTACTTATTTCAATGAAATGACCCCTAGTGACCACTAGGTGACCTTTGGCCAAATTCTGTGTACAACTTTTATGAGCCTTGGTGTAGGGGTGCGACTGACCAAGTTTGGCCTTCATCGGATGAAGACTGTGGGAGAAGAAGCATTTTGTAAATTTCAATAAAATTGCCGCTAGTGACCGCTAGGTGACCTTTGACCCCGGTCAGAGTGCACCACATATCAAGCTTGGGTTAGTTGTTAATAGGGCCAAGTTTCGTTGAAATTGGCCAAAGGGTTTGGCAGTTACAGCAATTTATAGCTCATGGTGAGAAAGAAGAAGAAAAAGAACTAGAGCAGGATGTCTGTGCTTCACGAAGCACAAATATCAGCCGGTTGTCCGTAGGTCACCAGACAATAACTATTGCTGATCACTAGGCGAACTTTGCCCTCAATCTTCAAACCCCCACATATTCGGCACTCGACACGGGTTTAGCTGACCAAATGTTGCCGAAATCGATTCAAAAGATGTGGGGAAAGAACCATGTTGCATCTTTGTCAGAAAATGACCCCTGCTGACCACTAGGTGACCTTTCACATAAATCTGCAATGACCCGATCAGAGGCTGTCGACATCGGTGTAACTGCTCAACTGTGGCTAAAATCAAATGAAAAAAAGTGACCACAGTGCAATTTAGCATGTATTCCAGAGAATGACCCCTACTGACCACTGGCTGACCTTTGACCTTAATCTGCAAAGACACCATATCATGTTCTCTCTACAGAGGTGTAACTGACCATGTGTGGATTAAATCAATTGAAAATGTGGGAAAAGAAGCATTTTCCGTGTTTTTAATAAAAATGACCACTGCTGACCACTAGGTTACCTTTGCCCCCAATCTGCAAAGAGTGCACACGAAACCTGCAAGAGGCCCATAACTGACCGAAAGTGGCTGAAATCGATGAAAAAAGTGAGGACGCAAAGCTATTTTGTCCGTTTTCCAGAGAATGACCACAACTGACCACTGAGTGACCTTTGACCCAATCTGCTATGACCCAAAATAGAGCTTCAGACGAGGAAGCATTCGATCAAATACGGCTAAAATCGGCTGAAGAATGCGGCAGAAGAAGCCGCTTTTCTATTTTCATGAAATGACCGGTAGTGACCACTAGGTGACCTTGAGCCAAATGCTGTGTACAACTTTTATAAGGCTTGGTGTAGGGGTGCGACTGACCAAGTTTGGCCTTCATCGGATGAAGACTGTGGGAGAAGAAGCATTTTGTAAATTTCAATAAAATTACCGCTAGTGACCGCTAGGTGACCTTTGACCCCGGTCAGAGTGCACCACATATCAAGCTTGGGTTAGTTGTTAATAGGGCCAAGTTTCGTTGAAATTGGATAAAGGGTTTGGCAGTTATAGCAATTTATAGCTCATGGTGAGATAAAGAAGAAGAAGAAGAACTAGAGCAGGATGTATGTGCTTAACGAAGCACAAATATCAGCCGGTTGTCCGTAAGTCACCAGACAATAACTATTGCTGACCACTAGGCGAACTTTGCCCTCTTCAAACCCCCACATATTCGGCACTCGACACGTACGGGTTTAGCTGACCAAATGTTGCCGAAATCGATTCAAAAGATGTGGGGAAAGAACCATGTTGCATCTTTGTCAGAAAATGACCCCTGCTGACCACTAGGTGACCTTTGACATAAATCTGCAATGACCCGATCAGAGGCTATCGACATCGGTGTAACTGCTCAACTGTGGCTGAAATCAAATGAAAACAAAGTGACCTCAGTGCAATTTAGCATGTATTCCAGCAAATGACCCCTACTGACCACTGGCTGACCTTTGACCTTAATCTGCAAAGACACCATATCAGGTGCTCTCTACAGAGGTGTAACTGACCATGTGTGGATTAAATCAATTGAAAATGTGGGAAAAGAAGCATTTTCCGTGTTTTAAATAAAAATGACCACTGCTGACCATGCACTAGGTGACCTTTGCCCCCAATCTGTAAAGAGTGCACACGAAACCTGCAAGAGGCCCATAACTGACCGAAAGTGGCTGAAATCGATGAAAAAAAGTGAGGACACAAAGCTATTTTGTCCGTTTTCCAGAGAATGACCACAACTGACCACTGAGTCACCTTTGACCCAATCTGCTATGACCCGATATAGAGCTTCAGACGAGGAAGCATTCGATCAAAATACGGCTAAAATCGGCTGAAGAATGCGGCAGAAGAAGCCGCTTTTCATTTTCATGAAATGACCGGTAGTGACCACTGGGTGACCTTGAGCCAAATGCTGTGTACAACTTTTATAAGGCTTGGTGTAGGGGTGCGACTGACCAAGTTTGGCCTTCATCGGATGAAGACTGTGGGGGAAGAAGCATTTTGTAAATTTCAATAAAATTACCGCTAGTGACCGCTAGGTGACCTTTGACCCCAGTCAGAGTGCACCACATATCAAGCTTGGGTTAGTTGTACATAGGGCCAAGTTTCGTTAAAATTTGCCAAAGGGTTTGGCAGTTATAGCAATTTATAGCTTATGGTGAGAAAGAAGAAGAAAAAGAACTAGAGCAGGATGTCTGTGCTTCACGAAGCACAAATATCAGCCGGTTGTGCGTAGGTCACCGGACAATAACTATTGATGACCACCAGGTGAACTTTGCCCTCAATCTTCAAACCCTGACATATTCGGCAATCGACACGGGTTTAGCTGACCAAATGTTGCCGAAATCGACTGAAAAGATGTGGGAAAAGAACATGTTGCATCTTTGTCAGAAAATGACCCCTACTGACCACCAGGTGACCTTTGACATAAATCTGCAATGACCCGATCAGAAGCTTTCGACATCGGTGTAACGGCTCAACTGTGGCTGAAATCAAATGAAAAAAAGTGACAACAGTGCAATTTAGCATGTATTCCAGAGAATGACCCCTACCCAGCTAACACATTGATGTTTTTATAACGTGGTATAAATGTTATGAGTAATGTTTTGATGATATTACGAAATAATGTTATGGCGACATGGTCTTACAAACGTTTTTGTGATACCGACATGACATTCATGAAAAAGCGTTGGTGCGATGTTTTCATAACGTTACATTGACCTGATGCTGAAACATCAAAATAACATCTTTAAGGTAATGTTGTCGTGATATTTCGCCAAAATGTTATGGCGACATGGTCTTACAAACGTTTTTGTGATACCGACATGACATTCATGAAAAAACGTTGGTGCGATGTTTTCATAACGTTACATTGACCTGATGCTGAAACATCAAAATAACATCTTTAAGGTAATGTTGTCGTGATATTTCGCCAAAATGTTATGGCGACATGGTCTTACAAACGTTTTTGTGATACCGACATGACATTCATGAAAAAACGTTGGTGCGATGTTTTCATAACGTTTCAAAATGTTTACAAACATTGCCCATGAAATATTAATTTGACATCGTAAAAATATTTCATGGGCAATGTTTTGTGAACATTTTGAAACGTTATGAAAACATCGCACCAACATTTTTTCATTAATGTCATGTAGGTATCACTAAAACGTTTGTAAGACCATGTCGCCATAACATTATTTCGTAATATCATCACAACATTACACATAACATTTATACCACGTTATCAAAACATCAATGTGTTAGCTGGGTTGCTTGTGACTGGCATTCAGCTCTTACATTGTTTTACATTGTTTTAATAATATAATGATATCTTAGAAATGTTAGGCAATTGCACCCAAATGTTATTTTTACGTAAAAATAAATTATATTATAATTTGTATTAATTAACGTTTGAACTACGTGTTGGAGCAGTAATTTGCAAGCTCTATGGATCTGTATCCACTTTATGCCATTCCCACACTTAATCGTTCCTGCAATTAATGAAACGGTTTATGTTAGCAAGATTCGGCAACTCTGCTCCTGAAAATCAATGATTTTATATCGGTTAATACTTAATTGACATATACTATACACTATATTAATACTATGTATACATACTATACATAATTAAATATCTGAGGAAGCCTCTCCTCCACTTTAAGTACGTCCCTAAATGGTATATATATGCCCAATATCACCGTCGTCTTTAGTCACAGTTTGCAAGTCAAAATTCTTCTATTTGTTTTGTTTTGCTTTTTTGGCAAATTTGTTTCTTTGAGACTTTGAATAGTTAAATATTACACAATTACTCTATGAAAACACCCTAAAACATATCGCTGTTACGCAAAACATAACGTTCATGTTGAAAGAAAGTGACAAAATTGTTTCACCAAGGTTTACCACGCCCACTTGGGGTCAACATGCAAATTGAGGTCACTATAACGTTGTCACAACATCGTCACAAATGTTCAGATGGTAACATTATCACGACGTCGTTATGATATCAATATTTATTTTCTAAGACAAGTTTTAAACACCAGGAAGAAATGTTTTTACAACATTATTAAAACGTTTATAGTATAGTTCTGTGGACTCGAACATTTAGAACATGTTTTAAGAATGTTGTCAAGGTTTTGGCATAACATTTTAGGGATATCTGTAAAACATAGTTTAACATTTTTCAAAGATGTTTTCAGAACATCATAAAAACATAAAAATGTTCAGATGGTAACATTATCACGACGTCGTTATGATATCAAATGCCCCGAGATATATTTATTATCTAAGACAAGTTTTAAACACCAGGCAGAAATGTTTTTAAAACATTATTATAACGTTTATAGTATAGTTCTGTGGACTCGAACATTTAGAACATGTTTTAAGAATGTTGTCAAGAATTTGGCATAACATTTTAGGGATATCTGTAAAACATAGTTTAAAATTTTTCAAAAATGTTTTCAGAACATCATAAAAACATAAAAATGTTCAGATGGTAACATTATCACGACGTCGTTATGATATCAAATGCCCCGAGATATATTTATTATCTAAGACAAGTTTTAAACACCAGGCAGAAATGTTTTTAAAACATTATTATAACGTTTATAGTATAGTTCTGTGGACTCGAACATTTAGAACATGTTTTAAGAATGTTGTCAAGAATTTGGCATAACATTTTAGGGATATCTGTAAAACATAGTTTAAAATTTTTCAAAGATGTTTTCAGAACATCATAAAAACATACAAATGTTCAGATGGTAACATTATCACGACGTCGTTATGATATCAAATGCCCCGAGATATATTTATTATCTAAGACAAGTTTTAAACACCAGGCAGAAATGTTTTTACAACATTATTATAACGTGTATAGTATAGTTCTATGGACTCGAACATTTAGAACATGTTTTAAGAATGTTGTCAACTCTTGTTGTCATAACATTTTATGGATATCTGTAAAACATGGTTCATATTTTTCAAAAATGTTTTCAAAACATCATAAAAACATAAAAATGTTCAGATGGTAACATTATCACGACGTCGTTATGATATCAAATGCCCCGAGATATATTTATTATCTAAGACAAGTTTTAAACACTAGGCAGAAATGTTTTTACAACATTATTATAACGTTTATAGTATAGTTCTGTGGACTCGAACATTTATAACATGTTTTAAGAATGTTGTCAAGAATTTGGCATAACCTGTGTAAGATATTTCTGAAACATGTTTTAATGCTATACACACATGTTTTAAGAACTTCATAATAGTACACCACTATATTTAGGTGGTAACATTATAATGATGTCTTTTAAATATCAAAAGCTCTATGATATACTGGTATTTAACAATTCAGACAAGTACTTTTGCAGCAACATATTATTTAAACGTTTAACCGATTCTTCCATGCACTATAAACATTAATAACATGTTTTAAGAATGTTTTCAACTCTTGTCATAACATTTTTAGGGATATCTATGAAACATGGTTTTATATTTTTTAAAGATGTTTTAAACACATTTTTAAAATGCAAATGTTCAGATGGTAACATTATCATAATGTCGTTTTGATATCAAATGCCCGAGAGATATATTTATTACCTAATACATGTACATATATTTCTTAACTTGAACATTTATAACATGTTTTAAGAATGTTATCTATAATTTGGCATAACATTTTAAAGATATTTCTGAAAAATGTTTTGTATGCTATACGCATATGTTTTAAGAACATCATCATAATAATATACGACTATTTAGGTGGTAACACTATAATGATGTCTTTCAAATATAAAATGCTCTAAGATATATTTAACAATTTAGACGTTTAACTAATTCTTTCATGGACTCAAACATTTACATCATGTTTTAAGAATGTTGTCAACTCTTTGTCATAATATTTTAGGGATATCTGTGAAACATGGTTTCATATTTTTAAAAGATGTTTTAAGAACATCATGAAAACATACACATGTTGAGATGGTAACATTATCATCGCGTCGTTTTGATATCAAATGCCCGAGATTTATTTTTTACCTAAGACAAGTTTTAAACATCAGGCAGAAATGCTTTTTTGACATTATTAAAACGTTAATAATAGTTATGTGGACTCAAATATTTATAACATGTTTTAAGAATGTTATCAATAATTTGGCATAATATTTTACACATAGTTCTGCAACATGTTTTTAAGGATACAAATATATGTTTTAAGAACATTATAAAAACATACGACTGGTAACATTATAATGATGTCTTTTAAATATAAAATGTTCTGAGATATATTTAATAATTCGGACAAGTTTTAAACATCAGTATGAAGTGTTTTTTAAACATTATTTTAACGTTACTGATTCTTCCATGGACTCAAACATCTATAAAATGTTTTATGAATGTTGTCAACTCTGCGGTATGACATTTTAGGGATATTTGTAAAACATAGTATTATATTTTTAAAAATATGTTTTAAGAACATTATAAAAACTTACAGATAATAAGGTGGCAACATTATAATGACGTCTTCAAAATATCACATGTACTGGCATTGATTAATTAAGTTAAACCACTTTTAAACATTAGATAGAAGTGCATTTATAACATTTTCAAACGTTTTTGATAGTACCGTGGACTCAAACATTCAGGAGATGTTTTAGTAACGTTTTATGATATTTATAAAACATCTGGATTATATTTTTAAAATATCACATTTATGGCAAACTTTCCCTCATGAAAACTAAATTAAAACATTTGGTTATAACATTTGGATGACATCACTTTAACATACTCGATAAAACGTCAAATTTGAGACATTTAAATTATGTTATTAAAATGTTGTTCTGTTTATCATAACATTTCTATAAGGTTTTTAAAATGTTATTTTAAAATGTTTTATCTATAACATCCGTAAGACCTTTTCATAATGTTATAAAAGCATAATGTGTTAGCTGGGTACTGACCACTGGCTGACCTTTGACCTTAATCTGCAAAGACACCATATCAGGTGCTCTCAACAGAGGTGTTACTGACCATGTGTATATTAAATCAATTGAAAATGTGGTAAAAGAAGCATTTTCCGTGTGTTTAATAAAAATTACCACTGCTGACCACTAGGTGACCTTTGACCTAAATCTGCAATCAACGTATATGGGACTGGCAACATGGTTATAAATGACCAAGTGTGATTGAAATCGTTTGACAAAATGTGGGAAAAGAGCAAATTTTGCACATTTTTCGGAAAATGACCGCTTCTGACCACTGAGTGACCTTTGTCCGAAATCTACTAACACCCCCACATGGGGCTTTGGCAAAGGATGAATGTGACCAAATATGGCTAAAATCGGCTAAAGAATGCGGCAGAAAAAGCGTTTTACTTTTTTCAATGAAATGGCCCCTAGTGACCACTAGGTGACCTTTGGCCAAATTCTGTGTACAAATTTTATGAGGCTTGGTGTAGGGATGCGACTGACCAAGTTTGGCCTTCATCGGATGAAGACTGTGGGAGAAGAAGCATTTTGTAAATTTCAATAAATTTACCGCTAGTGACCGCTAGGTGACCTTTGACCCCGGTCAGAGTGCACCACATATCAAGCTTGGGTCAGTTGTACATAGGGCCAAGTTTCGTTGAAATTGGCCAAATGGTTTGGCAGTTACAGCAATTTATAGCTCATGGTGAGAAAGAAGAAGAAGAAGAACTAGAGCAGGATGTCTGTGCTTCACGAAGCACAAATATCAGCCGGTTGTGCGTAGGTCACCAGACAATAACTATTGCTGACCACCAGGCGAACTTTGCCCTCAATCTTCAAACCCTGACAAATTCGGCAATCGACACGGGTTTAGCTGACCAAATGTTGCCGAAATCGACTGAAAAGATGTGGGAAAAGAACCATGTTGCATCTTTGTCAGAAAATGACCCCTGCTGACCACCAGGTGACCTTTGACATAAATCTGCAATGACCCGATCAGAAGCTTTCGACATCGGTGTAACGGCTCAACTGTGGCTGAAATCAAATGAAAAAAATTGACAACAGTGCAATTTAGCATGTATTCCAGAGAATGACCTCTACTGACCACTGGCTGACCTTTGACATTAATCTGCAAAGACACCATACCAGGTGCTCTCAACAGAGGTGTAACTGACCATGTGTGGATTAAATCAATTGAAAATGTGGTAAAAGAAGCATTTTCCGTGTTTTTAATAAAAATGACCACTGGTGACCACTAGGTGACCTTTGACCTAAATTTCCAATCAACGCATATGGGACTGGCAACAAGGTTATAACTGACCAAGTGTGATTGAAATCGTTTGACAAAATGTGGGAAAATGACCGCTTCTGACCACTGAGTGACCTTTGTCCGAAATCTACTAACACCCCACATGGGGCTTTGGCAAAGGATGCATGTGACCAAATATGGCTAAAATCGGCTAAAGAATGCGGCAGAAGAAGCGTTTTACGTATTTCAATTAAATGACCCCTAGTGACCACTAGGTGACCTTTGGCCAAATTCTGTGTACAACTTTTATGAGGCTTGGTGTAGGGATGCGACTGACCAAGTTTGGCCTTCATCGGATGAAGACTGTGGGAGAAGAAGAATTTTGTAAATTTCAATAAAATGACCGCTAGTGACCGCTAGGTGACCTTTGACCCCGGTCAGAGTGCACCACATATCGAGCTTTGACCAGTTGTCCATAGGGCCAAGTTTCGTTGAAATTGGCCAAAGGGTTTGGCAGTTATAGCAATTTATAGCTCATGGTGAGAAAGAAGACGAAGATACAGAAGGACCACAATATACCAGCGTGCTTCGCACGGCTGATATTATTTTCAAGGGGGATATAAATTCGTTTTTATTGATTTGTTTTATTTCTCTGAAGCATACGTCGGTACTTACTTAATCGCTAACCGTGGATGTCACGGTGAGTTAGCATAGCAAGCGATGCCAGTTGTTTTTGCAGTTACAACTACAAAGTACTCGAACTACATGTACAACGAAATATATGTTATTCCAACAAAACCCTAACAACAAGAACAATAAATCATTTAATAACCATAAACCTTCATCTAAATTCTTTGCATGTGTGCATACAAAAATATTAGTTCTTTGAAACGATTAGTCGGCACACGATTCCTCACTGTTCATGTCAATTCCGCGATCACCACGTGGTCTGGTACCTGGTGCAAAACATGCATCACGCAGACAGTAAAAGTACCCGGCTAGTCTGGTGTGTCTGCTATATCGTAACTTAAGGCCGTGTCCGAATTACTTGGCTACGACTTGAAATTACACACATGTCTATGGTAGTGGCTGCAGCCACATCACATAGACCTGTGTGTAATTTCAAGCCGTAGCCAAGTAATTCGGACACGGCCTTTTTATATATAAAATTAATGCCCGGTCAGAGTGCACCACATATCGAGCTTTGACCAGTTGTCCATAGGGCCAAGTTTCGTTGAAATTGGCCAAAGGGTTTGGCAGTTATAGCAATTTATAGCTCATGGTGAGAAAGAAGACGAAGATACAGAAGGACCACAATATACCAGCGTGCTTCGCACGGCTGATATTATTTTCAAGGGGGATATAAATTCGTTTTTATTGATTTGTTTTATTTCTCTGAAGCATACGTCGGTACTTACTTAATCGCTAACCGTGGATGTCACGGTGAGTTAGCATAGCAAGCGATGCCAGTTGTTTTTGCAGTTACAACTACAAAGTACTCGAACTACATGTACAACGAAATATATGTTATTCCAACAAAACCCTAACAACAAGAACAATAAATCATTAAATAACCATAAACCTTCATCTAAATTCTTTGCATGTGTGCATACAAAAATATTAGTTCTTTGAAACGATTAGTCGGCACACGATTCCTCACTGTTCATGTCAATTCCGCGATCACCACGTGGTCTGGTACCTGGTGCAAAACATGCATCACGCAGACAGTAAAAGTACCCGGCTAGTCTGGTGTGTCTGCTATATCGTAACTTAAGGCCGTGTCCGAATTACTTGGCTACGACTTGAAATTACACACATGTCTATGGTAGTGGCTGCAGCCACATCACATAGACCTGTGTGTAATTTCAAGCCGTAGCCAAGTAATTCGGACACGGCCTTTTTATATATAAAATTAATGCCAGGCAAGGTGATGTCCGACTATTTTGGACGAAGTTTTAGTACCTCGTCTGCTCCTTTTTTTGCTACTTTCTAGATCAGATTTTTACGTCAAGGACTAAAAGTTCAGCCTTAATAATTTTTTGGACTGAGCACCATCATTTTTTTTAACTGACGTCGCAAAAAGGCAGCCACTGCGTACAACCACACAAAATAGAACAAAGTAAAAGAAAGAAAAGCAAGAAGCCTCCATTTTATCTGTGATTTGTGCACGTTTTTTTTTAATTACCCCGTTTTCGGGGAAATGCCCTTGGGGGCATCGAATACACGACGAACATGGCAGGTGGAGATTATGACTGGGGCGTCTTTCACAAGCGCCGTTCCTCGAAGCACTGTCTTAAGAGGCAATCGACTTACAGGAACAAGAGTTGAAGTAGACATTTGATCTTGTTGAAAACAGAAGGTTTGGCAGTTATTGGAATTGCTAATGTGTCAAGAATACACAGCATCAGTGACCAGATGAATGTATTGAACCAGTTTCAGTTCTATACAACGTACCGGTACACGTTTCCTGAATCTTCAAATGGTATTTGTGGGGTTTTGGTATCCGCGATGTTTCTATTGGGATGACTTTGGTCATGAAAACACCCTCAGTAGTGTCACCTCACGAAGGGTATATGCTAATAATACAATAATATATTGATTTATAAAGCGCACACATCCGCCATGAAGACGGTGCTCAATGCGCTACATTATTACCCCTGCTCATCAGGCCCATCAAACCTAGCTCAGCTTCATGGGGAGCATACAGACTAGCCCCGGCCGCAAGTTGGTTAACTTGCACACATGGGTTAATCAAACACATAACCACCACTGCCCTTATAGGTACCAATTTACTCCTGGGTGAAGAGAAGCAATTTGTGATAAGGTGTCTTGCTCAAGGACACAATCGAACCAACAATCTGTAGTATCACTTATATCTTAAATCCAGTGCAAAATATCACGAGGCCACGACACTCCAACACTGTCCCTAATGGACAATAGATAATAGACAATTGCATGCAATCCCCTTATTGGAGGTCGGTTGACCAAGGCAGGGGTTATAGGGTTGGGTGGAGGACAACACGTTACTACGCAAAGCCCTATTGGGCTATAATTTATAGCAGCAACTGAAATGTTACAAACATTTTGGAATTACAGCAAATTGCGGTAAATTGTCTTCCATGGCGATAAATATGAACATCAGCATTCATGCTCCTTCAGTTTAATATCAAACCACTTCACATAATTTTACAGCAGTAAGCTGGATTTATAATATAGCTCGTAGAACGACCATAGTTGAGTCATCAGTGGTTCGTGTGGGGTTAAAACTAACGTCCACATGTTACTGCTTTCGAAGGTACCTTTTTCAGGAACATATTGTGCCTGAAAGCAACACGAACGCTGTGAATAACTGTCCTAGATCTATCACATTCATTGTTGTTAAAACGAGCGATACCAAGCGTATATGTTTGAATAATTGCGAAAACGAAGTATGCAAACTTTCTTGTATCTGTATGCGACAAATTTCTGAACAAATTAATATTGACCAATAAATTGGTAACACCCAAATGTCAACTTATACATACGACAAATGATTCAATAAAATGTTTGTTTTCTTTTGTTGTTTTCTTTTATAAGCGCCATATAGTCGACTTAATTTTATAAAATCTTGACGTACTTTTTTCCCCGTAATTTTCAAATTAAAACAATCACACCAAGGAATTTCCAGCAGTAAAATGGGCTAGTACATTGCCCAGAGTACCCCTGGCGTTAACTTAATCAGTAACCCGTTTTAAAAATTAATTTTGGTTTTCTAAATTTTTGTTTTCTAAGCTTATACACAACTGGCACAGTTTTAGCTGCATGCTTAGTTCGTTGTAGCATAGCCTCCTGAAATGTAATACTAATTTCGCTATGGGCATTAACAAGCCAAAGTATTACGCATATTATTCAGAATGATTAGAATATTCAAATTAGATCTATATCGCTCTGTGTAGAGAGGCGCCAAGTTCCACTTGGCCCATCCGCGGGTATAACACAGTAAGGATTTACCGGAGTGTAGCTCAACCGTATAAACAAGCCAGGACCTCATCGTGTAACAGGAATAAATGCAAGTTATTCAACATTCTATAAATCTTGTTTTGCCCAACCTTTGCAGCTAAAGACAATGACGGTAACAGTCGTCGGGCCATGTAGTCAATTGGCCATGCAGAAGGCTCGCGCGGTGCTTGCTCCATCGTTGTTTGGCATATTCTCGGTATGAATGTGTTTGCATCAGTCGAACGACCGACCATTGGTAGGCTGGCAAAGGGATTCTAATCTTCATCTAAACAAGAACTTTAACACACAGCAGACTTCCACTGTCTTTTCATAGGGTTCAGCGCTCGGCATGATCCAATCAACCATTGTTTGTTCCAACACCGCATGTTGAATCGACAGTTCAACCGAATCGTATTCTCGGTAGTTGGATGTTAGAAAGTGGATGACATTCCGTCTTGCTGAATGATGTAAAAAGCGTCTCTCTGGACAGACTGTCGTGGATAAAGAACCCCAATTAGACTACAGGGCGGTCTCAGGTTTGTAAAACGAATTTCGGCCTTCGGATTATCGTAATGGAGGGACTCTTGATGAATGCTTCCGTGATTTGCGCCTTCATGTTACCCATCTTTCTGCAACTCACAGGTAATATCTTTAGGCTTTTAAATTGTATACCATTTTGGTTTAGTCAAGATTTAAGCGTTACATTTTTTTATTTGCATTAACAATATTTCATTTTCATTTGTCTTTTTTTCCTCTTCCCTAAATGTGAAACTACATGTATGACGTTAACTGAGAGTAACATTATGAGTGTTAATTTCAGGATAAAAACAATTCTGAAGCAAACGTGTGGATCCTAAGAACTTGACGAAACCATGTAGAATGTCCTCACAGTCCAAGTATTGGATGACAAATGATAAGAGCGCACTTCACAAGAACGAAAACACTTCGAGTGGAAACCGAGCCCGTTTGCACCTTGCAAATTGTCCAATGGCAATTACAATGTCAGACTCGGCGTGGTACAGTAGGAATGTACAAGTCTTCTATTTATAAAAAGATCCATCCTTAAAAATGCTAAGATGCAGAACTACAGTCATACGGATTGATGCATATTATATGTTTCTTACTCACACGTTTGTATTATTTGTGTCTCGCAATTTCGCAATCAACTGACGTATTAATATTATTTAAACTGATCTAAATTAGTTCTCATTTAATAAACCGTGACATAGGCTAATCAGTAACATGAGTGCAGACATAGAGTCGCTCAACTTTGTAAATCAATAAAGTAATTATGTCACACATGAATGACCCGGGAACCAATCGTCTGCTTTTACGCTGTCTTATGATGCATTGGTGTGACTAGGAAAGAATGCTTCGGGCACGGAGTGAACTTTCTGTATAGAGGAACTAGTAAAGGGAAGATTCAATGAGAAACATGAAATCGTAGGCAAGCGTTTAGCTCTTGACACGCGTAAGAAACTTGACAAGTAATACATTCTGCTCTTGGCTTGATTGCTTTGTTCTGTAGACGTATACAAACATCGTGTCTATGCCCTCTTAACCCTTGCGTGCAGCACCCCCCCCCCCCCCCCCCCCCCCCCCCCCCAAATGACTCGGATGCACCAAGGTGCTTCTCCGGAAGGCACTTTTTATAGCATGGACATGAAACAGTCACTGACATAGGCTTTTTGTGGGTGAAAGCAGCTGTTGTTGACCGTCTGTCATTCGGCTAGCAGTAGAATGATTGATAGTAACGTCGCCTTAGTTGATCACCCTCCAAAATTTTGGACAAAATTTGACAATTGTCAAATTCTACGTAGAACACAAACACCCGTTCTTCTCAAAACAATTGAACAGAGATGACAAAAATCATGTAAAATATACATTCTATGTTCCAATTTGGATTTTAAAAAATCAAAGCATTCTTACGTCATACTTGCTATGGCTTAGCTTGAATTGAATTGAATTGAATTGAATTGAATTGAATTGAATTGAATTGAGTTGAATTGAGTTGAATTGAGTTGAGTTGAGTTGAGTTGGGTTGAGTTGAGTTGAGTTGAGTTGAGTTGAATTGAAGCAGCTATTTACATTTTACTTTATGATTTTGGAACTGACATGAAATACTAGAACACTACAGGATATAGCAAAAGAACTATTCTAGTTTCCATTTTTAAAAGTTATTTGTTTGTTTTCAATAATTTTGTATTTATTTCAAGTTTATTTCAATTTATATTTATTATGATGTATGCGTCTTATTAAATGTATTTACTTATTTATTTATTTATTTATTCTTTTGATTTTGATTGTATTGCAATATGTTTTATTTTATTTATTATACTTATTTTGGGATCTAATCCCAAGCCCCCCCCCCCCCTCCCCTTACATACTCTAAAGAAGCCAGTGTATATATATATATATATGCCCACAGTCTTTCAAGAGATATATCCTTTCACTTGGTTTGATTAATACACATAATGTCACCACAAGGCATCACCTGCATTGTCTGTCCAAGCACATCACTGCCTGAGTGGCCTTGCTAGATACACACAATCACCTCTAATAATGGATGGAAAGGTGAGGCTCCGTTTCTACCCCTGTCTACTTGTTTCGATTTTTGCATTTAATAGCTTACAGACACAACCGGACCTTTTTTCTTCATGTTTATACCGGTTACATTTATTCACTTGGCGTGGTTGCATTATAGGTTTTAGAAGTCTGCCTGGGGTAGATTGAAGTTTAGATTCAATCTGCTCCATCCAAGTAAATATCACGTAATGCTTGGTTTAGTATCGATCAAGGAAGTGCATGTTCCCTTGTATGTATGCATTAGAGTGTATCACAGTCTTAGTTTCTGGGGTGGGGAGTTTTGCATAAACCATGCACCTCAGGTGCAATACATGGTCGCAATTAATTCACGATAGTCTAACGTGTTCTCAGGGGAACTATACAAGGACCTTGCACTGTAGCAGTAAACGTAGAATATCATTCATCCTGAATATTAATTAACTTATATTAGATTGTGCTTTGACCTTTTACAAAGTGGATTGTTTCCAACAGTTACTTCCTCTTGACGGCTTGATGTATGTTTCTTTAATTGTTTTATTTAAGGTAAAGTCTCCTTTCATTAAATCAAACCAGTCTTGTAGAAGTCTGTTTCCTCATGAACAAGAGATATAATGATTTATTGACTCTTAAAAGATCAGGTAAAGATATCTCAACTTCGGTTTCCAAAATTACTTTTTCCCCTTCAACCTCAAGAAACTTATTCAAATCGTGTGCGAAGGATCATGCATCATGTTATCTCGAGGCTTCTCTTGTCTTTATTATTATTATTATTATTTATTTATTTATTTTTGGGGGGGGTTGGGGTGTGTCTGTGTGAGTTTGTATATGCCGGCAATCGTGGACCTAGGACAAAAGAATTCGGGCGTAGACAAAGGGGTCCACGTTTGACCTAACGTCCACGATTGAAAATCGTGTACAAAACCAATGGGAGGCCTTCCGAAAAAGTTAGAGTATAAACAAAAGAGGAACAATGGGAGGTCCACGATTGCACCCGTTTACATGACTGTGTGTGTGTGTGTGAGTTTGTATATGCCGGCAATCGTGGACCTAGGACAAAAGAATTCGGGCGTAGACAAAGGGGTCCACGTTTGACCTAACGTCCACGATTGAAAATCGTGTACAAAACCAATGGGAGGCCTTTCGAAAAAGTTAGAGTATAAACAAAAGAGGAACAATGGGAGGTCCACGATTGCACCCGTTTACATGTGTGTGTGTGTGTGTGTGTGTGTGTGTGTGAGTTTGTTTTTGCATTCAATAGGGGACCTTTAACAAAAGAGGACAATAGGTTCCCCAATTGAGAAAGGTTCCCATTTGAAAATCGTGTACAAAATCGAGTATAAACAAAAGAGGAACAATGGGACGTCCACACTGTAAAAACGTTGGGTAAAACATAATTGGGCAACTGTTATTTACCCAACATTGGTATTAATTTACCACATTGTTGGTTAATTCGGGTAAAAATGGACCAATTATTAGGAAGAATTTGCCCAAGATTTTCAGTTGTTGATATGTTGCCCAACACTGGGCAAAATATCAACCCATTTTGACCAACTTTTTTTACTGCACGATTGCAGGTATTTACACACTTACATGTCTTTGTCTTCGTCTTCCTTTTCGTCTTCGTTTTGTTGTTTTTTTGTTATTCTGTTTTGTTGTTTTTATGTTGTTTTTGTATTGCTTTCGATTTTGTTTTGTTATATTTCAATGCACTCTTGAGGTTGTGTAGTAAATTGTCTTGAGTCATCGGGCGTGACCAACTCTATTGTTTTCACTTCTTTGTTTTCATGATTATGTGAATCTTTTTCAAGCTTTATAAACAAGGCTTGGCATAGCAGCACTCTCGTCATGTTTTTATGACCACTTGGGGGTATACAGGTATATACATGTATTTCACTATGAAGTCTACATCTGTAAGCAACAGGGTGCATTTTAATTCTCTCCAGCTATCTCCTTTTTGTTATTGTAGTGTTTTTTTAGGTGTGATAGTGGAGGAAGATGTACATCTTGAATTTCATCCTTTAAATTTCCTCGAGGGGATTTACTTTGGGTCATGGGGTCTCCGTGACGTCTTTGTACCGGTGCTTGTGTTGGAATTGGTGGGAGAAAAACAGTATCAGGGTTTCACAAAATTAGGGGAGCAGGGAGCACCGCTCCCGGGAAATGATAATGAAAATTAGGGAAATAATAAGTGGAAAAAGAAAAAGTAGTGGGGGAAAAAAGATAAATAGAAAAAAATGCAACTTTGGGAATTAGTTGGGGAAACTGTGCAATATTCCCTATGATGCTTTAAACGCTTCCTACCAGGAAAGGACGAGAAAGTCCCAAATCATATAAAATTATTACTATGGTACGTCTAAACACTATAGCCAACATATTGCAATCTGTTTTTTACCAAACCAAATAAAAAACTTTTCTATTGTTAACCAAATTTAGCTTACAAATTATGCCCTAAATGAGTTAAATAGCAACATTTAACGTCTAGAATTTAAAACATTTCCGGGGCATGTCTCCGCCCCCCCCCCCCCCCCCCTACGTAAGGTAGGTGGCTCAAAATCTTGCTCCCGGGGAAGAAAACACTTTGAGCAACCCTAACCAGTATATGTTCTTTATTGTAAGAATCGGCCATGACTTTATCTTGTGTATCCAGCTTTTGCCGAGTACATATTATATGCATGCCCCGGAAATTTTTGGCCGACTATATTATAGTCGGCCAAAAAAGAAAGTTCCCGCCTTGTACTTTTTTGAATAAGTCAAGAATACTGTAATCATTTTAAACACTTCAAAAAGTCATAAATGCAGAAAAAAAGGTTCTGCTTCTAATGATGCGTCATTTAGGCCTATGGCACACGACGTTTGCTTAAGGGAAGAACAAAATGGGATTTATCGAATTGGGTGCAAAAATAAAAGTGGCACTTTTATGATGTAGACTCTTTATTGCATTTAAACTGTGTGTAAAAACGCTTTCATTAATGTCAACACTAAACATGGTTTATCAAAACTGCTGCTGAAATCGTCAGGTGTTACACACTAATCAATAAAGTAAAAAAAAATCATTTTATCTGAACATTTTCAATGTGATCTATTGCCTGCATTTTAAAAAATGTCACTTTTATTTTTGCATCTAATTCGACAAATCTCATTATTTCTCCCCTTAAGAAATTGTCGTATGCCATAAATGACGCATCATTAGAAGCAGAACCTATTTTGCATTTTATGACTTGTTGAGGTGTTTAAAATGATTACAGTATTCTTGAGTTATTCATTTACAAGAAAAGTACAAGACGGGAACATTCTTTTTTGGCCAAGTGTATTTAGCGGCAACCTTGTTTAAAGGTAATATACAACATTTGCAAACACCAACAAAAAGGAACCGATTGAATTATTGTGACATACATTACTTGTCTGCAAGTAAATAATAGTCTCAAGCATCCAGTTAAATCATGGCACCTGGTGTGCTGTCATTTTCAAGAAAAGTGGAATTTTGTGTATCAATGTTTGTATTTTTGTATCAATTGCTGTTTTGTCTGAAGTAGGGGCACGGAACCAGACTACAAGAACGGTATCTTTTCCCTTTGTTTGCCCAGCATCTATGCACACAAAACTTTAAACAGGTCATTACAGTATATGCTATAAAATACTAACCCCAAAATCCATTCATTTCTGAAAGTTACCGCAAAAGCAAAGGTTACCTTTAAGATAAAGCACTTTTTATGTGATAGGGATGTTATTTTTCGTTCTTCTGCTTCTTTTGTAGTTTGCGAAGGAGCCACAGGGTCAGTCTACAGCAAGAAACTCTTGAAGAAGTTTTTTGAAGAGGAGGAGTACAATCACAATGTCCGACCAGTGCTCAGCATCCATACGGTTACTGACGTGAACATGCTGCTTTATGTTGCACAGGTTCTCGATATGGTGAGCATTTGTATTCATCGACTCACTTTATGCATCTTATTCTTTTTTCATTTCTTAAATTTGTTTTGGGAAGGGGGTTGATTTTTAAACCATTTTATTTGTTTTTGTTTTAGCATGAAAACAAGTATACTGGGGGAAATTCACAATAGTGCGCAACCAAAACTTTGTATCGGAGAGGCTATTGTACGTACGGCACGTTTGAGAAGGTCGACATGTTCAGAATATAGATATAATTTAAACTAGATCGGAAGTGCGTGCGCGCGCACCATTCACTATGTAGGGAATTTTATTGTTGCTCATGATATGAACGCGCTAAAAAGTGCATTAAGTAATCAGAGGCAACGGGTGTAAAAAAATATTAATTTGTGCCGCAAGCAGCTCAAGTAAAATCCTCCCGTACCGCTGGTATTTTTGGCGGCGATTTTGCACATTCAGGAAACATGAAGCCGAGATAAAAACTTAACCTTACATTAAAAAAAGAACAAACCATTTCGCCTGAAGAGGTAACTGCACATTCGTTTCCTGACGAGCCTTGCAGTACAAAATTCATCTATTTGGGCCAAAAAATGATTTTAATCACTATCACAACTATCACGCAACTGTTCACGTGACTAAATGGCGGCGCCCGCCAGGCAAAATGCGCGTATTATACGCGCTTCCTGATCTAGTTTATTTTAATTATTCTTATGATATATGGTTCAGACCATTGATCTCCATATAGTCTAGGCCCTATGGAGATCAATGGTTCAGACGCGTCGACTTTCTCAAACGCGCACTGCGTACAATGGCCTCTCCTTTACAAACACTTGGTGGCGCACTATTGTGAATCGCCCCTATTCCAACGGTTTAAGAAAATTGCCTTCGATGATGTAAATCATAAAATGCATCAAATTAATTTCTGTTTTTGTCTTTATCTTTACAGGATGAAAGGCAACAGACTTTGACGACAAATATGTGGCTGACATATGTAAGCTACATTAAGTGTTGCACGATTTGCGATTTATAATCACTGACATCTAAATTCAAAGGGCCTTTTAGGCTTTTCTATTTTTCTTGTTTTGGCATAGTGCACTGGACTCAAGATCTCATACAGATTGTGGGTTCAAGCCCCGCCAGGGGTTCATGGTGCTTGTGTCCTTGAGCTAGACACTTTGTCACAAATCGCTTCTTTCCACTTAGGAGTAAGTGGGTACCCGTGAAGGCAGTTATGGTTATGTGATTGTGTTTGATTAGCCAATGTGCGCTTAACTTGCGGCCGGGGCTGCATACTCCTTAGGGAGCTGAGAAGGTTTCAGGAATGTTTGATGGCCCTGATGAGTGGGTTAATAATGTAGCGCCTTTCTAAAGAATTATTATTAATTATTTATACATGTGTGTTATGACACACGTCCTTGACGTCTCTCCAGTATGTTTCATTCATCTGTGCTGACTTGACTGTTTATATAAAGGGCTGGAAGGATGAGTTTCTTACGTGGGAGCCGGAGGATTGGGGAAACGTTACCAAAATGAAAGTCAGTTCAAATCTTCTCTGGATGCCAGATATTACGCTGTACAACTGGTGAGTAGTGTCTGCCTTCAAGACTATTCAATCTGCATGGCGGCTAGACCATTCTATCATCAGAGGCCGATCCTTTATAACCAAAGTGCAGGTGACCTAGTTCACTCCAGACGTCTAGTCGTACGCAATGCATCAACCGTGTCATCACGCGGTAGAATCGACTTGGTATTTTAATTAACGGACATATCTACAGAATAATCATGTGTTGACAGTTCCAGTCGTTTAAGGAAAGAAATTCAATTTTGTAAACTTTTTAAGGGAGGATTTTGTTTAATTGGGGGATTTATTGTAGATTTTCCACGGGAATACAAGCGGATTTTGCTAATAATGGAATTGCCGTTGTTGCTTTGATAATACTGATGTCGCATTCCTAAATCGGTGCTGCTGCTGATGCAGATTGCTGTTACATGGTAAAATTTATGTTAATATTGTTGCTGATATACTGCTGCAGCTGACGGTGTAGTTGCATGCTTAATGGTAATATACAACATTTGCAAACATCAAATAATAGTAAATAAACAGTAAATAGTCTCAACTCTCAAGCATCCTGTGATATCATGGCACCTGAATGGTGTGCTGTCATTTTCAACAAAAGTGGATTTTTTGTATCAATTTCCAGAGATGGTTGTCCGAACATCGTTCGAAAAAACCTGACTTTTTCAATACTTCCCCCAATTTATTAACTTTTGTTAGTCCACATTTTCGTTTGGCAGTTGATTACACATCCGTGAACGGGTGCAAGCCAGCTAGTCTAGTTCCTCACCTGACGTCTATAATTTGCTCTGTTTTGTCTGAAGTAGGGTCAGGAAACCAGACAACAAGATCCAACTTTTGCTGTAAAATACTAAACTCCAAGTCCATTCATTTCTGAAAATTACAACAAAAGCGGATGTTGTATACTACCTAAATCAACGGCTGCTGCTGCTGCTGCTGCTGCTGCTGCTGCTGCTGCTGCTGCTGCTGTTGCTGCTGCTGCTGCTGCTGCTGCTGCTGCTGCTGCTGCTGCTGACGACGACGATGACGATGACGGGGATGATGATGATGATGACGATGACGATGACGATGTATGCTTTAATCAATGGTGTTGCTGCTGATGCTATAAGTAGTGTATATAAGGATTTCTTCGATCTGGCTTTGATTCAATTACAGTGCTGCAGATAACTACGTTCCCTACATGACGAAGAAGATTTCCATCGTGCACAATGATGGTACCATTAACTGGGCTTCACCTGTCATATTCAAATCTCACTGCAACATTGACGTCACCCATTTCCCCTTCGATAAACAAAGTTGTGAGCTTAAGTTTGGCCCATGGCAGTATGACGGCACGGAAGTCAATCTAACGGGCACAGGTCAGCTCAAGTTTCTTACACCAACAATAACTCTATGTATTGATGACGTTTCGTACTGTTTACCGCAGTGCATCATGGGGGAAATGGGGGTCGCCGCCGCGGCTCGTATACGATTTGTCCACTCTCATTTTTTGACCTTGTGGCTCCCGAGGAAAATCCGTTCTACAGTAATGATCTTTTATAGTCTATGACGGTGTTATCTTCCACGACAGATAGGGCTAAAACTGCACGTTTAACCGTCTTTTGGTCGAAAACCAATCCTACGTCGGCATTCTGCACGTAAAAGTATAGCGAGCGTCGAGCGATGACCCCATTGCAATGTCATGCGGTAAACACTGACATGACGTCATCAATACATAGGGCTATTATCGAATAGCATTATTCACACTTTTGATCCGTAAATACAAGTGTCGTGGCCTCGTGGTATATAGTGCACTAGACTCAAAATCTCAGTGATGCCACAAATTGTGGGCTCGAGACCAGCCAGGGAGTCATGGTGCTTGTGTCATTGAGCAAGACACTTTGTCACAAATTGCTTCTCTCCACCCAGGAGTAAGTGGGTAGGCCTTACCTGTGAGGACAGTGGTGGTTATGTGTTTGATTAGCCCATGTGCGCTTAACTTGCAGCCGGAGCCGGGAGCTGAGGTTTCAGGAATGTATGATGAGCCTGGTGAGCAGGGGTAATAATGTACCGGTAGCGCCTTGAGCACCGTGATTTGGTGTATAGGCGCCTATGTGCGCTTTATAAATCTGAAGAATTTTTATTATTTGCCAAATTTGGTTATTGCATTTCTGTTTTAAAAACTCTACTTGTGGGTGTGTCCGAGACCCTTGATGATATTCATGTTAATATAATTTCCATATTAACAGGTGATACATCAGTGTTTATTAGTGATGGTGAGTGGGATATGAACGGCCTAGATGTGCAACAATACGTGAATTATTATCCGGACGCACCTGGGATACCGTACACTGACATCGTGTTCACCATGCATTTCAAGCGCCGGTCGTTGTACTACGTCTTCAATCTGGTTATGCCGTGTGTGCTCGTTTCTGGAATCACTGTTCTGGGATTCGTTTTACCAGCTGATTCGGGAGAAAAGGTTCGTTGACAAACCGTTCCTCGTCTTGCGTCTTTCTTTCTTTTTTTTTCTGTTTAGAACAGGCGGGACATCCTATTCAATCTATCAAACGTCTGTGACTGCCAGTTTACATTAGGCTCCTCGAATCAAGGCAGGATCCAAAACACAAATTTATTTATTTTATCTGTTTTAAGGGGGGGGCTAAAAAAATGTTGCCTGAAAAAAGTGCACAGATAAAACGGAGGTTTTTTTGCTTCCCTTTTTTTTACTTTGTTTTATTTGGTATGTGGGTGTACGCAGTGGCTGCCTTTTTTCGACATCAGTTTTTTTTTATGGTTCTTTTTTTTTGGGGGGGGGGGTTGGCCAGGCCCCCCTCCCCCCCCCCCCCCCCCCCCCGGATCCGCCGTTGCCTCTAATAAAGTGGTGCGGAATTGATTTTTATAAGTCAGCACTGGAGGGGGTTAGCCGAATTACAAAAGTGCATATTCCTAGCGACGATTTGAAAACCGAGATTCGAGTTCAAAGAAACTCTTCTGATTTCTTTTAACGTCTTGCTGCAATAAGTTCTAAACAAAATGTGACCTGGCAGCACAAAATGAGCGGAAAGTCGCACGATGGTTTTCTGAGTTTAATACAAGCAGCATAGGAACAACAATTTCTTCACTGAAAAGTCAAATTTGGGGATTTTAAGAACTGTTTATTTGAAAAATCCTATTCTATCATATCCCAAAGTTTTTAAACTGAATCCAGTCACGAAATACTTTTTGGGGGATGATTTCGTTTTTGAACTCGGATTAAAGTATGCACAGATCACAAAATTTGAGCTGTATTTTCTCAAAACAAGGAATTCAACAACTGGGTCTGACAACGACAAGAGGTTATATCGGGGCTAGGAATGAGGTACCACAACACACAATAAATGTATTTCAAATTAAAGCTTTTAACCTGTACTTTCAGGAAATATATATACCATAATCTGGATTTTCAAATGTTGCTATTTCCACCCGTTTTGTGGCAACAGATCACAAATTATTACATAGCTGCTTTCCTTTGCTGATATTCTTCACTGATATTTGCTTTCCTTGTTTTTATTCAGCTGTTCATTCAGAAATGTGCTGAATTGACTTTTCTGAATTGACTTAACTGAATGTGACTGTCTATTTTCAGGTTAGCTTAGGCATAACTGTGCTGCTGTCCCTGACCGTCTTTCTCCTTTTAATTGCCGAGTCGATGCCCCCATCCAGTCATGTACCGGTTATTGGTAAGTCATTCAACGTTCCTCATTAAATTCAAACCTTTTACCGGATGCATGCAGTTCTTAAATATTCAAGTAGGTAAGTCCGTTGTACATATTAATTTTATTATCCTGAATTTAATTAATGGGAACTCGGGGGCAGATGAGTTTGTTTTGCATGAGCAGGCCTGACATAATTTGTTGTACACCTAAGGAAAAACGTGCTGATTGGAACGGAAGGCACTGTTCTAGAACAACCAAAACGACATCGCCATGTATTACTGAAAATGCACAAAGCCTTATTGAATAGGCACAAGGTCTTATTGAATAGGCACAAGGCGCGACGATGTCATTTTGGTGGTTCTGGATAAGTGCTTACCTGGATTGGAACTTGCCTTAGACTTTACGAATAACTTGGCAAGTACTCACTTAAGCCATATTCACAACATCTGAAATTTAATGCCATTAACGAAAATGAAAAAAGCGGAGATTTGTGCGCTTCCAAGCCACTTAAGTACCTCCCCTCCCCCACCCCCCCCCCCCCCCCCCCGCCCCCCAAAAAATATGCTGTCCGAAACAAATTATTTGAAGGGGGGCAGGAGTGTTATGAAGTTACGGGTGCGATTAAATTTGTGACAAATCTCGAGTACTTATGCGTTCTGACATATATACCGTGTACTTTACCGACCGCGACATGATTTTACCTACAGCGGCACGAATTTGCCGAAAATATAGCGAAAAAGAATCCCTACTTTGATTGAATTAGAAAAATATGCGTGAATTTAAAAGCGTGTTAATGAAAATGAACAAACGTTTGCTGAAATTGGCCGGGTGATTTTGATAAACTTGTATATAACGCCTCAGAGAGATACAGTTAGAAGAAAATTTCAATATAGAACCTCTGCACAAAACGACTTCATAAATTTGTCTGGTAATCCAGTAAATATAAGGTTTTTTTCTTTTTTCTTTCCGCCCCCTTCCTTCCCCTATGTTTTGTTAGTAATTCCCCACCCACCCACTCCTATACCCCCTCCTATCTTTTTTTATGTTTATCTCATTCCTGTAATTGGCGGTTCTTCCGCTGTTGGATGTAGTTAATAAATAACATTAAAATACAATTGAAATGCGCAGAGCTAAGCCTCGTTGCCCCGGGTTCGTCGATGTGTTTTATGTATTGCCCAAGGGCGTAGATTCGAATCTACCAGTGGGGATGACAAGCGGAGGGGTGGGGTCGGACATTTTCTAACACTATAGCAGGTACTTTTTATTACACGCATTTGAACCCTCTTTCCGACAATTCTACTTGGAATTTTACGTGAAATTTACATTTCCGTTTTGGCTCCTGGCCTCTTTGCTAATTTTCTTCTTTTCAGTTTTTTTTCTCAAAAATCTAGGGGGATGATCCTATATGGCCCATTCCCGGTCAAAAAGTGGGGAATATATCCTGCCTATCCCCCGGAATCTACGCCCTTGGTATTACCAATCCACAGTTGAAGATATAAAAGGCACGGCAATTATATTCCCTGTCACGGGGCATTAGACTTATTGCGCCTTTGTCTAGCGCTGTCACAATTATGAATGATAGATTGAATAAATATATATATATGTATATATATACATAACGCCCTTTCCCGCATTAGGGCGACCGGTCTATGGCGTTTGCGCCCCATACCCAAAGAAAAACGGTAACCGGTCTCCCTATGCTCGAAAACGTCAGTATATATATATGTCTGAACTGATTACTATTTTATTATTGATTGCTGTAGATTTCGGGAAATGAAACGAAAGATTAATAAAAGGTGGTTTTTGTTTCCATTGTATCTCTCAAGTTCGATAAACTTGACGAAGACACGATTCATAGATGGAGAAGGAAAACCCCAGACAAAAATCCCTTCTTGAGAAATCCTCCTGCGACAGGAAGCAACTAATAGGCAAGCGGAGTACCACTGCTCCAAACCAACCTCTAAATTGCAGTCAAGAACGCGCTGAAAAGTACAATGAAATTAGTCGCAGCGTCAGTTAATATTCGCTGTTTTAGACTAGTCCTTGCCGCTGCCAACAGATTTTTTTGTCATCAATCACTGCTGGACTGAGGTCAAATGCAAGGGACTCATATAAACAAATTGTTCGTTTTATCTGTACGTGCGCATCAGTTCAATATTATTTCTGAAGCCTAATCATTTGTGTGTGTACTATAGGTCTGGAGAGATGAAAATGAATTGCAAGCAACCAACGGCTATATATTTATGCGGGTTAATGAATGTAACCCTTCAGTAAGCAGCAATTCTCGTGGCCCACATAGACGTTTTGTATACGAACAATTTAGGGTGCAAATACATTTAGCAGAAAATTCGATTAATTTATACAAGCCAATTATTTGTTTCTATTCGCCATTGATGACAGTTGCGCATACTTTAATATCAAGTCGTGCTTGTTTGTTGTATTGGCAAGCAGTAGCGTAACTACGGGGGTGGGAACGGGGGCACGTGCCCCCAGCTGACATCCGTGCCCCCCGGGTTCTCTCCCCCCCCCCCCCCCATTTGAAATCTTGAAATGTACAAAACATTACACAAGCTGGAGTTTATCTACTTTCTGTTCCCCCTTGAAAAAATGTGTGCACCCCCCAGGTGCCCTCAGAAATTTCACCCAGTTACGCCACTGTCGGCAAGCTTTTTTGTTCATTTTTAATAAGACATTTTCCCCCTACGATGCGTTTCAAGAGTTTCTTTTTCATTTATTCTTCACAGTGTTTTTTTTTTTTCAATTCCTTTGTGGTTTGTTTGACGAAATCTTAATTAGAGACTAACAGATGCATTTTGAAATGTTCCTGGTGTTGATAGGCTGGCAATTACTCGATTGATCTGACATTGAGGAAACACCATTTACGCTCGTTCGGTTACTTGGTATATCGGTCACTGATTCAGGCGCACACTGCATGTGTCACGATAAACACCTTGTCCATGTTATGGTCATCGTTTCTAGGTTGTCGTCTCGATTTCAAACTAGATGCTCTGAACAGTATAATCTTATACATTGAGTCTAACATACATAAAAGATGTCCAGTAAACACAAACATGCTTTTGGTTGTATGTGTGTTCCTGAGAAAGATCTGTCCGAGTATTACAGTGTTTTATATGATTGATCCTGCAGCCTGGTAAATTCCAGCGGCACGCGATCTGATTACACTGGCCGTGGGATTGGACGAGATTCCCCCCCCCCCCCCCAAGTCAAACGTGTTTCCGCTAATCGTACCTTACAGACCACATTTCCTGATCTGTCGTCGCTTGCGTTCATTTGCAATGATTAAAAATCATCCGCAGTTTGCTCATTAAATTGACATGACTAATTTTAGAAAATGCCCCTCCAGCATCTGGGAGGGATTATTAATCTATATTTGACCATGACGATTTGAAAATAATTATACACGTCACAAAGGTCTGTTTGGGTTATGATGGTACGAGCTTGAGGCTCGATTAGTGTCGCTTGATTGAGTGGATGGTTTTATATGCTACTGTGCCGTACAACGTATCATAGGAGGGCGCATTATAAATGCTCATTCTTCCAAGTCAAAATATTTGTTCATATTTATTCCGACTCGGGGTGACGCTTAATATTCAGGTTCTGATGAAAGTTTCCAGGAGTATATTAATTATTACGGTACGTCTAGGTCTCGTCTATTTACTGCAGGATGTATAGGTATCTGTCATCATTCAGAAACCTCACAAAGATCACGGTATGGGCAAGAGGGTTTGTTGGCGCTTATGGCCTTTGTCCATTATTATACATGAATCACTATTTAAAATGTATTCTAAGATAATTTATATAGGATGAATGTGTTTTTATTATGACATAGGCTACAGTGTAAACGTCTTGGGCAAACTAAACACGTGAAGGGTGTTTGCAATCTTCGACATATGCAGAAATAGATAAACTATACGGCATTCGCTGTTACGTGTCGCATTTTTATTGCACATTTTACTATCAGTTTGAAACACATGCAAACAAATGCTAAAACTTTTCACCCGGCTTTAGCCGGCGCTTGGGTTGGAGACTAACATTGGAAGCTACAAATTTAAATTCTGCCAGTTTTCCGTCCGGGAAAGAAAACACATTTTTGATACTAACAAGAGGGTGATCCCGGTGTCAATATTGATTCTTGAATACACTGCAAAAACACTTTTCTAAACATGGTGTTCCCATGGTGTTCCTATGGTGATCACACTTTTCCCCATGGGATTCTCATTGGGTTCCATGGTGTGTCTGGATATCCTTAGAATTTCCCATGACTTCCCATGAATTTCCATGGGATCCCATGGGAATCCCATGGGAATCTCATGGGAGTTTGTTTGTTTGTTAGGATCGCCACGTCGCAATATGGCTTTTCCGACGAAATGTATTACAGTGTACCTAGATATGCTCATTGTATTAGTTTTACTTCGTACGAGGGCCAAAACGAAGCCATTTTAGTTTCCTAAGGAATTTGAAAAACATATAGTGTCGTGGTTTTGTCGCAAAACAGGCTCAACTTTTAATATAAACGCTATATAATATTTGAGCTGTGATGAATGAGCAACTCGCTTCTGTTCGTTACAAAGCAAACAAGTTTACTATCAACGATTTTTTTAAACTTGACTTAGAACACTGCAGTTAATGCATCAGTTCCCCTATATACAGTATACTGAAGTTTGATTAAAATCAAGCATTTCACGGGCCTACGAAATGACATCGCTCAGTGTTTACTATACGTTTGCCAGGTTGGGGCATGGGGAAATATTACCACATCGTAGTAGGCCTATACGGTTTTTCCGATCAAATGAACTTTGTACGTAGATGCTTACACTGTTAAAACGCTGTTTAAAAAGTTGTTTAAACAAGTTAAACAACCCGGGTTGTTTAAAAAGTTTGAACAGCGTTTTAACAGTGTATATGGGTGATTTATTTGTTTTTACTTCGTATTAGGGACCTAAAGGAAACCATTGTTTTTGTCGCAAAACAGATAAAAATTGACAAGATCCCAACTTGTGTGTACTGAATTATGAAATGCATACCATGATACCATAGCGCGCTGTTCCGTCTGGCTGCACGAATGCAATGATTGTAAACACAGCGTGACGTCATTACGTCTCAGGTCTGCCGTTTAACCTGTTATACGATCGACCTTTGTTTCTTTGATTATCATCTTTTTAGGTCAGTACTACGCAGCTACAATGCTTCTGGTCTCAATCTCCATCATGCTTACAGTCATCGTCTTGAATCTCCACCATCGGGGGCCAACTTGCAGACCTGTCCCGCTATGGATGAGACGAATCTTCCTTAATAAATTAGCTCCGATCCTGCGACTGCACCCAAGACCAAGTCAGAGAAACAAAGGACTCAATAAAGATCATAAAATCTTCATGAGGTTGCAGGAAAGCGAGACATCGATGATGGACATGACCACACCACTCCACCAGAACCATCAGTCGCCAGCCGACGACTCGCCCATACAAGGCATGCACAATGCCAGAAGCATGACCAGAGATGGACCCGAGAGGGCGTGCTGCCGTCAACAGACAGACATCCTACGGCGCATGATGGATCATATGAGGGTAGTCCGTGAGCACTATGATGGCTTAGATCATTCTGATTTCCTCCGTGGTGAATGGAAACAGGTGGCCCAGGTTGTCGACCGTATATTCATGATCTTCTACTTGCTTGGAACTGTATCCACCTTACTTATTATCTTCATTCAGCTGAGCTGAAGTATCATTGCTTACGATCAATCCAATTTCGCTGACTGGTAGACACACTCTGTCTACTTTAATAGTTTAACAACAGTCACTGACTGGTCAGGCTGGATAGTTGGCGAGACTATTATGTAACACATTATAATCACGAACTTTAATCATATTTTTCGTGTGCAAAAGTTCTCTTTTAACAAGTTTACATTTAACTGTCGTTTTTCATAAATACTTTTCTATTGTTAGGTTACTCGTGGTTTTGCATGCATGTCTTATTTGGGGCCAAATTTGAGGCTACATTGCCTGATATCGATTTTTAGCCAAGACTTTTCATTTTTACGGAAAAGTAGCCACATTTTTATCTTATTTCTTTAAAAAAAGGCAAAAATGAAAATCAACAGTTAAATATGAACGTATTTTATGCTCTTCTTTTCAAAATCTTGTGAACTGATGACGTAAATGTTTGTGACAATACTATAAATCCGAGATAATTTACATGTAATCTGTACTTGAACAAGTTAAAAGTGGTGTAAAAAAAAAAATATTAAAATACAGTTAAAGACGAGTGATTACATCAATATTTATATTATACTATTGTATTGGCTTGTATTGTTGGTATATCAGACACTCTTTGTCATCGTATTGTTTTCGTACGGTAGTAATAGGATTGAGTTGGTGGAATAATTTGTATTATAGGGATAATCACCAGTTTTTCGACCGGTGGGCCTATAATATTGTCTTATGTGACAACTGGAAAATGGGTTGCTTCAAAATTCGAGTTCGACTCGTTTAAGCTTTTGTGATTTGCAGCTGAAAAAAACCATGCATGTGCAAGATTGGAATTTGGTTATATTCATGCATTACTATTTTATTCATTTAGAAACATGTTGGGAGAACTTAGGACTTGTGATACCTGTATAAAAGCCGGTGCATGTTTCACGCACATTTGAGATCGAAATTTGTTTCCATACTGCCGGCCACATACTTTGGCTTTAAGTTTGTTGCTACAATACCAAAAGTATAAACTTTACAAATTTCGATCTCAAATTTGCGTGAAACATGCACCGGCTTTTATACAGGTATCACAAGTCCTAGGTTCCCCCAACATGTTTCTAAATGAATAAATTACGGTAATGCATGAATTTAACCAAATTCCAAATGTAAATCATAGAGGGCACTCTTCTGCCCATCTTGTGCTGAAATGATAGAAATTCAATCATGCATATCAAAAGTAAGCTTAATTGAATGAAAAGGGCGCCAATAAAGAAAGTTGCAGTAAATAGCATTGCTTCAAAGTACTGATTTCAGTGATCATGCAATGCAGGGTAGATTTACATTATGAATAACTTTACATTACAAGGTTTCCTTGTTTAAAAGGATGGGTAACTGAAAGAAGACGCAATCTCGGTGATCCCACAGATAAGTGTAGACTTTAATGCAAAGATGGCAAACAAATGCAAATTAAACATGTTAAATGTAACATTTATTAATTGTTTTTTTCTTCTTTCAAGTCCAGAGTCTTGTTTACATGAGAAAGTTCAGTTCAGTATTTAGTGGGTCCTCCATTATTCTCAAGAACTTTCAAACAACGCCTCCCTTCGCATGCTGTTTGCCAAGTTGCGCACGCACTGCTGGTCCAGATTATCCCACGCTGTTATTAATTAATGAAAATCTACCATGCATTGCATGACCACTATGAAAGCAGTACACATGTACATAGAGGAATCCCACATCGACGAGTTTAGCGCCGATCTGCGCACTTCCGCGTTTGAAAACGAGGATCTCAATGTCACAGTAAACAACTTTATGCTAATCGTGCGCCTGCGCTGCCTTTTATGGCCTGATTAATTCATACATGAATGAATGTGCTGAAAAGCGTTCGGTTGTTTTGTTTGCCACTGACATTCTCGCTTTCAACCCGGAAGTGCGCAGAAGGGGCTAATGTGAAATTCCTCTATTGAAGCAATGCTATTTACTGCAACTTTTGTTATTGGGCCCCTTTTTCATTCAATTGAGCTTCATTTTTGGCATGCATGATTGAATTTCTATAATTTTTACCCTCTATGATTTACATTTGGGATTTGGTTAAATTCATGCATTACTATTTCTTTCAATCAGAAACATGTTGGGGGAACTTAGGACTTGTGATACCTGTATTGTGTTCATTGGTGCACACAGGATTTCCTAACAGATATGATCAGATATGAACTGCCCATATTGTCGTCAAGGTGTCTCCGCATGAAATGACATACGCTACTGGGTTTTACGGGTATAGCGATGCACTGCAAATTTGCTCTTTACAAGCCAACTAAATAATTCACGGTTTTTATATTGTCTATATTTTGAACAATTAAGGTTATTTATTTCCTAAACAGTAATTCAGAGCTTGATTATGTAAGCAGAGCTGCCAACCAGTGTGGATTTTCATACGGAAAATCACAAATAAAGGGAAGTAAGCCTATGATTTCTTTTTTTTTTAATACAGATTTTGTTAAATCCGACCTTAGCCTAATAATGTTTCACCATGCATATTATGCTATTATACTGCACGTGTACTGGCTCATTATTGCGATCCCGGCCGAACAAATGCAACTTCAGCTTTAAGCAGAAGAAATAACCCTGTCCCCTTCTTTTTTTAGGAGATCCATGTCAATATGCCGAATTTCATTCTCACTATTAAGGACCATTGCCATTTCAGCTGTGCGGACTATGCTGTGCGAAAAATAAATCTGCCTTTTATTCATGTGAAGTTTAAATTTCATGAAAAATACGGATTTTCTGAGCAAAATACTGATGGTTTTGCTTTCTGAATACTGAAATGAGTTTGAAAAGTTTGGCAGCACTGTGCATGATCCGTGAAGACGCCCAATACCCGAAGGCCAATATACGACAAACGTATATCGTATTCATTTCCATTTAAATATACAGTTCATGAGAATTCTTTTGACGCTGAGAATACACTTTAAGTCGGAGAATACACAAGTGTGGATTTACTAACGAATTAAATCGGCGCTTCGCGCCTCGCTAATTCGTAAATGACGAATCCCCACTTTAATTATTAAAATAAATGAGACGCGTCGATGTTGAAGGCGCATTCTTGCGTGTCCATGCATACCGGTACGGTACTCGTTGAAACAAAATAGAGATGTTTGTCTTAGGGTGGGGCCGTGTAATCAAATTGCATTTCTGAATGGCGCGGGGTTGCTGTAGATTCGAGTTGCATTATGCCTAAATCAAAATATCGATTCTGCAGTGAATCTAACTGACACACATAACGATAAGCTTCAAATATTTTCAGCCAGCTAAAAATGGGGAAATGGTTATACGAAGTAGGCTATTATGTTTTGTTTTAATAAAATATTAACCACACCGCCTTGATATTTTTGTTTATTGTTACAATTATTGGAGGTAAAATGCCTTTGATATAATGGGCTGTTGTATCGGTTGATGTGCTCTTACAACGAATTTGTTTCAGTGAATATAATTAAATTTGCATATACCGTAAAGTCACCTTTTCGGACCCAAGTCTAGTTCATTCGATGGCATTGTTACATTTGAGTACCGTAACTGACGTCATCAACGTTGGAAAATACCAGCACATTAATTCCGAGTGTTGAGAGAGTATAAAAACAACTGTTAACTACTTTTTATCATTTGAATTCCCGTAAGAGTTTCTTTTTCCATTACTAAGAAATACGAGCGGTTTCGATATATCAAAATGGCCAAAGTGTGCATCGCCATTTTAGTTTCTGCATTTTTATTGAGTCATTTCAGCCTTGGCGAAGCTGGTTTGCCTGTCATCGAAAAACGTCATCGCGATGGTAAGTAAATCATGTCTTTATAATCTCAAGAAAAGTTCCTTGATTTCTAATGCATCTGCGAGTAATTTCAAAGTTCTTAATGGAATGCATGCATGTTTTTTAGATGTTTTGTGTGGAACAAGCTTTCCTCAAAAATGTCACTTGAACACAAACATTCTTTCAAACATTTTCAAACGTTTAAGTTTTGTCCGTTTTGTTTACGAATGTTGATTGTTTTTCACATGGCCTGTGTTTATATTTTATGTACACTAATATTAAGTTTCACCGATGTCCGTTTTGAAATAAAAAGAGGGGGGGGGGTTCTGAAATTATTTTTTGTACATTTGCCCAAAAGTTTACTCCCAAAATGTTTCGCTTTCGAAAACAAATTGCAAGCGGGAGGGGGGGGGGGGGTGGGTAGGGGAACACTTTCTCAACGTTAGTGGCGTCATTTATCCCTTTTTGTTTTGTTCTTACCCGTACACGCAAAATAAGACCTTTACAGGGTTTTGCTTTTCTTTTCTGGTCTGATACGGTACTTTAGGAGTAGGCCCTTACAAGCAAAACAAATAATACATTGGCAACGAGCAGGGGGGGGGGGGGGTTGGACACCCCCCCCCCCCCCGTGGATCCGCCCCTGCTTCACCAAGCACACGATAGACAACCTCAGCCATCGCAACCTCACCGATCAAGAAACTAAGGTCAAACAGATTGTTCGGTCAAAAAGGAAAATTCTTTCATCAAAACAACAAGACACCCCCAGCCATCACCCCCCCCCCCCCCCTCCGCCAAAAGAAATGACCCTCTTTGCGTAGACTCCATAATGTTGCTAAAAGAGTGTTACTAAAATAGGACAAGACATGCTATAGTTCGGATTGAACAATTTAGACATGTGGAAGATTAATTCTTTCAAATTTGTTTTTTTCTTAAAGATGCTGTTTTCGCCTCGGCCGTAACCCAGATGGCTGACATGGGGGTATGTACCATGGGAATAGGCCTGATTGACTTTGGTCTTGATTACAACGGCTATGGCTGCTTCTGTGGCTATGGTGGTGCAGGGACCCCTAAGGACGCAACTGACGAGTAAGTTACAAGAATCAAAATTGAATAAATAAGTTATTCATCGTGGTAAACAACAATGATAACAATTACTTAACTACGGTATAAACTGTCTCACGATGTAGTCAACAATGTGGACCGCGACTTTTCGACTGCACACTGATAGTCTTCATCAGGCATCAGGCTAGTCTTCATCATCCATTCGAAGCAAGACATGGGACAGATGGAACCCCCTCCCCCTTGTGTTGGTCATTGTGTTCCCGGGATCGCATGAATTCCTTTCAGATATCCGGGGGATGTGTTAGGTAACAATGTGTTAGGTAACAATAGTCTGGAGTGTGTAGCAACAAAGGGGGCATCCCTTGGTCCCGTGGTCCCTTGGTCCCGTATTGGGCATATCATCGCCGCCTGATGAAGACGAAAGCCGTGTGCTGTCGAAACGTCGCGGTCCATATCGCTGACTACATCGTGAGACAATAGATAACTATTGCTATTTATTAATTTTTTTTTTTTTTTTTATTTTTTTTCCGTGAAAGTGGAGTTATAAGACTCCATTTATTCATCATACAAAAAATATACACATATATATACACATACAATATTACACCATACTACCACCAGTACTATACTACACTATATATATATATATATGCATATATACAAAATTAAAAAGAAATACAAAGAAAAAACCATAGTATCAACGATTTCGAATATTTCCAACAAAAACAGAACTTGTTTACATTACACGAAACAAATACAAATAATAATGTCATATTCAGAAACAAAATCTTCAAGTGGGACAAAACATAATGAACAAGGAGGCTGGCACAAAATAACTGGTATTCAAGACAAACTTAGAAGACAAAAGTGAGAACATTTCCTTCCAGGACACATAAAGCAGAGTTTTTGGTATAAATTAAACGAAAAGTGTTGTCATCTAATCTAATTCTTTCAAAACGGATGAATTTTTTTAGGTTCGCTTTGAAAACATGCAACATGTGACACTTATCTGTACAATTACTGAGAATAACGTATTTACATCTGGTCTTCCAAATCACTCTGTGAAGGCGCCCAATGAGGAATAAACACAAATTATTGTTAATTCCGGTCCCAAGAATTCTCATCTTGTCAGACAGACAAAAATAGCGGTCATTTGCATACTTCCGTATAATATTCTCAACAAACAACCAGGCATCAATGTGACTAATACAGTTAATAAACAGATGCTCCAAATCTTCACTGTTGGTATTACATAAGGGACAGGTGTCATCGTCCAAAGAGCCAAACCGTTTTAATCTGCTTTTCGTGGGAAGAATCCTGTGCTTTAATTTAAACCAAATATCTTTATCATCAGCATCAAGAAAGTCGCATTTTCCGTGGGTCCAAATGTTGCCCCAGTCCAAGTTGTCTGTCTGAAACAATTTTTCCCAATGATTCTGAGCACTAGGGGGACTGGTATTATCCAAAACCATTCTATCGTAAATAATTTTAACATTTAAACACGATAAAATAACATGTGTGTTGTTCTTGTCTTTAAAGGTGACACTATTTAAAAAGTGGTTTGGAGGCCCTTCACGCACTTCACTGACATAATCATGATTAATATTTCTTACAAGACTCGCTGTGATGCGACCAGCGTTAATAGGCAAAATGTTACATAGGCTCGCTAATCTGGTGAAAGAAATAATCTTCCCATTATCTAAAATTTGCTCCAGAAAAACAATGCCCTGGCCTTTCAGAACCCTACTGTCCATAGAGGTATCGGCCTCGTTAGTAATGACTGTGTTCTTCCAAAGGGGCAACTTACGAGTTTCATTTATACAAGAAAAACAATGGCTGACCTCGACACTATTAGTTCGATTAAATTCACGGATTAAATCTTTACAAAAATGTTTAACACGGGGTATGATGGTCTTAGGATTACATAAGACAAACCATCCAAGGTTGCTATTACCGCTAATGTGCGACAAACAATACTCAATAAGGCATTTCCATTTCCCTGATCCATTGATAAATTTTCTCAGCACATTAATTTTGAGAGCCCTAAGTTTTAATCTAATGTCGACAACACCCATGCCTCCCGTTTTAGCTGGACTACAGATCGTATTACGTTTAATCTTATCTATTTTACCATTCCAAAAGAAGGACCATTTGATTCTCTCCATCTTGTTAATATATTCATCCGGACACTGAAGGACACTGCCAAAATATGACAGTCCAGCACCGATGAAACTATTAATAACAATAGCTTTCCCTTTCAATGTCAAGTCTCTAGTTTTCCACTTATTAAGAACGGCACTCATTTTACCAACTCGGGGGGCCCAATTTCTTTCAATATTGTCATCGTTACCAAAATAAATACCAAGGATTTTGAGGTGATCGTTCACCCAGTGAAAACCTCCGGGGGTGTCTGTACGATTTTTCCATTTTCCTAACCAAAGCCCGTGCGATTTTTCAAAATTGATTTTTGAACCAGATCCTTTACTGTAGATAGTGAAAAATTTTCCTAGGACTTGGAAGTCGTTATTGTTAGAGACAAAAATTGTGGTATCATCCGCGTGTTGGACTATCTTCAACTTGTCACTAATATTATTGGGAAGAGAGAGACCTTGGATTAAATCATTTCTTCTGATGAGGCAAGCTAAACCTTCTGCACATATGGAATACAACAGGGGTGACAGGGGGCAACCCTGTCTGATCCCCCTAGTAACTGTAAACGGCTCAGTGATGAAATTATTAACAATAATGGAACTAAATGGATTACTATATAAAATTTTTATCCAATTAATTAAACTGTGAGGGATTCCCATCTTACTCATAATACTGAACATGTAGTTCCACTCGATCCTGTCAAAGGCTTTTTCTTGATCAATACAAAGAATAGCACTTTCCTTTTCTTCATTGTTTACATAATAAATGGCATCTCTAATGGTAATTAAGTTATCTTGGATGTTTCTCCCGGTAACACCACAAGATTGGTCTTCTCCTATTACAGAGGGCATTATTTTCTTAAGACGATTTGTGATAGCCTTGGAAATTATTTTATAATCGACATTAAGGAGACCAATTGGCCTCCAATTTTTTAAGTTACACCTTTCACCCTTATTTTTGAAAATTAAACGGATGAGAGCAACATTCATGGAACGAGGCAAGCTTCCTCGAATCCTGCACTCATTTAAAACATCTTTAAAATCATTTTTGATGATATGCCAAAAGGTCTTATAGAATTCTGAGGTTAACCCATCGAGACCCGGAGACTTGTCCTTATTCATTTGAATAACGGCTTGGAAAATTTCTTGTTCATCAAAATCTCTATTAAATTCATCAATAACCTCGTTATCAAAAGTAAAGGTATCAACGGTATCTAAAATCTCTTCACACGCCTCATTATCTATTCCGTCACTAGTATACAATTTCTTATAAAAGGAAATCACATGGTTACTAAGAGAATGGGAACTATCAGACTTAATGCCATCATCATCAACAAGGTTATTGATAAGGTTGTCATTAATTCTTTGTTTTTCAAAAGATCGAAAAAAGTTGGAAGCTTTCTCACCCGCCATTTTACCTATATGAGACCTTATTCTGGATTTGTCAAGATCTTCCAACTCGTGTTTTTTTATTTTATGCTCTATTTCGTTGACAATGTGAGGGTTTGGGTTATTTTTGCTTAGTTGTTTAGTAAGATCTTTCTGAAGCCGAATTTTGTAGTTTCTTTCTTTGGTGAATTTTTCTGAATCATATTCTTTTATAATTTGCTTAATTTTGCTCTTTCCATAATCCCACCAAATAAGGAGGTTGTCAAAAAAGGACTTTTTTGTTTGCCAATAATTCCAAAATGTACTAACTCTGTGAACACAAGGATCATCCCGAAGCAAGGTTTTGTTACATATCCACCTTCCAGGACCACGGGTAATGTCACATTTATCAAACCTACAAGAAACAGCATAATGGTCTGATAACCCTGTAGAGCTAACATTGGCTTTGTTAAGGAAAGGATACAACTGATTGGATACCAGAATGTAATCAATTCTACTACTACGCTTGAGCACTCTGTGAAATGAAGTAAAACCCTGATCATGGGGGTATAACTTTCTCCAAACATCAATCATGTTGTGTTCTAAAATGAGATTTTTGAATTCGGAAATACTCTTATCCATGTTAACATTCCGGTCAATTTGACTATTAAAATCACCGGCAACTATCCAGTTATCGCCCTCATGAAGATACTTAGAGAGATTAATAAAGAATTGTTTTCTTTCGTACATTTGATTAGGAGCATAAATACACAACAGACTAATATTAATATTTTTCCACAAAACATCACAAGTAACAATTCTTCCATCTCTGTCTCTGTCGGGATTGGCCAATGTCATTCCACTTCTGCGTGATACCAGGATGGCAACCCCCTTCGAATCACTTTCCCCATGGCAAAAAATGATGTCTCCTCCCCACTGTTTCTTCCATGACAATTCATCGGAAATGATGCTATGAGTTTCCTGGAGGCAAATTAGATCGTATTTTTCTCTAGCCAAGTGATTAAAAAGAATTTCCCTTTTTTTATCGTTTCGAATACCATTGACATTGAGTGTAACTATACTAAGCATGACACAGAGTAGAAGCATATTGGCCATAACGAACAGAGAGAAAAAGACAATACAACACAGTGATATATAACAATTTAAGTCATTCTGCCCCTACCTCGACCCTTACTATTTGCTTGGTCAGGTTGGCCGGCTGGTCTCGGTCTCGTAGGCGTGCCGTCCTCAGACCTCCTTGCCCAACTCTTCCGTTTCTTACGAAGTCGTTGCACTCCTCCTCTCGTGTAGGTGACCCAATCTTCTCCACCTTATGTGTCATCTGCAGTAGCTTGAGAGTCACTCTGTAAGCCGACTTGTGGGGCGGCCTGTGAGGCGGTCTGTGGGGCGGCTTGCGCGGTGGCCTGCGGCGCAACTTTTGTGGCATTCTGTGACGGGGCCTGTGGAGCAGTCAGTGGGATAGCCTGCGGAGCAATCAGTAGACCAGCCTGCGGAGCAATCAGTAGTCCAGCCTGCGGAGCAATCAGTAGGCCAGCCTGTGGTGTGACCATTGGGGCAGTCTGTAGGCTGGCCTGGGGGACAGCCTGCGAGGCTACCCGCGGGGCGACCTGTGGGACACCATGTACGGCATCTTGTGGAGCGGCCTGTGGGGCGGCCTGTGGGGCAGCCTGTGGGGCGGCCTGTGGGGCAGCCTGTGGGGCGGCCTGTGGGGCGGCCTGTGGGGCGGCCTGTGGGGCGGCCTGTGGGGCGGCCTGTGGGGCGGCCTGTGGGGCGGCCTGTGGGGCGGCCTGTGGGGCGGCCTGTGGGGCGGCCTGTGGGGCGGCCTGTGGGGCGGCCTGTGGGGCGGCCTGTGGGGCGGCCTGTGGGGCGGCCTGTGGGGCGGCCTGTGGGGCGGCCTGTGGGGCGGCCTGTGGGGCGGCCTGTGGGGCGGCCTGTGGGGCGGCCTGTGGGGCGGCCTGTGGGGCGGCCTGTGGGGCGGCCTGTGGGGCGGCCTGTGGGGCGGTCAGTAGGCCCGCTTGTGGGGCGACCTGTGATGGCACGTCATGTTGGGCAGCTTGTGAGGCGTCCTTTGGGGCAGTCTGTAGGCCGGCCTGGGGGGCGGCCCGCGGGGCTACCCGCGCAGCGACCGGCGAGGTGACCTGTGAGACATCCTGTGGGACATCCTGGGGGGCATCCTGTGGGGCGACCTGCGGGGCGACCGGTGGGGTATCCTGTGTGGCATCCTGTGGGGCATCCTGCAGGGCATTCTGTAGGGCATTCTGTGATGTCGCCGCATGTGCAGCATCTTGTGGAGCGGCCTTTGGGGCAGCCTGTGGAGCGGTCTGTGAGGCAGCCCGTAGAGCGGCCCGTGGGGCAGCCTGTGGGGCTACCTGTGGTGGTGCGGCCTGTGGGCCAGCTTGTGAGACGTCTGGTGGGGCGACTGGTGGTGCGGTCTGTTGGGCGGCCTGCGATGCTGCTGGAAGGGTGTCTGATGGGACTACTCGCGGGCCGGCCTGTAATGTGACTGCGTCTTCAGTATCCTCGTTCTCCATCTCCCCATTCTCCATCTCCCCATTCTCCATCTCCCCATTCTCCATCTCCCCATTCTCCATCTCCCCATTCTCCATCTCCCCATTCTCCATCTCCCCATTCTCCATCTCCCCATTCTCCGTCTCCCCATTCTCCGTCTCCCCATTCTCCGTCTCCCCATTCTCCGTCTCCCCATTCTCCGTCTCCCCATTCTCCGTCTCCCCATTCTCCGTCTCCCCATTCTCCGTCTCCCCGTTCTCCGTCTCCCCGTTCTCCGTCTCCCCGTTCTCCGTCTCCCCGTTCTCCGTCTCCCCGTTCTCCGTCTCCCCGTTCTCCGTCTCCCCGTTCTCCGTCTCCTCGTTCTCCGTCTCCCCGTTCTCCGTCTCCCCGTTCTCCGTCTCCCCGTTCTCCGTCTCCCCGTTCTCCGTCTCCCCGTTCTCCGTCTCCCCGTTCTCCGTCTCCCCGTTCTCCGTCTCCCCGTTCTCCGTCTCCCCGTTCTCCGTCTCCCCGTTCTCCGTCTCCCCGTTCTCCGTCTCCCCGTTCTCAGTCTCCTCGCTCTCCGTCTCCTCGCTCTCCGTCTCCTCGCTCTCCGTCTCCTCGCTCTCCGTCTCCTCGTTCTCCGTCTCCTCGTTCTCCGTCTCCTCGGTCTCCGTCACCTCGTTCTCCATTAATTCTTCTTCTTCTTCTGATTCTTGTTCCTGGCTTGCATCTTTTCCATCTTCTTCAGTCTGCTTGCGTTTCGCTTCAGCGCCGCTTCCTCCTTCCCTTATTTTCCTCTTTCTTGTGTTGCGTTTCAGGACAGCTTCATCCCAAAAACCAACGATCTTGGCTTTCGCTTTGGTTTCATGGTTCCCTTCTTTGACATCTTGTTTTTGTTCCTGTTTTTCTGCTTTGTCGTCTGTTTGCGGTGCAGGTACGATGATGATCGGCGTGTTGTCTGTCTCCCCTTCCGTGTCGATTCCTCCCGAGGTTTCTAGACCATCAGCTTCTTCTGGGTGAGTATCGTGGTATGATGCTCGATGCTGGTAGCTTCCGCAAACGAAGCATCGCCCTCGGACGGGGCAATCTCTGGCCATATGGTCGGTCTTCTCGCAGATCTTGCATGTTTTGACTTGTCCGCGATACCTCACGGGTAGGGAGAAACCGCCTATTTTCACATAACTCGGTACTGGTCGTAATAGGCTCTTGATTAGGCAGCTTCGCACACCAGTCTCGATGTCTTTGTCAAAATCATGATATTGTCGTCTAACATTGGCAACTGTACCATAGTCAGACAGAACATTGACTACGGCCTGATCACTTAACTCGTATGGCGCCTTGATGTAGATGACCACTGAATTGGTAATGCTGGCTCTCTCACAATACACCAGCATATCTTGCAGCATGCACCAAGCCGTAGTTGGCTATTGTCTCGCAATGCCTCTCATTGTCGAATGAGACATTGTACCACTTATTCTCTAACTCCGCAATGCACTTTATTGTTGCCACCGTGTTAATCTCCTTCTGCACTGCTTTGTATACCTCCTGAGGCGTGACGGCTGTGTGCAGACCTCTTGTATTAAATTTCACTGTGTTGGGTCTTCTCAACCCGCTGCCTCTTGTACCATACATGGTGGAGTCCAAGATGGCGGCCTCAACCAAGGCAAAAATTACCTTGGAGGGCCGGCATCGGTCTCAGTGGACACTAAAAAACCACAATTTCTCTAGTTTGCTCACCAACAGACTTGTAGAAAAGGGTAGCAATCACTTGCACGAACAGAAAAACTGGCAATGCTGAAGATTTCCTCTAAAATTGAGCGAAATTGAGGAGCACGATGTGGAACACGTCTTGCGCCCTCGAACGCATTTATTTATTTATTTATTTATTTGTTTATTTCAAACCATCTTTAATGAGGGTAACCCATCCAGCATCAGCTGATCATTTGGGGCCCTCATATTAAAAAGAGAAATATATCAAGACAAAAATACCAGGACAAGACTGTTCTGCAGGTAGGTGCCAATTAGTGAGATCATAGGTTGACTATTTTTTTGAGAATATAGGGGAATTTATATTTTATTTTATTCTATTTTATTTTATTTTATTTTATTTTATTTATTTATTTCTTCTTTACACTGGGTAGCCCATTCAGTGGTAAGCACTTTCCCCATGGGTCCTAGTAAATACAATATCTTTGAATTTTTGGTACAAGGGTAGTTTCAGTTGGAGAGGGGTTTAACCAGTTGCGAAAAGGAGACCGATTTTCATAAAAGTCTGATTTTCATATGACCCCCGTCATCCGTATTCAATGGTGAACACATCATAAAGGACACGTTAATTTTACACGAGAAATATATACCCTCATCGTGATTCCTCATACGTCATGAGTGAATAAAAGCGTGAACCTTTCAGAGAAACATCCAAGGGGCAAGGTTTTATGACCATTAAAAAAAATGGTTTTGAATATAAACGTTATATTTTTATGGATGTCGTGAAACAAACAACCGGAAGAAGGTCACTTAATGTGTGGGTATAGAAAGCAATAGGCAAAGATGAAATCGGTTCGCATTTTGTTCAAAGATACTAGCCCATACAACATTTGCTTACAGTAATTTTCAGAAATAACTGGATTTGGGGGTTAGTATTTTACAGCGTGCTAATACTGTAACATTGACATGTTTAAAGTTTTGTTATACCCAGCACGATATGGGGCAGAGGGGTACCCCCCCCCCCCCTTTTTTTGTCCCTATACCCTATACACTCTCCAGACTATTGTTACCTAACACATCCCCCCTAGACCTCTGAAAAGAATTCCGAAAATTCCGGGAACACAATGACCAACACAAAAGAGGGGGGGTTTCCTCTGCCCCATATCGCGCATCATATGCTACTTTAGACAAAACGGAGTCAGGGAATGATCAGGTCCACTTTTCTTGAAAACGACAGCACACCAGGTGCCATGATTTCACAGGATGCTTGAGTCTGCTATTTACTTAGAGTCTAGTACGGTATTTCGTAATAATTCAGTAGTTTTGCTTTTTGATGTTTGCAAATGTTGTACACTACCTTTAATACGACATGATTGTAATAATGATGGAGGTATGAGCAGAGTGCTCCAAACTTTTAAAGTGCATTTTCTATGCACTTTAAAAGCTAAGTGACTGTCCGTGGTCAATTTTTTGGCGATTTATTGGCGATTGATCATTTTTCGGTTTTTCGTGGACAACAATTTTACGGAGCGATAATAACTGGCACACGTCTTGGAGTTATGAATTATCCAATCTAGACTTATCAACATTTTAGAGTATACTGTTTTTAAGACACCCTTAACGGTTTCGGTAACGTATAAAGAGTTCCAATGACGTCACGCTGTGTTGCATTCATGAAGTCAGCTGCGAACAATAACAGCGCGTTGTGATATCACGGCATGCATCAGTACATACGAGTTGAGATTTGTTTATGCAAATCGCCCATGTTAAGCCCAATGGCACTCGAGGTGTGGGCTACAGAGGAAAGTGTGGAAGAACCAGCCCCTCACATTGAAACAAGACAAGATAATCTGATCTCATCACAGTATGAATAGGGTCGGGATGGGTAACTAGTTCACTGCAAGGCATTAATAATGCCTCTACCCATATTAAGCGTAGAAATGCTATAGCCCAGGGCTGGGCTCGAACCCACAACCTGCAGAATTACCCCGAATTCAATATTGTCAATGCTCCAAACCACTAAGCCACGGCACTTCCACAATGTTAATTAATGCCTTTTTTGTCCAGAAAAACCCATGACTACATTTTTCAACATTTAGAGCAAGATATGGGACACAGGAAACCCCAACCCCCCTCTTTTGTGTTGGTCATTGTGTTTTCAGTATGTCTGGAATTGTTTCAGATATCCGGAGGTGTGTGTGGTAGCTAGGTAACAATAATCTGGAGCGTGTAAAGGGTATAGACACAATGAGGGGGTAATTCATTGGTCCCACACTGTTATTACGGTTGTGTAAAATCTTACACAAGTTGTGTACAATTTTACAAAACCGTTGTTTACTATATGAACCTAGCAACTGTTGTGTAAACAGTTTACACAACCCTAGTTGTGTAATTTGTAAACAACAGTTGTGTAGTATTTCTACACAATAATGTGTAAAATTCATTTACCCAATTAGTTGTGTAAATGGTTTACACAGCAATTGGTTATTTTTTAAAGAAAAAACGGTACAAAACCTTTAAAATTACAGTAAATAATAAACAGTAAATTCACGGGGTTTTTTTTACAGGGTGGGTTGCTATTAATTAACAGAAATGAATGAAGTATGAACCAGACTAAACGGAAGTAACTTATTATATATTACTATGGTAGAGTGTATAATGCTACGATAATCTACTAAAGACTACAAAGTGAATGATGTTGTGCTTTAGCTTTTTATTCAGCGTATCCCCCATAATAAAGTCATGGCTACCCATGAACAATTTCAATATTTGAATATTAATTAAAGGAGATGTCATCAAATTCTTCACCTATGTTTGTAAAAAAAATCAAAATTCTATTGTGGAATTGTTTGAATAAAACATATTATGGTCAAGAAAGTGTATTTTTTGACTAAACACGACAATTTAACTTGAATTTTGTGAATACAAATTTTCTCATTTCTGATTGGTCGTACTTCTTGATTAGTTTATTTCTTATCACGTGCTTCAAAGTCTACACAACAGTTGTTTAAATTCAGTTTTAGTGTTAATATCGATTTATATGCATTTACACAACCTAGCATTAACACAACTTGGATATGATCACACAACCTTGTTCAATAATTACACATAGTTGTTTAAAATATTTTCTACACAGCGGTTTTTTTTACACAGGAGAACAACAGTGCATATCTTGATGGGTATCATTTCAAACTTTTATAGGAGACAACAATGTTTTCCCTTTGGCCCTTATAAGAAGAAACCTGCATCTACGACTTTATAATCGGTTCACGTGTCCCCACTGGGCAAGCGCGGATAAGCATGGTGTGACGTCATCAAATTAACACCATGTGGTATCTCTATTGGGCGAATTAATTTCACACCACAGTTTTTACAGTGTTCGATTCAAAAACGTAAATTCAAATGATCAGAATAATCACTTAGGCCATAATGCAGTGTTTATTATTAGATGTTACTACTATACTTGAATATTTCCGTTTCTTTGCAGTTGTTGTTACGACCATGACCAGTGCTATACGCAAAGTCCGTGTTTGTCATCGGCTTTAACCTACACAATCCCGTACAAGAAAAGCATGCAGTCATGCGGAACCGATGCTGCAACAATAACCTGTAGTAAGCTGCTGTGTTTGTTCGTCATTTTAGGTCTATGGAGTATGGTTGTGTATAATAATGTACAGGTTCTGCCCCCTCTAGAAAAAAAACCTGGCGACGCCCATGCTTGCTGGTATTTTGTTTGAATGTTTTTATGTTACATGTCCTGTTGTTTGTCTTTTCTGTGTTTTGAATGTTATTTTCTGAACGGATTAATGGTTTTTACGTTTTAATGTTTTTACTTTTGCAAGTACATGTATGTATATATTTGTAATTTTTTTACTTTTTGGAGGGGGATTTTGACTTCTATAACTTTGTGTTTTTTTAATCAAAATGTTTATTCTTGCCTGTTGTTTGAATTTAAATTGGGTCAGACGCATCTTTGATTATAGGCTATAATACTTTTCTTTCCTTCGTTCTCTATAGAGAAGGCGTCTGACTATCCTTGGTACTATTTGGGTGAGGACTGCGCTGAATTCATCTGTAACTGCGACAAAGATCTTGCTTTCTGCTTGAAGAGCACCAGGTCTTCCTACAACGAGGCATATCGCAACTGGAGTAATTCCAAGTGTTAGATGGTCAAGCCATTCAGCCAAACGTTTAAGCAATTGGCATCTAGCTGGCAATTCATTTTGAATAAACATAGGAAGACGCCTTGGCTCGGTGGAGATATTGGTTTCATTTTAGTACCAGAGAAAACAAAAAATCTTATTTAAGGTTTTCAAATGCACTTCTAGTTTGAAACAAACAGAAATAAAATATTCCTTCCAACTAATTGGATTTCAAATGATTATATACTAAAGCCAACAAGTATTTTTTCAAAGTGAACAAAGAAACTGGCAGGAGCGGGATTCGAACCTGCGACCTCCGGGTTACCGTGCCGGCGCTCTACCAATTGAGCTATCTTGCCCTATGTTGGGGGTCTCCCAAATTGTCAGTATCTTTGTTCGGGTGGGCGCTAGTTTAAAGTATCCTATAACATCCTTATTAGAATCACATTATCTTAAAATATCTTGAACTTTTAAACTGTTTTAATTTCAAAAACATTCATCGAGAGTCTGCTAACCGTAGGCCAGTATTCTGAAAACCCAGCGCAATCTATTGATCGACTTTCTCTTTCTTTTGGAAAAAAAATCAAGACTTTTACATGACTTTTACACGGAAATTGTGACTTTTACATGAGAAATTTAGAGCGTGCTCTTTTGAACAACACATTCCAGTCAAACAAACTGCATATGGAAACCTTTCGTGCCAAAAGGACCCCATAAAAATGCACAGTTCAAGCTGTACTACACAAACGACCTTGAAATCCCCTGGCTCTGTGGAGAACTATTTCGCACAGGTTGGACTAGTCCATTATTGACAACAGGGAGTTACCTGCATTGAATGGTATTATTTTGTACAGCGCGCCCAGAAGCGTGCACTTCATAACGCACGTGAAAAGACCAGTCATTGCTAGCCGAGCCACGAGTAACGCCAAGTTTGGATGGGTATTTCTTTTGTTAAAAAGATGGGCGAGTGTTTTCCTGAACCAATCAAAATGATTCTTGCATGATTAGTTGAGCAAAGGCTTGCTGAAGATACACTCTTTGGAACTAAGCCGCATGATGGCGCTATTTAATGTTATGACGAGTTGAAGTCGGGAGTTACGTACAAAAATAGGATTTCACACAGAAACCGAGCCCGATTTTGACGAAAAGTGATATTTATCATGAAATTGGCGAGCCTAAATGATGAGAAATGTCATTCTATTGGATATTTTCTGAAAGTATAGTATCTAGCTTTGTTATCCTCCCAGAACTAAGAGATAATATGAAAAATATTCCTACAATGACGAAAGATGAACAAAAACACACTTTTTTCCAGCAGTTTGCCATTGGGATATAGCGTGAAGGAAACTCTCGCAGGCTTAGTTCCCCAAAGGTTTCCATATGTTTGAAAAAAGTAAACAAAAATCGAAATCATTATATACTTTGCAATATGCGATAATGATTGTGAGGCACAAAAATGTATGGTAAAAGCTTAAGTTTAACAAGACTAAAGTTTCAGATACGATTTGAAGCTTTGCATGGTGGGTGCGATATGAGAGAGACTGGGATTGCGGGTAACACCATGTGAAATAAATCTCTTCTAGGAAGAAGTGTGGTTCTGAAAAGAACCGGGGTGAGTGTGTAACTCCATTAAACTAACGTTTTATGGGCAACATTTCACAAAACAGGGATATACAAAAATCCTTCTAAAAAACACAATGGGTGGACAGTAAAGTGTGCATATACTAAACTGTTGTTTGGTGGTTGTTTATCTTGAACAACATATATTGCCGCATTATTAAAGGATTTAGATTAAAAATAACGTAGCAGAAATTGTTGGCGTAATTTAAAATATAGCTGGGTAAACACCTTGATTGGTACGATTAAAACAAGCACAAGTTACAGCATGACTACTGTGGATATTTTTACGCATGCTTTGATGTCGCTATAGGAAACGTGGCGAGTACCTGTTAGCATCACCCATTTTTTAGTCTCCCCCACCCACCCACCCACCCCACCGCCTCCCTCCGGCAAAAACATGAGAAATTGAAGCCAAAATGTAAAAATCATCAATGATATAGTTTTCTCGATTTGCTCCGAATATACATGCCCCGAATAATTGTCAACAATCATGTTTGAATTTTTGAAATGTCCCGACTGAGGCACGAAATTAAAGAATAAGGAACTGCCTCGGGGTATAAAAGAAATGACGCCATTTGGGAAAATACGCACCAGGAAACATTGACATAATACGTGAAATCTAAATCCAAAGCTGTGGGAAATCCCCGTCATTTTCCGTCTCTGGTCAAAGAGCTCCTCACATGACTGGTTTTTGTATTGATGTGTAAACAGCTACACACAAACAGCGTACAAACACACGTCATCGGTATACCCAGCCGCATGCCTATGTATATAGTTGCCGCCATTGTTAAACCTCAGTACATCATAACGCACGGAAAGTTTCCCTTCAGTTGTGACTTTGTAGGCCTACTTCGTTCTGAAGTGAGTTATTTTATTTCTTTCATTTAAAATATTAAACAGCTTCTCTAGGTAGTAAATGACTGTAAGGGCATTCTCTTCCCGATAGTGCTAAACTTGGCCCTCCCGATTCCTCACCACATCGATGCTGTGTGTTCAGCCATCTTTTCCTACCTCCGTGGTATAATGAGACAAACCTTTGCTTTGTAGACAGAATGCATGCTAATGGTGGTTCCTGTGGAACATGATTTCTTTTTTAAATAGTTAATGTAATATTATGAGACGCTCATCATGGCAATCCCAAGTTTGTTTTAGCGCTTCAAAAGATTTTTAGGCCTATAGGCCTATGTCGGGGCCTAAACATGTAGGCCTAGGCCTACATGCACGGCACGTTCACTGTCATATCACCCGTGTATGTATTATGTTATGGAGGAATTAGCATTCGGTGTTGATGAAATCACTAAACGAGTTTTCCCGCCTTTTTTAACCAAAAATAAAGCTGTGATGGCAACGTCGAAGCCCAACCAGCCCGTGGAAACAACTTACTCTGAGTATCTTCATGACGACACAGAGGAAGACCATGATGGATCGGACCCATCACTGTCGCATCATGCAAACCTCTATGCGGACTTGCAAACTTTGACCGAAAAGTTGGAGACCTTAGAGCGAAATGAAACATCTACAAAGCTGGAGATTAGGGACATGAAGATGCGAGTAGACACTTTGCAGGAGGAGGTTAGAAAAGATAAAGAGAGACTCGTGACCGCTGAGACGAGGCAGGGGGAGGCCGAATCCTTCGCCGTCGTCATGGCAACAGAAAGAGCGCACATTGCACTGGAACGAAATGAAGTGATTCGAGACAAATCGGTACTGGAGGAGCGTCTTCGACAGGTTCACATTGCCTGCCAGAGGGCTGAAGGAGAAAGAGATAAAATGGAGAAAGATTACCAGGCTAAAATTAGTGTGCTAAAACGCACTCATAACAGACAAAACAACACCTTACAGCTGTGGGAAAGGGAGATAAAGAAACTGAATGAAGAAAATGCAGAATTGAAGAAAGAAAACAACTTCTTAACAGAAACATTCTTTGAAGTAAATCCGAGCCCACAAGACCGCCAACGACTGAAATGTTTCTCCTGTCGACAGAGTTATTCGGTAGAAACTTACACTGACAATGAATGCGCCTTTCATCCTTTACCGCCCGTTCGACCTTCAGTCTGGCATCGGTGGAAGTATGGACATCTGGATAAATACCTCAATTCTGAACACCGTCAATACGAGTATTGGTCATGCTGCAACACGCTCTCTGCGAAGGGTCGGCGACCAGACGGTTGTCGAAAAGGCCCACATCACCAGAGATGGGAGATGGACGTCATGATGAAACGAATCATGTTATCTCGAGACATCTTAGATGAAACAGATGGGCAGGAAGAACCTAAGATCTTGTAAGTTGTGTTTTGACCATGCGCACAGAATCAGACCCAGGAATCGAGGTAAAATTCGTGCGAAACAGTCCTACATGTCTGACTTCGTTAGATAGTTATTATGAAGTTAATTAAAGGGAATTTGATGAGATGGGATAATCATTATTAAATTCCTATCCAAATTCTTGATATGGAAATTCCTTGCAAGACCTGTCATTCTTCACTACTGGTCTGAATGAGTTTCAACAACATTTCAGGCAAATAATATTTTCATTTGTTTGTTCTCTTTGAATAAGAAGAAATGAAACTAGAGGCATATTGTGTTTGTGGACAAACACATGGCTGTTTCGGTGACGTCATCACGACGTCACATTTTTCACATTTATATGTAGGTATCTATGACCTATTAAACAAACCTATTACAAACAGAATTTCGAAATTAGCATGATGAGATATGACTTAAAGGTTCAAAACCTTAAAAATTACTATAAAATTGTATGACATCATCATGACGTCACGAACATCATGAACACACACTTAATCGGGCTTGTACTTCTGTAGATATATGGATTCAAATAATGCCCCTTTAAGATGACGTCGCGTGACATGTGATGAAGTCATCATAATGGCATGTCAAATTTCATCTATAAAGCCGCAGACCTACCTAGATATTAAATTTCAACTTAATCGAGCTTGTACTTTTGTAGATATATGGCTTCAAAAACTGCACTTTTAAGATGACGTCACGTGACATGTGATGACGTTATCATAATGCCATGTCAATTTTCATTTAAAACCTACTGGGCTACCTAGATATTACTTTTCAACTTAATTGAATTTGTACTTTTGTAGATATATGGCTTCAAAAACTGCACCTTTAAGATGACGTCACGTGACATGTGATGACGTCATCATAACGCTATGTCAATTTTCATCTATAAAGCTGCAGACCTACCTAGATATTAAATTTCAACTTAATCGAGCTTGTACTTTTGTAGATATATGGCTTCAAAAACTGCACTTTTAAGATGACGTCACGTGACATGTGATGACGTTATCATAATGCCATGTCAATTTTCATTTAAAACCTACTGGGCTACCTAGATATTACTTTTCAACTTAATTGAATTTGTACTTTTGTAGATATATGGCTTCAAAAACTGCACCTTTAAGATGACGTCACGTGACATGTGATGACGTCATCATAACGCTATGTCAATTTTCATCTATAAAGCTGCAGACCTACCTAGATATAAAATTTCAACTTAATCGAGCTTGTACTTTTGTAGATATATGGCTTCAAAAACTGCACTTTTAAGATGACGTCACGTGACATGTGATGACGTTATCATAATGCCATGTCAATTTTCATTTAAAACCTACTGGGCTACTTAGATATTACTTTTCAACTTAATTGAATTTGTACTTTTGTAGATATATGGCTTCAAAAACTGCACCTTTAAGATGACGTCACGTGACATGATGACGTCATCACAATGTCATGTCAATTTTCATTTATAAACCTGCTGGCCTACCTAGATATGACATTTTAACTTAATCGAACTTGTACTTTTGTAGATATATGGCTTCAAAAACTGCCCCTTTAAAATGACGTCATGTGACATGTGATGACGTCATCATAATGTCATGTCAATTTTCATTTATAAACCTGCTGGCCTACCTAGATATTACATTTTAACTTAATCGGACTTGTACTTTTGTTTATATATGGCTTCAAAAACTGCACCTTTAAGATGACGTCACGTGACATGTGATGACGTCATCATAATGTCATGTAAAGTTTCATTTATAAACCTGCTGGCCTACCTAGATATTACATTTTAACTTAATCGAATTTGTACTTTTGTAGATATATGGCTTCAAAAACTGCCCCTTTAAAATGACGTCATGTGACATGTGATGACGTCATCATAATGGCAAATACATTTTCATCTATAAACCTACTGAGCTACCTAGATATTACTTTTCAACTTAATCGGACTTGTACTTTTGTTTATATATGGCTTCAAAAACTCCCCTTTAAGATGACGTCACGTGACATGTGATGACGTCATCATGACGTAAAAGTTCGGCACACATTGTAAGCAGTTGGTGTAAGTGTCTGCCAAGTTTTAAAATAGCCAAAGTGGCCGGTAAGAAAGAAAACGTTTACAAATGCTATGGGCAATAGTCTAGAGACTTGAAAAAAAGACTAGAAATCAACCCCTTTTATAAACAGCATGCACTTTGAAGCCATGGTTATGTGCCCTTCCCAGAATTCCTTTGTGTTATATTGAATTTGGTCTACATTTTCAAATGGCTGTTATTTCTTACTTGAGTGAGCCACGATCATGAAATTTTAGAATTAGGTAGAGAAAAATTAAATGTATACATTTTTGCAATCGGACCGACCCTTACATGCGTTTAAAAAACACATTTTTAATGACGTCATCATGACGTCACACAATGTTTGCCTTTTAGGGCATATCTTTGAGGCATACCAAAGCTATAACAAAAATAATTTTGAAAATATCTTGTTTTGTTCGCTAGATAAAAAAAAAAATCTTAACGAAAACAAGGGCTGTTCCGGAAAACTTCCGAAACAGCCAATTACAACAGCCGAATATTATTACGATATGGTATGTTATTGTAAAACCCAAAACTAGAACCACATGCTTATTATTATGTAAACAATTTTTTTAAGAAATCTTGTTCATCAAAATTACGTTATTGTCATGGAAATACCAAGATTCGTCGGACGCCCTACGATGAAATGAAATGAAACGTTGTTTGTTGGCTTGGCTTGGCTTGGCTTGGCTTGGCTTGGCTTGGCTTGGCTTGGCTTGGCTTGGCTTGGCTTGGCTTGGCTTGGCTTGGCTTGGCTTGGCTTGGCTTGGCTTGGCTTGGCTTATTGGCTTTGTTGGTCACGTTGTACTGTGCCTCGTACAACTTTGCTAGGTTCCCATAATTGAGTTGTTTGGGGAGGGATTGTGGGATAAAACTAACGAGGTGCTGTTTTTTATGGTTTATTTACTTAAGATGCGTTGGAGAAAAGCTAATTTTGTCACTGGTGTTATTGAAATGAAGGGATGAAGTAATCCTATTATCTACAAGTTTGGGGGCGTGGTGATGCCTACTCCTTCCATTTCAAAGCTCATCGATAGCAACTCTTTTGGGGAGAGTGTAAATACAGGGTGGCCTAAAAAAAAAGCCGGAACGGCATACTTTTACTACCTTTACAGTCAAACCACCTGTACCGATGGATGGGGAATCTTTCTATAAGAAAAATGATACCGAGCCCTCCCCTCCCGATTCGGTCGAGTAGTTTTTGCTCCAGAGCCTATTTTGGTGAAGCAAAGTCGGGTCACTTGGCCATTTGTTCCATGCAGAAAAGAGCATGATGATAGCATACTTGTTATACCTCGGGACCAAATGACCCCCCGACTTTGTTTCACAAAATAGGTTCGACAACAAACTACAGGACCGAATCGGGATATCATTTTTCTTTTAACAAAATTACCCATGCATTGGTATAGGCTGTTTGAGACTTAGGGTAGCGGAAGTATGCCGTTCCGTTTTTTGGGGGCCACCATGTGTAACTGATTATTGTAATATATACCAAACAGTAAACTTAACTGGAAAATATACTGTAAATGTAAAAGGGCGTATTCTCACCCAAAAGTATTATGGAATAAATTTAATGATTTATTAATTTAAATGATTACAAACACTGACTCGTGAGACTCTAAATTACCACGCTGGCGAGGGATTCGTAAGCAAAGCAAATTGGCATGTTTAAATTATTGAATTAAGATTTTTTTTTTTCGCTATTAAACAACCTTCACGACCTCCAGTAAGAGAGCCTGGCAGTTGGTAGATTATGACAGAGCCTACCACTGGCCAACATTGAAGCCGCGGATACGTACGGACTCGGCTGAGTCTTGTTTCGGGACCACTCCGAAAGAGGGTGGGGTACTGATTTCACCGACATTGCTTTTGACCTTCCTATTGTTTGTAAACATTGAGCGCCATTGTAAATGGGCTGCCACAACTACATAAATAGAAGCCGTGGTTGGCAACATATTTTTTTTCTTCTAAAAACTTCTTCTTCACATCCTCATTACATTTGATAAATTTACCACGAGCAGTGTCGCACCCAGGAGATCACTTATTTCTTTTTTGAATGTTGCCCCAGATTTTTTGGAACCGGGGGGGGGGGGTGATGGACTCTTTTGACGTTGGTGGCGCCATCTACCCCCATTATACTTCTACATCCCTTATACTACTCGGAAATAGGCCACTTACATATCACCGCGGTCAATTCCTTGGACAAAAAAATATATTTATATAAAAATGGCAACCTCTTGGGGGGGGGGCTCAAGCCCCCGAGCCCCCCCCCCCCCCCCCCCCCTTGGGTGCGCCACTGACCACGAGAGTGGGCCCTACTAAATGGGCACAGAGTCAAGGGATCGTCGTTGAAAATGTATGCTCTGCCGATCAGGACCATGCACTACGTGTACAGGTGGTCTTCTCTGAAGGGGGTTAATTATGCGTCCTTTGTTATAAGTAGGTAACTGCATGCGCCGATTTCAAGATCTGGAAACTTTACAAAAAATATAATGGTTTCACATAAACACCTCAACAAAAGTAAGTTCCCCCGTAAATGAATCTTTATATTAAGATCTAAACAGGATTTTTATTAACCTTGGTGGAGATCATCAGTGGGACACATGAAACAAATACTGAAACTGACTAGCCATACCTACTGTTATGCATGAATGAGCAGAGTGTAAAAGAGATATTGATACACTTCAAAAATTGCAAAATGTTTCCCACAGTACAAATTTTATTTAGGACACAAACTCTACAGAAATTGGTTCAATCTGCCGTTCTTCTTCTGAGCGCAAGATTGACTGCAAGACGATCATCCGCTGCAGGTTGTGACTTTCAAGTTGGGTCAGCCGGTTCTTGGCAACTCTTAGGCTGCTCCGGTTTCGAACTTATCACGCAATTTTATTATTGCATTTGGACTTATACGCTCCTTCTACGGGCAACTTGCTTTACTGGCGTATGAGCTTCCAGGAGGCCTATTGCAATTGAACTCTCTTGGATCGACAGGCGGGACATTCTTTTGCTATAAACACAGAGCTAGAACTGTCCTTTGGCACTGGTAAAGTCAAACTGACTGTTGAATTATGCCTACACTGGACACATACCATTCTGCAATTTTTGATGTGTGTCAATTTCACCTTTACACTCTGCTCATTCATGCATAACAGTAGGTATGGGCTAGTCAGTTTCAGCATTTGTTCCATGGATCCCACAGTTGATCTCCACCAAGGTTAACCCCTTGAGTACAGTATTTTACGTGAGACGTCGGGGTGCCGCGGCGGCTCTGGCAGCCAAGCGAACCGCTACAATGTGTTTGTGCAGTCAAACGTAACATATACACAATAATCCAACAATGGATTGAAACTGCACAAACAGCGGCCAATGGCGTCATCCGGCCTGGGGCCAATTTCATTTTTAAAAATGTGCTTAGCATACAAATGCTTCCTTGATAAAAACTGGATTACCAACCAGATTTCCATGTGTGGAATATTGTTTTTGACTGGCATTCAGCTGTTGTTTGCTTAGCATGTAAATTACATGGAATTTTGGCTGGGTAACCTGTTTTTACTAATAAGCAAGACATTTTCATGCTAAGCAAATTGTTGTGCTTAACAGCTCTATGAAATTGGCCCCTGCTGGCACTGTTTAATCCAACAATGGATTGAAACTGCACAAATGGCGGCCAATTGCGTCATCCGGCCTGGTGGCACTGTTTGTTTGCGCATATTTGCGTCATCTGTATGCAAGGGGTAATACAAATCCCGTGTACATCTTACTAAGGAAATAAAGATTCATTTGGGGGAACTTACTTTTGTTGAGGTGTTTAGAACACTGACGTGGAGCGAGAATGGAGTCATTGATGTGTATGCGGGGGAGCGTGTTGTTTGTGTCGTGGTGGGAGAGGTTCTATATGTTATCCTTGCTACTTTGTTTTTTCATCCATAAATTAAGACTTCGGCGGCAATATTACACCCCTCCTTCATAATTCTATTTCTAAAATGGCACGAGGGATTTCGGGCACGGTACGCAGGATTTTCGATGGGGCGAGAAGGGGGCGGGACGGGTGTCAACATTTTAATTTTCCGGCGGGACCAAATTTTAAAATGTTCGTAAACAGTGACCCTGAGTTGTTTTAATCCAGCAAAACATTTCAAAACGCGTGGCGGGGGGGGGGGGGGGGGGGGTGTTCCAGTTTTTCAGTCAATAACCTTCACATACACGTCCAACAGATGATGGAGCGCCCTCTTTGATCGATTCTAAAGAGAGAAATAAATAGAAAATAATGGGCGATTGAATTGATATAGCGCCCCCATTTCGTTATTGACACATTTTTAAGCTGACAGCTCCATATGGTGTCGTCCTCTGAAATGTGTACAAAATTGTTAATAACTCTCTTGAGGCCATCCCCCGAGTTGGGGGAGCGGAGTGGGCAAAATGTACAATCAATAGGATGTGTGACTGGGGCCGGTATGCATGGTGCATTCTGGCTATAGTCATGCCTACGACGAAGGGATTTTCGCGGAATAATTTTTCTAATGTCGTCCAGAAAGGAAATAGGGCCCCCCCCCCCCCCCCCCCCCCCCCTAACCCCCAACCAGCGATCCAGGATTTTTGGCAGGGGTGGGTTTTTTTCCGTACATTTTGCCCATAAAGTTGACCCCCAACACTTTCGCTGACCTGCTACATTTTACAAGGTGTGTGTGTGTGTGTGTGGGGGGGGGGGGGGGGGGGTACTCTTCTCAACGCTACTCTTGGTGGCGCTATTTAACATCGTAGTTTTTGTTCTTACAAGTACATGCAAAATAAGGCCCATATAGGGATTGTGGATTTCTGAGTTGCAACTGCAGGCGTAAAAACAAAACAAAACAAAACAAAACAAAATGGCAAAGAGCGGGGGTTCGAACCCCCTTCCCCTGCACGATGTAATAAGATGCATTGATAATTAAATCACCGACGTGAAATCCATTTCTCTAAATAACTAAAGGACTATCCTTACATTCCATAATTGATTAGAAGCGTGGTGGTGGAGTATACCATGTACCAGGTGGAAGTTGATGTGATATCCCCACAGCCCAAAATTGGTGTATCCAGGTTTTAGATGTAGGAGAGAAATTGCAATACAAAAAAATATTTTGAAAGTGAGCTCATCTTTTATTTTGTTATTTATTTATTTATTTTTGTGGTTTTCTTTGGGGGGGGGGGGCTATACAAATATTTGTAAAAAGCGGAGTGTTTTAACACCAGTTGTAAAAAGGTGGCGCCTTAGTTTTCGGCAAAGTTTCGTCGGGTGGGCATGCCCCCCCCCCCCCCCCCCGGCCCACTACCCCACTGGATATAAAAACAAAATTCAATTCAATCAACTGAAGTCTCTTCGTTGCGCAAACGTAACTGAACGGTGCAGTATGTTTGTCATTGATAATCACTTTGGCTTCTAATTCATTCACAGCAAATGACACCAGGTCTAAACAGGAAAAATACAAACAACTGAAATTTCACTTCCGGAATTGTATTTTAATTCCTCTCAATAAATAAAATAATTTTATATCTTATTACAATACGATATTTTGAAAAATGAGACATTACGGGTTGCGATATAAATGTTCCTAAATCAAGATACAAAAATAACACATTACCGTGGCCTTAGTTACTTGCCAATAATTCATAACATTACAATTCACAGATACATTGTATTTAAGACAAATACTCAAGTACAAAATAAGCAGAACTGAAATAACTAATAATATATAGTCACATACTGTAGAGCTCAAAACATGCAGGAACAGAACGCAAGGAATGTCTCAAAATGAGGAAAATTATGAAACGTCAGTTTCAAGTTTAAACTGAATATTTCTCCTTTAAATCTTTGGAAAGGTGCAGTTTCAAATTGTGGCATTTCTTGCTATTATGTTTGATGTATAATATCCAAAATGAATTATTTCTGTGAAGTGCCAATAAGGAAGGACATTTAGTACATATGATTTCATTTTAGTCTTCTGGTTTGAGGTGCTCTCCATGACTAAAATCAATTGCGAAATCGCTCTCCTCGGCATTAAAACTGGCTTCTGTCCATATCTATTCCAAAGTCGCAGTTTTTTAATTTTATTAAGAGACGAAAGTTCTGCTTTTGTTCAATTTTAATTTTACAAATGTCAGTAAAACATTGGTCTTAAGTGTATACGCTGGTCCAACCAGGGTGTGATGGTTTACTAGACAATACAGAAAACAAACATACGGCGCCGTTATGAAACAAGCCGCTGTAACACCAAAAAGAATGAGCCTCCGAACGTTTCTCGAATAAAATTCTTGACATTCGTTTTTGGTTCGAGGTGGGTTCGAGGAGCGTTCGTCATGTTCTAGGAAGGTTTGGCCAGTTCGTGCTCATTCGGAATGACATTCGGCGAGGCCGAGAATTATTTTGCGCAGGTTCAAAATATCTTTTTTGGACCTCCCGAATGAGACAAATTGCCCCATTCGGGAAGCGTTCGAGCTGTATTCTAAGAAGACACGGCCTGTTCGGAAAGGGTTCGGAAAGCGTTCTAGACATACTAGGAGCATTCCAGGAGGAAGTTGGGTTCAGTATCGTTTCCGAACAGCCCGAACATAGCTCGAACATCGCGAATGGTTTCAGTATTTACCGAGAATTGATAACGAATGCAGGGTCCCATTATAACTGTGCCACCTCCAGCTCGCACGCAGCCCGAACACAGGCAGAACGTAGATCGAATTGGCCGAACGCTTGTCGCACGCTTTCCGATTCCTTACCGAGTGACCCGAACATCACGAACGTACCTCGAACAGAGCTCAAACATAACGAACGCAGCTCGAATCCATTTCAAACGTCCGCCGTTTCCTGATATAAAGCCATGGATTCGACGATGATTAAGCGTTCGGAAAGCAAACGGAAAGGAAACTGGCTATTCGAGAAGCGTCCGACCTATTCGGAGAGCGTTCGGAAAGGAATCGGAAAGCGTTCCATTTGAATTCGGTGTGATATTTAACCAAACGAGCCGTTCGGAAAGCATTCGGAAAGCATTCGAGGATGATGCTAGGAGCATGCGGAAAGCATTTGCCTCCCCTCGTTATTCGGGCTATTCTGAACCAAGTAAAAATATTATATTCGAGAAACGTTCGGAGGCTCATTCTTTTTGGTGTGACAGCGGCATAAAGTATAAACTTGAAACACTTCCAAAAACGATGCATTTTGTTCAGAAATCTGACAAGAACTTAGTGCTCTACTTATTTTCTTACGAAACACCAGTTTTTGTGTTTCATTTCGATTGTTCTTTTCGGAGTACACTAAAGGAACCGTTTGCCTTTTAACCACCACACCCCTGGATCCAGCGAGGAGGAATAAAAACAGCACCTGAAATAGTGCTTAACCATCTTGAGCCTTCAGAAATTCACAAATATTTCGAATAAATGCACGCCATCTTTAATATTTTTTAAACCTGATTTAAATTTCTAGACGCATTAGCTTGGAATGAAAACATGTATCTTTCATTCTCATTCCTCTCCCCCACAGACTCTCGATCTCGATTACTCTCTCTCTCTCATAGCAATTATGATGCGTTCTAAACGGAGTACAAAATAGATGATTCAAAGATGTTATCTAATATCAGGTCACTCTGTAAGGTTAGCCTGATACCTTCAAACATTACTTCATATTTCTTAATATGTAATCTCATAAATGTTACCAATATATTTGTATAAGTTGTATAAGGCTAAACCGAGTTATAAAATATCTTTTTTCCGCTCTGATAAACACACGTTCATCCCCTGAAACAGGAATGGAAATCACTTGTCTTACATAGTTTAATAATAATAATTTGTTTAAATTTTAAACTCTACTATTATCATTATGTATAAAACAAGGAAGATGGTGTAAATTGATTGCTCAAATTATCTGGCCGTATAATCAATGTAACTACTCGTGTCAAGTCAAAATGCAAAATGCGAAGTGCAAAGTGGCCTTAAATAAGCAACAATTTCAACTGTTGTCCCTGCATTTACACCGAACTCCACACCCAAAAAAATGATCTTCGCCATCAGCTGCAACCTTGTCTTGAAAACGTTTTCTGCTAGATTTATCTTGAAATAGATAACTTTTGTCGTTTTTCGAAATATCAATAAAATAATCAAGATATCTAAAGATAGGAGTATTAGTAACACATGTATCTGTGCATAGGATAAACAAATATTTCTCTGATTCATGCAAACATCTCAAAGATGACCATCTCATACATTCAATTGATCTCTTCTAACGATGTAAATCAAAATCTTTTCATTCTTATTTCTCAGAGTTTCAGACAAACTTGCAATGATCTATCTATCCGACCTGCGGACACATTTTGTTGCATTCAATTTGGTCCATTATGTATCAACGTTCGCAGACTGAACTGCTTATTGGTGTACATGGACACTGATCTATAGAACCACACGTTCGAGTGACAGAGCTCTTTCGAAGATGTCAAAGGCGCTAACACATGCCGGTTGCGCCATCAAGTTCTCCTACAAAAAGCAGCGGTGTCTTGAAATCACATCACCGTGCACTTGCCTTTCAGTTTCTCGCGCCTCTTTTGAGACTTGGACTTTTTTGTCTCCAAATGAAGGCTCATGGTCCGTCGTTTCTCCAGCTGAAGCAAGTCTTGGAATAGTTCTTTGACGTTGTAGTTTGTCTTGGCTGATGTCTCGAGAAACGCACAGCCCCAGGATTTGGCTTGCTCCATGCCTTCCTGTATAGTGACCTCACGGTTACCATCGTCACATTTATTACCTACCAGCATGATGGGAATACCATCAATGTCACCTTTGACCTCACTTATTACGTCATAGATTGGTTTGAGTTCTTCCAGTGATTGCCGACTTGTGATGGAGTAGACGAGAATGAAGGCGTGTCCTTTAGAAATTGACAGGCGCTGCATTGCTGGGAACTGGTGCGAACCAGTTGTGTCCGTTATTTGCAGGGTGCATACGTTCTTGTTACAGCTGATAACTTGCCTGTAGGTATCTTCTATTGTAGGGATATAAGTTTCTCTGAAGGTACCGCGGACAAACCGTAATACAAGAGAGCTCTTGCCAACTCCCCCTGCCCCAAACACCACTACTCGGTAGTCGTTGCTTTGCTCAGGCATGACGCGTAGACGAATGCTACGATCACGTGGTAACTGCAGAAAGACACCAAAAAAAGAACAAAAACATCATGAATGCAGTGTTCAAATAAACAAGTTGCGATCAGATACTTTCCCAAAGCTGATAACAGAATGCAAACAGAGAGGGTCCGGTACCATGTTTTGCCGGTTTCTTCTTTCCAGTACAAAGGAAAATTCAGAATAAATACTGGTCCAGTTTGTTGACTCGAATCACTCTTTTCAGTTTCCCGAAAGTCTACCTGGGAAAGTCTTATGAAAAATCGTTTGAAGGTGGGATGGGCTGGGAATTTACCCAACCTACGCGACGGTATACAGTAACAAATAAAATACAGGTGGTGTTACGGTACGTTTGCTATCTTATGAAGATAGCAGTCCACCAGTATTGACACGAACCACCACGCCGTATCGGATAACGCTGCGGAGATGGGTCCCACACTGTCAATGCACTGTAAGATTATAGCCATGCAGACACCTGATAGACTACTCCGAAGAAAACAGGGCAGAGGTAGAGACTTAGAAAGAGAAAGGAGGAGGCACACTGGACAATAGGCATATCCACCAGGGGGGAGAAGAACTGAAGAAATGGAGAAGGTGCGTGGGATATGAGTAAGAAAGAAATGATGTCTAGGCTTTGTGGTCAAACAGCGTTTTCACTAAGTATTCACAATTTATATCAATATGGATGAATAAATTAATGAAAGCACTCAATAATGTCTGAACCAGGGTATGCATCTCCTGAGAGTTTGAACGTCTTACCATCGTGTTACTACCCAGCGGTGTTTTTTGTTTAACTAAGTAATGGCATTAAGGCTGTTCACACAATCACTGCTCTATGCTGGAGAGACTACCATTCATTTACGAAGTATTCAATGACTAGAAATCTAATGCAGAACTTTCGAAATCCTAAAACTACATGAAAAATCTATCAGAAGTCTTGGTGTATTTTGTTGTGTGCACGTCACCCGTTACGTCTAATGTTGCATCAACCTATTTCCGATGGTGCTTCTGATTCTGATTCTTGAATAGTGAATTTTGTCTGATTATAATGCGTTCATACGAACAGATGGCATTCTGCCTCTATCTCAACAACACGGCATGTACACGTCAACCATTAATCCTCAAACATCTCGTCTGTAGCCTGCTGTGACGTTGAATATTTTTCCGTAGAGGGTAGCAAATAATTTGTAGAAGTGGTTTGATGAAGTATTTATAAGGGGGAACTATTCGTGTATTTCGGTTACAGTGGCGAATTCGGGTTTTCCCAAAACTTGCAATAAAAACGTCTAAAGAATTTTGCAGAAGCAATAATTGTTTATTTTTTTGTGTGTCTACCTGGTATTTTATTTTAGGGCTTCATTTGAATAGAGAAAATAAATGACACTCGCTGTTCTTATCTTTCGAGATATAACCACTTGAAACCAATACTGCTCACCAATCTAACGTTAGGCCCCTGCATCATGCCAAGCTAACAAGAAGTCTCCATCTGAAAAGATGGTCCCTCATACTATACAGCTGACGTCATACTCTCAAGGGATGCAATCATTTGCATAATTCCCTCAAGCAATTCAAAGCTAAAGGTTGATATAGTGCGTATGTAATATACTCCGCTGCGGAGATGCATTGCCGAGCTACGCTGTGCCGAATGACGGGTACTAATCAATATCAAATTATGCGTGGCGCGCATAATCATACAACTCCACACTTATATTATCGCACCAAACACTCAACCAGCCCCACTGCGATGACATTTTCCTGTCAGATCACAACAGCATCGTCAATTTATTCCACTAGACTACTCGAACGTGTTCAAAGTTAGATTTACTGTTAATAATCTCATGTGGCCAATCGTACTTGAAAAGTATCTTGGTGCTGTGAAGTACTGTCTCATGTAGAATACTATTTCCAACAGACATTTTAGTTTTGACGTGAAGTCATACACCATTCCCCTATCGTATAATAATCCCAGTCCGGATAGGAACTAATTAAACATTCGACTTGACATTCCCTGGCTCTATCCACTCAATTAGTCATGCGGTAATTGGATGGCGGACATTACCCCACTACACATGAAGCGCCGTGGTGTATTCATGGGCATAATGACCACATGTATCAGACTAGCAAACCGTCAAATGACAATATTTAAGAACACACGAAGCACAGCGAGATGAGCATGTGGGAGTCATTCTATTGATATGCTACAGGGTTTAATCAAGCCGCAATTCCCCAACCTAGGTCTCTAGCTAATCAGCTGAAACCACACAGCCACATGTCAGTAAGCCAAGGAGAAACAATACGAATGCAAAAAAATACCCAGGGAGATATCGTCACGACGATGGAACTGATATTTAGCTTCAGGTCAAAAACAGCTCCACCGGTTCGCGCTGATATTGGCCAATCAGCGCTCACAATATACATTGCATCTCAGCTGATTGCAGTGTTAGAAAGTTTTAAATCATTTTCATTCCACACTAGAAGTTCCATGGCGAACGTTTCCCCAGAGATGGTCTGTTAACGTCTACAAAATTTGATATTCAACTCCACGGGGATAGCGGTCGACATCAGTAAACTACTGCCTCGTTCTCAGCAGACTAGCCCACGCAGTAATCTTTGTGCTTATGTATTTTGCAACACAACTTTCATTAGGCCTATAGTCAAGACACATGTGAGGTTATACACCTTGAGAATTATAAGACAAGTATACTTCAGGGAATCGCCTACCCCTTGGGTGTTTTTTCACGAAACAAAATGCTTAAAGGTCACCTGACTTTTGCAAAGGAACTGGTCTACTGTCAGCCCCAAAATGATTTAACATGAATAACCAAAATAATATTATCATTAAAAATGTATTCCGAACTCTGGCATAGCATGGATACATCATCCATTCTGCATCCAAGATCCGAGTAGGAAAAAAAGCCTGGAATAAGATTCTCAGTCCCAATGCTCCTCTGTCTCACTTCCTCGAGATTGGGGAGACCTAACCTAATGGCTGCAGGGTATATAGATAAAACCCGTACTTGGGATAAGATAAGACGCTCGGATTAAACGAGCAGACGAGAATATTAAAGTAAATGAAAGGCCAACAAAGGTGTTTAGTTGATTGGTCTTCAGCTCGCTAAGAAAGGCACATAATTATGATGTTCCACTGGCACAAATTACTCAAATCTGATTTTCCACACCCTTATTTCTTATCCTATCCAATTTAATTTTGTGTGAAAATGAAGCTGGATCAATCTCACCGAAGTTTACAGTTGTTTCTAAATACTGTTCCTCGCTATTGACTCAGTCTAACTAATCAAGATTCAGACAATAATGTCAACAAAAAAACATCTTCAATAACGAACATAATTCTCAACGACTGCTGAAAAACTGAACAAGTCATAAAAAGCCACCCCCGACTATTACGGCTGAGATACTTAACTTAGCCATCTGGAGACCAATGTGAAATTCATTATGTAATTCATCGATCGACCTACCTGCAGCAGCAAAGAGGACGTTGGTTTGCAATCAACTAACTTTCTAAGTGGATTTTCTACCTGCGTCATAAGCATTTATCAACTGGATAAACTACGAAAGACACGGCATTTGTTTTATGATACTAATTATGAGGAGGATGCTCAAATATTTTTTTCTGAAGCCAGTCGACAGGCATTTTTGATGATTTTGATGGTACTTTATGATTTTAAGCTTCATATTATCGGTTCACTATAGACATACCTGCGCATGTAGGGCCTACTCGTAGTTGATGAAAGCACAAAAACAATGGCTACCGTGTGCAAAATTACCAAAGTACGCAAAATATAAAAATATAGAAATAGACATTATCACCGTCTATTTCAGGTCAATGTTCACCAGAAATTGAAACGAAAAATCAAAGGAAACAGTTAGATTGGTCTGATGTATTCAGGCGCGTAGCCAAGGGGGGTGTTTTGGGTGTTCAAACACCCCCCATGGCCCAAGTGCCCCAAAAAAATATATGCAGAAAACACCAGTGACTTGGAGAGATACGCTAGTGATAATTATCGCACCCTCCTCCGGGCCTCACTCGACTCTCTTCCAATCCTCAGGTCCGCAATTCCCTTGATCTTTTTATCTCTGATTCCCCAAATTATCCTTCTTACAGTTCAAACTTTTGAGTTGAAGTTGAACCTAGTTGCTTGTAAATTATATATATTGAGAAAGGTATCTCTTTAGGTTCGCATTTTCCTTGCATCAATAATTGAGTCTATATAGGATTACATGTTTGCATTTTTCTGATGTGAATAGAATTATTCCACAAAATAATTATCAATATTCTTTTGCATGATTTGAGCTCAAACATTGCACCATTTTGCATCTAGAGGCCTTAAAATTCAATTTTTTCGCCAAAGGGGAGGGGGACATCCCCTCCCCTTAGACCCCTCCCCCATGTCAGTCTCCAGCAAAACACCCCCCATGAACAAATCCTGGCTACGCGCCTGGATGTATTTACTTCGATAAATTAACAAAATAACATGTTATTCCACCTTCCTGGTGAGAATATAAACAAGCACAGAAACATAATCTCGGTCAATCCATGGAGGTATCAAACCTGCAGAACCGTAGGACTCATAAAAAAACACCTCTATAGAAAGACAGCCAAAAAGACGTAATTGGCTGTAATTCAACAAAGCCTTGGTTTATCGCATAAGTATTATGTACAAGGACACGAATGAAGCAAAGTCTTGTAAACAAGGTGACCCTCAAAGCCCATGATAAGCGGGGGCGACCCACTCACTGAATTTGATATCTAGTAATCACGGCACTAGGCTTTGGCAAGCCTTAACGAAATTGCAGAGCCCGACCAATCCAATTCATGAGGTGTAAAACAAATCCCGCGGGGTAACTTCAAGTCAGAGGTTTAGCTTTAATGTCACTGGAAATTTAGATCACGGAAAACTTCCTTTAATGTAGCATTTGGAATAAAAACTGCATTTTTTAATGCAAGTTCGCCCCAAACGAGGTTAAAAGCCACTCGAGGTATGGAGCTACAAAGAAAAAAAGATTCAAAGATGCAAGAGGTAGGAATTAAATTTAAGGTAGGACGTCAAAATAAAAATCACAATACAGCAAAAAGACGTTAAAATTGTATGGAAGCATCACCTCTTGTAAAAGTGACCTGACTTTGTTGTTAATTCCTCTGACATCAAGACAAATGTCAATCAATTCTGTGAAGAAAAATCTTCATTGGTTAAAATGACTACGGTACTAACCTGATGAAAATGATGTTTCGCTCACTGTGTGGAGCCCAGAGGAAATGTTTCACCAAAAACTCGGATGTTTTCGTTTCTGTCGTTTGATAAACTATTCTAGACTGAGTCTGTAATACTGACGGTGCTAAGACGCACGCAGACGATGCCGATGATGCTGGGGAAGATGCTTCTGATGTTAATGATGACGGGCTAGAGCAGTGGCTGAGCGTTGGTCAGTACACGATGACGCTCGTCGTACATGTGAGAGTATTGTGCGGACTCGGGCTCAATATATAGACGTGTACGTGTATTACTGATCCCCCTCGTCACAACCGCCAATGGACAAGGGACAACCTTAACAATATGCGTGGTTGGACAATGAATCAGTGAGTAGGGTGTATCATTCATCACTGTATTCATAGATCATACAGGAATAATATTTCAATAGTCCCTTGTTCAACACCACATTAATAATATAGCCATGTTCGGATGATGAAATCAACTTGCATTTACCTGCAAGCATTTTGTGATCATGAACTAAAACGGATGTTATTCCCTCGGTGCGCAGTTCAGCGGAAAAAATACCTTTTCAAGACTTTTTGAAACTGATTCTATGTTCAATTACAGAGAACATTTTACCCTTTAAGTGGTTTCGGACAAAGAATGATTTCCCTCAAAAAAATAATAAAAATTGCAATGAAATCTTTGCATTTACGAAACCGTTTGTTTTATACTGCATGCCTTTAAAACAATTAATAGGCACAGAATATAACTTATTTCGTGCGCTTTTTAAATATTCAAAAAAATTAACAGAAGACTATTTCTCCCCATTTCGTCAATTTGGTATGTTTTAAGTAATTCTTAAATATATTAGGCAATATTGGCTGCAATCATGCAGGGAGTCATGTTGTCCTAGTGCTTCTCGCATTCCACCACTATGACCTGGGTTCGAATCCCACCAGGGCCGACATGTGCATTGGGTTTTCAGTCCCTGCCTGATTCCGTGGGTTTTCTCCAGAATATCATTCTGAGTTTAGTTTCCTCCCACCTCTAAAACTGAACATTTCTTCGTCGTCTTCCTACAGGTTTCTTCAGGCTTTCGAGCTACAGTGCGACATGCGCTTTTGAGGAATCCTTCGTTTCATTACCAGAAAGAATTGAAATAATAAAATAAAATTATTAATCAACAAAGTGAAAGATGACAATAACTGGCAAGCAAATCGTCACAGTTTTCACGAACAGACGAATGTTGCCTCTCTAATGTTTCAAGAAAATCAGGTTTTAAGTTATTACCTACATGTTGATTGAGTGTTAACACTATGTTAAGGTTCATTTCTCGGTCTTTCACAAGTCATTGGCAACTGAGCGATAGGTCAATTAATTGCAGAGTTATTAATTGATTAACAAAAAAATTCTCTTTGTGAAAACTCAGAAGCGAGAAATGGCCCGTTTTGCCCAACAGAGTGTCATTTGTCTCTTCATGAAAACCCAATATCCATTTCCGGGCAATTTTGCCCTTCAACAACCCTATTGTATAACACGGAGTTCGAATTCGTCTCTTCGCGAAAACTCAGAAACGAGGAAACGGCCGTTTCGCCCCACTGCTCGTGTCAATAACCCTAAATCCACTTTCTGGTAATTTTGAACTTTCTCAGCCAGAGCGTATATGGATCTTTTACATAGAGAATTCAAATTGTCTCTTCGTGGGTAATTTTTCCACTTCCAAAATTACTGTAATTAGAAAATTCAAATATGTCAACAAAACTTTACTAAGTATATATATTATATACATTTCCAAAAAAAACAAATCGAAAAAGTGACGATTTTTGCCTAATTTAGCTCTTCGTGAAAACTCTGAAGAAATTATTATCTCAAATTAAACTGACATTTTGCAGTCGCCATTCCATTCTGGCAAGGAAACACACACAAAAATTGGGTTGAATTAACAGTCGGGTTGTTTAAACTTGACGAAACCAAGACAAATAAATTAAAAAATTAGCATTAATTTGTGCCGATCACCCTGTTGACCCAATTAAATCCCTGTTCCTCTTGATCTTCCAGTATAGCTTTCTGATCCTAATGAGAATTCCAATAAAAATATTCAAAGATAAATTTCGGATAAGACCCCTTAAAATTGATCTTTTTTTCCTGCAAACAGTGCAGACTTGGGATGCGCGCGCATCTTTTCATTCAACGGCAAGTATCTGATCCGCAGGAACATCAAGTTTGTATGTAACGTGACAAAGGAGAGATAATAGAGTTCGATTGAAGCCACGACAGTATCAAAAGGCTTTTAAACTCGCTTAGGTTAGTGACGTCAAGAAACTGTAGAATATAGCAATTCCTTGGCAAATTCGCAGCGATATAGCACACTCCTGGAAAAATAAAGATTTCGATTTTACTGGTGACTTAAATTAACAATTCTAATAATAAGGGTGGAAAGTCGGACAGTCAAATAGTTGTGTCCGGTATCAGGGGGCGAACAGCAGACGGCAAAAACATTTCCCGTGAAATCCTTTGGATTTCAATGGACTACGGCATGACAACAAAAGGTGTTTTTTTCCACTTACGAATAAGGGTTTGTATCTCTAACGTTTCCTTGACATTTCCTGAATATGTGATAGAAACAAAGGATCTTGTGGTAAAACGTCAAGCCTTCAGACGAATCTTCTCAAAATAAAAACAAAAGATAAATTGTGCGGACATTTATTCCGACCTTTTTCTAAGGCATTAGGTTTGTTTTCACATTCACCGAAACTGCCACAGTATACGAGGAAGTAATTCAAACAACTGAATTGATTTGATCTTAAAACCCTGTCAGAATTACGCAATTAGCGGGGGGGGGGGGGGGTTGTACGTGAGATTTCAATAGATCACACTGATTTCCATTACTGGGGAATCAGGGATTTCAAATTCATGACGTCACAGAGATGCTAGGTCATTTGAGGCAAATTGCCAAATATTAATTAAATGGCAAATTAATATACTACAAGATGCTTTGATTTCAGATTGTTTTAACGTATAAAACTTAACTTGCTTCGACCCGGATCAACACTCCATTTGGGCCAAAAGTGACTGCACGGGTTGGAAATTGTATTCATTTTTTTCTCTTTTGCTTTACAAACCAATAACGAAACACTCTTCAGATGAACGAAAGGAACGTGATGTCTGTATCTCAGGCAAACACTTGAAGGGCCATCCATGAGATGCAGCGCGAACCGTGCGACACGCATGACTACCATCGGCACACATGAGACGGACATCGCATACAATTCACTCTCAGAAGACGATCTGGTATCCAAAAATAGCCATCTCCAATCATCTGATCTACCCAATGAATATGAAAGTTATTCACTCGGTGAAGTAATTAAAATTCAAGTTGGTCAAACGGGGTTTGTTGTCATGTGGTTAGGTACGTTGTCTGACTCACGTACAATGCGTAGGTTCAAATCCCCGCAAAGTGATCATGATCTTTGTTTTCTTGGGAAAAACATGCACTCGCATTTGCTTACCCAGGAATTCAAATGGGTACATGTGATAAGAGTATATAAAACAGATCGCGCTGATCTCAAGCACTAATTTCCACGTAAATAATCTGGATAGCTCATTAGCCAATGTGCGTTGTACAAACAACTGAATCCAGATACCGCCATATTACTACTCCCATTGTATGGGGGCGTGTCCGTATCGATACGGCAATTAAGAGACATCAAACAAGCTGAAAATTTAACCGTATACATTTGATATATGTCCAGATTTATTTGTGTAAATTACTAAATATTCTTGTATTTGTATAAATATGTCTCTCTGTGTATAACTATTCATTTTTGCATGTCTGGAAGTAGGCCTATTCATTATTAATTACACATGTATGCTGGACACCAAAGGAAACCAGTTTGAAACTGTTTGGATACACCCTGGGTAAAGAAATGTAATCAATCAATCAATCAATAATGGAGGAGAGAAAACAAAACCGAACTCAAATATTTCTCTACGTTTAGACGCGAGAATGTCATTTTTAATGGGAAATGTTCATGTTTTGGTAAGATTGGTATTTATGTGGGTACGATCATGGGCGTCGCGAGGGGGGAAAGAAGGGAAGTTTTCCCCTCCCCTCCCCTGAAAATTCTTAAAAAGGAGAAAGAAAAAAAAGAGGGTCGAAGTCAATGTCGTACTCAATTAAATGTATATATTCAACAATCGAAACCTGCTGAAAGGGACCTAAAATGCGGCTATATACAATTGGCCTCGGTATCGCGGTCTTGGACAAAGCACCAAGTAATGTCCAGCACACCCCCCCCCCCCCCCGACCCCCATTCCTTTTCGATTTTTCCACGGCCGGTGATTTCTCCCTTTGCCGCTTTCTGGCGAGTGCTCTGCCCCCCTCCAGAATAAAATCCTGGCGACGCCCATGGACACGATTAAAAAGTACATTTCGCAATACACTCTTATTGGCAAAACCGCGGAAGGCGGGTCTTTTGCCTGATTTCTGCTCATAATATATTGATGGCCACTGCACGGCAGATCATTACCTAATAAGCACATTAACACCTGTTTTGGTAATTGCGGTTTGTTTATTTGCTTTCGAGTCACTGGTCTTCCAAGAACCTCCAACGCTCTTGACCTTCTCGGTGAATATGACCAAACTTGCTTTGTAATGAATGAGTGGACACAATATCAAGTGGGGGGGGGGGGGGGGGGGAGTTGTATTGAACGGGTGATCAGACACCTGCGCATTGAAAATTGCACTATGTAGAGACAGATCAGTTACATTTCAGCGCAGATGACGATGAGAATTAGCTTAGGAGGGGTGTGATAAAACAATGACAGCGATCATGCGCATCGTTCGATGGAGCATCTTGGGTTACAGTCACGGCAATGAATGAGAGGCCATCCAATCTGGCCTTGTTTCTTGAAGATGTACTCTCACTCCTTGATGAGAGAGATGAACTTACGGTCATGGGTACAGCCAAGATCAGCTTATGATCATCTTTCACAAAAATTTAATAATAAACTGAGAAATAAGATTTTTGATTCATCAAACAATCCACAAGGGATAACAAGAACATCACCACATTTCAACATTTCAAGTTGCTGTGACCTTATTTTGAATTAGGGGCGGATAACCTTTAATTTAGGAAGGGGTTGTACCATTAACCCACCAAACGTGGAACGTGCCGAAGGCACGTTCCCACTAGGGGGTCCGGGGGCATGCCCCCCGGAAAATTTTGAAATCCGGGGCTTTCTCCTGCAATCTAAGGCATCTCGGGCACCGTTTGAAGCTGCATAATTTGTGGTTTTTAATGAAGAATTTGCTCATATTGGGCTGAAAATTGCTTATCACAACTTTGCTCAGCAGCCCAAGAGGGGGTTGCAACCCCCCCCCCCCCCCCTCCCTCGAGATGCGCCCCTGTTGAAGGACGCCCATAACTCGCCACAACCTAAGTACACCCACAGAAGTGCATACAATCAACACTACGAAGTCATTACAGACGAGCCTCTGATAAACAGCTAAAAAAAACACAGGAATAATGGTCTCGTCATTACCTACGTTCAACCAAAAAAATAACACTAACTATAACAACAGGACCTCTGCGGGATTTATCAACATTTTACATGACGGGCATCCATCGTCCAGACTTTGTTTTCTGTTAATGTGTTTTATTTTTATATATTTTTAATGTTACTATAAGGTGCAATGTTATGTATAATTCACAGATTTTTGATGGTTTTAAGATTATATGTATTATAAAAGGGAAAAGGGTATTTTGTTTGGGACCGCAATGGAAATTAAGTTTTTAAAACTTGTTTGCGGTTTCCCTGCTTTTTCCACTGTATAAGGAACTCTCTATGTTTAATTTTATATTTACGGTTCTAGACAGTTGATTAATCTGTATCATTTCTATGTGGAAATTGCGAATAAATCAAATTAAAAATTAAAATTTAAGAACTCTTTGTAAAAACAAATATATTGAATTAAGGACCTTAATACTGTTTTATTGCTATTTTTGTTTTTCCAAAAGTCTTCCACTGATATACAACAGAGGAGATAACTCGGGGGGACGAGACAATTTTTAGAATCAAGAAAGATATCGATGACTAAATCAACACTCAGACTCGGGTAGCAGCAGACTCGAATCCGGGAACGATATATCACTCGCTATTCATTGAAGAGTTATCCTAACACTGCCTGTACCAACCCTCTTTAGGCATTTTGTCAATCACCCTTAGGATAATTCATCAACTTCATTTGTCAATTCATTTCACTCATTAAATGCCCCCAAACGAAGTCAATCGACGGGTTAAGCCCGGTTCATACTTCATGCGAATGCGAATGCGAAGCGAATTTCATGACGTCAACAATTGAAGTTTTATTGTGACGTTCTCCGTTACCTTAACGAAAAATGTAAACAACAGTCAGTCCGTCTTACCGGCAACTATATAAACGCGAAGGCACATTATTTAACCTTCAGGTTATATTTCGCTATTATTTCCAACTATTTCAAAAATAATTCGTCAAACAATCTACAAGGGAAACTGACTAGGTAAATTTGAATGCAATTTCAAAGTGAACAAAGAAACTGGCAGAAGCGGGATTCGAACCTGCGACCTCCGGGTTACCGTACCGACTCTCTACCAACTGAGCTATCTTGCCCTATGCTGGCGGTCTCCCAAATTGTCAGTATCTTTGTTCGGGTGGCCGCTAGTCAGAAGTCATAAACCCAGTATTTCACAGTTTGTAACTTAAAGAAAAACAAAATGCACATAGCAATATCAGGGGTGAGATTGGCCGCAAATAAACAAACCACGAAATCTGCAGTGTTTGGGGGTGCGGTCTGCCTATAAAGGCACCCCTTAAAATACACGTTTCCATTGTCTATATCCACATTTACAGATAAAAACACCTTTATAGTAGCACCTCAGGAATTCCAGATTTCAAAAAATTCTTTGAAAAATCCTGAAATCAGAATATATTCTGAAAAATCTCACCCCTGCAGTATAGATATATACTGGATTTACATTATCAGAGCCACTTTTGTGAGCCACCACTGAAGTAAATATTGAAGGACGCCGTATGACTTGTGCTGGTGCAACAGCTACATTGGCCGTGTCTCACGGACGATAAGGCCAACATAAACATTATTGTTGCCCTCGGACAGGTAAAATTGGAAAAGAGGGTCGGTCGGTCGGAAAAAAATTTGTTTCGGCTTCGCCACCGACTTGAATCACCGGAAAGCAAACCAAATGGAAGTATTTTAATTTTTGGCTTCATATCAACCGATTGAATGAGATACGACGACGTTTTTGCCGATTCGATATTACTCTTATATATCTCTAAAAGACATTGAATTTTGAGACAGAAAGGCCGAGTTATGATTTTATTGTCCGAGGGCAACACAAAAAAAAATTTCTGGTCGAACAATCCACAAGGGAAACTGACTAGGTAAACTTGAATACACTTTCAAAGCGAACAAAGAAACTGGCAGGAGCGGGATTCGAACCTGCGACCTCCGGGTTACCGTACCGGCGCTCTACCAACTGAGCTATCTTGCCCTATGTTGGCGGTCTCCCAAGATTACCCTAAGATTACCCTAAGATTACCCTAAGATTACCCTAAGATTACCCTAAGATTACCCGTCTGGCCTTCCCATGCAAGAGTTGGCCCTTTTGTTAATTCCCATGGGAAAGTTAGAATTCAAACAAGAAAAATAACTGCTTACCTTCTAAATAGAACAGAAAATATTCCTGAAATATAACATTTCTCCATCCAAGGAAATATTCATTGAATAGTATACAAATAGTATCAAGTATGCAGAGGCTATGAGCTTTCCAGTGATACGATACCTGGGATGGTCTCGCCAGCGGTAGAAGTTACCCGCCTGGGTCTATAAGTCTAAAAAGAAAATGCGATATTTTCTTTGGGATCTGTTGAAGAATTATCCTCTATTTCGATCTGGGCCCAGGAAAACTGTGAGGGTGGTAGTGCTGGCAACTTAAAATGTGGCCAAATCCACCCTTTACCTAGAGGGGCTTTTAACCTCGTGTTGGGCAACTACCATAAAAAGAACAACCTCGGGTTCCTCCTGTAATGCACCATACCAATGAGCACGATGTCTTGAAAATAGGATGTGAAATCTGGCTTATGATAGATCCAACTCTAATCTCTGAGCATTCTTCAAATGATTAACCGTGAACTTGAAACGCCTTGCCAACTCCATAAAGCTTAGTCGGATTCGTCTGTATACTCGTACTGGTGTCTTAACCACGTGACCACTGAACTTGCTAGGGGTCGGCTGGAAGGTACAAAAATGTTGCAGCAATGTACAGGGCTGAGGTCCACTGGGAAATAAGCACGTGCCATTAAGCACTGTATGCTCAGTGCTTTCCGAGAGCATGTGGGAAATAATCCACAGGCCTCCTCGGGTGGGACTCGAACCCACGGCCTCCTGCTTACTACAGTCAAGTCCTGCTTATAGTGATTTTTTCCCACAGGCTCAAGGAAAGCCCTGAGCATACAGCGCTTCATACACCACATCGGGAAAGGGCAAAAATCTTTCTTCTATTAAATTTACATCATCATCTTGTCAATTTTGTTTAATGGAAGTCGCCCAAAACAAGGCTGAAAGCCACTCTTGGTAAATGGCTACACACAGAGGTGGTGGGGTTGGTGACATTTTAGGTTGCCAGCCCCATTACCCTTATGGTTTTCCAAGGATAAATCTTCAATAGACACCAAAGAAATTATCCCAATTTTCAGACCTATACACCCGGGCGGTGTAGCTTCCATTGTTGGTAAGACCAACTCACCACCCGAATGAATAGCAAAACAATAGTCCAATGTTTAACCAAAACTAAGGCCATACACAAAATCACAGCTGCTGAGACAAAAAAATTGATGTTCTAAGCCATCCAACTAAAACTGTATAAATGAATAAAATATAAAAATGAATCCGCAAGCGGATGTGGAATCAACCATCAAACTCAAAGCATCCTTGATGTGTTTTTTTTAATCCTGAAGCAGGCATTTGCAAAGAGCGACACTCCTTGGAATCTTGTATGTCCACACATTCACGTGAATGAACGCAGTTATGGCAACGCGAGCTCAATCCGTCTGAAGGAAAATATTCGTCAGTTTTTTTTCCTGACAGAGAACGAAGTGACAGGCGGCAGGCATGCGGTAAGCTGCATCCGCAAAATCAATATACTGAACAATTGAAAAGAACATCTGTCATTAAATATAGATTAGAAATTTCAAGAACCAAGACCACTTTCCAGAAGATCCCCATCCATGTTTATAATTAGGGGAAAAAAGGGCCGAAACAGTAATCATACACAGCAGACAAATCAATGAACTTTCAAAGAAAAGAAATTGGCCTATACAAGGATAGATACATCTGTATTAAAGTATTTCCCACCTGCGTCCCAAACACAGTCGCTTTATACCGGTTATACTCCCATAATAGGAAAAATAATCAAACCGATTAAAAAAAATTAACTTTTCCTTCCCCGACAAGATTCAGATTATTTCAAGTTCTTTCTGGTTAAATGAAACCAAGGATTCCTGAAAAGTGCACATCGCACTGTATAGCTTGAACGCCTGAAGAAACTTGTAGGAATTAAGACGACGAAGAAATCTTCGGTTTTAGAAGTGGGAGGAAAACCCCAGAATTATTATTCTGGGGAAAACCCACGGAATAAGACAAGGACTGAAAACCAAATCCACATGTCGACCCAGAGTGGGACTCGAACCGGGGTAACAGTGGTGGAGGGAAAAGTACCACAAGGCCAACCTGACTCGCGAACGCTGCCAACGTTGGCCAACTAGGCGAACAGTTTACCATCAGAATAGATGTGCACCAAAAATTGCCGAACGTTTGCGAACGTTCGCGTTGTTCGCGTGAGTGGAACGCCGCGTGATTTGGTTCATGAATATGAAGATTTGAAATAACATTTTCCCATTGACCTTATAACTCAAAGACAAGTGGGCTCGGAACCTTCCAAAATCCGCTAAAATCCACCACTTCTGTTGCAAACAAAGTGTTGTAGTACCAAATCTGCCAAAAGACCACAAGTGCACACTGCGATGCAATACTGAATCTATCAAAACCCACCAAGCATGCATAAGTGATTTTGTCATGCTCTTTAGGCCTACACATACCCTGTCAGTGTTCAGTTTATGTTGACACTGTTGTCATATGAATATCCGACTCATTTTCCCTATTATTGGTTAAACCCTCTTATCGATATCATCGATCACTTAGGCATATGTAATACTACCGTATTTCATAGTGACTAAAATTCACGCTATACTGTATGATAAAAACCCATCAAAACTAACTGGTAGGTAGTGCGGTGATTTAGTGTAGTTAAAACCCCTTGAGTATGTTTTCTTTTTACGGGAGACATCAGGGTGTCGCAGCGGTTTTGGCAGCCAAGCGAACCGCTACAATGTGTTTGTGCAGCCAAACATGACATAAACAATAAGCCAACAATGGATTGAAACTGCACAAACGGCGGCAAATGGCGTCATCCAGCCTGGTGGAACTTCTCTTTTTTACGCCATATTATGGCGTCATCCGTACGCAAAGGGTTTTAATTGCTGAGGTTTTTTAATGGGCAGCTTATGTCTGTTTTTCCACAAACTTCAAACGTGACTTGAGACGCAACATTTATGACTTCAGATTGTGCGTCACATCTGTGTATGTCGGATATAGAAGAGAGAATAGAGAGGTTTCGTTAGCGAAGGTTAGTGCGTATACGCCGACGATTAGCTCTAAACGGTACGTAGTCTGGTTCCCAGACCAAAATATTCTGACTATTTCTGATGAATATTAGGTCCGGTAGCCGCCAATGTCACGTGACGAAAACTGGTAGAATTCTGCCAGTTTCCGAAAACGTCCGAAGTTTCCCGAACTTGTTTTCGGTAACATTCGGCTGTTAACGTTGATGTTCGCAATAACAAAATGTCTGTCAGGCCCGTTACAGATCCTGGAATTTGAATTCTCTATTATATAGAAAAACTGAAAAATCAATGCCACACTCTTGCAGTATTTTGCCGACTGGATTTTGCAAGAATATTAAATTTGAATGATGCCACTGACGTCGCTCGGACTATTAAACACTGCACGTCATGATCTATTTTAAACCGTGGTAGCTACATGACCTATCAGATTTAGACGTCAGGGAATCTTCAGGTCAGGGAACCAGACTAAACGGTACGCGACGAAAATTACTTTGGATTTATCTGTTTCTTTGGTTTAGGATGAGTGAGGAAAACGTCATACAAGGTCACGAGAACTAAACGTATAGTCGTCTTTCTAACCGTGTGCTAACGAAACCTCTCTAATAATAAACCATACTGACAGGACAGGCGGTCAACTAATTAAATGGCTGACTGCATACAGGTGGTCACTTTGCCAAAGTGACCATAATATTCGTATCAATATTCAGGATCCACTTCACGTGGGACTTGTTTTTCCCCGTCGACATTCAGGTGGAAAAGACAAGTCCTTTTGACTGGCTGTTTGGTATTATGGGTTTTTAGCTATTGACACATGGGTAGGATTCGGTTTAAACTTCTGTAAAGGCTTCTATCTTTTCTTAAGTCATACATGGGCATCCCACTGTTGTGATACCCACCCTTGCCTATCATGGCCGTAGGTGGTCAATACAAATACAATACCGTGTTTACAGCAAGAAACCGGCGTTTGAGGGTCAATACAGTTAATTAAAATTGTTTCAAAATTGCATTAATTATCAATACTGCTCCTTTAAAATGGGAGGGGGGGGGGGGGGTAATTAACATTTTACAAGGTAACATAAAGATACCAAAATAGGTAATAATTCCAGCACTATCCAAAATAATGCACCTAAGTTAGAAAAGAATATATATTTTCATACCGAAAGCGAACCTACGGTATATGCATAGTATTGTAAATTAAGTGTAGGAGTGACGTTGCGTATAGACCGAGCAGTAGACGCGTTGAGGGTTTCTTCTTACAAATCACAATAGCCGGGTGAATGGACACAAAATGGACTGACGTAAGTCGCGCTGCCCTCAAGCGACTCAGACAAGCTTAGTATAACCAAATGGCCTGAACATAGTTGGGAAAATACATCCGCGTTCTTTATGCGCTATTTGCTTTAAACTAAAATACAAAAATAGATTACTGGTTATTTTGGAATTTCTAAGTGTGGATACAATGTGGGGATTTCCTGTGAACTGTAGGCGATTTGGTGTTTATATTTACACGCGACAAAAATCTATTTTGTCTGTATAGATATTCCTATGGGCCCACAACAACGGCGGCGGTACGCGGGGGGGGGGGGGGGGGGGGGCTGGGGGGATCCCCCACACCTTTGGCAGTTCCACATAAGAAAAACGATACCCAGCACGATATGGGGCATAGGGGCACCCCCACCCCCTTTTGTCCCTATACCCTATACACACTCCAGACTATTGTTACCTAACACATCCCCCTAGATTTCTGAAAAGAATTCCTGAGATTCCGGGAACACAATGACCAACACAAAAGAGGGGGTTCCCTTTCCCCTATACCGTCTTCATATGAGAAAAACATAGAAAAGGGCAGCAGCCGGCCGGCACCGCGGTTGCTTTTTCCCCCTTCCCCTCCCCCCCCCCCCCCCCCCCAAAATTTTTTTTTTTTTTAAAGTGTTCCGGCGCTGTTAATGTGCCCCATTCCTTGCAATCATGGGCTGGGTTCGGGCGGTCTGTTCTTAACACGAGTTCCCTGTTCTTGCGCCCGAACGGCGGGAACGCGACCCGAGAACATTGCACTCGGAACAAGATCACACACCACCGACCAGTCGGGGGTTTACAAGAACATGACGTAATTTGACGCGACGTAGAAGACGACCAAAGATGGCGAAGCATAAAAAGTCGGCGTAATGTTGCCTAAAATTCCCTTCCAAACTTTTTGAAAATAAAGCTTTTTCTGAACAAACTAGGGGAAAATGCAGTCTAAATATTGTGCTTCCGTTAAATTATTTTGCATCTGAAATTCAGGTTTTTGCATAGAGTTGTAGCCTATATATATAAGACTATGTGTTTTTAAACGAATGCTTGAATAACGTACATGGGCGCAGCCATTACATTTTGCGTAGTTACCAGCGACAGAAGGCGCTCTTGGCTATTAGACGTTCGAGCGGCCGGAACACGAACGAAGACACGAGTTGTTCTTTAGCAAACAAGAAAACTCGCCCGAACTCAGCCTTAAAGTTTGTTGGAATTACAGATCGACAAACGTAGCGTTGTTATAATGCAATTAAGGCCTTAGGGCGTGGATTCGACTCTACAAGTGGGGGATGATGATGATGATGATGAAATTCCCGAATTCTCACCGACCGTAGAAATTTCAAATTTCGAATAGCTGGGGGGGGGGATGAGATGGGACATTTTCTTACACTAGCGGGCGCTCTTTATTACACGCTGTGTATTAATTATTGTCTTTTACCGCATTTTAACCCTCTTTCAGACAATTGGGATTTTTACGTTAAATTTACATTTACGTATTGCCTCCTGGCCTCTCCTGAGTTCCCTCGGAGTCTACGACCTTTCTGTGTTGCGTTTTGGTGGGATCATAATAATAGCGCAATAAAAATTGAATTCAGCCGTTGGATATTTTAACAGTTGTGCGACTACTGTTTCGTTTGCAGCCGAGTCAGTAAGAAAGGCCGTCGGTGTAGCATTTTGATGAGAGGTGTCATCACAATTTAGCCAATTGGTGTGAGCCAAAAAATAGAAGAAAAAAAAGCATGGAAGCGCACTGTTAGAAACGTCGAGATCGTACTCTCACCGCCGGCTCTTCTCAGAGCCAACACTTTCTCTAAAGAATAGATTTCTTTTCCTCCATAGTGTACCCGCAAACCTGTATACTTCCTTACTTAACGCTCCAACACGCAAGGCTTCGAACAACTCTTAAACAAAAAGCACCAACAAGTTAGCCCGAAAAAAAATTGGCCGTCCGAAAAAAAATTGAAAAGCGGAGGAAGGGGGATATTTACGTAAAATACACGTGCATTTGCTGACAAAAATCAACAAATAGGGGTGTCACACCCCACACCACCCCCTCATTTAGCGACGCCCGTGGTCATTGGCTTTAACAAACTTCACTTTTGACTTGTTTATAAAAAAGCTGGCAGCACCACGGTAAAACGACTGTCGGGAGAAATGATCAAAGGATAAAGCTCTGTATTAACTACCTGATCTGAAAAGGGCTCTGCAACCAGACAAAATTCCTCACTTTTAGTCTGCACCGTCAAGATTACACCACATAAATTAGATCCTAAAATTAGATGCTCAATTATTTTGGAGAGATATTCCTATATGGTTTCTCCCTGGAAATAGATCACATTAATCCAAGCAGCGAAATATAAATAGAACTAGAACCACAATGCTAAATATAGGGCTGCCATTCTTGTCCAAAGATCTGGAAGTGAACTGCAGGCCTACACCTTGTAAAATTAAACCAGTATCGACTATCAAAATACCCAGACACATGCAAGCGAGCGCGTGTGCAGTGCTTTTCAAAATACCCCAGATTGCCTCTTCCTTTCATTGCCGGTCTGCCCGGGAAACTTCACTGGGTTTCGTGAAAAACTACCCCCAGGCTCTTTGCGCAATTGCGAAGCTCACTATATTTGCATTTTTAATGCACAGAAAACTGTGAATATCGTAAAATAATCATCACAAGAAGTTGGAACAGTGGATGAGAACATTCTTCCTTCCTCAATCAATTAATTAATGTTTGTATTTATTTATTTATGTATTTATTATTAATTATTTAAATACATTTTCAAAGAAAACAAAGAAACTGGCAGGAGCGAGATTCGAACCTGCGACCTCCGGAATACCGTACCGGTGCTCTACCAGCTAAGCTATTTTGCCCTATGTTGGCGGTCTCCCAAATTGTCAGTATCTTTGTTCGGGTGGGCGCTATATAGTCAGAAGTCATAAACCCAGAATGCCGTGTACCCAAGGATCACACCAAATTTTACGATACAACCTGGGAAGCGACATTGTGGGGATCACTTAATGAGGATACGACTTTTTAACTTATAATTCGTCAACAATCCACAAGGGGAACTGACTGGGTAAATTTGAATACATTTTCAAAGTGAACAAAGAAACTGGCACGAGCGGGATTAAATTAATTAATTTAAGAGTGTCAGAGTAGAAATTAAGTAGTACGTTTTCAAGCTATATTTCACGGTCCACAATCAACTGTTTAACTTATAGGCCCCTTAGGTTTACCCTAATATCCTTAGTTCAGCTAATATAGGGGGTGTGCATTTACGGGTAGTACGGGAATCAACCGATTAAAAAAAAAACACGGGTATATAAACTATATAAAACGTCTGTCGCTGGTCAGTGTCTTGTACCAAGAGCGTTCACAACAAAGTTGTAACAAAAATGATCTTGCACGCTCTAATTGGGCAAAATAAACATGAATGTAGGCCTATAGAGGAATCCCACAACGACGAGTTTAGCGCCGATCTGCGCACTTCCGCGTTTGAAAACGAGGATCTCAATGTCACAGTAAACAACTTTATGCTGATAGTGCGCCTGCGCTTCCTTTTATGGCCTGATTAATTCATGCATGAATGAACGTGCTGAAAAGCGTTGTTTTGTTTGCCACTGACACTCTCGCTTTCAACCCGGAAGTGCGCAGAAGGGGCTAATGTGAAATTCCTCTATACAGCGCTTGATCCAAAGCCGAACGTGCATCGGTGCATGGAACTCACCTGTCTCGGGAAAACCCGAGTATCAGCCAATAGGGGGCGCTGTCACATTATGTCAGCCAAATCCACAAAAACACGAAAGAGTGTATGAAATCTGGTCACAACGGTGTGAATGCCACTTGACAATTTGTTGTGTCCTCTTAGAAAGACCAGCATTTCCGGTAGATGTCACATTCGTGCAAATGGGCAAGTCCAAGAATTTGCGCATTTGGGTCATTCCGTATAATTGGGGTCCAAAAGTGTGACATTTTTGGTGTCCCTGTTACAAAGGTGACATGTGTATAATTTTGCAATTCAGGACACATTCTTTAATTAATGCCTTCGATCTGCCAAACAAGTAAAAAAATAGTATGCAGTCAATTTTAATGATACTTGATGGGAAATTACACAGGTCAGGTGTAGCAAGGACACCAAAACATTTAACACTTTTGGACCCCTAATTTATAGAATGACCCACTTATGAAAGTCCCATACGAAACACTAAGTAACCCTCTTAAAACAACTACTTAAAACATACTTTTATGTTATATTTAAGGAAAAAAAACTATACTTTTTGCTATTTTAGGCGTCTGCAACCCTCTAAAAAAGTGTTTATTCTTACTTGCTTTCGCGCATAATTCGATATTTGTAGCCTATTTATTCGAAGAAAAAAAAGTGTGTGGTTTATTTAAATAAATAACTTTTATATCGCTAGAAAAATAGTAATACAAAAAAATGAACTATTTTTCGGGGTGAAACTCGAAGAGATCGAACAGTATCTCTTTAAGATTTCGGTGTTTCTAATAATGTTGAGCATCTGCAAGGAGATTAGGAGAATACCCATTTACATGTTATTAGTCCTTGTGATGATTACGTAATTTAAGAAAACATGATATGCTGCGTATGGTCCTGCAAGGAGACCTTTTTCTTGGATTTACCCAACGTTTATACAGACTTCTCAAAATACATTGAGGCTTTCTTGAGGGCGCTCTTTACGTTTACCACTCAATCTCATAAACATTTCTTCTTTCAAGAGGTACATTAAGATACACGCCAAGTACTGCAGCACCAGCACGTATACGAAATACAGATACAATGTATTTCGTCGTCCTACTTTTATATTGAGAATGCAGCAGGTGATGACAGACAAACACACTATTTACAAATTGTAAATTCTCCTTTAACGCAAGTTACAGCAGGCAAAACTGCACGCGTGGTTCTACATGTTTGACAGGGGACGACAGATTAACCAACCGTCCATGAAAATCTCTGACTAAATTACATGTATTATGAAGAGCGCTATTACGTAATTATTCGATTATAATTTTCTCTGCAGTCCCAGAATATCGGCTGCATGTTGCTCCTCCTTTATCTGCTAATCCAGGCTTAAGTTTGTTGCCGTCCAAATGTCAGAACAAACATAGCACAGTCTGATCAAAACTCCAAAACAAATAATGTCAACACGAGAACAAATGCAAGAATTGTATAAGGTTGTGAAAACTATTTAAACCTCCCGCAAATATAGATGGTGTGTCATTTCGGTTCTTAAAAACTCAGTCTCATTACTAATAAAGATAAATTTTCAAAGTGAACAAAGAAATCCGGCAGGAGCGGGATTTGAACCTGTGACCTCCGGAATACCGTATCGGCGCTCTACCAACTGTGATATCTTGCCAATAGGCACTTCAGTGACGTCACAGATTCTTTTGACCAGCCACACACGCACACAGTCATGTAAACGGGTGCAATCGTGGACCTCCCATTGTTCCTCTTTTGTTTATACATTGGTTTTGTACACGATTTTCAATCGTGGACGTTAGGTCAAACGTGGACCCCTTTGTCTACGCCCGAATTCTTTTGTCCTAGGTCCACGATTGCCGGCATATACAAACTCACGAACACACAGAGCGCCCAACAAAATATTTGGAAATTAATAAAATCATAACTACAGTTCTAAACAATGGATCTTTTAAATCTTTTGTAATCAGCATTTGCAGTATCCATACTCTATATCTCCCAAAGATCAAGGCAGACGAACACATACTTTTGTAGATATGACTTAAAATGCAACGCAACACAGGCTGGCTTGTCGCCGCTTTCGCGAAAAATCTGGCCGGATGACTGTGACACGCTGTTTTCGCGTCTCGCTCGGAAACGATCAGAAAGACAACGGGCTTTCGTAGCCAATTCTAGACGTTCGTTGATGTGTAGCGATACACTTTCGGCAATTTTCCAAATAGCCGAATTTTCTCTTTTTCGTGCTGTATGTTATAAATTGGCCACGGGATGACGTAACTACAAGTTTGCGAAAAGTTTGATCTAACTTTTCAGCAAGAATTTTGCAACTGTTGACGAAGCAACTTGGTATGGATATAATTCCATATATTTCTCTTTAACATATTAAATTTGCAAGGATTTTGGTCAGGTGATGGCTCTAGGAAATGTTTAGTTCGCGAAGCGGAATTCGTGGCTAGACTGGTTCCCACATTCCGCGGATACGGAACGCCATACAAAGATACGCGTTCACGACCAATCTTCAAAACCGCGTTTGGTGGTTATTGATGACATGAAAATTTGCGCTATTTTCACTCACAGATTCTTACTACTTTGTTAAATTGTATACATACAGAGCATTTATATGGTTACGAGACTCATATTTATTTAAAATATTTGCAAGAACTGCAATACCTTTTTGTATCATGATCGATGAAAAATCGTTTAGCGTGGAATCTATTTCGTGATAACGCACGGGGAAAAGACGGTTGATTTTTTTCCTTTGCTGTTTCTTCCAACCAATTTTGTTAACATGTCAAAGGCATTTTTATTTGCCCTAACTAAGAAATCCATTCTAAAATTTTGGGCCTAGCCATGCAATATGCATAGCGGAAGTTTGTCATTTATTAATGTACAAATAGACGATTTAGCCTACCCAAATAGATAGGCCTACAATGTAAATTATAAAAATAGATTGTTTCTACATTGTATTTTGATACCCGTTACCAAGACAAAAATAATCTTAGGTGTTGAAAATAGGTTTTGCAAAAATGTATTTCCCCAGAATGAGTGTCTTCAAAACAGTATCTCCGGTAAAACTGAAATTTTTCGAAATTGTGATAATTAATTATGCAAAATCTAATTAATTATGCAAATTAGGTATGTACAAATCTCTAAAAGTTATGTTCAGAAACTGCCTACAATGTCATCTACCGATTCTATGATGCCAGTGAGTCAGAATGTGTCAAAGACAGATAATTAAATCCCTCTTTTTAGGGTTAATTAATTATGTAAATTGACCTTTCAATTAATTATGAACGTCTGAAATTATAGATATTATTGGAAGAATGCATACATAACACGCCTGCCAAATATAGATGAAAACAAATAAACCGTTATGGAGATATGGAGAAAATATCTTGTGATTATGTGATTTTCTTGGTGCCGTGGCCATTATAAAGAGAAACAGAGGATAACCTTTGACCTCAGAGTAAAAAAATTAAGCAAATTTTCCGTCATTAAAATTAATGTATCTCGAGAACCCCTAGGGCTTTTTCAAATATTTTTACAGATTCTGAATGCTGGAGCCATGCCCTTTCAAACTAGCTATAATTTACAGCCCAAGACCATGAGCAAAAAAAAACATGGAAAATGCCTATTGCCAATTTGATAGACTGAATGTAGTATCCTAAAGCCACATTTTAACCTAAAATTTCACGACTCGGCATAGAACAGGGAATTATTTGACTATAATAAAACACCAAAATCGGTCGGGAACAGCTAAATCCTGGCAAAATAATTAACCCTCCTTAATTGAACATGTAGTTCAACCTATTATTTCAAGACTTATGTCAGCAAAATCTGAAAATGAGGCACAAATTACCATGTATGTGAAAACTTTGAGTGACAAAAGTCTCAAAAATTAATTGTGCCATAATATGTTTATACAATTCTGGTTATTTTCCAAGAATTTGCTGTTTCTCACCGAGTTTGGTGGTGTATTAAAGTAACATCTTTCCCTTTGTTGATTAAATTATGATTTTCTTTTGAGGATATGGTTCCCCTTTGGAAAGTTTAAGAACTGTATAGCCCACAACACAGTACACTACAGGTACAAGACCAGTCGGTCTGGCCGCCGTTTCTCTGTGATTTCTGCCCTTATCTTACCCGATTACATGCATTGGCGAGGGATATGAAAGCCCTGACTGCAAATAGTTTGCTCCAAGCGAAGCGCAAACGCATAAATCTCTCCATGATTTCTGCAGATGACATCGTGCTTCCGGACATCGAGCGTTCCATAGTGTAACCTCAGCACAACTCGCCTGCACTAAAATCTGTGTTCAATATGGCGCAACAAGATGGTTGTCAGGTTGAACAGACCCGCTTTTCTATTCCCACAAAGCGTAATTTGTCTAAACAAAAAATACGTAATGCTGCCCACTCTGTCGTTATTAAAATAAATAATAGCTAATCAATGTACCATTTCCACAGTCGCTACATTTATATATTTTAAAAAGACGAGGTTAGTGCTAGATATGTGTTAATGCTGGCATCAATAAAGGAAAATTCCCCTTAAGATATTAAAAGTCATGTTTAGAGTATGGCTTAGGCCCTGTGGCCTAATGGATAAGGCGTCAGCCTCCGGAGCTGAAGATTGTGGGTTCGAGTCCCACCAGGGTCGGGGAGCAATTTTTATTAAATAGTAAAACTAATTTACTCGGAAACTCTCCATGTATTGGAATGTGAGCACGCGATTTATGCGCCCTGCAACTATTGTTATATAGAATACCGAAGTGATGACATCAATATAATGTTTGGAACCAGAATACTTTGTTTATTTTGTGTCAATGTGTTTGCATGACTGGCTATTAACAAAGGAACAGTCGAAATCTACATTTTGTTTGGAGCCAGTTGTCACGCCAACTGACGTCAGACTTCGGTACTCTATAATAGCCACAGAGATTAATGCTAGATTTGTACTGATGTACATAAAAATATTTTAGAAAGAAGACTGCATGGCAACAGAGATGTGGTTTCTCTGAAGATTTTTTTAAAGTTTCATGGAGGGACAGAGTATCAAATATACCCGGCTTAGGCCTTGTGGCCCTATGGATAAGGCGTCAGCCTCCGAAACTGAAGATTGTGGGTTCGAGTCCCACCAGGGTCGATAAGCAATTTTTTTAAATAGTGAAACTAATTTACTTGGAAACTCAGAACGCGAATTGGACCAGGTGATTTATGTACCTTGCAGCTATTGTTAAAATCGCCACAATATTGCAGCCGAAACGACAGTGGCGTCGGATATGCATTCAATCGTGTGCTCGTATTCGTGTATATCATAAACGTATACATATTTCGATACTAAAATCAATTCCAGAAAATTAATCTTTTTATTGCGTATGATTTATGGCTAATGCATTACCTAGGAGCCTCATTGAAATTGTTTTAGAAAGAAGAGGTTTATGCCAGATATATTTGCTGACACAAAATTCACTTAGAAAAATAAAATAAAAGTCCCGTTTCAAGCATGACTGGGCCCTGTGGCCTAATGGATAAGGCGTCAGTCTCCGGAGCTGAAGATTGTGGGTTCGAGTCCCACCGGGGTCGATTTTTTTAATTTATTTTTTTAATAATCTAATGAAAAACAAAGTAACCTGGAAATTTCATATCAATGAACTTACATATTTAGATTAATCTTTTTATTGCGTGTGGGGTATGGCTAATTCATTTCCTTGGAATTATAAAGCAATAAACATATACTGCGACAGTCTGCTTGCTCTTAATGTAGCTGAAGGCTAAAAAGATAAGTAATACCGACCTCTCTGTAATTAATAAATGAATATTAAAAAACGAATGTACATTTACATAGTTACCTCATTCAAAAAACAGAAGAGATGGAAGCTCGATATATGCTAAGACGGTCGGTCATATGATTATAAAAGTCCCGTGCTAAACAGGAATAGGCCCTGTGGCCTAATGGATAAGGCGTCAGCCTCCGGAGCTGAAGATTGTGGGTTCGAGTCCCATCAGGGTCGATGTCATTTTACTAATCTAATGAAAACCAAAGTTACTTTCGTTATCAAGGAATTTAAATATTAGATACTGAAAACAAAGCAAATCAATCTTTTTATTGCGTGCGGGGTGAAGTAATAAATAACTTCAAACTTTGTTGCGATAGTTCGCTTGCCCCCACTGTAGCAAAAGGTCACATGCACTGTTGACACATTACACTATGCTTCGACACTTGTGCAAACTGCTTTCAAGCAAACACGTCAGATGACTATTCACTTTGAAAATGCATTCATCGAGAAAAGACGAGAATTCTTATTGACGGAGAGCTTCGTATGAGAATTTTAAGTTGATATCTACATGTCACAATGTTGGGTTCTTAAACTTAAAGACAACTAAAAGACACATTTCAAGAACGTTCGTGAGAAATGGAAAACCCTCACACGCGTTCAACGTCAGGTGCCAAACATAATGCATTGCAAACATATCAAGCTACACGAGAGCACTGGATGGATTCTTAGCTTGGCTTGGCAACTGCGATAGCACACTTTAGTTTTCATCGACCACTAGTTTCACAGTCGATTTCTCAAACTCTGTTTGCCCTAACACCTCTCTTCCCTTACTCGCTCAGATGTTTGCTGATGGAGCTCCAATTACTCATATTCATGTATCAATTCACACATTCGGGTTCAGTGCGTGATAGAGTGCGAAGGGAGGTACGAACCCCAGAATTGGCAGTCATTTTACAAATACCAGATGAAAATTTGCCTTAAAGTCCTCCACAATTTTAAGAGTTGTCTATTTTTATCTCTCTTTTGAGTTTCCTCATTTTTTAAGTTCATAAAACAGCCGTCTGATATATCATATAATTGTGTACGCCACCACCACCACCACCACCACCACCACCACAGATTTTCAGATCGATGGTATCGATTTGTACACATTTTAATAATTTGTTCAGTCTTGTTCATAAACATCTTTCGACTTTTAGAGATTATTTTGGAAGCAATTACCATACATTTCAAGCATATAAAATGATGACATCATGTAGCCGTCTTGTCGCCATGGTTTAATACAAAACAACAATGTCCTGAATGAACCGCACACCTATTGAGGCTATAGATTCATATACATATATATTCCTGAGTTGTCTTGAAGGTTGAACCATCTACAATCGCGATAACTCAAACTCGGATAACTCGAAGCTACTCTTCATTCCCGGCAAAATAATAGGATATTGTGTAAACTCGAATTGCCGGCACCGGTGAATCCGTTTAACTCGATGTGCCATTGTGTTTGATTTGGTAACTCACAAGCACAACAATTAATCGACCATAACCGCAACCAATCCTTGTTTTCGTTCTGGTTTGATCACTAGAGCTTGGGCAATAGAGAAATTTCACATTAGCCCCTTCTGCGCACCTCCGGGTTGAAAGCGAGAAGTCAGTGGCAAACAAAACATCGCTTACTGTGACATTAAGATCCTCGTTTTCAAACGCGGAAGTGCGCAGATCGCGCTAAACTCGTCGTTGTGGGATTCCTCTATGGTTGCCCGCACACCGACAGTCGAATCGCTTTCTCTTTACGGTGTCCAAATGACCGCAAAGAGTGATATGGGTCATTCTATACATTTAAAGTCCAAAAGTGTGACATTTTTTGTATCACTGTTACACCTGACCTGTGTAATTTCGCATCAAGTATTATTAAAATTGACTTCACCGTATTTTTTTAACTTGAATGTTTGGTAGGTACATTGCTTTACAATGCATTAAAGAATGTGTCCTGAATTTAGAATCTTATACATGTCAGATGTAACAGGGACACCAAAATTGGACCCGAATTTATGGAATGACCATTATGTGCACGTTCATACTGTGATTATTTCAACTGTTGAAATCATAATAAGCCTTGGCATTTTTGGAGGTCAACAGATTCAAGTACTCGAAGACGGCAGCATTTCAAGTTTCAGACGGAGATATTTCTCATGAGAGTTGGAACTGGTACCATCTTTATAAACAGTAAGCTTTCAGATTAAAAGTTTCAGATTACCAAAGCTATACGCATGTAGTTGATGTGTCTGCTGAACCTACATATTGTCATCTTCGACTGGATACCATAGAGTACCGAAGTGATGACGTCAATGCAATGTTTGGAACCAGAATACTTTTGTTATTTTGTGTCAATGTGTTTGCATGACTGGCTGTTAACAAAGGAACAGTCGAAATCTACATTTGTTTGGAGCCAGTTGTCGCGCCAACTGCCGTCAGACTTCGGTACTCTATTCCCTTTCCTTCTCTACGATACAGATAAACATTTATAGCATAAGCTTTAGCTACAGTTATTTCATCAGATACAATGAAGAGAGAACGATGAGGAGGAGGATGTAAGAGTAGACATTCCACCATTTGCTGACAACATCGTATCCTTACACTTATCATCATCATTCATTGATTGTTTGCAACCTGCCCGCCATAGAACCTTAATTGACAGCGTATCCTCCTGTGACTACAAAGATGCACTAGACTTGATCAGTGGTACAAATTATGTTCCTAAAACATTGGTGGTGCTAAGAAAACGCATGAGAGTGAATGGTTTACAAGCATTCTTTTAGACGAAACGCAAGCGGAGAGTCACTTCAACACAAGATTTGTTGCTCATTACTAAACATTAATTCAGACCATATTATTACAAATGGTGTTAAACACAGGCCACTTTTAATGTCCGACGCGTCTGCGTGCTTGTCATACGTTGCTTAAAGGTATAGTTGCAAACATCAAAAAACAAAACTATACTGAATCATTACGAAATACCGCACTAGACTTTAATTAAATAGCAGTTTCAAGCATCCTGTGAAGTCATGGCACCTGGTGTGCTGTCGTTTTCAAGAAAAGTGGAATTTACATCGTTTTCCAACGATTGTCGGCCGTCTAGTTCCCCGACCTGATAATTCCCTGACTCTATAAATTGCTCAAAATTGGCTAAAGCAGGGTCAGGGAACCAGACTACCAGAACAAATTTGTTTCTCTCTGTTTTCCCAGCATGTATATGCACACAAAACTTTAACAGGTCAGTGTTACAGTATTTGCTAGCATGCTATAAAATACTAACCCCCAAATTCACTTATTTCTGAAAATTAAAGCAAAAGCAAATGTTGTGTTCTACCTTTAAACTATGCCAACAAATTTTGACGGACAAAGGTTCCAGAGAGCTTTACGAACAAAAAGACATGCTACTGAACAAGTTGCCATGTCTAAAGTAAGAAATTAATGCTACACATGTGCCAACAAGGCCCTGTGGCCTAATGGATAAGGCGTCAGTCTCCGGAGCTGAAGATTGTGGGTTCGAGTCCCACCAGGGTCGACAACATTTTACTATAATTATGTTCTTAATAAAAACCAACTGAGTTTCTTTCAAAATCTATATCAATGAATTAATATTTAAATGCTGAAAATAAAAGAAATCTATTTTTATTATTGCTAAACATGTACTAACATGGCCCTGTGGCCTAATGGATAAGGCGTCAGCCTCCGGAGCTGAAGATTGTGGGTTCGAGTCCCACCAGGGTCGACAACGTTTTACTATATTTTTTAAAATAAGAACCAAAGTTACTTTCAAAGTCTATATCAATGAATTAATATTTAAATGCTGAAAACAAAAAAAGTATTTATATTATTGCTAAACATGTGCTAACACGGCCCTGTGGCCTAATGGATAAGGCGTCAGTCTCCGGAGCTGAAGATTGTGGGTTCGAGTCCCACCAGGGTCGACAACATTTTACTATAATTATGTTCTTAATGAAAACCAACTGAGTTACTTTCAAAGTCTATACAATGAATTAATATTTAAATGCTGAAAATAAAGGAAAACTATTTTGTATTTTGCTAAACATGTGCTAACACGGCCCTGTGGCCTAATGGATAAGGCGTCAGCCTCCGGAGCTGAAGATTGTGGGTTCGAGTCCCACCAGGGTCGACAACATTTTACTATAATTATGTTCTTAATAAAAACCAACTGAGTTTCTTTCAAAATCTATATCAATGAATTAATATTTAAATGCTGAAAATAAAAGAAATCTATTTTTATTATTGCTAAACATGTACTAACATGGCCCTGTGGCCTAATGGATAAGGCGTCAGCCTCCGAAGCTGAAGATTGTGGGTTCGAGTCCCACCAGGGTCGACAACGTTTTACTATATTTTTTAAAATAAGAACCAAAGTTACTTTCAAAGTCTATATCAATGAATTAATATTTAAATGCTGAAAACAAAAAAAGTATTTATATTATTGCTAAACATGTGCTAACACGGCCCAGTGGCCTAATGGATAAGGCGTCAGTCTCCGGAGCTGAAGATTGTGGGTTCGAGTCCCACCAGGGTCGACAACATTTTACTATAATTATGTTCTTAATAAAAACCAACTGAGTTTCTTTCAAAATATATATCAATGAATTAATATTTAAATGCTGAAAATAAAAGAAATCTATTTTTATTATTGCTAAACATGTACTAACACGGCCCTGTGGCCTAATGGATAAGGCGTCAGCCTCCGGAGCTGAAGATTGTGGGTTCGAGTCCCACCAGGGTCGACAACATTTTACTATATTATTTAAAATAGGAACCAAAGTTACTTTCAAAGTCTATATCAATGAATTAATATTTAAATGCTGAAAACAAAAAAAGTATTTATATTATTGCTAAACATGTGCTAACACGGCCCTGTGGCCTAATGGATAAGGCGTCAGTCTCCGGAGCTGAAGATTGTGGGTTCGAGTCCCACCAGGGTCGACAACATTTTACTATAATTATGTTCTTAATAAAAACCAACTGAGTTTCTTTCAAAATCTATATCAATGAATTAATATTTAAATGCTGAAAATAAAAGAAATCTATTTTTATTATTGCTAAACATGTACTAACACGGCCCTGTGGCCTAATGGATAAGGCGTCAGCCTCCGGAGCTGAAGATTGTGGGTTCGAGTCCCACCAGGGTCGACAACATTTTACTATAATTATGTTCTTAATGAAAACCAACCGAGTTACTTTCAAAGTCTATACAATGAATTAATATTTAAATGCTGAAAATAAAGGAAAACTATTTTGTGTTTTGCTAAACATGTACTAACACGGCCCTGTGGCCTAATGGATAAGGCGTCAGCCTCCGGAGCTGAAGATTGTGGGTTCGAGTCCCACCAGGGTCGACAACATTGTACTATAATTATTTTCTTAACAAAAACCAACTGAGTTTACTTTCAAAGTCTATATCAATGAATTAATATTTAAATGCTAAACATGTACTAACACGGCCCTGTGACCTAATGGATAGGGCGTCAGCCTCCGGAGCTGAAGATTGTGGGTTCGAGTCCCACCAGGGTTTTACTATATATTTTTAAAATACAAACCAAAGTTACTTTAAAAGTCTATAGAGTACCGAAGTCTGACGTCAGTTGCCGCGGTAATGGTTCCAAACACATGCAGTTTAGAATGTATTCTGGTTCCAAACATTGCATTGATTGACGTCATCACTTCGGTACTCTATATCAATGAATTAATATTTAAATGCTGAAAATAAAAATAACTATTTGTATTATTGCTACACATGTACTAACACGGCCCTGTGGCCTAATGGATAAGGCGTCAGCCTCCGGAGCTGAAGATTGTGGGTTCGAGTCCTACCAGGGTCGACAACATTTTACTATTTATTAAAAAATAGAAACCAAAGTAGTTTCAAAGTCTTTATCAATGAATTACTATTCAAATCAAGAATAAAAAGGGAAACAAATATGGCGTGTGGCGGACGGCTAATGCATTTCCAAGGATTTTCCATGGTTTCAGAGAGCTTTACGAACAAACAAGTACCAAGTGGTACAGCCCACGGCGTTAAAACTTCATTGGTCCACGAACCGTACAATAGTCTTGGTTCCAAGACGTCCTTAGCGCGGTGCGATGTACAGCGCGCACGGCAGCGCCCTCTAGCTACACATACACACACGCCAAGGCCAAATCGCTAACAGTCAACAGAGAGTGTTGAGCGAGTAAACGCATCACGAGGCATGCACCACTCGATTAATTAACTTTCCCAAAAAGTTACTCAAGTTTATATTTATTACTACCGTCCAATTATTTGCAGACAATTTTTTTCCAGATGACAAGAGATCAAGTCAATATTACTTCTAAGTTTTATTTAACAACTATCATCAATCAACAATTCGGTCTATTTTCGTCATCCTTGTTCCCCGCGAAATGTATTGATTTTAATGGAAGCTGAATGAAATCGAATCCTATCATGTTGGAAAATGCATCCTGGCATTGAACCTCTGCCTCATCAGTAGTAATCAAACCTAGCGGATAAATCTTCTTCTTACAGCACGACGGCTGTTTCCTGTGTCAATGCTAAGTTCAAAAGAGCCGTTATCGGTACCAAGAATTTGCCACAAGATTTAAGACGATAGATTACGGTGCACGGACGTAGCCGACACGGCATGTGATAGAAATTATTAAAAATGTATTGAAGAGAAGGCACCGGGTGTTGATTGTTGAGTCATTGCATGTCCCTATTATGAGATCGGTTTATCAAATATAGCCTATCGGGATTGTACGTCAACGCTGCTTATACAAAATTATGCTATGAACAAGCCAACAGGTATTAATTGAACTGGCTATAAAAAAAATCACTTTTTAATGTCTGTGTGAAAGTAGAAGTTTTTCTTTAATTTCGCAGTCCAAGTACTATAGCTTTATCTTTTACATAAAACAGTCGTCGGATATATAACATATGTAACTAAAGCTCAGCGTATAGTGGTAGGTGATATGATTGTAGGCTAATTATTACAGCTCTGTACACCTGCTCCATCTATTGATTTTTTCCTCCTGAATTTGGTCCATGATTAAAAGTAGCCGGCGGCTAATGTATGCAGCAAATGGTTTAATCTTACCACGGCAAGCCAAATTGACCTGTGTGTTTAACACGTGGTCCAAATAGCCGTGCTTAGGTGCGCAGACTCGAGTAGTTTACATAAAATTCGAAAAACCCATAAACTTCGTGTTACGAGTATATTTTTACTGTAGAAATTTTGAATTCCACATAATCGGCATTAAATTGGTTGACATGGCTAAACGATATTACTACTCATTTGTTACGACTATAGCACTGTATATTTGAGTTGCCTTCTGTCATTCCAGTGATGATGTCAATGAGTCTGCCTGTATATAGTGTCTACTACACACACAGTCTGAAGCCTGCATATTATCAAGTCCAATTTAGTTGCCGAGAATTCTACTGGAAACTTATCCATTTACCGTTCAAGGAAGGGGGTGCCTCTTCCAAAATATTTTGTGCCGAAAACCACCAAGAAAGGCTTTTATGTTCAGACTTGACACAAATATTATTGTTGGTTTTGGGCTACAGTCGAATTTCATTCAATACCAGTTTTTATTCATATTCTGCAATCTAGAAAATATAGCGATTAAAATGTCAAGAAGTAATTGCCCTCGATATAGAAATTACTATCAACAACTCTTCGAAAATGCGAAATTTCGTTTTCAAAATAAAATTTAAATGTGCACCTTGTCAAGTAACTTGCATTATAGTCTGTTTATGGTGCATACATAGATTAAATTCACTTCCATTGTCACATAAGTTGCCTAAGCTGGTCTCAAAAAGTCGACTGATGAAGCCCAGATCTGCCACCGAATGATTACCAATTCTTATTAAGTTTTAATTCGATATCTGACTCCCATAAACAAGAAATAATATAGTATAAGTCGTCAGTCATGCTGTCTGTCAGACTGTCTGTCCCTACTTCTAAGCTTAAGTGCACAGATAATTACAATCAAGTACTATTACTGTCCTGGAAAACACCATATGTTGCATCTAGTGTTTCCTCCGCATATCCCATCATCATCCCACAGAGAACATTCATGTTATACACAGACCATCTTAACACATCCCAAGTGACCTTTCGTGAGTTCCAATTCTAGGCATGCGCGTACTGCTGCCTCAGGCCATAGCAACCTAACTTAATTAGTGTTCCTCACTTTTGGGGTATCATACCAGGACTCGATCGAACCCAACCTTCTTCGTTTTAGGTCAAAGAGTGGAATGAACTGGAAAGCCTCGCCGGGCACGAATATAGACGATGAGAGATCATGGATTTCCAATTTCCCCATAGGATAGTGAATTTTCTGACTCCCGATATGCTATCGTAAAGCTCAGTTGCCTTGTCGTGTTTGCGAGGCATCAAAAAAATTCCCCCAAAACAGTCATCCGTGGATGTTTGACCATCCATCGATTTGATCTCAGAAAATAAAGTTGTTTTGTAGCGCAGACGGCACGTTATATGACCCTCCGGCACTCTTCAATCGGCTTAATGAAACCTCATCTTTTTTTGTCAAGACAGATTCCATGTCTGAAGGTTTCGGCCAATCACAAGTGATCATTTAATTTCCGTCATCACAGGACGAACAATATGGAAAGTCTAAAGTGGGCTTAGATAGAACTACACAGAAAAATATCGAGAAAGCTGTGTATTCATGTATAACGCCAGGATCGGTGTTATGCACGCATGCGCACCAAAGCAAACAATTACTTTACACGTTGTCTGTCTCAATTTTATTATTTTTGTTGGGCCTAACAAAGTTTTTCTTCAAATGAAAGAAACTAGCATTGTGAACGAGCCCTATAGGTTACGCCACCGTCTTGAACATTGCGATAATTGCAACACTGGCGAACAGCACGTACGTATCTTACCAATTATGCATTGTATCTGTTCAATTTTTCATCAGGATTAGACCATTATGAAAATCTACTGAAACCACATGCATTACTGAACATGTTCAGGTCAGTATGGCGGCATGTGCTTGATAGAGTAAAACAAAATGTGCCTCGCCATTATGTTAATTACTGAACGTGTGTGGTTTGATAACTGCAATGACTGCTTCATTGTCCCAGGAAATACTAAAATGTACAGGTCTATAAAAACTATACATGAGAATAGAACATATTTCCTTTTACTGCATAACGCAAATATTCCAGCAAGCATCCAACATATATGACATTATTCATTCACTATTCCCATTGGTGACATTCACCCTATGGCAGAATCGTAGACATTTCATTTCATTCACAAGTCTTCCCATTATATTTTCTCAATGATTGAATGTTCTGATGATGTCTTTAAGGCATTACAGCCTTAAGACGTCGACTGCCTCAGATGGCTTGCATTCGGGGGAGGTTCATCCCATAACAGGCTGAGTAGAAGATATAGAGTTACCCTACTACCGCCATTAATTATGCAAGCTCAGGCATTATAACCTAGGATAAATGTGTGTGTGTCTGCCCAGACGTGTTTCTTTGGCGCCAAGTGTAATTAAAGGCGCACTCCCTTCTTGTCAAAATACCGAAGTTGTTAATGTATAATGCTTCAGGGAAACCTCTGCACTGGTGAACAGTTAACATAAATGTATGTATGGGTCGTTCTTCATACAAATATGAAGATATTTCCACAGGAACAATGGTTTCTGTGATTAGTTGAAGACTTTTACAAGCTTACTGTATGTCAGCGGCAGTTTCACTTTAACGGCATTTTATGTGCTTTGGTGCCTCGGTACCGCGCCTGAATTGTCCCATGTTTGTAGCCGAGTGAGACAACTCGTGTCGTGTTCATTGCTGCATAGCGCGCGCTGGCTTCCGACCAGTCACACAATGTCGCGCCGGCCACAGAAACCACATTGTAAAATGAAAAGAATATCTCTGGTGAAAGTGTTCGTATCTTATGCTTACTTCAAAACGTTTTATCGACGTAGAAATCAAAATGTATGACAACATTTTTGTAAAGTGGTATTTTTAAACAGCTCAATATTTCACATTTGGTGGTGTACAGATAAATAATCAATATTGAAGGTACGGTAGCACTTTAAAGACTAACAACAATTTAAAATAAAACAATTATAGCATAAGATTTCGTGTTTATACAGCTATTTCATCAGAATCAGATGAAGCTTCATCAGATGTAACTGTAGATACGAAAGCTTATGCCATATTTTTTTTTTAGTTAGAACACGTTCATATTTAACTGTTGATTTTCATTTTTGCCTTTTTAAAGATATAAGATCAAAATGTGGCTACTTTTCCGTAAAAATGAAAAGTCTTGGCTAAAACTCGATATCAGGCAATGTAGCCTCAAATTTGGCCCCAAATAAGACATGCATGCAAAACCACGAGTAACCTAACAATAGAAAAGTATTCATGAAAAACGACAGTTAAATGTAAACGTGTTTTAGTCTTTAAAGTGCTAACTTCAAATATTTATTTGTATCTTGCCGACTAACATGGCTGTCAACAGCTTTGATATATACACTCGGCCAAAAAAGAAAATTCCCGCCTTGTACTTCTTTGAATAACTCAAGAATACTGTTATCATTTTAAACACTTCAAAAAGTCATAAATGCAGGAAAAGGTTCTGCTTCTAATCGTGCGTCATTTATGGCACACGACGTTTGCTTAAGGGGAGAAAAAGAAATGAGATTTGTCGAATTGGGGGCAAAAATAAAAGTGGCACTTTTATGATGCAGACTCAATATTGCATTGAAACTGTGTGTACAAACGTTTTCATTAATGTCAACACTAAACATGGTTTATCAAAACTGCTGCTGAAATCTTTAAGCCAATTCCAGATTGTTTGACATTTAAAGGGGCTTTTGCTAAAGGATGAAGACACAATTTCAATGTAAATCTATTGCCTGCATTATAAAAAAATGTAACTTTTATTTTTGCACCTAATTCGACATATCTCATTATTTCTCCCCTAAAACAAACGTCATGTGCCATAAATGACGCATCACTAGAAGCAAAACCTTTTTCTGCATTTATGACTTTTTGAAGCGTTTAAAATGATTACAGTATTCTTGAGTTATTCAAAAAAGTACAAGGCGGGAACTTTCTTTTTTGGCCGAGTGTATGAGAGCGACATACTAATCATACTTTGTGTACACGCTCATATTCTAAGCAGTATGTTTATTGATCTGATTATGACCACAGAGATCTGATGATCACCCCTAGATATAAGTTCGAAACGTCGATTTCTGCAATAGGTCCAATGATAACTTCACCCTCCTTATGTTCATATATGCACTGTTTATGCAAACAATGCATGAAACACTGCTGTGTGTCAAGCCATCAATAGTTACAAATGATTTAACACAGTAAATGGCGGAATGCTTCAAACGTCGATGCAATTCCCAGTTATCGAGGAGGGAAATGGCATGCATCACCCTTCACATCCACAGCTAATCTTCAAAAACATACTGCACGTACTTAATATTTGCTCAAGAGGGGGCGGTATTTGGTTTTAATTTAGAAAACGAATTAGCGAAGGACCTTCCAAACATGGGTTTCTTGTCAGACTGTAATTGCAAAGAGCGTGTACCGGTTTCTTCACATTCTACCTGTTTGTCACGGAATAATAAAATCGTCTATCAAGTCACTAACGTAGGACTTTTAACAAACCTATACTAATTCTCAAACAATAGATTTTTTTATCCCTTATACACGCTTCGTGTGGTTATGATGTTTACATAGTATCCGCGTGTAATTTCTAACATCATGAGATGACGGTTAATATTAAGCGTCGTGCTTCAGGACGCGTTTTAACCTTGTTTTGCAATAGACCACATCTGTTCGTTCCGGTCATTGCTGATGTCATTTGACCACCAATAGACCACTGGTTTATAGAAAATTTAAGCTAGAGTACTCTTCAAGGGCATGCTGCGACCATAATTGCAAGGCTATGTTTAGAACACAAGGTCTATAAGAAGAGCATGTCAACGCAAAACAAGATTATTAGTATGACTTTTAAAGGTACCGTACACAACATTTGCGAATATCAAAAAACAAAACTACTGAATTATTATAGAATACCTTACTTAGTAAATAATAGTCTCAAGCATCCTGTGAAATCATGGCGCCTAATAGTCATTTTAAAATGTCAATTTTTGCATCAATTTCCACTAGCGATTGTCGGCCGACCACCGTTCGGAAAAAAAATATACTTTTTCAAATATTTCCCCTCAATTAATCAACTTTAGGTTGTCCATATTTTGTCTGATTTTTGGTTACACAATTGAACGCATATGATGCACGATATGGGGCAGAGGGAACCCCCCCCCCCCCCCCTCCTCTTTTGTGTTGGTCATTGTGTTCCCGGAATCTCAGGAATTCTTTTCAGAGGTCTAGGGGGGATGTGTTAGGTAACAATAGTCTGGAGAGTGTATAGGGTATAGGGACAAAAGGGATACCCCTCTGCCCCATATCGTGCTGCAGGGGGTATACATAAACGGGTGCAAGCCAGCTAGTCTAGTTCCACGACCTAATAATTCCCTGACGCCTATAAATTGCTTCATTTTGCCTGAAGTTGGGTCTAGGGAACCAGAATACAATAGAACAGCTTTTTTCCCCAGCATCTATTCACACAATTTTAAACAGGTCATATAGTTACAGTATTTGCTATAAAATACTTAACCCCAAATTTCATTTATGAAAATTACAACAAAAGTAAATGTTGTGTACTGTTTGGCCAGCACTAAATCTTGGGCGGCTTACGTTGTCGTATGTAGCCCATTGCTTTAAAGCAATACTTAAAGGTAGTGTACACGATTGGTAATCCTGCAATCTATTTTTTACTGAATTATTACGAAATACCTTACTAGACTGTAAGTTAACAGTCTCAATCATCCTGTGAAATGATGGCACCAGGTGTGCTGTCGTTGTCAAGAAAAGTGGAAATTTATGTCGTTTTCCAACGATTTCCGGCTTGAAATCGTTGGGAAAACTGCCCTGTAGCCTTTAGTCAAGGCGCGCGTGACTACCCGGACGATCCCGAGTGGCGCGCCCCGGACATGCTGGTATTCGGGGCACGTCACGTGTCCAGGTAGCCACGCGCGCCTTGACTAAAGGCTATCATCCGCCCGACGGTTGAAAACGTTTTTTTCGCCATCCAACAACGCAAAACTTTGAACAGGTCAGTGGAACGATATTTCCTATAAAATACTAACCCCCAAATCCGCCCATTTCTGAAAATTGCAACAATGACCAATCATGTACACTACCTTTAAGGCCATACGACTGAAAAACAGTCCATTGAAGATTCTCCAGTGGCAGTCGCGTATCAACTAAAAGATGAATTTGATTAGTATTATTTTAATGGTGACCAGTGCCATTTTGACGCCATTGTCAACTCGCATCTATAAAATCCACTCATCCGTGAGTTTGGTTCCGGCCTCCTGCAAGTACGTAATATTGTCACGACGTGCCCTGCCCCACTGCCTGAGTGTAAGTCATACTTCCCCAAATGACGTTTGGTGACGTAGGTATTCTGGAAATATCTTTAAGAGCATCGTGTTTTCAAATCAAGGTGGCAATATGATCAGTGTTTTGATAGCCTAATGAGGTCTAGCGAATAAAATGACCCCGCCAGAGTGTAAGATGTTCACAGGTGGCAGGAACTACTACTAATAAAATGCCGATAGTGCCGTTGTCTTCGATGTTGAACTTCTGCGGATGCAACGTGCTAACGACAAGACGATTTTGTGTCCAACATCCTTAGAGGGGAGGCATGCAGTGAGATCAATTTATGTATTGATATGACTGAAAGATAAAAAGCAGTAAAACACAAGAAATCTTTACACAAAATAAATATGGCTATACTTACGGAAATCAAATTTGCAGCAGCCGCTGAAACCGGTGACAAACATATCTACTATATTCACAACAGTTAATTTTTCATTACAATGTATTTTATAATTATGCAGCTTCTCCGCAAATCGTTGATGCAAGAAATTATTCTACAAAGGTTGGTGTATATAGGAATATGTATCAGTAAAGTGAAATGGAGGATGAACCCTTGGCATTAGGTACAAAATGAGTGGGTGAAATGGGTGACAAATAGGTTCCCCCACAGCACAAGATATATGGGCTAACAGTGTAAACGGCTAACGGGCAGGTTTTAAAGGGACACATTGCTTTGGATTTTGCGATTTGGGCTATAAAACTGAAATGGATATGGTTGGGAAGCTCTTTTTAAAGTAGAATATAAAGATTCACATAACTATCCCTTCAAATTGCGTGGTTTTTGTTTAATTTCGTGACAAATAACGGTCCGCCATTTTGTAGAACAAAATTTTTGAGTCCACAAAATGGCGGACCGTGTTCACCAGTCGTATTTCCAGTCGCATCTGGTTGAAGTACGTTCTGTTGATCCATTTTGATGTACTGTGGCACGGCGCGCAGCACTGGCGATATGTGTCGCGAGGTAGAGAATTGTACCTGGCGATCATCTGATGTTCACAAGGCCACTGGCTGCGGCGCCAGCCTAAAGACTCTAACAGCGTATTTTGCGCATTATTTAGACGGTGGTATTTAGTACTAGAAATGAGTCTATGTTTCGCGGGTCAGATGTCAGGGGTAAGACGCCAATTTTTTGTTTTGTAATCACTACTCACTAATTACAACACATTATACGTGTTTTTTGCATGAACAACTCTTATAAAAGATAAGGAACATTTCCAAACAGCAAAATTTCATGACATTTGAAGGCAATGTGTCCCTTTAATAGAAAATAACACGAAGTCGTTCAAATATGTATGTGTGCCCGCGTGTAATAGTGCAAATACGCTGCTATTTTGTGAAACTTGAGATGTAAACAAAAAAAACGCGTAGGCGAAAGAAGTGGCTGTTAGGTATACGGAGAGATGGATTGGCGATTTAATATCACAAAGGTGGGGGGGGGGGGGCGTTCAGACAAAGTGGTTGGTCGGAGCTTTATAGTTTTGACACAAAGGGAATGAGCTTGACGTTGTACAATCGAAATGGGAATGTTATTGAAAAGATGGAAAGTAGCAGGGTGAAGAGTGGGTGGTTGAATTGGCTACTGTGTCCATATGCAATATGACATTATGTATGACAGACGTATGGATGCTAGGCTATATGTCTGGGTACAAAATGGTTTTGTACGACATGGGCGATATTTGAAATAGGTATGTAGGCTTAGTATAAATGGGTTCATTCCGAAAAGTGAAAGAGTAGAGTGCTTAAATTTCAAGTGTTGTCCTGGACCGCATAGGCCGGGTGCTTATTCAAGTAAGCAAGCGTGCTGCGTGCGCGCACATGATTTAACCTTTCCCATACGATATGTATGGTGGTTTTGTTTACATTTCTGGTCACATGGATTAAAAAGGTCTGTAGGTATTGGATACAAGGCTACATGGGTGTACGCACGATTGGGTTATGTACAGCATTCTACAGGGTGTCTTAAAAAAAGGAAACAGAGATTAATCTGTTTATTTCTCAGATACAACGCAAACTTCTGCCCTGGTTCTCATTGCTCTGACCGCATTCCTGATTACGTCTCTCTGTCCTCTTAAGGTCCCAACTGCATGCAGCCACGATTCTGGCCCGTAGGTCATTGATATCTCTGGGCGGTGACATGTAAACTTTGTCCTTAAGATGCCCCCACAAAAATAAGTCACAGGGCGTGAGGTCCGGGGAACTTGGTGGCCACTCAATCTCATGGTTCAAAGCAACTACCCTCATGTTAAATAGACCTGTGGTGCACCTGGTACAAAGCCATTTCTGACATGGTCCGTTGCACAGTTTGTGCTCGGTCATCCGTGATGGCAGCATGGATTTCTTGGTGTCATAAGAAAGAGGCATTAAGTAATAGATGGTGGTTACCATTTTAAACAAAATTGAGCAGTATCTGAGAAATAGAAAGATTAATCTCGGTTTCCTTTTTTTAAGACACCCTGTACAGTATATTGAGGTATGTATATATTCTAGGTATATTGAGTATGCCTGGTCTAAACATTCAGAAAAGATGAAAGACTAAACAGGAAGGTCCGACGTAAACCTGTATATAGGCTACATTAGTAGCAAATTGTAGGATAAAATCGGATTTACGATATGTCTGTGATACTAATAAGTTTATACGTGAAAATATTAATCCACAAATAAAAACGCTTTGAAACAAACACAAATCCGTTGATTGCTCACGCGGACTTAAATATAATTTTGGCCTAAAACAATATCCGAGAAGATAGCATAACTAATCCACTGCCTGATTTGCCTCTGGGGTCAAAGTAAAGGTTCGTGATAAGTATTAGTGTAAACAATATTGGGAGCGGTCGGTGAAGTGTGAGGAAATTACATGACATGGCGATATGATTGATCGCCGCAGAAGAGGTCACAAGAAAAGAGATTACAATGGTCTCTCAAGCAGCAGCCGTGTAGATGGCGGGTCACGTGGCGTATGGATTTATGGTACATGATTGATGATGGATGAATGGTGAAGGAGTTTTACCCCAACACAGTCATCTCATAACTTAGAATGAAGCGGTTTGTATGGATGCGACACGCATGGAAGCGCGCTTGCCTACGCCACTTGAACGCCGCGGATGGGTCGTTTCTTGAAAGGCTTTGCCTATATTGAAGAACCATACCAAGCTTTTTTTTTATGGCCAGGATGAATGCGGCCATGGTGGGGGGGGGGGGGGGGGGGGGGGGCATCAACACAAGAACAGCAATTCTATGCTTTGTCTGACTACAAGCATTGATTTTATTCAGTCACCCGAGTTTGGGTTGACAACGGGATGGTATAGGGAGGCCCCAAGCAATGGCCGCCTGCGTCGGACCATACTGGCCTGTAACAAAGAAAGTCGGATTCGTCTATGGATGGTTGTTGTGAATGAACTGACAGACAAAAAGACGCAAGTAGAACAAGTGGTGCAATATGCATCTGGAGGGTAACATGTGCCACTCAGTAGGAATGACATTCAAAGAGCCAGAACCGTGGAAGCGCAGCATATGCCCCAGGGGAGAAACGAGCGATTGGCTGGATGGGGTGACTTAGTTACCTTCTTGCTTGACTGCTGGCGTGAAATTTAGTTCTCACTTTCCATTCCTATAATACATTCAGACTATTACATCTGCAAGAACAATTAAATTGCTGTCAAGTCACGTGACTTCCTTGTCCTCGTTCGCAGGTGTTCTCAACTGGAGCATTAATAATAGACAAGGACCGTCGATATTCTCTTTGCTATCAACAGTCGTCTATATACGTTCATGGTATGAATAATGGCTTCGTTTGACAACATAATGGTAGCCTTGAGCATGTACCAATAACACGTATCTGTGTGGATTATGTGGCAAGTTAAATATTAACGTCAATGTTTAACCAACTTTCTGAAATGGGTCTTTTGGGGGCCTTATGCGGAAGACAATGAACGGGGAGTCAAATGTTATTTTATGTTTCACGAAAATACGGAACTTAATGAATAATGACGTCTCGTGCGCCGCATTCATTTTTCTACAATTGAAAACACTTTATTTTATTGAAAGTCCATTTCGAGCTCGTTCGCTCAATCTCGAGTTGATTTCCTTCCCTCCAGAATGAGGCTGTAAGTGTTGCTGAGTGCCGGTAGGATGTTGCTGGTTTTAAGCTCACCGACCAATCACCAATGGCCCGGACTAGTAAATGTCATAGGCACCTCGTCGAACAACCTCTCAATAGAAATTCGTTTACATGAAGGCGGGTATTGTTTACACGCGCGCTGTAACGATAGCTAAATGCATTTCATATCCTGACAAAGTGGTTCGCTAGTGCTGATATTAAAGTGAAATATATACCGAGCAGAAAGCAAAATAGACGAGCACACGTCATGAAGTGTGACTGCCGGTAACTGCCGAAAATAATATTTATTCCGAGAAGCATAAGCTCTATTTCAATACCATTATTGTGTAGCAATAAGCTTTTCATCAACGTGTACATTGTAAGGAAAAGACCACTGTAACACAGGGGGGAAAAACCTAATGAACGAAAACAGCATTATTAATGTAACCGTTGCATTTGGATTTTTTGTTCCTTGTATCAAGAGGTTTTGACATTTTTGTTGGTATAGCGGTTACGCATTAACTTTTTTCTGAAGAATCGATAAACATCCTGGGCATACAAATAAGCGAATTTCATCAATCTTGATGCGCTTCCATTTGATAATATTAATACTGTAACAAAAAAGTATTTAAAAACTTGAACAATGTATAGGGGCCTATATAGTTTTAGGGAATGATGCACCAATGTGGACAAAATCAAGTCATGAAAACGTAATGTCTTCTCACTTCGTGTTTTTTTTAAGGTAATATACAATATTTGCAAACACCAAAAAGCAAAACTGCTGAAGTCTTATAAAATACCTAAATTGACTGTATAATAATCTCAAGCATCCTGTGAAATCATGTGCTGCCATTTCCAAGAAAAGTGGAATTTTTGTATCAATTTCCAGCGATGGTCGGCCGACCATCGTTGGAAAACAAATAACTTAGTTTTTTAAATACTGCCCCCAATTCACCAACTTTAGTTAGTCCACATTGTTTTTTTGACAATCGGTTACACATCCGTGAATGGGTGCAGCCAGCTAGTCTAGTTCCCCCATCTGATAATTCCCTGACGTCTATAAATTGCTCCGTTTTGTCTGAAGTAGGGTCAAGGAACCAGACTACAAGAACAACATTTTCTTCTCTTTGTTTTCACAGCATCTATGCACACACAACTTTAAACAGGTCGGTGTTGCAGTATTTGCTATAAAATACTAACCCCTAAATCCATTCATTTCCGAAAATTACAGCAAAAACAAATGTTGTATATTACCTTCAAATCAACGGCTGTTACTTTCAGCAGTGGTTGATTTCATTTTGACAGTATCTACGTTGGCTGGAGTCGGGATGGAACACAAATACATAGGCTGTTTATATTGATTACGGAGCCTGAAGAGAATTGCATTTTCTCATTAATTACACCAGTTTCACGTCTGCGACCTACATACTAATGCATGTACACGTACAATCCAATACATCGACGCGCACGTTGACATTTTCATTTGAAGTCACGGAACACTCTTTGATGAACTGATGAAATATAATCAAATCATCTATGGACGATATGTGTAATCGGATCCTTGGAAGACACTCTCACACGATTTACAAATACCAACTGTCTGGCTTCCCTATTAAAACAAAACATGCAGACCAAGTCTCTGGTCTCGAGTGCCTCGATAGACCGACAATGAATTATACCATAAAACCATCAAAAATCGATGATTTAAAAACATAAAAGCAGCATCGCGTGAATTTTAAACCTGACACGAGAAACCGGAACTTTTTGACAAGAAGACATGTTGAAGTAAGCAGTGTACACGAGTCAGCCTTGTATTATGTGTGTGAAATTTTCCCGTTACAGAATTAGCATCAGTAGGCCAATGCATGCAATAAAAGGGATCTGATGAAAACCTTGGGGAAAATGCTGCAAGTCAAGAATGGCAGCGGCGTAACCAGGGCTCCTCCATGGAGGGGGGGGGGGGGGGGGTGGAAGGGCAGTGGGGGGGATGAATGTTACAGTGGGGGGGGGGGGGGGGGGCGCTGACAGTATTTTTCTTAGTAATACTATTGTTTTCTCCAACATTGTCAGTGGCGGGGGGGGGCGACGATTTTTTAATAATAATAATAATAATCATCATCATCATCATAATAATAACAACCGGCATTTAAGAACGCTCAACATATATAGTAAACTATATCACAGCGCTTACAATATTATTACCCCTGCTCATCGGGCCCATTAATCATTCCTGAAGCCTTCTCAACTCCCTGGGGAGTTTTATGGGGGGCGTGCGCCCCCCCCCCCCCCCCCCCCCCCCCCAAATCCCCCTTGGCTACGTCGCTGATGCATGGTCAGCAAATGACCTTGATATCTCGGCTACGACCGTGATGAAAATGTAGCTGTACGCTTCCCTAATACCGGCGTGAAGTTTACTTTGAAATAACTTTAATCTAAAGCCTGTGTTCTATTTAGAACGAATGTTACAGGTGTCATTTGGTCTCGCAAACAAAATCTTGCCGCAAACAATCTACAACATTGGGCCTTTTAATTATAACGTTACTTTGCCTAATCCTAGACTTACTATGTATAATACGCTGTCCTCATTTTTATAATAATTCCGCGTGTTTTTATGTTCCATCAATGCAATGTGTTTTTCTTTGATTGTCTTTATAAAGAATATATAGCGTGAGTTGGCAGATTCGGTCAAAGTCGCCCCCAGATCACAAGTTTTGATATAGCACGGCCAAGGAAACCAATTTATATGGATTTATCTCTTTTCACTGTGAATGTCAACTACAATTTGAGATGACATCGGGCTGCCTCGAGACCTCTCGTCCGTATCGCAGGCGTCTTTAGATGCCCTATAGAACCTCCTTGTCTTCTAAACCCTACATTCAAAGCAAATATCCGCTGTTAAATCAGACAATTCCATTCACGACAGATACGCAAACATGCATGGTCAAATCAGTCTAAACATGCTAGTGAATAGTCGTGACGACACCAAGATTAACATTTAAAGATACATTCTCCGTGTTTGCTAAAACAAAATTCCTGCTAATGAGTTGTTAAAGAAAACAACTTTCTTAAATCTACTACACACTCTTAAAGGTAGTTACATCCCCGCCCGCCCCCCACTGCCAACTCACGCTATATTCTTTATAAAGACTTGTTCCTACTTGAGGGAAATCCCCCCCCCCACTTTTGGCAGTTCCATACAAGAAAAACATGAAAGAGCAGCAACCGGTCGGTACCAGTGCTGCTTTGCCCCCCCCCCCCCCCCTCCCCTCCAAGTGTTCCGCCGCACCTGAAGCCTTAAGGTATAGTATAAAGCATTTGCAAACATCAACTTACAAACAAAACTACTGAATTATTACGAAATACCGTACGAGACTGTAATTAAATATCACTCTCAAGCATCCTGTGAAATCATGGCACCTGGGTTGCTGTCGTTTTTAAAGGAAACATGCTTCTCAAACTGGCCGGATCACATTTTATTTCATAAATAAATTCATTTATATGTATTAAATGTGAATTAAAAGCCAAACTGGTTCAAGTGAAGTTTTAGTGTGATTATTTGCCGCCCAAAAATTGACCCCCCCTTTTTGGAATTTGTTGAGACTCAAATTGAGGGCGCTGTTCGTGACGTAGACCGAGGCACCGAAATTCATGGATCGACTGGACCCAGTAAATGACGCATGTACATCGTATACACACGTACACTAGGTCTACACGTGCAATTTCGTAAGTTGCAACAACTAACATCAAACTTACCCTGATTTTCTCCCTTTTAGCGAAGGCTCCTCGGGGAATGGGCCGTTTAACTGCTTTTGCCTGTACCTTACTCACATCTGGGAACTTTGTTGGGATGGCAGTGGACTTGAGCATATTTTTAATGGTTATCCCATAATTTGAAAATACCAGTATCGAAACACGACGGCACAAAGTGGTCGCTACATAACGCTCTTGCCACCTTCACTTTCGCCGTCCAAATTCTTCGATATTTCGCATCAGTTAGAAATAAATGAAAGCTTACTCCAGCCTTCGTTGTTTTGCTGCACCCAGCAGCCACACACCTTGTCGGCATTGGACGAAGAATGTACACTCAATGCATACGCGTGATGAATGGGGCCAGCTCGAGCAGAATCTGTAATGTGCCTCGATCTACGTCACACACTTAATAATGAGGGTCCCACTCAGGGGGCGGAGTAGCTTGGACAAATATTTTCAATAATTGTTTTCTCATATTTAATCTGGGAAATAATTGTCTCTGGACACAAAATATCATTGTCAAGATAATACTTTATTGTTTTAAGCAGGAATAATGCAATATAAATCCTAAATCATGTTTCCTTTAAGAAAAGTGACAATTTATATCGTTTTTAAACGATTGTCGGCCGACAATCGTTGGAAATAGTCTAGCTTCCCGACCTGATAACTCCCTGACTCTATAAATTGCTCCGTTTTGTCTAAATTTGGGTAAGGGAACCAGACTACTAGAACATCTTTTTTTTCTCTCTGTTGTTATCCAAGCATATGCACACAACTTTAAACAGGTCAGTGTTACAGTATTTGCTAGCACGCTATAAAATACAAACCCCCCAAATCCATTTATTTCTGAAAATTACAGCAAAAGCAAATGTTGTATATACTACCTTTCAATACATTCTGTCTTCCATAAGAAGCGTTTCTATAGAACTTCCACATTTCGCGGGGGAAAAACTGAAGTTGATTGATAGACGAGTCTGGTTATACTTTTATTTTCATTTTCATGATTAAAAATTCAATGTTGAATACCACCAACGGGTGCCTCGTTGAGTCAGATAATGGAACCCTGCATTAACGGGTCGAGTACCTTGTCATCCCACACAGGTAGGTAATTCCCTATCACTATTCACGGCAATTGATAAAAGTCATTAAAAGGGATTAGACCTATATCTCCCCGTGCCGTGGGGACCTGTATCGCCGTATAATTATTCATTGAAAACATCCAGTTCGGGAGTTGAGCGCCGTGTAGTCCACTTAACCATGCCAATTATGCAAGATACTATACCTGACAACTGAGGAGGCCGTTTGCCATTTTGGCGACAATGACAATTTCAGGATGGGGACCTTGAATAATAAGTTCATTATCATTCATATCTATACGCGAGATGGGGTATATTCGGTGCGTGAAAATTGTGATATTTAAAAAAGCAGGTCGGTTCGCAATCCATGCTGAAGTCCAAAAATAGCTGAAGTCCAAAAATACAAAAACCAAATGCGATGAATAAATTCCACAAAAGAGACAAAAAAGTCTGTATTCTAATTTCCACGAGTTTGTTTTAACTGTTTGGAAAAATAAAACTACCTTACTTTTGGTCGGGAAAGACTGGCAATACTGTATATATATTTTATTCCTACAGATACGCGTGTTGACACGAGCATCCGTCAAATTGAATTGTGCGGCGAATATTTGAAATGAGTATCGGTCAGGAAAGTGTGTGACCGTGAAATTCTAATGCCTTGAAACGCGACTACACATTTCAGCTGGAAATCAGAGACGATAAAATGTGGCAAATTCAATAGTAATATTCGCAAGTCCTGCTACTCGGATCATACACATTGCGTGTTAGCTGACGGTTGCGATGATCACTGTACCTGACTTGATGCATCTAGTAGAGTTAAGGGCCGGTCACACTGGCCACGATAACGATAACGAAAACGAAAACGATGGGATTGCTGAGCTAGCGTGAATTTCAGTCACTGTGAAATACGGGCTCATTGGTAGTATAACTGCACTTAGTAAAGATAATTAGGAGAGTGGGAGGACACATGAGAGGGTTTAACCAATAATAGGGAAAAGGAGTCCGATTTTCACATGAGTCTGATTTTCATATGACACCGGTACAACCTTTTGAAGTTGTTGGAGTCTTGACGCCTTTTTTTTTAGAAAATGACGCTCAAAGTTTGTGACCTGTGCACACTTTAATCCGAGTTAAAAAAACAAAATAAACCCCCCCCCCCCCCCAAACAAATAATATATATATATATGTATATATATATAACAAATGTGGGGATGCTGCGTAGCACTGTAGAGCATTGAAAAAATATATGGTAAAGCTCGGGTAAAACTATCCGGTGAGCACTGTTTCACCTTTACCATATATTTATATACTGACGTTTTCGAGCATAGGGAGACCGGTTACCGTTTTTCTTTGGGTATGGGGCGACCGACCGCCTTAGGGCGACCGATTAACGGTCGCCTTAAAGGATAAGCAATAGGAAAAGTTTGGGTTAGGTTACATTTTTGTACATGCAGAAACGCCATAGACCGGTCGCCCTAATGCGGGAAGGGATATAGGGATTTTGAAATGTAAACATTTTAAAATCCCAAAATTGACATTTCAGTGAAAACTGATGTTTCTCGCCTGGTACTCAGAACGCCATCGTGCGACTTTCCATTCATTTCGTGCTGCCAGGTCACATTATATCCGCAATTTGCAAGTTAGACTCGAGGTAATATTTAAAACAGCACTTTGATTTTGATTCGGATGTCTTTATAAATATCAAGCAAATAGAATTGAAGCAAGCTATGCATACCGATTACAATTCCTTACAGCTGAAAACAACGACAAGATACACATCATAAACTCATTACAGCAATTTCTTTATGAGCGGCTAATTGAGTAGATTTACCAGTGTATATGGTCACAGTAACACGTGTTTGAACAGTTAGACGTAGGCCCTATCCATCTTTTGGATGCGGGGGATTAAATTGAAAAAAATTTGGGGGGAAAAAGGCACCAATAATTTTCGCCCGAAGAAAAAAAACTCCAATATTTTTAAATGGGGAGGGTATAGGTATTCATTAGCGTTGTGAGGTGGTGGCGCTTTCCGAAACTTCAAACTAAGTTTCTATTTATACCAAACAAAAATTGCTCAGGGGTTGCGCACCCCCCCCCCCCCCCCCCGCACCGGCTGGATAAAACGGGGGGGGGGGGGGGATCGGAATCGTACCGTAAAATGAACACTCCAATGTCACCAACCATGCCATGATGAAGATGGGCATTATGAATGTGGAGGCGCGGGAACCATGGACAAATTATAATGACAATGAACAGTACAATATTAATGGAACGAAAATTGCAGGATGTAACAAGAGCTGGCGACATCGATACAACCACTCGCGTTAAAGGTATACAGTATACAACATTTGCTTTTGCTGTATTTTGTAGGGTTACTATTTTGTAGCAAATACTGTAACACTGACCTGTTTATGGTTCTGTGTGCATGCTGGGAAAACAAAAAGAAAAAAATGTTGTTTTTGTAGTCTGGTTCCCTGACCCTACTTCAAACAAAACAAAACAAAGCAATTTATAGATTTCAGGGAATTATCAGGCAGGGAAACTAGATGAACTGGCTTACACCGGTTCACTGATGTGCAAGCAATTTCCAAACAAAATGTGCTGGTAAATTGGGGTAGTATTTGGAGAAAAAAAGGTAGTTTTTCTAACGATGGTCGGCATGTTTGAAAATGTTTTGTTTTTGTATTACCTTTAACCTGAGCATCGGACACGACAACCACACTGCACTGAATGCAGATATCCAGGAACAAATTAAGCTATTACCTCACGGTTTAAAGCAATCATCATGATCTGGTAAATAGAAGGTTTGCGGTGATACCATGTGGACATTTATCTCTTTTGTGAGTATTTGTAAGTTGGTTCTGAGAAGGACCTGCAACTCTAACGTTTCGAATATTATGCACTGGTCGTCAAGAGAATGTCGACTTCCAACTGAAGGTGTTATCGCAAACCTTCGCCTTGTTTTTGTACACCTCACCGAGCAAAACTTCACATCTTATCATGGACCAACATGATACCAGCCAAGACAGTGACGTCATCGCAACAGAGTTTTTAAGAAATTACAAAAACCAGAGACTACTCTGCATAACTTGTTAAAACAGCGAGCTTATCCCAAACACTCTAAGTTTAATGTAGCAACCTCGAGCCAAAGATTATTTGTGTAGAGACCATATAAAAATATTGGAGCTGGATATTGAATGCGATTCAGGCTGATCTTCATCCCCACATTTGTTTGTAATAACTACGCCTTTTAATCCGTCACCATGCACGATACCAAGATCATTCAATAACTTCAATACCAAGCGCCGTGCACTGATTCCGTCCAAATATCAATTTCCTGCAGTGTTTATTTCTGTTTCACAAACTAATTCATTTCCCCACTGATCGGTCTCTCTCAATTTCCGTTTTCAAACTAAAAGCCAGATGTCCCGGTTCTCAAAAGTCTCCAAGCCTACCTGGGATAACATAGCCAAGGCAAGATCCAGCAGATCTTAATACTATATATAAAGAACCCTATTTTGAGCGCACTGAAAGTCATTTTATCATTCCGCTGCCTTGTTACTTTTGGGTGAGATGAATTGTTTAAAGCAGTGACATGTAATTTTGATTGGTTGTGCTCATCAAAGACACCGACAAGGAAAAAAACAAGCTTTTCGAACACATGACTGAACATGAAGCATCGCACTTAAGCCACTGTGGTTTGTGTGATACAAGACGTGTCGTGCCGTCTTATGCCTGAAGACGGTACTTCATGCGTCTGCGGCCTACAGGCGAAAAACTGCAACTCGATCTGCAATTGATGAGGTCTTAACGCAGACAGACTTCTTTCCGATGACGGATAAAATAGACATAAAAGATCTAAGATGAAAGCAATAGGCCTATGGAAGTGAAATAAGCAAAAACTATTTTTCCTCGTGATCGTTATGTGAATAACTTCAATGTGATTATTTATTGGTTGAAAATTAGGTATTGTTTGAAGCAATACAATTACCATATTTAAAGTAAATTGAACACGCAGCAAACTTTGAAAAGGAAAATAGAGCAACATGGAAATAAATGGATGCATTATTTTGATACTTATAGAAAGGGTGGGTATGCAATTCAACATGAATGAGCAGATAGGTGAACTTACAAGTGACTGAAAAGTCGGTCTTACAAAGAATGCACCTAGGGCAAAGTTTTCTTACCTTTTCTCTAGGTTGCCACACATCCAGGCCATAGTCTTGTTTAGATGCCTGTGCCCTCCTTGCCACTGTAGAATTGGTCATTGGAGACGGACTGGATGTGGGTTGCTGAGTGGCCATTATCTAATCAAAAAAAGAAGTTGGCGATTTGCGATTGTGGTAGCAAGAGGCCGGCACTGTGGGGATTCGAGAACCTCTCCCGTCCACTCCCCCTAATGGATTTGCTTCTGATGAAATAATGCTTTCAATTCAAGACGGTTTGCACGTAGTGTCCGCACTTACATGGTGACTGGCGTAGGAGGACAGAAAGTACCAATCTGGGTACCCCCCAAAAAATAAGTCACGTCCTAAATGCGGGAAAAAAGTTCACCGTGTAATTACCTCCATGTACTAGTGGGAATGTCGAGCCAAAGTGTTTTTGTGACCCGGGCTTGGAATTACAAGTGTGCGCAAGAATGACAGAGCGTAATACCTACCCACAGAGGGTATCGGTAATAGACGTGTATTCAGGACAGTCAGAATTGAAGCCGATGGGAATAGATGTGAACACAGTCTTCAGAGTATCGGGTGTCAGTGAGGGTGATTCTTCATTCGCCCGGCTCCTTGCTACACGATACCTTCTGTACCCAGTAGCATCATCGACATCACACCGTACATCATTTCTCTTTACATCGCTAGCATCATGGAGTCATCCTTGGTATTAAACGGTCAACGCTTGCCTATTCAGTTCTTGCACAATGAAGTCGGGTATGTTTTCCCACGCAGTTTTACCACTCTATACAATACTGAACGCCTTGTAAGTCGATGTGTAGTACACGAGGTCTTCTCTTGTTACTAAGTTTCAGACGGGGATTTTTCCTTCTCAGTTTGGTGTTAAGAAACTCCCAGATGTATTGAATGATTTTTTGACTACAAGAAACACCGACGAGCGAACACTAAAGATTAGATGTTAGACACGAAACAGCGCACACAACCAACGAAATGATCAGCGAATTTCAGCATCCCATCTGGATTGACAGCTCCAAACCTCTGGGCATCCAAGTATTAAGGATAAAACCTACGGGACACAAAGAGCTGAATGAACGACCAAATGTTGCCTGAAGATTAACCCCGACGAATAAGCATAGTCAAGCGAGTGCATCGACGCAAGGGGGTGCAGAGCTGGGGAGTAGTTGATGATGACGCCAGGCTGAGATGCTGATGATAATGTGCACGTTGCATAGCGTCTGATATAGCTCTGCGTACGCATTGACGGCGCCAGTAGATCTATCGATTCACTGTAGAGCGAATACTAATCAGCTTGGATGCCGTGACCTCAGCTTTCTGAGTGCTCTCACTCTATGGACGAGGGCTGCCAACGTGCGACAGAATAATTTACAATATTCGCTTCATCCCGGAGGAGGCTTTGACTAACAGCGGGTTTATTAATTCAGGGATTCCCCATGCACATGAAGAGCGCTGCCTGGACCATCAACATAACACTGCTGCCGTCGCGGAAAGCCTTATAATTTAAGGCTTTAATGCATACAGAAAAAAAAGTGGAGAAAAATTACCCCTTGCAAGATTTGTACTGTTAAAAATCTTTATTTTGTAACATGATAGTTATGATATGATCTAAAGTCACGAATGATTAATCATGCCCCAAGCCAACCCTCTTTCCCCCATTTTTTTCAAACCAATCTCGCCGCTGGTGTGGTTTCTTTCCCCGATGTATAATGGCAAGAGTCTTCGTTAACGCGATACTATTGTTTTAAACTTACTAAAACCTGACATCAACGTCATCAGTAAATATCAAGGTACAAGAATATTATTTGATTTATCATAAGATACAAGGCTTAAGTGGTTTGTACGAACTGTACGGTTTGTAAAAACTGTACGCACGTCCAACATCATGCTTGACAGTTGGTATGGTTACCAGTTTTCTGTTCAACCATGGATTATTTCCTGACAAGTGCACTGTCCATGTTCTCAGTTCTCATGATCAGGATGAAGCACCACTTAACACCTGTCAAAATTTAATAATTATTGCAACATTTGCAGACGGACAGGTGCGACTGCCATTTTTATTGCTACCTGTTTTTGGTTCTAGAGTATTCGAGTACTTAAACTGGAATCCGAGTCTTTAGTATCGATTCTGAGTTCGAATTACGAGTAACAAAGCTCACCGAGTAACGCGGTATTATGCACCTTGTCGACTCACGACATACACGGGATCGATTAAAAAAATACTCCATGGTTCAACTTACCATTAACGGTTCGCATCAACTCTGCAACTAAACTCGTGCAAAGACTGACAGCCCACCAGGTGCCTTGCAGTCACGTAAGGTATTTCATAATCATTTTCTTTTTAATGTTTGCAAATGATGTATATTGTACCCTTAAACAAACAACCCAAAGAAAATTATCTATCTAGGTACCGTTACCAAACATCTAGATCTTATTTTACCCGACAAGGAGCTATGGTTTTTAAAGAAAAGAATCTCTTTAGTGATGTGGAATAAATAATACCCAGCTGCTTTGAAACTCTCTGAAGCCCGCATCATTCTCTTTGCTCGCAACAAAAACTAAGAGCTATTTATAGAAGCTGCAATGTTTGCCGTATTGCGTAGACCATTGTTAATTGCATCAAGCTTACAAAAATGCTTTCTTTCTAATACAGGCGACCTTGGCCCGATGTAATTTACTCCCAAATAATAAAATGATAAACCAGGGAATGTAGGCTACATGGTCGTTGGCACGCTGTAAACCGTTAATGGTTAGGTACAGAAATCTACGTTTTGATTATTGGTTTTATTTCCTATGATGGCGTCCCTATATATTTATGGTTCTCATATTTTTTTCGCCTTGAAGGAGGGTCATTCGATCGAGAAAAAAATAATAATACAAATTTGAGGTAAACAAAAATTGTTGAATACTCATAAGGCTAAATGATATGCAGAGTGTTTAATGTATATGACTGTCTTGTTCTGAATTAACTTTTATTTCCATGGTTTTTAAATAAATAAAAAAACACATCTTTGGCAACTTCTGGCATAATTAAAATGAACAAAATATATATTTATCTTCTTTGGCAACCGTAAAACATTTGCACAAGTGAAACATGATTTAATAATCCAGTTGTGCTATAAATGCATGTTTCCCGTGCGTGCTGAAGCACACTTTTTGTGCATGGTTTTAAATAATTTTTGAAACATTAAATTGTTTTAAAGACTAGAAAAGTTGAAGACACGTTTGCCCCGATGATGTGGATTATTAGTGCACACGTACGTCGTGCACAAAAAGCTTGGCATGAATAGGCCTACTTCTGTTCGTGCCGCTGTGATATAACAAGAGGTAAGTAATATTTCCAGCATTTTTTTCACGAAATTTGAAAGTTTTGTTTTTCTTCTTTAATTTTGTTCTTGATAAGAAATTCCAGGCAGGGTCGGCGGCATGAAAAAGGTGGGGGAGGGGGGGGGAGGGGGGGGGGGGGGAGGGGGGGTTTTCTTCAGCCGGGAGCCAACAAAATAAAAAGGCATACAGAAATAGGGGTGCATGATTCACACATGCAGACAGCGAGAAGCTAGAGGATAAAAAAAAACCAGAAGCATACACAGATTGGAAGCAAATAGACGGACAGGAGGCTTTTAAAAACTAGATTAGTATAATCACAGAAAGCTATAAACAGACAGAAAATGGCAGAATATTGCTAACTGCTGTAGTTTTTTTTTTATGGAAGTCGAGGCTAGAAACCACTCTATACCATCCTCGACTCCTTCCTTCACTAAAGATCGCGCAAGGCATGGTGGGAAAACATGGCGCAGCAAGATCGTACCCATGGTAACGAGGTTGACTCTATGGGGGTTTTCGAAACGCTGGCTTCGGCTTGGCTTCGGCTTCGTCTCCGATTTCTGAATATCTGAGAAGCAAACAAAATGCAAGTATTCTAATTTTTACTTTCATAATCAACCGAATTATTGTTCCTGAAGCAGAACATGTAGGCCCTACCAAAATGTAGAATATTTCCATTTGGTTTGCTTCTCAGTTATTCAGAAGTCGGAGACGAAGCCGAAGCCAAGCCAAAGCCAGCGCTTCGAAAACAATGTTGGCCACATTTTAGGTTGCCAGTCCTACCACCCTTACGGTTTTCCTAGGTCCAGATCTGAAGAGGATAAATCTTCAATAGATACCAAAGAAATTATCCCAATTTTTAGACCTACAGACCCAGACGGGGTAACTTTAACCGTACGTTGTTGAGTTTTTATCAAGCAGCAGTTCGCACTCTCAATAATATTTAACGATGGCATTCCAGTATAGTCGTTTACGGGTTTTCTTTTAGTAATTAATGATTTAATTAATTATTGTAAAGTGTGTTTTTACCATTATTGATATAAAGGTTCATGCTTATTTTCTTTGTATATAATTGTTGTACATGTCACGTTTTTGTTTTTTCAAATTGAAAACAACAGCCATTTATTGGCTCAATTGGAAGTTGTGTTAACCCAGCAATGTGTTCCCCATTTTTTTTTACAAGCTTTGATCCATCGGTAATAATCTCCATCTAAACATTTTAAGAAATGTTTCAGATAACAGATATTTAATCTGCATATTTTTTTTGTATAACCTTTAGGGCCATTGTTTTATCCCAAATCAAGACATTATTAATAGCATAATCGATCAGTGTGGTTAAAGAAGTGCTGCAGGCCTCGTGAAATTCCTACTGTGAAGGCAAAGTACATTTTGAAGCTTCGTTAGTCTGCGGACTGATTAACCATTTGACAGGTGTGTTGCACTTCAAATGGCCCAACGAGATTAAATCATAGGGCATATCGTGAAAGGCCAATTTATTCTTCATTTTCGAAGCTGCATACCAAATGACTGGTTGAATATATTTGTGGAGAAACCCATGGGGTCATTATGGGTAAGACCTGGGTGGGTTCCCGTTGCCTTGGCTTGATTCTATACTGTAAAAACGTTGGGTAAAAAATGTTTTATGGGCAACTGCTATTTACCCAACATTGGTATTAATTTACCACATTGTTGGTTAATTCAGATAAAATGGACTAATTATTGGGAAGAATTTGCCCAAGATTTTGGGTTGTTGATAATGTTGCCCAACATTGGGCAAAATATCAACTCATTTTGACCAACTTTTTTTTACAGTGTAACCTTTAAAGGTAGTACACAAAATTTGCTCGTGCTGTAATTTTCATATGAAGCGCGATATGGGGAAAAAGGGACCCTCCCCCCTCTTTTGTGTATGTTGGTAATTTTGTTCCCGGAATCTCAGGAATTCTATTCAGAAATCTAGGGCGATGTGTTAGATAACAATAATCTGGAGTGTGCTTAGGGTATAGGGATAAAAGGGGGGTACCCCTTTCCCCCATATCGTGCAGGGTATCGTAATTTTCAGAATTAATGGATTTAGGGGTTAGTACTGCGTGCTAGCAAATACTGTAACATTGACCCGTTTCAAGTTTTGTGTACATTTGTATAGAAATGTTGGGAAAACAGACCAAAAAATGCTGTTCTTGTAGTATGGTTCCATGACCCTACTTCAGCATATGAAGCACGATATGGGGGGGAAAGGGACCCCCTCTTTTGTGTTGGTCATTGCGTTCCCGGAATCTCAGGAATTCTATTCAGAAATCTAGGGGAATGTGTTAGATAACAATAATCTGGAGTGTGCTTAGGGTATAGGGATAAAAGGGGGGTACCCTTTCCCCCCCATATCGTGCAGGGTATCTACTTCAGACAAAACGGAGCAATTTATCAGGTCGGGGAACTAGACCAGCTGGTTCGCACCTTTCACGGCATATGATGCACGATATGGGGCAGAGGGAAACCCCCCTCTTTTGTGTTGGTCATTGTGTTCCCGGAATCTCAGGAATTCTTTTCAGATGTCTAGAGGGGATGCGTTAGGCAACAATAGTCTGGATAGTGTATAGGGACAAAAGGGGGGTTACCCCTCTGCCCCCATATCGTGCTGGGTATATTTCACAGATGTGTAAACCAATTTCGAAATAAAATGTGCACTAACTAAAGTTGGTAAATTGGGGGGGGGGGGGCAGTATTTTAAGAAAAAAATACTGGAAAATGTGGAAACAGATACACAAATTCCACTTTTCTTGAACATGGCAGCCCACCAGGTGCCATGATGTCATAGGATGCTTGAGACTATTATTTACTTCGAGTCAGGTAAGGTATTTCATAATTCAGTGGTTTTGTTTTTTTATGTTGGCAAATGTTGTATACATGTATTACCTTCAGAAATAAATTCTCCAGAAATATCTGTGTGGACCGACGTCTTTAATCAAATCCAACCCCACCCCGCCCAAAAAAAATAATTTTAAACATTTTTCTACATATTTATTTTATGGCCCACATACCACACAAAATATCTTTACAAATACCTTGATATAGAATATTCCTCAGCCTCCCACAAATACAAAACCGCACCCCACTGTATTCTAACCACATGAGACAATAATGGAAGCAGAAAAAAAGACTGCAAGACAGTAAAATGCTATTTATTACCATTAGTTTAATTTATTCACTTAAGTTACTTTATACTTAATGAACGTATCTTACTTAGTATTACGTTACTTAATATCCTCTTACTTACTTAGTACATAATTCCTAGTTTAATCATACTTACAAATACATGTGCATATCTTAACAGTATAGGATATCCTTTCCACTTTTACAATATATTAATATCCTTAAGCCTAAAAATAGCAGTTTTATTACAATATGGTGGCCCCAAAATTACTTTATTCACACAAAAACTTAACTTAGCAAAAAATATCCTCAACATCAAATACAAAAATTCGTATGCATGAAAAATAAAAAAAGGACTCACGTAACACAGAAGACATTTGGCCATTTTAATGACCTACACAAAGCCAATGATTAATCAAATAGTTGCCACATTATAACATTACTGAACCCAGTCACTTTCATAGGTAATGGGGCATTTTGCATATTACATTTTAAGGGAGGGGGGGGGGGGGGGGAATTGCAAGAAAGCACACAGAGGAGAAAAACGTTACCGGTGGAGGATTTTTTTAAACCAATTCAGGTCATGTCTTTCGTTGTAACAAAATCTAAAATATAACATGAATGAAATGCCATGAGTCATTTGCGGTGATGACATTGGTGTCTGTTCAAACAATTTGACACAGAGAGCGTATCAGTCTTACAATTCATTACCATATGATTTCTATATCAGGTAAGGATTTGACATTTACTTGTCCACTTCCAAACAAGACTAAATACACACATATTCCTAAGTGGTTGTAAGGGACTCAATGCAGTGTTTATGAGCATTTTACACTAAAGTAAGGAACAAATCAGCCAACATTTCTCCAAAGAGACTGTTTAGTTTTGGGTGTTAATCTAAAAATATTCAGTATATAATTTTGTTTTTTGTACACAAGGAAAACGAGTCATCTTTTGCCAAATTTGAAGCAACTCAAAAAAACACAAGAATTCTTTGAGGTTAGCTGAAGATCACCCGTGAAATTTTGGAACAGTCTTGAGAAGGAACTGGCACTGCAAGGAAACATTCCTCTTTTAAAAAGGTTCGACAAGAATCCTTGACCAGGGAAGAAATAAAATTATCCCTATTACACTGTAATTATCTCTGGCTTTTCTGGGATCTCTTTTCGATTTACAAAACTGACCGGGAATTTAGATCACACACATTTTAAATATCAAAATACATAATAGGTTCATAATACACACACACGTTTTGGTAGAACGGAGACAAATAATCGTGTTCGTCAATTTTACCTCCAAAAAGTCCCAGTGAGATCAAAGTAAACTGTAAGATCTTGTTCTTATCCGTGCATGCATACGTTATACTCTAGATCCTCACAATTTATGAATGAAATATACGAGACTAATGGTAGGACCAAGGGGTTTTCAACTCAATACTTAAGGGTTGTTTCAATCATGGAAAGGTAAATGTTAGAGCATCCAGTGACTGACCCACACTGGCTTGAAGAAATGAATACAATTAGTGAAATTGTTAAATAGTATGAACAGCAGCCGATTTCACAAAACCTTATGCCATATTTTATTTAACTAAAGTTACGTAGTGCTGTAAGTCCCCGACTTGCGCCACAGATTACGCCGTAACTTACGCACTCGTTTTAGGTGGCGTAAGTTGTCCGCACAAACACCGAAATGATGACTTAAACTAGACGAGTGTGAGCATCGTAGAACCGTCAGTTGCTCAAGTTAGTTATGAAATTTACTAGATTATTTCAGAGGGTTATGAAATGATCATCCACTGCAGGTTTACCTGTCAGGAAGCCTATTTCCGAAAGATGCCACATATTTTTCAAAGCCAAGGACATGAAAAGTTGAAAAATTATTAACAAGTTTTTGTCATTTCACGACTGTGACATGACTTTTTGTTTCACTCCAACAGTCCTCATAAAAGCTTATGTGGCATAAGTCCTACACCATAAGGTAAGTTATGCGAAGTTTCGTGAAATCAGCTGCTGGTGTTACATTGATTGATGAACTTGGATAGTTAAGTAAACTTGTGAAAGTCTACGGATCAGACTATAGCATGGATACCGGGGATGACCCCAGAACGAACTCATCAGCAGAGGTCAAATGTCAACCACCCCCCCCCCCCCCATACACCATAGTCTGGTTCCCTGACCTGAAGATTCCCGACAAAAAAATCTTAGGTCAGGTTGTACCCACGGTTTAAAATAGATCATGACATGCAGTGTTAGTCCGAGTGACGGCAGTAGCATCATTCAAATTCAATATTCTTGCAAAATCCGGTCGGCAAAATACCGCAAGAGTATGGCATTGATTTTTCAGTTTTTATATATAACTGAGAATTCAAATTCCAGGATCTGTCATGGGCCCGACAGACATTCTGTTATTGCGAACATCAACGTCAACAGCCGAATGTTACCGAAAACAAGTTTGAAAACTTCAGACATTTTCGAAAATGGTAGGAATTCCTCCCGTTTTCGTCACATGACATTCGCGGCTACCGGACCTAATATTCATAAGCAATAGTCAGAATATTTTGGTCTGGGAACCAGACTAACATACACCGTCATATGATTAGTAAGAATTGCTCAAAAAGTTTAAAATGTTTTTTGTACTGAATGGCATCAAAAGTCAAAAAAGTTCCTGCCAACAGGACAAAGAAAAAGACATTCTCAAACCCATTCAACTTATCTCAACCAAACTAGCGATCTATTTCATAGGAATCTAAAAGGACATTTTTGATACAAGAATCAAATATGGCTAAATTTGGCAACCAAAAAAAGTTCATAACAATGACATTTCATTATTCAACATTTTTTTACAATAAACAGTTGCACCTGAGATGAGACAAAGACAATTATGAACATTCTCTCACACTTCCCCACCCACACAGCTCGCAGACACACCCACTCACCTCAGCACACATTAATATACAAACACACACACTTAATGAATGTAAACCCTGCCATATATGCAGCCAACACTCAATGAAAGCCATATTACGTCTGGAATGACTAATTAGTTGATTGTGGATTTTTGTAACAGCTCATTAGATTGAGAAGCTGGGTGTAATAACCTCTTACGTACGGATGACGCCAAATGGCGCAAAAAAACCAAACAGTGCCACCAGGTCGGATGATGCCATTTGCCGCTATTTGTGCAGTTTCAATCCATTGTTGGATTACTGTGTATGTTAACGCTTGACTGCACAAGCACATTGTTGCCATTTCGCTTGGCTGCAAAGGCCAGCGCGACACCCCGGCGCCTGTTGTAAATACAGTCGACTCTCGTTAATACGAGGTCCTCGGGACTTACGCAAATATCTCGTATTATCCGGGCTCTCGTCCTATCCGGGCTGCAGGTTTTTCCCTTTATTTTGTATAAATGTGATACGTGGATAGGCCCCAAACACGATGTAAACGCCACGCACATCGCGTCGATAACATTGTATTGCTTTATATTGGTTACATGTATGAAAATGTTGCAAGCTGATTTTTAATAAAACAAGCAGTAATATTTATTAAAACAACACCGGAGCACAAGAACAAAACCTCTGGAGTTCGCTGACCGGGCGATTTGATCACTGCAAACCACTGCATTATTAGCTACACGCACGTAAGTATTTCCATCATACACAAAAATCTTGATGGGGCCGGGCTCTTGTTAGTTGGTAACCATCACGGAAACTAGCATAAGGCACAAAAGGGAGGAAACCAGTGCATTTTTTTGTGGACAACAGAGGGCGTTTCTCGATCGTGGGGGGTCTTCATTAATGACTATTTTTTACGGTAAAATTTGAAATGTTGGGGTACGACTATTGGGGATTAAAAAGCTCTAAAATTAATTGATAATCCTGGGGGTAAATTAAATATTTTGAGTTACAAACGGGATTGATATAACTGAACAAAAGAGGGCGCCAAACATTTTGCTTTTCATGATTGCCTTGGCATGGTTGGGTTATTTTTTTTCCTGCTGGCTGGAAGGGGAACGAAAGCAAGTGCAGGCTACTGCTTTCACAGTTTACGCGTTCCGGCGGCATGAAAGCTGCCATAAAGAAACCCCTCAATAGCGGCACGGGAACCGCAATCGCCCATTGTCCACCTTTTAATAGCCCCCTCTAGCGGCACGTTCGAGACACAAACAGCTGATGTCTACATGGAGTGAAAACCGCAGAGCCGGATTAGCGAGCATTATGACTGCGCCATTATCATTGCGGCATGAGACACAAACAGGTGATGTGTATGTGTACGCGGAGTGAAAACCGCACTGCAGAATTAACGAACATTACAATTACTTATCGAATTGAATGGATTCGCTGATTGACAGGTTGTTTTCCAAAATGTTCGTGGAAAATAGATAACAATACATGCATTTGCGCTCAATCGGGCCGCAAAAAATGCTCGTCTTAGCCGAGTTCTTGCGTAAACAGACATGACATAGCTCGTATTAATGGAATTTTCTCCCATAAGAATGTGCACAATTCGGTCGGGACCAACGAAAATTCTCGTCTTAACCGGGTTCTCGTCTTAACCGAGCTCTTATTACCGAGAGTCGACTGTACTATGGTATTCGTAGTGAGGCGCCGGGGTGGCCTGTGCAGCCAAGCAAAACAGCCACAATGTGCTTGTGCAGTCACGAGTGACACACAATAATCCAACAATGGATTGAAACTGGGCAAATAACGGCTGTAGGCGTCATCTGGCCTGGTGGCACTGGTTTTTTTTGCGTCCACAGACGTCTTCCGTACACAACGGGTTAAATACTTCACCGAGTTATTGGTAGGTATGAGGAGCAAGTGTTGAGAAACATGAAGACACAGGTTAACCCCAAGACCACCATCTGCCCTCCCTCCCTCCCTCCCTCCTAAACCTAAGCTGCCCTGATCTTAACTTACTTTACTTACTTACGTCCTAAGCTTACTTAAGTTACAGCCTACACTGTCCTCGGATATCTGTGCGATGGTTGCATGGGCGGTGTTTTTCTTTTTAACCACGCTAGTTACAGCACAAGCTTACTGATGACTCAGTCAGTGTCACATCGATTTGGAATCTACCGGATGTTATAGTCGGTCATAAGCCATTTTAAAGGAACAGATTTTCTCCAAAGCACGAGGAGGTGCATAATTAGAAACACTCCCTATGATGCACCCAAATACTTGCCAAACAGACAGACACATTGCAACCACTACTAGCGCTCAAACGAAGTGTCTGGAGACATCCGAGGGTCACCTCTCTCTCTACCTTCCTGACCTCTGACCTTGGACCTCACAGAGGGTCAGCCTGACAAATGCACACCTCTCGTTATACTTAATATACATGGCAATGAACCGCCGGGGCTCCAAGTATTAAAACTTACTGTTTGCTTACCTACTTACTTACGAATGTACTTACTTACCGAACATGAATGCATATCTGTATACATAATTGCTTCCTGCGTACTACGTGTAATCGCTTACAAGTATTGCAATTCCGCTTAAAACGCATGCTTATAACAGGCATCACAAGCAATCCTTAATCATTAAATTAACCATAATGCAAGTTCAAATGAAAAAATGAGAGCCAATAAAAGCATGTGTATTTAAAAAAAAAAAAAATTCAGTCAAATTTCAAAAGTTAATTGCGCCAGTTTACTACATGTAAGAGACTGCTTGCAAGAATAGACAAGCAGATTCATCATGATTCGACATCTAAGAAATGTCTGATGAATGATTATTTCCCAGCAAATTTGACTGGTAGTACTTTGACCAATTTGTCATCTTGTACGTCACTTACAGGCCGTGTTTAGATCTTGAAGCTAGAATTGCAAAGTGACTACATTAAATCAGAAGAGAGCTTTTTGGTCATTTTCCAACGTGTATGAAGCACTGTATGCCTCGTGCTTTCATAGAGCCAATGAGAAAACAAATCACAGGCTTACTCAGGTGAAACTTGAACCCACGACCTCCTGCTTACTAGTGCAGATATCGTAACTGCTCGACCTCTGTCCAGAATGGGCAAAAAATCTCTCTTTTAATTCACATCAGTCCTGATGCAAATTCCACCTTCTCAACGACTAGATGAACACATTGCTGAACAGCAATGTAGTCAGAATAACAGGAATCTTCTGCAAACGGAGCAGTATATTGGCTCCATCTGTCATGTAACTTTGTTAATACTTTAAGTCACTACTTAATACTTTAACTAAAAAAACAACGTAGGATATGTTTAGAATCCTGGTGATTTTAAAAAGTCAGTTAACTTACTGTAACTTAATACAAACTTAACATAAAAGTCGCATAGCAATAGACTTGTAAAGCTTAAGATTTCTTCTTTTTCTAACATTCCCGAAGCATTCAATGTATTTCTAACCACAAAATATCATTCAATTGCTTTCAGATTCCACATTAATGGCTTACAATTTTGTCATTGATTACTTAAAAATTCTCCAATACTGCCGACTTTAAAGTTGATGTATTGTCATCGCTACAAGATTATCATTACTGCACATTTTAGTACTAAAATCACGGGAAATATTTCAATCTGGCATACATCATTTAACCATCAGCACTTCCTAAATCCTGATGCTTACTTGCAAATCAACATTCCACATCCAAGTCCGGATTAAAAATACACTTTATAACAGTGAAATATGGACCATATACTTGGTAAACTGAAGACATGAGATAATGTAAGTAGCTTGTAGTAGCTTATTTATTTTTCGAAATATTTAATTTGTTGAGCTACAGGGCTTTTGAAGCCCAAGCATTACAATAAGATTAAATGTCTGCCAAGCTTAATCCGAGGCTCTGCTACATGTTCTCCTCCTGATCCCTGTGAAACAACAGCCGGTAAGTTGGAGCCCAATACAGTGGCACGCCGCTATAACGAACATCGCGGGATCCACAGATTTTTTTCATTATAGCGATCGTTCAAGCAATTTTCAGCCGCCGGTTACTTAAGGACGACTTTAAACATGTGCCAGCCATTGAATTATGTAATTACATGTTCAAACTTTCTAAAGCAACAGTTGGCTTTTCCCTTCTAGTCCTTGGGGGAAATAATAGCCACCTGTCACTCTTCAACATAAAGCTGCGGCCGTTTGGGAATTACAAACGGCCCAAATGCCCAGTAATTTTTTATTTAATCTGTTGCCTTTTTTCAACAACAATGTTCAGTAAGTTTTGTACACAAAATTTGGGAGCCAAGGATGGTGTCCGGTCTAGCCGAATGTTCGGTATAGCAGTATTCGGTGTAGCAGCATTCCACTGTATTATAATTATTTACTCAAAGCATGGGATGCATCTACTTGACAAGGGCTACAATGGCCTGCTTTTAGAGCACGAACGATGCAAATGGATTTCCGCATATCATGAATTCTTAATGTTCATTCTGAATTTGAATTAAGTTTGTGATAATAACTGTTTTCGTCATTACAAATACCGACAGGAATAAACGTCAGTTACATGAATTAATTTCAAAATATATTCTACTTTAAGACAGGCCAAGTTTGAGAAACTGCAAGCTATTTCAATGAGTTATCAAAGAAATAAAAATGTCACCAAATGCTTTGAGCTTCCCCAAAGACAACTTATTTTAAAAGTGAGTCGTTTTCTTTAGCCCTCCTTAACCCCTTTTTTTCCCAGAAGACCCTGAAATATGTAAATCATAATTTCTGCTACAAAAATGTCTACCTTGCCGACCGTTCATTCATGAAATCTACTGTAAAATTGTGTGTTCAGACTGTGTGGAAGGATGAGAGAAATGTATGAATATTAAGACTAAACGGAGAATCCAAGTTAGAATGCTAGTATGAAATCAGTCGTTTAAGTCTAAAGAGCCGATTGTGAAAATATCCCTGATACTGCCCACTTAAACATTCTTTCAAAAAATATTAATATATATGTATTTCAAAGTTGCACTTGTTGTAGCTTGTAAGCTCCAAACGTGATAACAAGCAATACATTGTACTTGGAAAATACTTGGCAGCTTAAATATAAAAAATACTTAACTTATTCTTAATGTAGTACATATTACAATTTAAAACATTAAAATAAACCAAAACTACCAAGTCCCTTGGATTGCTCATCAGTATTACAAGGTCCTTGTTTATTGGAACTTCTGATATGAATAATCCGGAATGTCAAATAAATGCATCGATTTCTACGTACTAATGGAGGAAAGATATTGTAATGGTGAAATAAAAGTAAACCACCAACATCGATTCTGATATCAAAATGGTATGAGGGTTTGATGTAAGCTATCAAACTGTCATGTTAGTTTGTTAGTTGGTCTTTTTTAGTTGATCTCTTTTTATCACGTTCACTGTAAGCTTTTTGAACTTGGATGAATTGCTTAATTTATCTTGATCAATTTGAATTTAGTTTCAGCAAAAACCTAACACTGAGATCTACTTCAATTGTATACGGAATTACGGATAAATTCAGAATATGGTAAATATTAATTAAATGCCATTAGGAACCAATACTCAATTATATTTCCCACCATATCAAGATCATACCTACTGCCATACTATTCAATCCTATTACCCCAGAATGTGATACAGTGTAAATGCTCAACATGCCTTATATTTAGATCTTATTACGATCACAGCAATAACTAAATGCTTCAAGAGTAGTAAACGATTTGTTTGCTTAACCCTAACCCCCATGGCACTTTTACTGAGAAGTGTCCTTAACCTGTCAAAATCCAACACTATGCAGAATACCTATGGCACATTCTTTGTACTTGAACAAATTGGGGCATCATAGCTCCATGTAAAATAATGGCGCCAAGGCTCTACAGTCCTCAACCTATCAAAATACAACACAACATGGTGTTGGATTTTGGTGGATTTGGGACGGTTAGGGTAACGAGGAACAAGTTTATAATACTTTTTACATAAAATACCGAGTATACCCTACCCCACAATTACAAGCAATTAAATTTAAAACAAATCATGCTTCTTAAAGGAAAGTTCATGAAATGCATTTTAAGAGCTTTCCCTAAAATAATGACACCCCGTTCAGTAACCTGTAGGAAACTTGACCTAGGCCTTTAGGATTACTCAGTATCAAGGAGACGATAGCTAGTTCCCTAGTGCAGAACAACAATCTTCATCTAGTTTGGAATCACAAGAACTGCAATACCACAACTCCATCCCCGTTGACTCATATCTTTTCACAGTCTACCCTCAAAAGGTTAATCCTTGCAAATCTCAAGGAACTAATCCCCTGTGCCCCACATTAATCCCTCCGGGGAATGATTCACACCATCTTACTTATCAGATTCCTCTTTTTTTTTTTTTATGAACTTTTCCTAAAGGTTACCCGCAGAATTGGCGAAACTAAAAAATGCTTTTAAATTAACGAGTGTAGAAGCTTTGACAAGATTAGATAACCTCAGGGCTCAATCTTGTTTTGGTTCCTTGACTAAATTAAATCAAAAACTAGATTCCGCTTGGATGTTGGAAGACAAACCTTTGTGTTTATATTTTCTTTGTTTGTTCTCTTTTGGGGGGGGTCTGGTTCAAGTAGAATTTACCCGTTGGAAAAACAGGAAGATTTACATGTATTTGCTTCTGGGATGACCAATCTTCCCCATAAATCTCGCTTGATGGATTCCAATTTCAAGCAACCCATGCCCTCTAATCGATTGCCTCCAAGGCAGTCCATTTCTAGCAATTACAGATGGAACTTTTCTATATCAGTCAAAAGCCCGCAGGAAGGATTAAGATTGGAAAGGTGTTTACAGGAGTGATTCGGGATTTCCCGGTGCCCTGTTGGGCAGGGCAACCTCTGCTGGCAAGTCAACAACCAGGTAGATTGGGGATATATAAGCAATCTGGTTTCCTGCATCGATTGCAAGTCAGGAGAAATGTTGACGTTTCTGTCCAGATTTTGGGTTGTAAGAATCCACTATGTAATCATGCCGACTATTGATGTTATACAGAATCAACAGTTACAGCTTGTGGACAAACACAAATTCTGCCCGCACATTCTAAGTCCCTGAAAGCCACAATTCATGTGAAACTTCTCTAATAATGTCATACATCATAATGCCTCGCAAGTAGTTGTATACATACTTAGTATTAAAATCTTTACTCGTAAGACCGTGCAACTTGGTCATCTTTGCTTATCCTAACTACAAACTGGAGAAAGAGAAAGGACAAAAAGCAGACGAACAAAACAGGAAAATTGTCAAAGCCTGATGGATACTTGAGCCTATTCATTGCGACAAAATAATGTCATTTATTTCAACTATTCCTAAGTTATAAATGGCACACAACAATGACAAGTGGCAACAAGACCAGACAAATCAACTCAAACCCTAGAAATGTCGGAATCAACACTGCTCTCTCTCAATCCACCTCAGCATGCCCACCACCAGAAACAACATTCATTCCCGCCCAATTACTTTACCCTGATTTAATATCTTACACTTAGAAGGCAATACACATTGACGTGCTGAAGGTGCAAGAGACTGGTTACCGGTTCTAACCGGTAGCTCGTGGTGCTCACCCACTTGAGCGCATACAAAGCCTGCAGCACACGTTCACGAGATGCTTGGAGCCCGATAATTACTCAATACAGAAATGCATATAGTAATATAATTAACATACTTAAATCATGCGATGATAGGAAACACATGCACAGACATTCACCATTAAAATTCACTTTAAATGCTCACTTGCTCACACATGCTGTTAATAGTACTATATATTGAGCGCAATCACATGCAACCTGAATTCTTGATTGCCGTCAGCCAATAAGAACATTACTGTTGTCATGACAACAAGATAATATATGTGACCAATCTGATATATAATCACTCGACAAGAATTTTTTTTTCAGATTCCCACGAGGATTTCAATAATGACCGTTGACCTACAAAATGATGTTTGAAGAAATTAGCAAACGACAGACGTCAAGAAATATGCGTGCTAATTGAACTAGTACAGTAAGCCTTTAAGAATGAATTGCCAATGACCAATGAAGTTATTTCGTAGGTCAACAGTCCAAACGAATGACACCGCAGGGAGGTAGATAAAGTCTGTCAGAGACGGCATTTTTTATTTAAATGTAACTGGTTCCGAAATCCCTTCCCCCTCTTAATTCTTTTTTAATCAGCACGTATTGTGAAATTCACTGAAATAATTCACCGATACAATTCAAGCACTTTGATGATAAAAAAAAATGCTTGAGATGAAATCGTGATGAAATTCACTGAACAGACCCAGTTTGTGATAGAACCTAGGTTTCTTGTGAGACAGGTGGAGTTCATACACACTAGAAGTATTATTTCTACCAGTGTCCCAGCCTTTTTTCAAACCTGTACACATCCCGCCCATTGCCCACTTTTCACCACACTAATGATTGTCACCGTCTATTCACAATCCCTGAAAATAAACATTTCCTTTGCAAAGAGTTAACTGGGTTTTTTTTGGTTTTTTTCTTCAGATATACAAAGAGTTTCTGGGTTTTTTTTCAGAGAAACAGACTGAAGTTTTAGTCAACCTACTCCACATAGTGCCACAAACAAGATGATTGGAAAAATGTGCTAGTTCTGGCCTTCCACATTATTTTGCACCCATCCCAAACAATTTCAGTGCAAGGACAACCTAGGGTAAAATAACCTTGACCCATCCTAGCTAATTACAGTATCCCAATAATCAGAACCTATATCCCCAAATCTGTGTACGTCATGCTATGGCTCACAATCCTTGTGATCAGTTCCTCCGAGTACAGCAGATTTACCGTGACATACTTGTACATCAAACCTTTACTCTGACCTTTAATGCGTCATAATCGACCTCTGACCCTGACTGACCTTTCACCTCACGGTCAGTGATGCCTTCCCCGTGATGTCCCCCGATTGTACTTGACTGCAGCAGATGGCTGGTCCACACAGCGAGCTTGATTACATTCACAGGTAAGCTGCAATAATCAAATTCAAATCTGAATACACAGACCCAAGACATAACGTAATGGCTTTGTTTACATGTGTGCGCTTTCCTATGGGAGCCAGGTCAGGACGCAGAAAAACCTCCCAACCTGGCTTCCATAGGAAAGCACACATGTAAACAAAAAAAGCGCGACGTCATTACGTCTTGGGTCTAGTTTGTCATTTTATCAGTAGCTTCAAATTATTGTTAATTTTGGGCCCCTGGCTGGAGTATTTTGCAATATTAACCCTAATGTCTTAGGCATTACTTTGGTATAAAGAACAGAGTGCTACAGAATACTACTTAGTATTTTGCAGCACTGAGTCTCTCTGTGACTGATGAATGGGTGTGTAATGACCAGTGCTGTAGTCGAGTCCACCAAATCCGAGTCCGAGTCCGAGTCCCTGGGGTTCGAGTCCGAGTCCGAGTCCGAGTCCGAGTCCGAGTCCTTTTGTGAATCTCAAGTACATGTACAGTGTTCTCGTTGACACCGAGACAGAACACAAATACTACACAGCATGGTCAAAAAGGGTATTTACGGTAATAAGAGGCTTAGAGAGGCTTTTAACACTTATGCGCCTATCAATTGCTTCCCCCACCCCTCCCTCCCACCGGGCTGCCCCACCCAAGATGTGGGGATTGTCACTTTTGAAGTGACCAAATCCCCACCCCTGGGACAAAATTTTAGTGACAATCCCCAACATATATGGGTGGGGCACCCCCACATCGTGGTTTTAACTTCTGATGATGGGGAAACAATGGCAAAATGAGTGACTAAAATCCCAACCCTGGGGCTTGAAAAACGTGACCAAACCCCCACATACACTGTTAAAACGCTGTTTAAAAAGTTGTTTAAACAAGTTAAACAACCAGGTTGTTCATGTGCCCTGCTTAAACAACTTTATTGGTTGTTTAAGCAGGGGCACATGAACAACCCGGGTTGTTTAAAAAGTTTAAACAGCATTTTAACAGTGTAAGACCTGGGGCAGCCCGGGGGGAGGGGTGGGGGAAGCAATTGATAGTAGTAGTAGTAGGTCAAACTTTAGCTTTGACAAAATGTTGCAATGATTTTTTATTTAAATTGTAATACACGAACTATTTTAGCAGACATATGAGAATGTTTCTATGGTGCAGAAATTTAAATAAGTACTTCACAATTTTGAAATGTAGAAGATTAATGATGTCATGAATATCAGTTGGGAAGTATTGCTAGTACAAGCCTACTAGTGCGAAATAGATTTTTGTGAATGAATCACTTTCTGCCAATCAAAACGTGTACCGAGCACTACATTACAACCGGTATTCCGCCTTCCATATTCGCAAGTAATGGACGTCGAGCACCAGCCACATGACGTTGCGGCTCGACTGGCAACTACACGGACACCTTCGCGCATGCATGCAGCGCGTACGTAGAGCGAGCAAACGGCGAATTCATGCCAGGTTTAATCCGGTACAGTCTCCGCGCGTCGCGCGCTGTTGGACCGACGTCTCGTCAGGCAAACCGTCCATACCTCACGTACTTAGCTCGTATATGTGTACTCAACCTCATCCCCAGGGTCTACTTTTATCCTCGTTCTGGAAACGTATTGCTCGAACACTATGGGGACGAGGTTGACACGTACTGTACTACCGAATTAAGTACATGTGTGTGCAGGCTACTGACGGGATTTGCAAACTAAACACTCCGACTTCGTTACAAAATTGCGGTAAAATTTAAGGTAAAAATTGTCCGAGTCCGAGTCCTGACTGTCCGAGTCCGAGTCCTTGAAAATCGGGACTCGAGTTAAAAAAAAACCAGCGGTACTGCTCTTGACACCGTTTTCAAACAAAATGAAATGATCCCTAAATTTTAATGCTCCGTTACCAGCCAAAAATTTGCACACACATTTCCAATGATTGCTTCTGAGCAATATTCTAATTCTAATCTGGACTCGATCAACACAAAGGTTTATCCAACAATCAATGTACTTTACCTGCTGATAGCAAAGACTAGCATTACACCAAGTAATTAGCAGCTAGTCTCTCCCTCAAGGGTGCAGGGAACTGATCAGAGAATCGCTTCCAGTTTTCAACCCCAACCTCATTCTTGAAGCCATGAAGGATCTAAACAAAATTTGAAAAAAGGGGGAATCTATCGAAATGTACGGTAACGAAGAGACAATGGTTCTACAGATATAACAAAGTTCAAATTGAATCTGTAGTAATGCATATAGCATTCCATCAATAGCCTCCTCTACAACAAGCACTTACTGTATAGAACATCTGCTTCAGGTCTGCTTTGGGATTTTGCCAAGACGCGACGGCATCGCAAAAGAAAATAAAATCCTGAAAAGACAAGAAAAAATAGAAGCAATAAAAAAAACTGCACAAAAAAACGATAAAAATGTACATTTAGAAACATGGTCAAGTGGACAGTATTATACGGGCTAACAATTATTAACCCTGCGTTGCGCCATGACAATATACATGCACTGTTACACCATGGTGACCTACTTGCACAAAACGCCATGGCACAAATTAGTGTATCCAACTTTCTATACAGGTGTACACCTCGTTACGTAATTTTGATCTATAAGGTACTGTAACCTAAAAATAGACTTTTTCACGCGTCGTCATGGAACGCAGTGTTGTGAGTAGGGCTGACGATATTGATTTTTTTCGTAGTCGATTTTTTTCCCCCGCGATATCGCCGATATGGCGATAAAATCGTCAACAAATTTCAGCATAATTAAAATGTCGCAAAAGTTCGTTCGTAACTACATGATCGCCGGGCCCCATTGTCGCCAGGCATTGTTTGACTTTGAAGCCGTTCTAAAGGCTGTTCGATATGACGATATTTCCCGATATCTCGATATTTTGTTCATATCGAAAATCATATCGGCCTCTTAAAAAACACCGGAATATCGGGGAATTCGATATACCGAAGAATATCGTGATATTGCTTTTCGCAGCGTTCACTTGAAGTTGTCCTATTGTGTGGATTAGTCAAGATTACCTTGCTTGAAATTCCAGTTATTTCCAATAAATTTGATGATAGAATAGCACATCCATGTACATGTAACGTGTGATGAACCATGGAGGAATAAAAACAAATACCTTGTGTGCTAAATGTGTTGTTTCTTGGATCGTTTTCTAAACCCCGACAAAACTTCTCGGCACCGTTCATTATACAGCGCACATGTGTGCGTGCATTCCATGTAGTCTTGGTCAAGTGCAAACAACCGCACTGAAAGCTCAACCGTATTATTCCCAGTGTACAATGCATGTGCACGCGCAACGCGAAGCGAAATTCGCCTTGAGGAAAGGCTACTAAGACCTGGGGGGTTAGAGCAATTGCTTCAATAACTCCAACCCCTAAAGCGCATCTGCGCGTGCGCGTTGCTTTGTTGCTAGCCTTGGTCAAGTGCAAGCAACCGCACTGAATGCCACCGTCTGAATGCACACGTGCAAGTGCAACGCGAAGCGAAATGCGCCTTGAGAAAAGGCAAACAAGTGCGGCGCATGCGTTGTACAATGCACATGTACAATGTCCGACGTGATCAATGATTTTGATCTTGTGTGATTGAGTACGTACACATCACAAGAAGCTCGAAGACACGTACGTCTGGTCAAACCACGCTGCTATTAAAATCGGAACTAAATCCGTAATTTCGCACGGAACAGCGCGAACACAGGTACGTAAAACAAATAATGAAAACTAAATGAAATAAATGTTAGCGAATCTGCTGGTAAAACGAAAGTATCGCCGATTTTTAAAGGGAAAATGGGGGTTCCGAAAAAAATCGCCGATTTTAAAAACGATATCGGCGATATCTCGATTTTTCGATTTTAAAAATCATGTAGCCGATTTCGATTTTTGGGCAGCGAATATCGCATCATCGCGATTTTATCGCCGTATCGCCCAGCCCTAGTTGTGAGTAAAACACTCAAGTGTGCTGTGTGAACGCACATGGTTTAACCCTTGCTCTTGTTTACACTCCAACGCACTTCAATATTCAAAAATGCTCCTCCAATAACTGTCACATTATTTCAATGGGGAGTCCTTGTACACTCCAAGGAATGCCAATGGAAACTGGAGGATAACTTGGTCATGCTGTGAGTAAACAGTGTATTACACTGATCAGCAAAGCCACATGCCATAATCCTCTGGAGTGAGATGGGGGGAATGTCTAATAGGCTGTGAAGTAAAACACTCTGTACTTTTGGAACACCAGGTTGATGTTATGTAATGTTAAGTAATGTTATGTTATATAATGTTATAATAATTCAAATTGATATTTAACATTATAAAAAGTTACTAATAATAAATACAATGGCATGGCAATTTCCATCAAGACTTGCTGGTCAAGTGAGCAACAACAATGACCAGCAACCCCCAAGTGCCCTCCAATGCACTCCAGTAGGAGCTTTGAAATCAATTGTCTGGTAAAGCAAAGAATCCTCCAATGCACTGCAGCTGGAGTGCATTGGCATGTACCACTGACTTGCAATAAACAACACCCGTAGAGCAAGGGTTAACGTGCCCATTACGATACACGTACAAAGGCGCTCCACACGTGGTGATTTATTACATTTCATGCTTTCAAGCAGACCCAGGTGAAAAAGTACAATAGTAGGATCAAAATAAAAAACAAATTAAAAAACAGGATAAAAGTAGGACTTTGGAGGACAAAAATCAGGATTAAAGTATGACTTCTGCAGGCTTTTAGGTGCAAGTTTTTGTTGATACTCACTTGTGCCCACAGCATCAAAAACCTCAATTCTGTACTCGCGACACTTGTGCTCCATCCTCAACTAAGCTCTTGGAAGTAAAGTTGCAATACTCCCAATCCCGTAATTTTCCTATTTTCATATGACAGTGGCGTAACACTTACAAAAAATATTTATTGAGATTATGAGTAATGGGACAACAACAAAAAAAAGGAGGAAAAGGTAGGAAAAAAATAGGAATTTCAAGAAAAAATACTCGGAAAAGTAGGAGCAAGGTAAAAAAAAAATAGGAAAAAGTAGGAAAAGTTGGAATACTTGAAAGACGGACCCACAACAAACTGGCATGCAGTGCAGGAAAGATGCACAACTCATTGCAGACTTTGTAAGACTCTATACATTATAGCAAAATAATAGCCTGCGCTATTGTCACGCAGGTAAGAAAGGGCTATACATTGGCTATTACCTGAACTACACCCGCCGGGTGCACATTGATCATGGCACAGATACCTCGGAATGCAGAATCTTTCTCCTCGTTGTCACGGATATTCCTCAATGAGGTGCACCTAAAACAAAATCCCAAAAAATGCATTTGGACTACAAATTTTTCGTCAACCTAACTGGAAGAATGAATGTGCATTTCTATCATTTTGACTGAGCAAATTCCTGTGTAATAATTTTGTTTTGTTTGCTTTTTCATTTCGAATAGTTTCTCAGAAATCCTAATCTGGATTTTGAGAAATTGTGATGAATTTTAAAGCAGGATTCAACAAAGGTTTAGAAAGGCCCGTAGCAGAATACTGTCACAAATACATTTTGCTCGTCGGGATTCTTATTTTGTTTATATGCAAATTGCCCATCACAAGGCCAAAGGCCATTCGAGGTGTGGGCTACAGAGGAAAGTGTGGAAGAACCAGCCCCTCACACTGAAATAAGACAAGATAATCTGATCTCTTCACAGTATGAATAGGGTCGGGATGGGTTAGTTGTCCACTGCAAGGCATTATTAATGCCTCTACCCATATTACGCGTAGAAGTGCTATGGCCCAGGACTGGGATCGAACCCACAACTTGCAGAATTACCTGCAGACCACGAATTTAATGCTCCAAACCACTAGGCCACGGCACTTCCAGGATGCTCAAAATATCAAGTCTTATTTAATTTTCCAATTTTTTTTTATATTCTCCTTTGATGTTGACAAGCAGGGCTACGCATACTCTGAATGGCAACGGATAACCAAGAAATCGTTAACTTTTAACCAGTTTTCTAGTGTTTATGAAACTTTGACAATGGCAGGACAGACCACTCAAAACACATTCTTCACATGAATAACCCATCCACCATACCAAAAAAACAGCATCCCTCCACCGGATATATTCAACTTCATTCACTCACTACGAAGCATGCTCACACTGATCAACATGGGGGAAAACAATAACGTCATGATTCCGTGTATGGACAATTTCAGCTTTTTTTCTGGGGAAATATTTAGCAGGGAATAATGGTTTAGATATTCGGTACTGCCACTCAGATGGACTCTTGACATGATGCTATGAAAACATTATGTCTTTGGGAAGAACGCAAGCATGGTGAAGATGAATGAGGGTCTTGCCTAGACTGTCGACAGTGATGCAGTGGTTTCAAACGAAACAGAGGCACTATCGTCTGATAAACGGACAATCTTGTGGGATGAGGGAATCAAAGACATTCAACTCACTCTGAATAGATCATTACATGCATTGTGATTTCTTTCTGCAATTTGTTTAAAAGTGCCATCAGTGTGTCAGCCGACACACTATTCAATCTTGTGATTTCAGCACAAGATTGAATACACTCCATTCCACCACAGGTTCGGCTGTAACAATGCATGGATTTATTTTAACAAAAGCTGTTACAATGCTTCAACCTTGAAACTGTGGTGGCGCAGGGTGTGGTAATCACATTCTCAGATTAGATTCATGGACAAAAAGATTTTTTTTAATGGAAGTTGCCCAATACAAGGCTAAAAGCCACTCTTGGTAAAGGGCTACAACAGAGGTGGTGGGGTTGGCCACATTTTAGGTTGCCAGCCCTACCACCCTTACGGTTTTGCTTGGTCTAGATCAAAATAAAGGATAAATCTTCAATAGATACCAAAGAAATGACCCCAATCTATAGATCCAGCCATGAATGGAAGGCTTGAAATAAGCTGTTGCTATTTCAGGGTTCCCACAGAAATCTGGAAAACAAATTCCATGACTTTTCCAGGACTTCCCAGGACTAAAATATGACAATTTCCATGACATTAAACGCCATTTTACAGAGAAAAGTTGTTTGGTATTATGATACTGATATACCACTGATGCTGGGCTAACCATTTGTTAGCTTTTGAAAATAAGTTTTAATTAATAATGGCCTCCTCCTCACATCCAAAGCAGCCCATCAAAAAAAAAACTTGCATGATCTTGATTTCCATGACTTTAATTTTTCCCAATTTTCCATGACTTTTCCATGACATTCCAGGAAAACCTTTCTTTCAGGGATTTTCCAGGATTTTCCATGACCGTGGAAACCCTGTGTAAGAACACAAGACACTCGTGCCTTAGTCTACGCTAAAAAAAAAAAAAATGCAGCAACCTGAATGAATCAATCAGTGAGTTAAATATTAGATCCCAGCCACTCTGTAAAAGCAGAAACATTCTCCACTCAGAAACCACCACATCACTGTCGATCCGATGATTACCTCGGACTTATGAAATTTGTATGAAACGTAAATAAAAAATACACACCACTGTCGTATAAACTGTGGAAGCACAGGGGCCACTGCCTGCGGGCAAACGAGGCCAAGACGACCAATTGTGATTGCTACGGTAACAAACAGAGTGAAGACGACCAATCACACGTCAACGTTACGTCACATGACAAGGAGTGAAGCAGGCAGGAGGGAGAGAAAAGAAAGAAAAAACAGAAAACGATTTCAACTCAAGGAACCGCTGCTCGCCTTGGTGGAGTACGACAAAACAGTTTCAAGTTTCCATGTTAAATCAAGCCAACTCCAACAAAATCAGACTGAACAACGAGAAAATATAAAACATGATTAAAGAGGAAAACACATTATGCAGGATATTTTACTCAATTGGAACCCCTTGCCTCCAGCTGTTATTGATGGGGTGCTGGTATGCCAGAACGGGGGCTGTGAAGCCAAGCGTAAATGCAAACAATAGACACCACACTGAATGGAATGGTCCTATTCATCGCACTCAGAGCCTCCCTATCGCGTAAATGAAAGCTTTGTTTGAAACAAAAAGCTCCACCTATTCATTACACTCCCATTCAAGAACAATGTAGTTGAAAAATGAATGGATTGATTGATTAAGCGCAGCAATGCGCCTATCGACATCAACCGGCCAGGTGGTCTTTTTTTAAACCGCGGCTGTGGCCGTTGTCCGGATTCAAGAGGTTTAATACCACATACATGGAATACAAACAATGAGCCGAAATCATAATTTGTACCTCAAATTTTCAATGACTTTTTTTTGTTTAATTAAAAAAGAACAGATGAAAAAAAAATCCTCATTTCATGAAAAAAAGAATAGGAACACACTGATTAATTTTGCAAAATTGAGGTTGATGCCGTTTTGCATGAAAATCTGAAACATTACAGACAACTTTGTTTTTTAAACGGAAGACTGAAAGACAAGCATGCTCATCAGATCTAACAACTGACAAATTTTTGTTTTTTCATTTTCCATTCACCAAAATGCATAAAATACCACAAAACGTAACAGGATTCCCATGAAAACGTACACTTCTGATTGACAAACTATGGGAAGATAGCCATGCACTGGGCCACATTACTCAATGACAATATAACAAATCCCCTCTGCTGTTTTCCCAAGAAGTACAATGACAGTATAGACGTAAACACTGAAACACTTCAGAGGGGATAAGACTACAGCAGAAGTGTCTTCAATACGAATATAGTACCGAGTTCCGGATGCACAAGATCTTCATCATTTTATGGAGGAAGATTCAGATTTATTCTACGGCAAACAGTGAATCTTTCATGACTCAGAAATAAATGCTCTGTCCACAATGAAGGAACATGCACAAGAGACTACCACCTGTGGCTGTGTACATCTTATGGCCTCAATTCCAGTCAATCAATTATCTCTACCCACCTGTGTTTTCTAGAAGAGTCTTAGGAGTGTTTGGCCGGTTGATAATATCAGTCAGTTGAGTCAGAACCAGATGGATGTAAGGTTCCATCTCTTCCCCTAATTCATGAATAATTCATTAAAAAAAACAGCCAATCATATTGTGAATTTCAGATTTTTGGGACTTTAAATAAATTCAAGGCACCACATACAGGATGGTTCAAAAAAAGTTAACCCAAGTTTAACCAGTTCGCGTCGAAGGACGTGTTAACACGATCCGGCTGTTTATATACACGGGCACGGCTGACGGGTTAAAACGTCAAGCTTGCCTCGACTCACCTCCGGGTGACGTCTCAACACGCTAATCCCTCATTTGTTTTGTACACACACACAAAATCTGAGAAGTCTGTGGAGGCGGACCGTGTGCTGAACTTGAACTTGGCCGCTGTGGGCGCACCGGAGTATTGAAATATATGAGGTTTCGGCAAGAAATATTGTACAAATACTGTTAAAATGACTCTTGCAAATCAGTATTTGTGGCGTTTGGCTGTATATCAGAAGTTAGCTGCTATATTTTGCCTTTTTCTTTAATATAAATTTTCGGCAAAAATAATCCCGGCGCGAACTGGTTAATTGGATCTTAAGGTATGGCCCATTACAGATGGCATGTACAAAACTGGCTTTTCCATGGAAGGTTCTTACCTTCAGTTTCTGTCTTCAACATGCTTCACCATGCTTCAGCTCCCATGGACAAGCCAGTTTTGTAAATGCCATCTGTAATGGGCCATATCTTGAGATCCAATTAAGCTAGACCTAGCATTTTTTCCAGGATTATTTCTAAACACCCTACTCATCAACACTAGGTAAACATAAATTCTCGGGAATTGTAGGAGGAAAGTGAACAATCACCTTAAACTTGGGCTAACCTTTTTTTTGAACCACCCTGTATGTGACCGGCTCTTGCATTTGCCATTATGCGGTATGGGCCTGCATAACGTTAATAAATGGCACCAGTGATACCAAAACCCCAATATTGAAATGTCACCCCAAGTGTTGGGTTTTGCTAGAGCTGGTCACGAATTTCAATATTGGGGTTTTGGTATCACTGATGCCATTTTTTAACGTTGCGGGCCCATACCGCATAATGGGAAATGCAGAGAAGCGTCGGGTTTGGCCAGAGCCGGTCACATATTAGTCATTATGTAAGACTGAGCTACTAACAAACCTCTAAAATTGTTGATTTATAACAAAAGTGATTTCATCCCGACTGGATGAATGTTAACCCTTTGCAGTCGACTGTTAATTTTGATGGAATGCCAGGGTGCCAGGCTCTTACTGTAAGGGCCGTGCAGTTAAGCGTAAACGCAAACAACAGGCACCACACTATTTTTTTTTTATGCAAGTTCGCCCCAAACTAGGCTAAAAGCCACTCAAGGTATGGAGCTACAAGGAAAAGGAAATCAAAGATGGAAGAGATAGGAATTAACATTCCTCTTGAAACAGGAGAGATCATAAGATGAAGGGAAACGTATCAGGCAGAGTGTTCCACAGAGGGTGGGGAGGGAGTGGAGACGGTGGGGTGGGAGTGGGGAGGGAGAAGGGGTAGGGGTGGTTGTGGGAGAAGGGGTGGGGGTGGGGGAAGGGGTTGGTTTCGTTGTATTTTGTTTGTACAACATTCAGAGACCTGAAGGGGTTATATTGACGCGATTATACCATAGACTCACCCATTTGTATGGAGACTTCACCAATGGCCCACGTAGCATTGTTACACACCGATATAAACTCAGGGTTCAGGTTTTGCCCCAGGACAGGCAGGAAATCAGCTGCAATAAAAACATCTATTACTATGCAACCCTTGATAATGTGTGTACATTCTGCACAATTCAAAACGGCTTGCAAGAAGATCGCCAAGAACTGGCCGTTGGATTCAGCAGGCCACAGAAAAATAAGACAGTCGGATTCTGTTGGATTTAGCAGGCAAGTCGTTTTTCTATTTTTAGGTACCTAGCAACTTGGCATGTTGGACTGTGTTGGACTGCGCAGGAAACTCATATAAGTGACTGTTGGACTCTGTTGGATTTAGCAGGGTAGTCCTGGTGAACCATTTGGGGGGGGGGGGGGTTAGGGTTAAACACGTGAATTTAGCACACACTTTAAACACAGAACTTCTCACTGTACATAATACAAAATAACATTCTGCATAATGAAATTCTCTCAACACTCTAAACCAATCACGGTATAACACAACCAACTTTGGAAGAGCTTATGGACAAATCCGACCAAGCTTTTACGGCCAGGATGAATGCTGCCATCATAGGGGGGGCCATCTGCACCTCAACAAAATTAGAAAATGTTTGGTATGACTACAAGAACTGACTGTATTCAGTCACCCAAGCAAAGGCCGTCCGTGTCTGACGGTACTGGCCAATAACAAAGCAGGTCGGAATCATCTATAACTCTTTGTCTTTCATGGTGTGATGTTCAAAACTGTTCTTCAGAATATCTTAAACCCCATGCGTCCGACTGTTATCGATGGGGGGGCTGGTATGCCCAGAACAGGGCTGTGCAGCCAAGAGTAAACGCAAACAATAGGCACCACACTGAATAGAGTGGTCCTATTCATCGCACTTGGAGCCCCCTCTCATGTGAATGAAAGCCGTTTGAACAAGCTCCATCTATTCATTACACTCCCATTCAAGAACAATATAGTTGAAACATGAATAGATTATGTGCAGGAATGCGCCTATAGACGTCAACCAACCAGGTGGTTTTTTTTTTTAACTGCGGCTACGGCCATTGTCCGTATACAAGAGCTTAAAAAAGTTTATAAAAATTCTGAAATTGTTGGGGGGGATATAGCCCCTTCACCTTGAACTGTCCCCGACGCCAACAAACCTGGGTCTGACATTAGCTTTACGCTACCGAAGGCGACAGTTATCAGAGATTAATTCCCGACATTGATGGATATAGTTCTCTTTTACCTATGCAAGGTTTGACGTGATTGAAGCAGGCTTTCGTGAGATCTCCCAGGAGAGCGAACGAACTCTGGCGAACCTCCGGCATTTTATCCTGCAGAGCGCCACACAAGAGAGAGAAATCAGTCATTGATGAGGCCGATTCAAAGATTGGAGATCAAGTGCGTGTCCAAACAATTCTAATCTTGGAAACATGTGACTCATTGAAAGTCTCATGTGAGATTGTTATTCAATTATACTTGAAAACCCCAACCCCTAGGGTGTGTGGACATTCGTATTGATCAATTCAGCAGTGTTGGGGTTAAATACATGTGATGACCCCACACAAGAACATAAGAGAAAAATGAAAAACCGGTAGTGTTTTGAGTAAAAAAAAGAAGCTGTTATTCCTCAGTCAGAGAATCACAAATATACCATCTGAATGGAATTCGCATCCAAACTGCAGCCTTTCAAGCAGACCCATCGGAAAAAGTAGGAAAATAGTAGGATCAAACTTTTAAAAAAAATATAAAAAAAACATAAATGAAAAAAATTTAAAAACGGGACAAAAGTAGGACTTTTGCGGGCTTTCTGGAGTAGTTTTCATCGATACTCACCCATGTCCACAGCATCACAAGCCTCGTTTGGCATGTTCTGTACTCACAACACACGAAGTAAAATTGCACTACTCCTGCACCCAAGCCCTTTGTGGGATTTCCATGAGTGTGTAAATACTGTTATGAAAAATATTCAACAAGATTTCCTATTTTTGAGACAACAAAAAGTAGGAAGCTGTAGGAGAAAATAGGAATTTCAAGAAAAAAGTAGGAAAAGTAGGAAAAGTAGGAATACATGAAAGCCTGTACATGCGATGACCCCACATACACCCAGCAAGATATGGGACCAAGGGGGTACCACCCCCCTCTTGTCCCTGTACCCTATACACACTCCAGACTATTGTTACCCAACACATCCCCCCCTTGATATCTGAAAGGAATCCTTGAGATTCCGGGAACACAATGACAGACACAAAAGAGGAGAGGTTCCCTCTGTCCCATATCTTGCTTCAAATGCCCCCACATGAGATCATACAAAAAAGGAAATGTCAAGACAGTCGTGTTTTCAGTAAAAAAAAAAAAAAAGCCGTACTTTCCCAATACTTCTAAGGACAATGCTTTGTGTTTCCTATTGTTCCTTAAATAGGACCCAACCCCTTAGACTAAGCATGTATTTTTACGTCCGAGGACCGATTTCAACAAAAGACCGACTTCAGAGGACAAGAAAGATTCCTTTGTATTTTTCCTTTCTCCTCGGACGTATATACAGAACCTGTACATACCTGCATACACTGAAAGAGGAGGCTCAAGATGTTACTCCGTTCAACCAGTTGCTCAATGTGACCCTCCAGTCCTTCAGCTAAGCCACTCAGTAGATCCAAGGCTACAATCATGAAGTCTTTATCTGGAGGTTCTATCTGGTCTGGATGAGCATCCGAGGCCTGTATCAGTAAGAAACATTACAAAATTTTACATCATCCTTCCTGTGGATCAGATGCTAAGGCCCGAATCCATTTAGGGCCGGTCTGCGTACTGGCTCCCGGTATTAGACCGGTTTAAACCGCGGACGGTATTATACCCCTCCCCGGACGGTACAATTCCACTTGCTCGTCGGCATTTCAAAGCCATCTTAATGAATAGACTTGCGGTTGAGCTTGGCTAGCCTGCTGCCTGATGGCCCTGCAGAGTGTTGACAATGGGGAGTTTATTGACTGATGACTGACTGAGTATACGTGTATGTGTAGTGATTACCGAAGTGTGAATACTGGGTGGTCAGATCTGTCCAGCGGCAAACTCTTTGAAACTGAGCAAACGTTTAGGGCCTTTAACCCGTGGAAGATTATTATCGGATTAAAGTCACCCCATTGTCTGCATTTAAAAGGAGTTCACCAGCCCAGGAATTGGACACAATGGACTCTTAAACAGGGCCAGCCTTCCAGTAGAGGCTTGGACGGTATCCAACCCGGTTTGTGAGGAGTAAAATGAACCGGTTTGCATACCGGTAGACGGTTTACATACCGGCCCTATTTGCACTTGGGGCCTAAGTATTTCAGATATAGCTTTATTTACATGAGAAAGTGTACATAAATAATAGTAGTAATAAGTCATGGTGTAGCTTACAATGCGTGAGTAACTGGTGCATTTACTGGTAGTATGGTAATCGGGTACCCGATTAAAAAAAGCCTGGGTACCGGCGAAAAAAGCCAATCCCAAAAATTGCTGTTCATATTTGTACGTAAAGGTCCGCACGTTAATACTACCACATTGGTGCATCAGGGCAGCAAGATGCAAGTGTGTACGCTGCGAGTTCTATGGCTTTACGGCGTAAACTGCATTTTTGCAAGCGTCATAAATGTTAATCGGTTTGGTTTTTTCCATGTACCCTGGTGTTCATTTTGAATGACATTTAATAACTTTCTTTTTCATTGTCTGAGAAATTACTAAAAGTTATGTAATTTCGATTACGGTGAATCGATTCCATAATCTGGAACCAGGGCTGCATTCCACGCATGCGAACGTTGCCAACGTTTGCCAACTACGCGAACAATCTTCCATTGGATGTGCACAAAAATGTCTAACACAAACCAAAAAGTGTGCAACACTTACGAAAAATATTCAATGAGATTTCATTTTTCAGAGTTGTGAGACAAACAAAATAGAAATTTTGTTAATGATCTCAACAAAAAAAGTAGGAAAAGTAGAGCCAATGATTTTCTGTTTTGACAAATCTTCATTTCCGTTTCGCCCATTAGAACAGTGTACAAAAATCTGTTTCATTTCCATTTGACATTATTTCATACATGTAAATGAATGCACAATGAAAGAGGCCAATTCCGTTAATTCCGTTTGGTTTCCACTAAAACGGAAAATCATTGGCCCTAGAAAAGTAGGTGTAAAGTAAAAAACAAAATTAGGAAAGAGTAGGAAAAGTAGGAATAATGGGATCCACAATAAGGTTGGCATCCCACAGATGCACAGCTGCACAGCTCACTGCAGACTTTGTAAATTACTCCAGCAATGTTCCAGACAACTTACAGCAATTTGTGACAACGTCTTTTCTGTGAGGGATACACATCGTTGGTACACCGGCTCGCTGTATGGCAGGAACCCAGATTGTAATGCCGTCGCTACTGACGACAAACACTCAAGTAGGGGAAACAAGTCCTTGTCTTCATCTTTGAGCGAATTCCACTTCTCAAGAAGCGGCGGCATTAACAAGTTGATGTATTCCTATAGGAGGTAAGGCAGTAAAGGTTATGATGGTTTAAGTTGAGGCTCTCTCATCCATCACTGATGTGACTAATGCAAAAATGGATTGGGTTACACAACTTGACAAAATCAAATGTTGACAAAAATCCTCAACATTTCAGTGACAATATCCTATTCCAATCCAGAAAAAAAATCGGACGTTTAAAAATAAACCTCCAGGTTTCAGAATAAACTTTCACATCTTGCATATGGACGCCGGCCATAGCCGTGGTTTGAAAAAGACCACCTGGCTGGTTAATGTCTATAGGCACATTCCTGCGCATACTCAATCCATTCATGTTTCAACTATATTTCTCTTGCATATAAAGTATGGGAGTGTAATGAATAGATGGAGCTTTTTCAAACAAAAGCTTTCATTCACACAAAAGGGGGTCCAAGTGTGATGAATACGACCACTCTATTCAGTGTGGTGCCTATTGTTTGCATTTACGCTTGGCTGCACAGACCCGTTCTTGGCATACCAGCACCTCATCAATAACAGCCGTATGCAAGAGGTTAATATTAAAAAAACAATGACAAGGTTCATAATTTACAAATATTTATACTCATTTGAGATGCATTAAGTTTAGATCAGTAAAGTTTTGAATCATGCTAAATTGGATTAAAAAAAAAAACAGGGGAATTGAATCGAAACGAGCAATGCGTATTACTTACCGGTTTATTGAGGTGGTGTCCCACAGAATCAGCCAGTGTGCCAATAGCATCGTACAGTATCAGTAGGTTCTTGTGCTGATATTTACCGAATGCAAAGACCAACGTCTGTAGGATGAAGCCAAGATACGGAACCAACTCTGTACAGGCTTCCTCCTCCAGTGTAGCAAAGGCGCTGCATGCAGCCTCTTGTACTCGCTTATTGGTGTCCAGGATCCTCTTCAAGAGCTGAAAATAAGATTCAAATGAGCTATAATCTCTTCATGCTTTAACTTCCAAAGACCCTCAATCCTCAAAATTCCTCCATTTTGGCAAAGAGGATTTTGGAGGATTTGGGAAGGTTAGGGTTAATGTCTCCAGTTCAAGTCGTAATGTTTTTCATTATTATCCCATTCGTGTCTTAAAGTAGCACCCATAAGGTCAGAAACAGATCAGTGGTTCAAGTCCCGCCCGATTAAAGGCCAATTCGGTCGATTCACAACTCAGTGCGCTGGCCAGCGGCAAGCTGGGAAAGGCCACATTGTAATCACGTTGTATTAGATGGTGGACAGTACAGCAGTATGGATTTCGCGCAAATGCGAGTGGATTTCGCGCAAATGCGAGTTAAAGCAGTTTTTGACTAATCGGGAAATATACCTTGTGTGGGAAAGAAGAGAGAGTTGATAGATTTAGCGGAGAAGGGGTGTAAGATGTACGGTCGATGCATTGGCGATACCCACTTCCGGTTTTGCGATATCGACTTTTTCCCATGATGCACTGCGTAATTTGGCCTCTCCCCAGCTTGCCGCTGACGGCGCACCAAGTTGTGAATCAACCGAATTCATTTTTCACACAGAAGCAAAAGTAAAGTGAATTTTGTGACGCCATCAATTGTTTTCATTGTGACATTCACCATTATCCCCCAAAAATTTGCTCCGCTCTCCAATTTACGTGAGGTATAAAATGGGCTTGAAAAAACAAAACTACTGAATTATTATGAAATACCTTACTTGACTGTAAGTAAATAATAGTCTCAAACATGTGAAAGTATAGCAACTGCTGTGCTGCCATTTTCAAGAAAAGTGGAATTTCCAGCGATGGGTCAGCCGACACTGGTTGAAAACCCGACTTTTTGCCAACTTTCGTTGGTCCACATTTTGTTTGGCAGTTGATTTACACATCCATGAACGGGAGTAATCCAGCTAGTCTAGTTCCCCGACCTAATAATTCCATGGCATCCATAAATTGCTCCGTTTTGTCAGGGAACCAGACTACAGGAATAGTATTTTTTTTGGTATTTTCCCAGCATCTATGCACAGAAAACTTTAAACAGGTCAGTGATACAGTATTTGCTATAAAATACTAACCCCCAAAACCATTCATTTCTGAAAATTACAGCAAAAGCAAATGTTGTGCACTACATTTAACCCTAACCCACGTCAATCCTCCAAAATCCTCCTTGCAGTCTTGGAGGACTTTGGAGGATTGAGGATGAATGGTATTCAAAGCACAGGAGGATTTTAGAGGATTGAGGATGGTTCCTAGCAAAAAGGGTCTCGGGGGGGGGGGGGGGGGGTTAGGGTTAAGCCTGAATTTTTCCCCATAGGATCTTGGAAAGCACTGAAAACACCACATCAAGAGCAAAAACTCCTGTTTAAAATTAACACCAAGCAAAATTTATCTTTTCAAATGAAAGAAATTTAGGGGTATTTTCGGCCAATTTCAAATGTTTCAATTTGAGATCATTTGTACAATTTTTATAGACGCCCCCCTGTGGAATTAGAAGAGCCACATCTCACCTCTGACATAAGACGCTGTAAGTACAAATCATGGGGTTGGTTGACAATCCAGTGGGAGTAACGACTGAGTGTCCAGCAGGTGATAGACCGGACGAGAGCCTTCTTTTCAGACAGGCAGTTGATCAGGAATGGAATCAACTCCGGCAGGTGGGCAACCATTCCATTGGCACATCCTGAACCAGTCAAAGTAAACAATACCCAAATACAAAATTAGTTCAGTCTTTCTGATAAGGCCAAAAACAAAAAACTTGTGTTGCCCTTAAAATTCGGAAGGGATTGTTGGCCGGAAGATTTTTGTTTGTTGATTTTTTTTACCATCTATGAAATTGAAAACAACACTACATGTCGTGTAACTCGGAAGTAAAAGTGGCAAAATGCACGATTGTGCCTTCGTAGCTGTATTTAAAGAATGATTTTAATCAAACTTGTTCATTTTGTGCAGGAAAAGGTGAGGAAAAGGATTTTTAAAAATGCGACCCGACTTTTTGGGTTGTCACGGAGGGCAACAACGTATTTTTTTTTGGGCCTAATCACTTCAACAAATACAAGCGATAACACGTAAAATAAAGAGAAATAACTAACAAGAATTTCATGTCACAGGCATCATTAAGTTTATGTCAAAATAATCCCGGCGTGAACTGGTTAAAAGGAAAACTTCTGGAAAGTCTTGGGTCTTGTCAAGTTTTGACATGGGTCTCAGAATCTTCAACCCTGAAACCAGAATTGGGTAACAACATTTCTGAAGTCTGCCTAACTTTCCCAGGTACAAGAAAGTAAGAAATTAATTAAGACACTCACCTTCAGCGATTGCACCTAAGACAAGAATTCCGGATTCCTTGACCTCCCACTCTGGATGAAAGAGTGTTTCCTTGAGGATGGGTAGAAGGACCGGCATGAGATCATCTCGGAACACGTTGGCCAGAACGTCAAGAGCAGCGGCTGAGCATTTCCCTGAAATACCAGACTCAAACTTAGATCTCTCTTTTTGCATCTCGAGCATATCAATGCTGATAATGTCCGACTATTACATCTGTAATGGCTTGTTCATGGATGTACATGTACTTCATACAAATGGGAAATGGATTCTTGATATCAATGGCAAATATTCAGGCAACCAAGACACAAATGTTGGACACACTTCAACACTGGCAACTGTTCATATGTTTAACCCTAACGCCTGTGACTCCATCAGCACTCAATTTGCATTGGTAATCACTCCATCAAAATCAACCAACCATATCTGAGGGATAAGTTCAGGATATAAGTTCAGGATATAAGTTCCGGATATAAGTTCCGGTGCACCTGACCTTGTCAGGTGGTTTATTTGCCATGTTAACCCCTTGCAGCCGGCTGTTATTGATGAGGTGCTGGTATGCCAAGAATGGGTCTGTGCAGCCAAGCGAAAATGCAAACAATAGGCACCACACTGAATAGAGTGGTCCTATTCACCACACTCAGAGCCCCCTTTTCGTGTGAATGAAAGCTTTGTTTGAAAAAGCTCCATCTATTCACTACACTCCCAGTCAAGAACAATACAGTTGAAACATGAATGGATGGAATATGTACAGGAATGCGCAAAGGTGACAACCGGCCAGGTGGTCATTTTCAAGAGGTTACACAGTGCGGCTAATCCAATTTCTATCAGTAAGGAATTCATCAGAATCTGACAACACCTATGGGTGGATTTGGACAGATTTGGGATGGTAAGAGGATAATATTAAGTGCAGACTTACTAAGGTTCCAGTCTGAGAGTGCATCATCATCATCCATACCATAGTCAGAGCCAGAATCCTACAAACGGGGCAAAGCAATGAAAAAACAAATCAGTTGGCTGAAGATTGACAGTTGTTCTTCCTCTTCCTTCACTAAAACTAGAAACCTATTGTATCATTGACTGCCGAGACAAGCTATGCAACGTCAAAAAAATACCTCCTTATAGAGAAGCAGATTTTATTTACAAGGGAGGCAATTCTGCATACATTTTCAAATAAATCCGGGTTTTGTGTAGAGTGGAATTTCAGATTCTGTGCTTTCAGACTAAAGATCCAAAACTTGATCCAACCCTCTTCTCCAAACTGATACAAGATACTTACATCTACACTTCATTCATTAGATTGACTCCATCTTAGATTGGCTCCTCTCCCTTCGTCCTTTGCCCTAACCCTCCAAGTTGATCTAAGGTACTTACATCTACACTTTCCTCCTTAGATTGACTCCATCTTAGATTGGCTCCCTTCTTCCTCCTTTGCCCCACCCCTCCAAGCTGATCTAATGTACTTACATCCACACTTTCCTCATCTTCCACTGAGTACTGTCATACATGTGTCTTGGCTTTATGGAATCTTAGATTGATTCCTCCCCTCCCCTCGCCCACCCCCTCCCTCTTGAGCAGATCCAAGATACTTACATCTCCACATTCCTCATCTTCTTCCACCGAGTGTTGTTGTGCGTGTGTCTTGGATTTATGAAATCTTGGTTTGATGTCTTGTTCGTTGTCTGGTATCATCTCATCCTCCTCTACATCACCCTTCAAGAGGATGATATCAATCTCAGAGTACTTCATGCCATGCACCAGAACAGGGACGAGCCTACAAGACATCGAGTCAAGAAAAGTAGACTGTGAGCACGGTTTGCATGCTGGAAGAAACATCAGAATATCTACAACTTTCTTACTGCATGAGCTTAGTGAACCAAGTTGGGAATGAACTAACTTACATTACAAAACATTTGATAAAGATTCTGCTAGAATCAAAAGTCAAGCTCTCTTAAAGGTAGTATACAACATTTGCTTTTGCTGTAATTTTCAGAAATGAAGGGATTAGTATTGGGGGTTAGTATTTTACAGCAAATACTGCAACACTGACCTGTGTACAATTTTGTGTGTATAGATGGTAGGAAAACAAAGAGAAAAAAAAAGCTGTTTTTGTCGTCTAGTTCCCTGACCCTACTTCAGACAAAACGGAACAATTTGTTGACGTCAGGGAATTATCAGGTCAGGGAACTAGACTAGCAACAATTCACGGATGTGTAACTAATTGCCACACAAAATCTGGGCTAACAAAAGTTGGTAAGTTGTGACCGTATTTGCAAAAAAAAGTACATTTTTTCCCAATAACGGTTAGCTGACCATTGCTGGAAATTTTTAGACAAATTCCACTTTTCTCAACTCTTTGAAGCTGGATGACGTCTATACCCTTAAAAAAAAAATTGCCACCAGGCCGGATAACGTCTATACACGTCATTCTCTGCATTTTCATTGTGTATGTAATGCTTTGCTGCACAAGCCTCTTGTGTCCATTTCGCTTGGCTGCACAGGCCGCCACGGCACCCCCCCGCGCCTCATTATAAACAACCGGCTTCAAGGGGTTAAAAATGACAGCACACCAGGTGCCATGATTTCACAGGAAGCTTGAGATTGTTATTTACTTACAGTAAAGTAAGGTATTTCCTAATAGTTCATTAGTTTTGTGTTTTGATGTCTGCAAATGTTGTTATTACCTTTAACTTTTACATACAATGTACCAATGAAATAACAATGAATTACAGAATGACACACATCTTGGGTCCAAGAAGAAAAATTGTATTATTCCTATGTGACAATCACATAAACTAAACAACTCAACTCGGACTAACCTGTTTAAATGTACAGCTAAGACGTCTCTACAGATTGGCTGCTCAGCTAACGTCAACCAGAACTCACAAGCCTCCAGAGCTACCGTTTCATCACGATCTTGAGTCCTCAATAAGATGTACTAGGGTAGAAATGACAAAATACAAATCAGTTTTCAATTCGCAATAAGAATCCCGGAGTAAAGTTATTAACTCGAAGAAAAAAAAATTTGTGACTCACTAAAAATAAGTATAAATCCCCTTTAAAATGCATTTTTGTATATGTGACCTGCCACCACAAAATGAGCTTAAAGTCGCACTATGGTTTTCTGAGTTACAAGCAGAAAACAATTTTTCACTGAAAAGTCAATTTTGGGATTTTAACAACTGTATTTGAAAAACCCCTAATCTGTCAAGCTTTAAAACTGAATCCAGTCTAAAAATATTTTTTGTGGCGATTTCTTTTTCGAAATCTGGTTAAGTGTGCACAGATCACAAACTTTGAGCTTCATTTTCTCCAAACAAGGGGGTCATACAACTCCAAAAGGTTGTATCGGAGGCTAGGAATCAGATACCACAACACACAATATAATAAATTAAAGCTTATAAACCTGTACTTTCAGGAAATACCGTAATCGTGATTTTCAATATTTTTGTTAACCTTTTCACCCATTTTGTGGGAACGATCACATGTATTGTTAGTTTGTTGATCTTTCAAATTTCAGGTTGAATCTATTAATCCTAACCCTCCAGGGCATGTTTGCTAGAACCCTGCAAGACGCATCAGATTGCACACTTTGTCACATTGACTTGTGTGGAGAGTCCAGCAAAGTGGAGCTGTCAGCACAGATGCACTGTGCTGCGTCTGGCAGGGTTAGGGTTAACATGCAGCGTCAAAATGCACACTCCACTCTTTCCCTTAAAACGTCACAAGCCTCCGAAATTTAGAGCGTAGCTACATGTGTAACCCATCCTACTAGCTGACAGATTCCTGCTCTTTCCGAGATTGGGGAGGGGGGGGGGGGGGGAGGAAGGAGGAAACAATCAAAGAACGTCTGCCGGTAAGTCACATACAAGCACAATCTCTCCCCATGATTTCCCAGGGTAAGGAACTTGTGATGATCGTCTTTATTATACCTCGATGATGTTAGCCATGTGGGGTAGCAGCTTGTCGATTCGGACTTCAAGAAGCATAACCAAGGCTTGGCACACATTCTTACGAACTTCGGGGTCTTCATCATGTGACAAGGCAAACAGATTCTGAAGGACAAAAATATCCATTGTAAACCATCAATCAGGGGTGAGATTTGAGGGGAAAATGAAAAAATCCACAAAAGATTCAGAGTCATTTCATTTGTATGGCATTGTTAAAAAATGCACTTTCTACCAAAAGGTATGGTTCAAAATTGCAAAAAATTGCATCATTAGAATTAAAAGAAGAGTGTTTGAGAGGTCATTTTGGAATGATAATTTAAGTACCAAAACAAATTCTGCAAATCTGGAAGACGTGTCACAAAAATTCTGAAATCAGAAAAAAAATCTGGAGATATCGCACCCCTATCAGATTTTTAAAATGTTTAAGAAACTGATTTTACTCATTTTTCTGCATTCTGCCTTTTCAAGTCTTTATACCCTAACTGGTAACATTTGATTACAGTCAACAATTCTGTAACTTGTTTGACAAAAGATCAGATTAATAAATTCAAATCATATTTTTAGGGGGGGGGGGTGATTTTAAGGTAAAGTGTATTAATTATATCTTCCAAATAATTTCAATGTTGAAATTTCAAAAATCGCAACACAACACGTTTCGTAACAGTCCGGTATAGAACAAATATAAATAAATAAATAAATGCAGAGGTCAACCAAAGAATATGTATGCGAATGGGGCTTCAACAGTGGTCTTGCACTGCCAATAATACGATTCCGGAATATGAATAGCGTTTAATGAAATCCAAGTGTTACGAAACGCGTGAACATACTCAAAGAATTCGGGTGAATAGTAAAGTTTCAACTCGAGCCAATTCAGTAGCAGAATATGAAACACAATCGGTGCATGAGAGCTGAATGTAATAACAGAATCACGAGAAACATTACCGGATGCTTAGAGCTCCGGCGCAAACACTCACCTCAACGAAAGGGTCTATGTGTAACATGAGAGCTTGGGTCTTGCTAATAATGAACTGATTCACACACGCAATGGCATGGGATCTGCAATGGACGAGATAAAGTAGGCGATGTCATAAAGAGTACATTAAACCTCTAAAGTTTTGGGATTAATTAAACACCTGTTCATGATGAGTGAGTATGGAGGGAGGGGGGGGGGGGGGGGGGGGGTGGGGGTTGGCGAATTAGAGGGACATTCAATGCAGGAAGCAAAACATATGGATTATTTATATTCAAAACAAAATTAGCACCACTGTAATTACATGTAGTCGATAAATAAGAGGTCCTCCGGACTTATGCAAATAGCTCGTACTATCCGGGCTCTCGTCCTATCCGGGCTGCAGGTTTTCCCCTTTATTGTGTATAAATGTGACGTCTGGATAGGCCCCAAACACAACATAAACGCCACACACATCGTGTCGATAAAATTGTATTGCATTATATTGGTTATGAAAAGGTTGCAAGCAGATTTTTAATCAAACAAGCAGTACGAGACAGACAGTTGATGTATACGTGGAGTGAAAACCACAGCGCAGAATTAACGAACATTAATTACAATAATTAATTACTACTACATTGTACATGTACATGTAGTAGTATTTTGTAGCTTTATGTGAGGTTAGGGTAAAATAAACTCTTCATGCATTTTTTGCAGACTGCCAAATTGCTGAGGTCCATCCATATATTCAAAATTAAATCAATGAATATTGAAATTTCAATTCCAACTCCCCTCAGTAACCAGTCCCAATGCTTAAACCACTATCATAATTCTATTCCTTTCGTAGATATCTTTCAATTTTCTCTTTAAGAACAAGTTATTTCGGTTTCCATGATCAACCTTGTGAAGTGGTAATAAGAGCGGTTCGGTGTGTCAACTTCACGTGTGAATGCAACCACTCTTGAAATCCTAAGCTGTCAGAATCACACGTGCATGGGTGCGTCATGTTTCGTACACTACACGTACTTGCTGCACAAATGAATGCAAAATGCATGCAGCAGAATTTTCAATGCTATTTTCATAAAGAAATTATCTTAATTAAATTTAAAAAAACTGATGTACACATGGAGTTTCCTTAAAATTCTACTGTTTTCGCTGTATTTCATATTAAACTGGAGTTCATGTACTGGGTACATGTACATATTTTTCAATGTATACAATGTATGTCAACAATTATACAATTACTGTAACCCAATGCGTGCAGTGACGAGTGCTAAAGACAGACATTACGCATCTACATGTACATGTACATGTACATGTATTCACCATCATTCACCAATCAGTACATGTACATGTACATGTATTTCATCCAATCGGCATTAACTGAAGGGTACAAATTCAACTGCCAACACTACTCGTATTTCACCCAGTGTCTGTCGAGCAACAGACACAGAGGATATGCATATGTGCACCCAGCCACATATTACAACATCATGCATACATGCAATCCCAAATGAATAGTGAACTCATCTCAATGGATCTCAATGGATGTTAGAGAGCAGAGGGCTATCTATACATGTAGCCTGAAATTACAATATTTTGTACCAATATTTTGTACGCATCTGTATCAAGCATTGCTATAACCAACCAATTTTCAGGGCCCAGATATATGCCAGAGAATATCAAATGTATTAAGTGCATACAAGTACAAAGCACCTGACACCACAACCAATATTTTTGCACCCGTAATAATAAACTGGCAATTTCCAATTTTGAGCTGGGCCCATCTCATTCATTGTCATTGAACTGGTTGAACGCTTGACAGTCTAACATCTAACAAACACTTCTCTTAATGCTGGTCTTTGAAATTGTAGATACAATTCGGCAGCAAAAACTACATGAATGATAGATGATAGATGTGAAAATGATAGATTTACATTTATACATCAAAACATTTCCTTAACCCAAACTCCCAAGGGTGTGTGGGAAATCATATTAAAATTTGAGGATTCGGGACTGTTAGGGTTAATGGCAATAATCTTTAATTTCAATATGAACTCAACTGTTCTTAAAAAAAAATCCTAAACTTGAAAAATGTTGGTCTTGTATTTTTTTAAATTCGCAACATGGCTTTCCAATACACATACAATACGTAAACAGACAACTATTTTAAATAACTATAACTGCTTAACATGAATGGAATTCCGTTCTGAATTTAATTTACCTGATTTTTGCATTGACATGTTTGAAGAACTGAAGGAACTTTGGGATGAGGGTGTTAAGAGGCCGATCAAGGGCATCGCTGTCTAAGATTTCTGTAGAATCCTCACAGATCTTTTGCAGAGCACCAAATGCTCCCTGCAGGAGAAATAAACATTTCAGTTGTTTACATTCAACTTTACAGTGCCCAAAGTATCCAATTATAATTTTTTTTTCTAAATTCTACAACATGTACACGTACAACTGCAGCTTTGTGCATGTATTATGGAAGCATACATGGAATTTAGGATTCCATGAACACTATATAACAAGGAACAGGTGCAGAGGGTACATTGTAGATGTGACATCAGAATAATGAGCTTGATACTTTAATAATTGCACCTGTATAACCACGTCAATCAAGCACAACGTATAATCACCACTCTCCATGTGGATGCATGTATTCTCAGAGTTCAAGGTACTTTTGATAAATAATAAATGGAGTGTCTTTTTTATTTTTTCTACGAGTATTAAAATTTGATCACCAAATGCTTCTCCACAAAAAATGTGGCAATTCACTTAGTTAAAGGTACATGTAGTATACAACATTTTAAAATATCAAACGGCAAAATTACTGAATTATTACAATTTACAAAATACTGTACGAGACTAAGTAAATAGTAGTCTCAATCATCCTGTGAAATCATGGCACCTGGTGTGCTGCCGTTTTCAAGAATAGTGGATATTTATATCGTTTTCCAAGGATTGTCGGCCGACAATCATTGGAAATAGTCCAATTCCCGGACCTGATAATTCCCCAAGTCTATAAATTGCTCTGTTTTGTCTAAAGTTAGTACAGTCGAACCCCGATAATAAGAGCACTGTTAATGCAACATACTGCTTATAACAAGGAAAAAAATAGGTCCCGAGTCTTTGTTTTTCTTTGTTTTCCATTACTGATAATACAAGGTACCTGTTATAACAAGGTAAATAATAAAGTCCCAAGGACCTTGTTATAAAGGTGTTCGACTGTACAAATATTTTTTTTTCTCAGCATCTGTGCACACACAATATTAAACAGGTCAGTGTTAAAGCATTTGCTAGCACACTATAAAATACAAACCCCCAAATCCCTTTATTTCTGAAAATTACAGCAAAAGCAAATGATGTATGCTACCTTTAATATGCAGGTGATAACTACTAGAATTATGTATTGCTAAAAGACTTAAACTTTTATGATGCAAATACCATAAATAAATTGTACTTGTAGTATCTTTGTAACCACCAGCACGTTCAATTAACTACATAGACTATGGCTTATTTGCAGAAATATCCTATACATGTGATGAAACTCCACATGCAAAGTCAAGACATGTATGGACACTTACACGCATACACTGGAATAAATGGAATTATTCCACACATTTATCTTGTATTTATACTGTTCTTGCTGCATCCAATTACTCATGTACTATACAAATTATCTGGAAATACAATCATATTTCATGCTTGATTTCACGTTTCCACCCTCACATGCAAACATACATTCTGAGCCATGTTGTTGTATGGGTCAAAATCAGTCAAGTTGATTGTTTTTTACCCTCCTGCCATAGTACAAAACCACATGTAATTTGACCATGTCTGTGTAAAAGTATAGCAGGGGAGGTGGAAGGAAATTTTGACTGATTTTGACCTTTTAAATAGTACGAGGGTTCTAAAGAGCTAGATAAGAATTCTACACAATGTCATGTACCGTATGTGCGCTGGTTTTATTTCGTCCATTTCAAGTTGTTTCCTCGAACAACTTTTCTTCAATTTTGATTGTTGCCATTTGTTATGATCATTCCTTTATTATTATTGCACCAACTTTAACCCTCCTACTATTATAACTATCACAATCTATCGAAAAACTAAATCCTCTCAGTGATGGAAAAAATATAAAAAAATTGATTAGCAAATTAAGCTAATCATATTTTCATTTGATTAGCAATGTGATAAAATTGAGTAGCAAAAAAACAAAACTTTTATTATTGATTGATGGGTGTGCCAAATATAAGCAACGTATTGCATTCTTGTTATTTAAAAAATAAACAAATTACACCACAATTCTGGGTCTTGGTTCTTGCACAGTGTAATTGTGAATATAAAGTGTTGGATTCAAAAATAAACTGAATATTTTTCCAGTTGAAAAATTTTACACAATAAGGCCAAGTAAAAAAAAACACCGCTGATCGTCCGCGTTTTCAAAAAGAGGATGAGGGCCCTTTTAAATTTATGAACAAATCTTTTTTGGAGGAAAAAAAATGAAATAAAAAAAAAAAGGATGCGGCTTCAAAAAAGGATGCGGGCGTCGGCCGTCGTTCTGCATGATCTTATCAGAAATTTTGATTCGCAAAAAAATTGCTAAGCATTTTTAAGTTTGCCTCGCTTTTCGTGCAAAATGTATCGCATTTTGCGATGCGAATCCCAGCTATTTCCATCACTGCCTCTCCTCTCCCACAGCTTGTGTGTCTCAACCTGTCACTCAATAGGTTTTGATAGACTGATAGGTTTTGTTGGACTTTGTTGGACTGTGTTGGACTGCGTTGGATTACATGTATGAGTCACCGTTGGACTCTGTTGGATATAGCAGGGTAGGCCTGGGGAACCATTAGCGGGGTTAGGGTTTCAATCAAACAGTACAATTTCAAGAACGCATACATAATTCTCCAGTATTAAACGTCCAAATTAATATAAGATGCTGCACAACTATACTTGAATATCTCATTAATAGCACTAGTCATATCTTTACCATTAATCCCAGCAGTGTCTTAAGACAGTCACACCCCGCACACTATGCTACGTGTACTTGAATGTATTCCACAAGTTGACACCTGATCATAATTGTGTTTCCGTTGTGCGAGGCTGTGATACAAAATCATGGAACGCACACTAGCATCCGCTATCTTTTACAGCTTATTGCCTTGCCCCAAGCACCCAGAACAATCCGGGGAATACGGGGTGAATATGATTACGCATGCTGGCTGTAGTGTGGTCCGAGTGATTGAATCGTATCCCGGGCTACATGTATGAGGGATGATGAGTGGACGCTCGGCCGCTAGAGAAGGGGTACGTGTAATTCCCGCAGGAAACCGGCACGACTAATTTTAAACACATGAATTAAATTTCATTGGGTGGAATAATTATGCAAGCGTGGCTACACAGACTTGACGTAAGCTTATTATAACGAGCGTGCTTAAATGAATTTCAAATTTACTTCGGGTAAAACTAATTGTCTGAACTACATGCACTTGCCCAATTTAGCTAACATGAAATTTAGCTAACATTAGAATTGTCAATCATTCAACCCCAAAACACAACACACCAATAACAAAAATACAATTTTTTTAAACGGCATAAAATATACGACTTATTTTGTTGCCCTTAATTTCTTTCTTTTAATGTATGATATAGCTTTGGTAATTATCAAAACTAAAAATGATTAGTTTCAATCTGAAAGCTTTTCCATTTATAAACGTGGTACACATAATCCTCAAGAGAAATATTTCTGGCTTATTTAAATTTCAGCAATCGAAGCAAGCACATACACGTATGAACGTGCACAAAATCGCTGTTAACTCCTTAAACCCATGTGTTATAATGGGGGCGCCGCAAGCCTCTTGTATCCATTTCGCTTGGCTGCACAAGCCGGTGCCATTCCGGCTTGTGCAGCCAAGCGAAATGGATACAAGAGGCTTGTGCAGCCAAGCGAAATGGATACAAGAGGCTTGTGCAGCCAAGTGTAACAAACAATAGTCCAACAATGGATTGAAAATGCAGAGACTGCGTGTATAGACGTCAACCAACCGGGTGGTAATTTTCAATCCGCCTCTATAAAGGTCATCTGGGCTCAATGTGTTAAAACAAAACAGTTTTTCACTATTTTCTAAGGCTGTTCGTTTTCGACTAATTCAGTATTTGATTATTCGAAACCGGGTTTGACCGAATATTTGAATACTCGATACTCACCGATTAGGTTTTTCAAGCACCAGCTGCAACTGCATGCTGGTAAAAAGTAAACAGTGTTTTAACGTGCGGCGATCGATATTACGGACCGCCCAATTGACATTTTGCATGCGTCTGTTGTATCACGGAGGAAGGAGAAACGGGTGTCAACACGGTAATGTATAACGTTCTTAGAACAAGAATCCAAACTCCAGCCTGCATTTTTGCAGTAAATATTTTAGAAGGTTTTTATGGACGGGAACAATAAACTTCAGCCAAGAAAAAGTTAGTCGACAAAAATGTAACATTTGACACTGTTAAGCGCAGTAACTTTTCTATTAAAACCCTCCTATACTTATAACTATCACAGCCTATCAAAAACTCTAAACACCAACTCTCACGGTTTGTGTGTGTTTCAATCTGTTATTTGATAGGTTTTGATCTGTACAACAACTGGGTCGATTTTGGCCAGGTGCACAGGAGGGTTAAAATAGCATCAGAGTCGTATCTGTACGTGTATAGAATTTGTTGAATATTCAAACTGGAAAAAAACGGTATTCAAATATTCGGTATATTCGGGACGCCCCTACTATTTTCTCGTGCCTCGGATGACTGATCGAGCTAAAACTTTCACAGATTTGTCATTTTATGTACATGTTGACTCGCACAAAGTACAAACACTGCCTGCAACTATTAGTTCTACCAATGCTATATCATACTTTTAACATTCATGATATTAAATCTGAAAAGAAAGGAATAAGATATTTACTTCACATGTTTTGTAGTCACCCGAGTCTAGGAGCTGACACAACGACGGCAGCAATGCGGGCCAGTTCTGCAGCTCTCCCTTGGTTGCTATGGTAGTGATGAGAATGCCGATGGTCGCGCGGATCAACGGTGAAGGATCCCCGACATTGTCCAGGCACTCGGTCTTGATAAACTCGGTCACGTTGGGAGGAAAGTTGTGAAAATGCGCCTTGACATTGTTCTTGAGAATGAGACCACTCAGTGACCTGGTTGGCTCATCTGATGAGATTTTTAAAAAACAAGGGAAAGCTTTTAGTCACTTCATAAATTGAATTAGTTTTATACCAATTTTTTTTTACCACAGCTTAGCATAAATGTGACCTGTTCCCACGAAATGGGGATAAAGTAGCAAAATTTCAAAATCAAGATTAGGATATTTCCTGAAAGTATAGGTTAACAGCTTTAATTTAATATACTGTGTGTTGTGGTACATGTATCTCGTTCCTAGCCCCTGATACAACCTTTTAAAATTATCAGTCTTGACTCCAAAGTTTGTAATCTGTGCACACTTTAACCAGAGTTCAAAAAAGAAACCATCCCCAAAAAATATTTCGTGAAGAGATTCAGTTTAAAATCTTTGGGATATGATTAGAATAGAGTTTTCAAAATATACAGTCGTTAAAATCCCAAAATTGACTTTTCAGTGAAAAATTGTTGTTTTTGCTTTTAACTCAGGAAGCCATAGTGCGAATTTATTCTCATTTTGAGCCGTCAGGTCACAAATATCAGCTAAATGTATGAAACAAGAATATTACAAGACAGCAGCACATTTTTGCAGAATGTAACTTTGACAATGGAAGACCCTGCCTCAGTATCCAGCTTTTTGTGCCAGGGACGGCATACAACGTCTGAACCGTCTTAAAACCGTCGCAAAAACACTTTCCTTTTGTTTTTTATGACGCCTCAAATGTCGCCAGGGGGAAAAGTTGCCATGCCAATAAGCTTGCTATAGCATTACACTGTATGGTTTTGCCATGTATGTGTTTATGCTATGGTAAAATTTGGATATGAAAATTCTGTATGGTTTTGTATGGTCAAATAGTAGGAGGGTTAAAGAATGTGTCCAGAACTGCAAAATCCTATACATGTCACAATGTAACAGGGACACCAACAATTTCACACTTTTGGACCCCAAGTTTATGGAATGACCCACCTGCACAAACAACATTGTTCGAGCGACAGCTTTTGATCCGCCATATCGCACAAACCACAGCCGTTACAGGCCCTATACTTCATACAATCTGACCGATGATCATACAAATACTGCAAATGATCGGAAAATGTCTGATGTCCCAACGGTAATTTCAGAATGTGATGTTATGTACATTTGTACATAGTCATCAATGAAAAGATTTCATTTTGAAAGCTTGAAGGAACATAGTTTTCAAAATTTTATTGTGAACATTTGAAAGGGCATAACAAATATATCTTCTATGCCCGATTACTGATTACACTTCAGATCACATGAATATCATATGATTATGAGAATTGCAATTATTATATTTTTTTTGGGGGGGGGCATCAAAAGCTGTGAATTTGTTAAGCAAAACTACATAAGAATGCAAATGGAGCATGCCCAACTACACAAACCAAAAACAATTTCAACTCGTAAATTACTCTAGTGGATCCATTATATGGATAACATGATACCCGAGGCAAAAAACAAATGCACCATTTAATGCTGTGTACACATGCAGACCGGAGTGTCATAATGAAATGGTGTATTGATCTATTCATACCAGCGATAATATGAACATGTGCGTACTACCACTCATGCAAATCTGCATAATGCATACTATCCGGGATACTATGATAATGAGTAGCCCATAAGGAATAGGCCACCCATCGGTACAATGCACCAATGTTTGTATTCTACTGCCGCACATGTCACTTTGCACTTTTGGCAACCGGTCACAATGGTACAATGAATACCGAGACGAGGGACATGACATGCATGTACGCCCACATGTACATGTATGTAATGGCGACAGCACAATCATAATTCCAAGCGTTTTTAAGTGCAGGAAAGTCATTTTATTCAACCATGGGGGGGTGCATTTACAAAACAACATTCTTCAGGTGTATTTTATTGGTTAAGGTCAAAGACTTGGGGCTTGTTTTGTTCCAATAATTAACCCTCCTTTTCTCAAGGCCAAAATGGAACCAGCTACCCAATATATCAAAACCTGTCAAGTGACAGGTTGAAACACACACAAACTGTCAGAGTTGGTGTTTCAAGTTTTTGGTAGGCTGTGATAGTTATAAGTATAGGGGGGTTAACATATTTTGTAGTTTGTTTATACAGTATCTTAATATGAAAGAGAAGCCTTCAACTTCGCATGTCAATGATTGAACAAAACAAAATTCTTGGTATTAAAACAAACTAAATGTTTGAGATATTAAAATTCATTACTCAAATTACAGGCATGCAACTCTTCAATTAAAAAAAACGCGGAAAATAAAATGCAAGTGCGTAGCGCTAGCGTGAAGCTCTTACGACGTCGTGCAAACATGTACATGTAGACCTGATGTATTGTATTGTATTTATTGACGCGAGAAAAAAATGCGGAACCAGACTATCAGTCTATAGTCGATTGAGGGCACTATAGCGACTAGTTCATACAACGGCAAGACTATACATGTACATGTACGCGACAGAATGTGTACGGAGTCTGTATCCTGCACCATTCTATGTAATGTATGTATACAAAATACGGAGCCAGACGATGTATGCTAGCAATAATGGTCATGTTTGTGGACGATTTCGCGGTAGCCACGGTGGGAAACGAGCTGAAGCGCGGATTTCTTTCACGGTCAGATTTTTTAAAACGCAGAAATCTGCGGATCCGCGGAAAAGTTGCATGCCTGTTAATTACATGCAGCCATGATTGCCTGGTCTAATTTTAGCTTATAACATCTCACTGTCCTCACTTCTTTTCTTTCCTGTGGGATTTTGCTCACCTTTCAAACCAAACATATTTTTTTTTTAGAAGTCAAAACAAATGTCACACGGCAATCAATCCAATGCTAAATTATCTTGAAAACAACTGCAGCAATGTTCTTATGATTTAAAATTGCATTTTGTTGAACCTCATTTCTCCTTTTTAAAGCCGAGAGGAGTCTTATTCATGTCAGTCAGTACATTGTACATGTCGATGTCATAGAGATTTCATTAACCGCAATGACCCACATTGGTTTTATTATGATTCTTCACCCTAGAGAATTGGCGGGAAATCCGACTTGGAAATTCAATTTGGGAACATTTCCTGATGTCATCTCTATGAGTTTTAATACCACCTCAGTGGAGCTATGGGCTATCTCACTACCAGCATAGCCTGTACAGGCTAGGTTTCTGTACTTTCAAGCTGAACATTATTATCCTCACAAAAATAATTGTTAGAAGATTTGATGCCAATAATAGAGTCATGTTTGGTTTGTGTCAACAAACCATCCCTTCAAAGGGGTAATTAATTAATTAATGCCCAACTCTACATCAAAATTATTACGTCGGGACAGGGCAAAAGAGAAAACATCTCTGTTCTAATTTACATCAATCCCCGACGCAAACATTCCGTCTTCTGATCGACATCAAAACATCACAGGGAGAATCTGCATGAACATTAACCCTAAACCCCTAGACCCTTTTTGCTAGGAACCATCCTCAATCCTCCAAAATCCTCTGATTGCCCTGTCCCCAAAAAATGCATTCATTCTCAATCCTCCAAAATCCTCTGATTGCCCTGTCCCAAAAAAATGCATTCATCCTCAATCCTTCAAAAGCTGTTTCGCTTGGCTGCCAGTAAAAAAACCTACTCAAGGGGCTAAACAGGTATTTTTTTTTACATGGCCTAATTCGAGTGGGACTTGCTGTAAAACGAAATGAAAATCTGCAATAAACCTATCCCAACAGAAATGTCAGGAATTACATTGCCAGATCACCATTTCCCCCCCACTCTGGAATGAAATCACTTGAGATTCAGCACTAGCCCTGATCTTTCTGGGTCAACTGCATTTCGTACCAGCGGGAAAATTAGTCAAGACCTCAATTTCCTAAAGAATAAAGCTCAGTGGTAATTTCAGAGATGCATCAGAAATAAATCATCTGGCTCAAAATCCAGGAGGTACTCAAATGGGTGGGTCTCATATCCTGGTTCAAGGTTAGATTCCTATGATCATAGGAAACGGGGTTCAGTGATTAATTAATGCATGCGACGCTTACAAGTTACAGCAAGTCAGTGGAAAGGGGATGACACTAGTTGGTTCCGAAAAGCATCCCGTTAGTGCCAGCTTGGTTGGGAAACTGTAGCAATATCTAGAATGATACTACACATGTGTTTTGTAATTTAGCCAGAGGGGTGTCCGACCGGGTGTCTTTTAGACAACCTGGTTTTTGTATTTGTCCTTGGCATGTAAAAGCATTACAACTGTGTCATTTGCACACCTCATTTTTTTTAATGTACAGTGAATTTGCAAGCCGTTTTCAAATCCTGGCTAAAACCTTGCATTGTGCAACTGGCGCGACTGGTCATTGATGACCATTAGTCGTAGTCACGACCACCAATTTTCTCAGTAGTCGACTAGTCGTAGTGCTGGTGCAGCGTGAATTTCAGTCACTATGAAATACAGGCTCATTGGTAGTATTGCACATGCCTAAGTGAAGATAATTAGGAGAGTGGCCGGACACGTGAGAGTTTAACCAGTAATAGGGAAAAGGAGTCCAATTTTCATAGAAGTCTGATTTTCATATGACACCACTTATACTGAACAGCAAAAGAAACGTCGTGATTTTAAATCGTCGACATAACTCAACCACAAGAGTTGTACATGTACATGTATCGTTTTCGGGAAATATGCAGTCTAACATCATTCTGAATCATGTACATATGTGTACAGTCATGATTCAGAATGATGTTAGACTGCATATTTCCCGAAAACGATACATTTAAACTTTTGTGGTTGAGTTATGTCGACGATTTAAAATCACAACGTTTCTTTTGCTGTTCAGTATATTACAACACTCTGTGATACAGGAAGTCTTGAGAATTTTACTGGGGTAATCTTAGGATTTTCAAATTTACTGAGTAGCCACGCTGCTCATGTGGCCTCCGTTTACAGAGGCATTGCTGATGAAATAAATGTGGTAAAATAGTATACAAATATTTACTGCTTAAATTGGTGTAGTAAAACTAGCCTCCCGAGGTGATCCATGGAGCATTCTATTTTCCCTCGGCTTCGCCTCGGGAAAAAAGAATGCTCCATGGATCACCGAGGGAAGCTAGTTTTACCACACCACGAGATAAAGCAGTAAATATTTGTTTTATAACACCTCACCCACAGATTCTGCTTGATTTTAAAATTTTAACATTATTTAAATCTAAATAGTTAAAATTTACTTCTATTTCAATACAAAATTAGTGGAAAATTTATTTGCTCTTTTTCCAAACCAACCCTTAACCCTAACCCTGCCAGATGCAGCACAGTGCATCTGTGGTGACAGCTTGACCTTGCTGCACTCTGCACACAAGTCAATGTGACAAAGTATGCAATCTGATGCGTCTGGCAGGGTTTCTAGCCAAAATACCCTGGAGGGTTAGGGTTAACGAAATGTTTGAACCCAGCTCTGCAGCGCTGGCACTTCGGAATACGCGTTACGCGCACACCCGCATGCATCTGCACACAAATACCGCGCCATGGGTATAGTACTTTGGTTGCTAATGGTATAGTACTTTGGTTGCTATGGGTATAGTACTTTTGGCCTTGCACAGGAAGATAGCAAAAAAATAAAATGCTATGTGACTCGCTCTCGGCCAATCAAGACATAATCGTGAGTAGTCGAGTACTTGTGACTATTTATCCCATGACTAGTCTACTGGTGAATTTTACTATTCACGCACTACTAAAACCTTGCACATGCACATTCTCAATTGACCTACATGTATCACGGTCGAATCACATCAACGCAGCTTGTGAATTATTGTCCAATCACATTAATTATAATTCCACGTGGAACGCGGAAAATCTGAGACAAACAAAAATTACCACACAAAAATCCCATAGGGTTGTCTAAGGGGCGTGGTTAACTCGTAAACGGCGATAGGTAAACCAATCAAACTTTCGAGCCAGGTCCAACATTTGGGAAGTCTATGTAAGTATGGTTAAGCAGATATCACAAATTTACAATCTTACCTTCTGTTTTTAACTTTGTCAGCACAAAGATCAGATAGTTGTTGAAATCGGGAAACTGGTTTAGTTGCTCAAGTTTCTGGTTAAACATTAAGTTAAGGAAACTTTGACTGACAAGGTGTATCCACACTCCACAGTAAGGTTTCAAGCAAAAGAACTTAAAAGACGTTTTTAGGCACATCTAATTTTTTGTTTAACCCTAACCCCTTGAGTAGTTTTACTAGAAAGTGTCCTGAATCCGCCAAAATCCATCAAGTTTGTCATGCAAAAACTGCTGGTGTCCTGAGTCCATCAGAATGGGGATATCCTGAATCCATCAAGAATCCACCAGCAAAAGTATGATGGATTCTGATAGATTCAGAATAAAAAATTTTTACAGCGTGTTTCTCCATGGAGTCTTCAAAATACATCACCTAAATTTCTGGTGGATTTTGATGGATTCAGGATACCATGCTCTCATGAAAATTGTGATGCGTGTTGCTGTAAAGGATCCATCAAAATACACCATTTACATAATCCATTGTTTATATGCTGAGGCCTAATAAGCCCCAGTCACAAGGAAGAAAGTTTACTATGTTAAATGTTCTTGGCACTAGTGTACAGTAACTCAAAGTGTTCGTATAGAAATTAATTTCTGCCTCATATTTCGCTGACATAAATCTTGAAATAACTGGTTATGCCACATGTTTAGACAATTGTTATCAAGGTGGGTTTGGTTATTTTCCAATTTTGTACTGCTCCTGATCCATTTCGGTCATTTGCGTGCATTCTTGTCGATGTTTCCAAGTGACCGCCTTCTCGCTGATCATTGTCAGTGCTTCAGCAAACAGCCGTCGTACAGCGAGCCCCGAGGCGCACGCAGTGCTGCTGGGTAATCGCAAACCATTGTTAGCTTCAAATGGTAAATTGTTGTGGTCTGGCCCCTTCATGTTTTGGTCTGGCAACAAGAATCAACTGCCAGCATTGTTTGGTACACAGCTCGTTTTTTGGGGGGGGTTCATTTTGAGGAGGATCAGTCACTGCATGAATGACTACTCTACGTGTTGGGTGAGTGTTTGGTCGATATATTCAGGGAAAGAAGCCTAAATTTCCCATAGGCTACTACAGCAAGAATAAGAATTAATGTTCATGCACTGTGTTTACACTGTGCGCACAAAAACCGCTGCACAGTTTTCCCGAATAATCTGTCAGTTACTTATTTACATCCTCGCCTTGTGTGCACCAAGCAAAAGATCGCTAGAATCGGTTCCAATTTTCGAGAAAAAATCAGTGAAAAAATCTTTTTTCGGTACTGAAGCAATTTGGCACACACGACATGAGCACAACGGCTGTTTGGTATCCCTGCATCAGGTGCGGGTCGGACAAGCTCATGATTATTCAAGTGAAACTGAAGTGTGAAGTTCAACAGCCGCCAGGTCCGCTGGATTTATATGCGCAATGTAATTTACACGTACATTGCGCAATGTTGTTTACCATACTTCAGATTTGACATGAATAATCATGAGCTTGTCCGACCCGCACCTGACCCGGCCCAATGCATGCAGGGATACCAAACAGCCGTTGTGTTCATGTCGTGTGTGCCAAATCTCTTCGGTACCGAATGGAGATTTAAAACTTTTTTTCGAAAATTGAAACCGATTCTAGTGATCTTTTGCTTGGTGCACACAAGGTGAGGATGTAAATAAGTAACGGACAGATTTTTGGGGAAAACTGTGCAGTGGTTTTTGTGCGCACAGTGTAAACACAGTGCATGAAAATTAATTCTTATTCTTGCTGTAGTAGCCAATAGCCCTGTCCGCACTGGACTTATTTTGGTAAAACTTACCGAGACGATGGGTACTTTTCCCATTTTAAGTCCAGTGCGGACAGCCTAGGACGTTTTCCTCTCAGTTACTTTTCCTGAGTCCAGCGGTTACTTCTACCGGCCAACTGCTGCCCAGGAAAACTGACCAGGTAACTTTTCCCGAGACGATAAATCCAGTGCGGACAGTGCGAGTCGGTAAAAGCGGCTCAGGAAAGCGTACATCCGGCCCGAGCGCAAGGTCATGCTACACTGGGACACCACGCATGCGCTTTGCATTGCTTCACCGCGGTGCGGTGCACGTGGCAAGTTTCCAAATTCCAGTGCGTTGTTCCTTTTTTGTTTGCAATCATGGCAGATATTATTATTGATACAGTCAGAAGTTTGATTGGTGCTAATCGATGTAGTCCTATGTGTACAAATCAGCCCGAAAAATGAAAAGGCACGCGTGATTTGGGTCAATCGTGTCAATGTAGTAAGGTCACGCAAAGCGCCCTCATGAGTCCTTATATTGACAGCTCGGTTACTTCTCCCATGATCTCGGTAAAATTTTCCCGTGTCGAAAGTCCAAGTGCGGACAGTGGTCACATTTGACCATTTTTCATTTTACCATCGTCTCGGTAAAACCTTCCAAAAAATAAGTCCAGTGCGGACACGGCTTAAGGTAAATTTAGACTTCTTTCTATGGGGCTCCGGCAGGAGCTCAATAGTTCTAGTGGTAATCTTACGCATGCCCTCCCAAACCATGCAAAGATGACAGTAGGCCTATGTACAAAAATGGCTTGCAAAGTAGGCTTTACACTATGAACATCTAACAAAAGAAAACCCACGCAGTCCTTTGTTTGTAACAAAGGACTGCGTGGGTTTTCTTTTGTTAGATGTTCATAGTGTTAGGCCTACGTAGTCCAACTCGCTTGTCAGCTCATTTAATTTCTACATCATCCATCATGTCTATGTACAATTGTACATCTTTTTAATTAAAAAAAATCCTCTCTCCAACATGTCAAACTTAACCTAAATTATGCCCCAAATCCTAATGAACACTAGCTTGAAAATTCCAGCTCTAGGCTCACGACATGTGAGATTCGCCATTTAGAGCTGAAAACACTCCTATTGGGTTGGCAAGGGTCTTTTTTTTTATTGCCGATATTTTCCGTTTCCCTGAATATATCAACCAAACACTCACCTTACCGGCAGAGTAGTAAATCGTGCAGCTTGTGATCCCCTCAAAATGAGAATATGCTCAAGTTAAATTTTTCGTGCAACTCGGTGCATGCACAAACCAGCTGTGTACAAAGTAATGGAGCGGATTTTTGAACATGAACGATGTTTTCCGATCGATTATCAGCCAGCGGCACTGCGCGCGCCTCGGGGCTCGATATACAACGGCTGTTTGCTGATCGCTGTCAGTATTTTAGCAAACAGCCTTTGTATATCGAGCCCCGAGGCGCGCGCAGCGCCGCTGGCCGATAATCGATCAGAAAACATCGTTCATGTTCAGAAATCCGCTCCATTACTTTGTCATGTTTGTACACAGCTGGTTTGTGCATGCACCAAGTTGCACGAAAAATTCACTTTTTGGGGGTTTAACTTGAGCATATTCTCATTTTGAGGGGATCACAAGCTGCACGATTTACTACTCTGCCGGTAAGGTGAGTGTTTGGTTGATATATTCAGGGAAACGGAAGATATCGGCAATAAAAAAAAAGACCGCTCAATAGGAGTATTTCCAGCTCTAACGTTAAACAGCGAATCTTACATGTCATGAGCCTAACAGTAACATTACTCGTTAAGTTCAAGCTAAATGAACACAAAGGTATAGGCCTACATACAATAATACATACATGTAATAATAATGCTGCACATTTTGGGATTTTCATGGCGGTCCCAAGAACACATTTATGCGTTCGATTCATTCCAAAATACCATGGGCGGCATAACGTTACAACAAATGCACTGTGTATTAAACTTGTGTACAGCACGTGTATAACAACACGCGCCGTACAACAACCCCGAAATGACAATCACAACGACACAACATTCAATTTGTGTCACTTCCAAACAACCCACAAAATCTCTCCAAATGTGCAGCAGCCTTCTTTTAAACGATCCCACAGGATAAAAGGATACTTGTTGAACAGCTCGTTGAATTTCTGTATCCGGGCTCTGTGATTCTTTCAAGAGTTGTAAAATTTGCGACAGTCCTGCTGCTTGAGGTTGCCACGCCATTTCGCCATTCATTTTCAGATACTCATGTTGGTTTCCGATGGTTCCCACCGCAGCACTCATTATTTGCATGTTGCAGGTACGTATGGAAGGTACCAGTGAATGAATTATGCACTCAGCGTGCATGCATCTCCTCCCCCCTGGTCATCCGGCCGTCCGGCTGTAAAGCTCAAAGAATACGCGCGCGCAATGTAATTTGAATACATTTTCAAAGTGAACAAAGAAACTGGCAGGAGCAGGATTCGAACCTGCGACCTCCGGGTTACCTTACCGGCACTCTATCAACTGAGCTATCTTGCCTTATGTTGGCGGTCTCCCAAATTGTCAGTATCTTTGTTCGGGTTGTATCGTAAAATTGGGTGTGATCCCTGGCTACACGGCATTCTGGGTTTATGACTTCTGACTATAGCGCCCATTTGAAACGAGATATGGTACAGAGGGAAACACCCCCCCCCCCCCATATTCCCCCTATTTTTGTGTTGGTCCATGTGTTCCCGAAATCTCGGAAATTCTTTTCAGATATCTGGGGGGAGGTGTAGGTAACAATAGTCTGGAGTACCCCTTGGTCCCATGCAGAAGGGAAGTACTGTTCCAGAACAACCAAAACGACATCGTCATGTATTACTGAAAGTGCACTAGCTCATGTTTTATACATAGTGATGTCATACAAGGGGAAAGCTTCAGTGTCATAACTGATTTGTATATATGTAAAAGTTGAGGTTTATAGCTTAACGCCATACTCACACCCACCCGACAGCAATTTCGAAATTTTATTAAGCTGTTTTAGACAAATTTTTATCCAATAAATAAATAAATAAATAAAAAAATAAAAAAATAAAAAATAAATAAATATCTTTGATCATATTGTTTACCTCATAGTATGTAACGAAGTGGCTTATCCAGGGGTGGATCAGCCGGAGTTACTCATCAGTTCCCCTCCCACGGCGATATTTTGCCAATTATTGTTCTTTTAATATTTAAATTTATTTAATTGAATTTTTAATATAATTTTTTTTAATCGCTTTACAACTGGTAATTATGCCCTCCCCGCCCGGCGAATAAAAGTAAATAAATAAATAAATAGAATAGAATAACATTTAATTTAAAAAATTGATATGGCAAATGCAACCTAATTTAACCATGTCCTTCTTTTGCCGGGGGGGGGGGGGGGGGGGGGGTAGAAGATAGATTTTTCAAAACGAAGTGCTTGGAGTAGCATTAGATATATTTCGTTTGCTCAGTTCCACAAGACGACCGACGATAAGCGTATTTAACACGTTTAATTTTGAAAGTGAACACAGAATACTGGCAGGAGCGGGTTTCGAACCTGCGACCCCCGGATTGTAGCACCGGCGATCTACCAACTGAGCTATATCTTGCCCTATGTATGTATGGCAGTCTACCAATTTACTGTCTTAGGCTAGATTTTTGTTCGGGGGCGAACAAAGTTACATTTAGGATTGGAAACGGGTCGCTGTGAGAGAATTTCGCGCCCTTTTAATTTCTAAAGTTTACTGTATTCATGTGATTGAAATATTCATGAAACAGTTGGAAAAAGCTTCTGTATCGTGATTTTCGATTTTTTTTTTTCTCACTGGACTGCTTTTGTATATCTGAATATGTATTTACTTGTTTCAGAGCAAACTGAAACTACCAACGCTATTTTGTATTGATTTTTGTTTGCAGTGAACAGTAACACAAACATCACGGTCTAGCCTTTTATATAAACATTTTAAATTATATAAAAACCTAAAAGAAATTACTAGGTGTGTGATCCTGTTCCGAGTGCACTGTTGGGTCGCGTTCCCGCCGTTCGAGCACGAGAACGAGTTTCGCGTGTCAAGAACAGGCCGCCCGAACCCAGCCCGTCGTCCGTCCGCGCCGCGGCGCGGCCAGCGCTAGACTGGTTCCCGGTCCCTACATTGTCCTTCGGATTCATATACATATGCGGACCGGGAACCAGTCTAAGCCAGACCGCGCCTATTGCTGCCGAGTGAGGGCGCACTATCATATCAATGAGGGAGCTTGCTCATGTCAAAACAAAATCAAATTCACATCCAGCGCGCTTTGTACCTGAAATTAGAGGAAATTGTAGATGAGTCATCCATATCTTCTTGTCTGGTTTGTAAGGCATATTTTTAGCTTTTGAATATTTTGCCAGCGTGTAAGTAGCGGCAATTTTGCATTACTTATCTAAGTAAGCTGGGCAGTCCTGGTACGTACGCTACGGGGATCAGCAGATCATCACGAGATGGTGGATTCTCTGAGTCTGAGTCTGACTCTGTATGGAGATGTCTGAGTCGTTGGTGTAAGTTGTAACTTGATTCAGTATTCATAAAATGCCTGAGACATTTTCTGTTGGAATTCCTGTTTTATTGGCGTGGTAAATACCACATTACCAGCTCATAGGACTCAACTTCTTTTACAGTTAGTGCATAAGTGCGATACTGTAGTGTAGTTTAACTCCCTTTCCTTTACAAGAAACAAATTAACGCAGTGCCAGTGGCTATAATTGTTACAGCCATCATTACTGATTACAGAACTGCCTAGTCCCCCGACATAATGGTACCCGTCAGGATGTTTGCTGTTGGAACCAGACTATCAATTAAATGGTTCTCGGACTTTATTTCCCTTAAAAAAAAAAAATTCTCCAAAACCACTGAAATCAAAGGGAAGAAAAATAAATCTAGGGCCTATTTTATGGAAGACGTCGGGGCGCCGCGGCGGCTCTGGCAGCCAAGCGAAACGGCCACAATGTGTTTGTGCAGTCAAGCGTAACATATACACAATAATCCAACAATGGATTGAAACTGCACAAACAGCGGCCAATGGCGTCATCCGGCCTGGTGGCACTGTTTAATCCAACAATGGATTGAAACTGCACAAACGGCGGCCAATGGCGTCATCCGGCCTTTTTTGTGCCATATGGCGTCATCTGTACGCAAGGGGTTAAATAAAAATAACCATTTGATTAAAAACCTAAAACTTAAGAAATCTTTGCGAAATAATTGTTTGTTTTAAATTAGACAGTGCGGCATGGATTCGATCAGGGTCCCCAGCTATCAAAACCACCGAACCAATCAAGCTACCGAAGCGCTCTGGCAGGATGGGCAGTTGTAAATCGGATATAGTACGCTACGTTCGCATTGTGTTTTTACCATGCCGTAACAATAGCATTTGAAAGGGAAAGAGTTCCATATCCGGCCATCACTTATTTTCCCTAAATATGACTTAAAAACTACCAAAAGGTGTAAATCTTATGAAGAAACACAACTTTTTCTTTAAAAATACTTAGACTTTTTCTATCATGGCCCATAGACTTTGTACACAAGGTCCAAGTGATGGCCGGATATGGAACTCTTTCCACCCTGCCAGACGCATCAGATTGCATACTTCGTCACATTGACTTGTGTGCAGAGTGCAGCAAAGTGAAGCTGTCACTACAGATGCACTTTGCTGCGTCTGGCAGGGTTAGGGTTAATGTAAAACACCAACAGTGGCATAGCCAGTGCTCTCTCCATAGGGGGGTGAGTGGGGGGGGGGAGCACACCCAATTTCTAATAAACCAGTTGACCATGATGACTTAATATAGGACTAACACGTGTTTCATAGTACATGTAATGCAATAGTTACAAGTTTCCAGTGTCAGTGCTATATTTTTGTATCCGTTTGCAAAATTTACAGTGGGGGAGGGGGGGGCTCTAAAATAGTAGTATAAATGACATCAATTTGAATTGCCATTGATTGTCTAGTCTGATCTCCTCCACTGCAAGAATTGTCGGTGGATTCCGAGGATCAGTGTATGATAAACACACCCTTTGCCTTACATTGTCATCCTATTCCATGCAGAGTTGAATTGCAGAATGTCTCCTCCACAAACAAATATGGACGACTCGCCCGTGTCTCAAGTGCCAGAGGGTTCTCCCACGACTCCAGTTGCGTCTTCATCATGCCACAATTACGGTTCTCCCGACGACACCCATGACGTGCCCCCCTCGGTGTCTCAAGATGATGAAGATGTCACTGAATCCGACGGGGATTCTAGTGGGTTGACGTTACTCAGCCTCCCTCCGGAACTCCTGCTTAACATCATGTCCTTCCTGGATGCCAGAATTGTTGTTCGTCGACTGGGTTTAGTCTGTCAAGAGTTACATCGCCTGATTTCCGACAATGCAACCTGGAAGATTCGCATCAGTAAGCAGTGGCCAAAGCAGTATCCTGTCATACCAGGTTTGTCTTACCGTACAGGATTGTTTTATAAGTTCAAGTGTAGGTTCAAGATGCCGAACTACATTTTGTAGTCCTACTTTATTTATTCGTTTATTTATTACATTCCCTTACCCAGGTTTTTTATTTTTTTTTTTATATTTTTTTTATTTAATTTAAGTTCACCCCAAACAAGGCTGAAAGCCACTCAAGGTATAGAGCTTCAAAGGGAAAAAGAATCAAAGATGCAAGAGGTAGGAGTTAATAGGGCTGTTAATTTTCGAATAATTTAGTAGGCCCTATTCGATTATTCGAAACTGGGTTTGTTCGAATATTCGATACCGGTACGGCGCCGACCAAGTTTTTCACAGGTCAGCTGCAATTGAATGCCGCGCCAGTAAAAAGATGCACGCAAAGCACGCCGGTGTTTCATGTGCACAATCACTGGGATTTTGCAGTAAATTATTTATCAGTATTAGAGGTTTAACAGGCGGGAACAATAAACCTCCGTCCACAAAATAATACCGTCAACAAAAATGCGGCATTTGACACTACTAAGAGCCGTACCTTTTCTAATAAAATAGCATCAGAGTCGTATCTGTACTTGCAAATGTTTTTCTCGAATATTCGAACCGGCAAAAAGGTATTCGAATATTCGGTTGACGATCGCATATTCGAATATTCAGCCCTAGGAATGAATATTGCTCTTGAAGCGGGAAAGATCGTAAAATGGGTTTAAAATTGGTTTCCATTGTTGACCTGCATACATTTGTAATTAAAAAAAGAATATTTACACACATACAAGAATATTTAAAGAAACAAAAATATTTACACAAATAAATCTATATATTAGTTACATTTTCAACTTTCCAGTATAAGGCTATTGCTGACGGGATGAGCGAAAAACCCGCAAAAAACCTCTTTGAGGGGGAAAAAAACAAGGTTAAATTGCTTCACGCATGCCATTGTATAATACCTGGACTTGGTATCATTTATGGTATACATGTAAACTATCGGTTTGTGTGATAAAGGGTGTCACAAATTAGGCCTATCACAAACTGGGTCCCCCTTGAATTTATCCAACTTATTCCGGGCCACGTCACTGACAGAAAATTAACAAACTTGGAATAATTATAAATGTAATATGCACAAAATATATACACATATTTATGCCGGACTCGTGAATAACATGAATAGGAAGAATGTAACATTAACCCTCCTACTATTATAACTATCGCAACCCATCGAAAAACCAAATCCTCTCCTCTCCCACAGCTTGTGTGTCTCAACCTGTCTCTTGATAGGTTTTGATAGATATGGTAGTTGGCTCCAATTTGGCACCTGGAGAGGGAGAGTTAACAGAAGTTGAAAACCCACTCATGCTTGTTGAGATCTTTTTGTTTTAGACTGAGCGGAGATTTTTTGAGGGCACTTCTTACAAACAGACCTGACCCAAAAACATTTGTACCAAAAAGAACCCGACTTACCCCTCTTTAACGTTTTTTTTTTTCTACAGTTGACGACGACACGTTTAACTGGCAGATTGCCTGTCTGGAGCGCGAAGAGCAGTATAGACTCTGGTCAAGATGTCCCGATATGGAACATTTCAGGTTGACCATGGGACACTCCGCAGAGATTGACACAGTTCATCTGATGCAGGTCAGAGGTCATAGGTCATGATAGATTAGGGTCTTCATAGCGGAATGTGTATGCAGAGTACTTTGGATGGAGCTGTTGGTGCATAATCCTAAAACAGCCCGGGAAACAACACTATCCCTCGGTTCTTTGAAATATAATGCTAAACCCTGACCCTGCTAACTGCAACAAAATGCACCAATGGTCAAAAGTTTCATTTAGCAGTCAAGGCATGTCTCCTGGTCTGATGCATTCTGTTGCATTGAGCAGGCTAACGGGAAGCACAAGAACAAGATGTGCATCTGAGCCTCCAGCAACAACGCTGGTACAGATGAGTTCACTGCACGGTGCAACAGAATCCAACCCTGCGTTTTGTTGCATTTAGCAGAGTAGGTACTTGGCAGGGCTGTAGTCGAGTCCATCACAAGTCCCTGCAAGTCCATCACAAACCCTCCAGTCCTAATTCCAATCCCAAGCTATTCAAATGAGCTTTGACAAAGGCATTCCTTTGTCATTGTTCATCCAGTTACTTGTGACTGGCTTTATGAAAGGACTTGTGACTGGAGTTGCAAAAGGACTTGTGAAAGGACTTGCAGGGACTCGACTACAGCCCTGGTACTTGGTACCAAGGCTGGTGCGTATGAGTTCACTGCACAATGCAACAGAATCCACTCTTGCATGTTGTTGCATTTACCAGAGTTCTTATTACAGCTGTGTTGCATTCGTGGAGGTTAGGGTTAAAGTTTGCTGAAGTTTATAAGTCATCTTTTTAACCCTATGCCAAATTCCAACACCATGTTGTGTTGTATTTTGATGGGTTCAGGACTGTAGCGCCTAATTGGTAACCTTACTTTACATAGACTGAGCTATGATGCCCCAATTTGTACAAAAGAATGTGCCATATGTTTACTGCACAGTGTTGGATTTTGACAGGTACTTCCTAGTAAAAGGTGCCACAAGGGTGAGGGTTACTTGAAATTGAGAATATTTGAACGTTTGGTTTAAATCCTGTAGCAAAGACGGGATTTCAATTCATCTTTGATTCATATCTTTTCTTTATTTGTCCTGCTTAGAATGGAGATTTGTGTGCCTCCGGATCCAGAGATCGTACATTTCATCTGTGGGACCTCCGTAAGCTGGATAACAGAAATCACAAAGAATCTGTGGAAGCGTCCAAGATCAAATCGATTGACCGCCATAAAGTAAGTAACTGACAACTAATAATTGGATTCGAATCAGCCAGCCGACCCCGGCAAGGGGCTGAGACGTTTGCACTAGTAAGCAGGAGGTCGTGGGTTCGAGTCCCACCCGAGTAAGCCTGTGAATTTTTTTCCCACAGGCTCTCGGAAAGCCCTGAGCTGACAGTGTTTTATACACTACGTCGGAAAGGGGCCAAAAAAGCTGTCTTCTAATTTACATCATCCTTGACGCAAATTCCGTCTTCTCGCATGTTTACAAAGAAAACTGTCAGGAGCGGGATTCGAACCTGCGACCTCCGGAATACCATACCGGATACCGCCACCATATAGGGCAAGATAGCTCAGTTGGTAGAGCGCTGGAACGGTGATCCGGAATTTGCAGGTTCGAATCCCGCTCCTGCCAGTTTTCTTTGTTCACTTTGAAAATGTATTCGAATTTACCCAGTCAGTTTCCCTTGTGGTTTGTTTGACGAACGTTAAAAACATTTTAAGAAACTTTGAATATATTCCAAACATATGAATATTCATATTGCAGGGCTGGGTTTGGCACATCACTTCTAAAGACAACATCTTGTGTACGACATCCTGGGATCAGTGGATCAATCTATGGGATGTCAACGCTGACTGCACAAACACGCAGGCGTTTAGGTAAGCTGATGTCGCTTATGGTAATGGGAGGTTATTATAACCCTAACTATCCAAAATCTGCCAAAATCCAACACCATGTTGTGTTGTATGGCTTCATCAGGACTGTAAAGCCTTGGCACCATTACTTTACATGGAGCTATTATTATTATTATTATTATTATTATTATTATTATTATTATTATTATTATTATTTTCCTCAATTGCCGGTTAGGGCGACACATAATCCTGGAAAAGAGTGGGTTAGGGTGACCTGGTCGAATAGGGCGACAATTTGGTGTCGCCCTATTGTGAAAGTCGCCCCTTTGGAGTGTTTTTTAGTAAGGCGCGTGGGGAAAGTGCTCTAAAAGGGCGACACTCGTGTCGCCCCAATAAGGTTATTTCGGGAAGAGTCGCCCATTTGCCGCATCCAGGAGATTTATAATTTTCCTCAATTGCCGGTTAGGGCGACACATAATCCTGGAAAAGAGTGGGTTAGGGTGACCTGGTCGAATAGGGCGACACATAACTGTCGCCCTATTGTTAAAGTCGCCCCTTTGGAGTGTTTTTTAGTAAGGCGCGTTGGGAAAGTGCTCTAAAAGGGCGACACTCGTGTCGCCCAATTAGAGTTTTTTCGGGAAGAGTCGCCCATTTGCCGCATCCAGGAGATTTCTAATTTTCCTCAATTGCCGGTTAGGGCGACACATAATCCTGGAAAAGAGTGGGTTAGGGTGACCTGGTCGAATAGGGCGACAATTTGGTGTCGCCCTATTGTGAAAGTCGCCCCTTTGGAGTGTTTTTTAGTAAGGCGCGTTGGGAAAGTGCTCTAAAAGGGCGACACTCGTGTCGCCCCAATAAGGTTATTTTGGGAAGAGTCGCCCATTTGCCGCATCCAGGAGATTTATAATTTTCCTCAATTGCCGGTTAGGGCGACACATAATCCTGGAAAAGAGTGGGTTAGGGTGACCTGGTCGAATAGGGCGACAATTTGGTGTCGCCCTATTGTGAAAGTCGCCCCTTTGGAGTGTTTTTTAGTAAGGCGCGTTGGGAAAGTGCTCTAAAAGGGCGACACTCGTGTCGCCCCAATAAGGTTATTTCGGGAAGAGTCGCCCATTTGCCGCATCCAGGAGATTTATAATTTTCCTCAATTGCCGGTTAGGGCGACACATAATCCTGGAAAAGAGTGGGTTAGGGTGACCTGGTCGAATAGGGCGACAATTTGGTGTCGCCCTATTGTGAAAGTCGCCCCTTTGGAGTGTTTTTTAGTAAGGCGCGTTGGGAAAGTGCTCTAAAAGGGCGACACTCGTGTCGCCCCAATAAGGTTATTTCGGGAAGAGTCGCCCATTTGCCGCATCCAGGAGATTTATAATTATTATTATTATTATTATTATTATTATTATTATTATTATTTTCCTCAATTGCCGGTTAGGGCGACACATAATCCTGGAAAAGAGTGGGTTAGGGTGACCTGGTCGAATAGGGCGACACATAACTGTCGCCCTATTGTGAAAGTCGCCCCTTTGGAGTGTTTTTTAGTAAGGTGCGTGGGGAAAGTGCTCTAAAAGGGCGACACTCGTGTCGCCCAAATAAGGTTATTTCGAGAAGAGTCGCCCATTTGCCGCATCCAGGAGATTTGTTATTATTATTATTATTATTATTATTATTATTATTATTATTATTTTCCTCAATTGCCGGTTAGGGCGACACATAATCCTGGAAAAGAGTGGGTTAGGGTGACCTGGTCGAATAGGGCGACACATAACTGTCGCCCTATTGTAAAAGTCGCCCCTTTGGAGCGTTTTTTAGTAAGGTGCGTGGGGAAAGTGCTCTAAAAGGGCGACACTCGTGTCGCCCAAATAAGGTTATTTCGAGAAGAGTCGCCCATTTGCCGCATCCAGGAGATTTCTAATTTTCCTCAATTGCCGGTTAGGGCGACACATAATCCTGGAAAAGAGTGGGTTAGGGTGACCTGGTCGAATAGGGCGACAATTTGGTGTCGCCCTATTGTGAAAGTCGCCCCTTTGGAGTGTTTTTTAGTAAGGCGCGTTGGGAAAGTGCTCTAAAAGGGCGACACTCGTGTCGCCCCAATAAGGTTATTTCGGGAAGAGTCGCCCATTTGCCGCATCCAGGAGATTTCTAATTTTCCTCAATTGCCGGATAGGGCGACACATAATCCTGGAAAAGAGTGGGTTAGGGTGACCTGGTTGAATAGGGCGACAATTTGGTGTCGCCCTATTGTAAAAGTCGCCCCTTTGGAGTGTTTTTTAGTAAGGCGCGTGGGGAAAGTGCTCTAAATGGGCGACACTCGTGTCGCCCCTTTGAGGTTATTTCGGGCAAAGTCGCCCATTTGCCGCATCCAGGAGATTTATAATTATTATTATTATTATTATTATTATTATTATTATTAATTCTTTCTAGTAATGAAACCAAGGATTCCCTTAAAAGCGCCCTAGGCACTGTAGCTCGAAAGCCTGAAGAAACCTGTAGAGAGAAGGCAATGAGAAGAAGTTACAGTTTTAGAGGTGGAAGGAAAACCCCAGAAGAATATTCTGGGGAAAACCCACGGAATCAGGTAGGGACTGAAAACCCAATCCACATGTGGACCAGGGCAGGAATCAAACCCGAGCTATGATGCTCCAATTGGTCTAAGTACAAAGAATGCGCCATAGGTATACTGCACAGTGATGGATTTTGACAGGTTGAGGACACTTCCCAGTAAAAGTGCCACAGGGGTTAGGGTTAGGCCCCCAAGTCCAAATAGGGCCGGTATGTATACCAGCTCCCGGTATGCAAAACGGTTCATTTTTAATCCTCCCAAACCAGGTTGGATACTGTCAGAGCCTCTACTGGAAGGCTTGCCAGGTTTAGGAGTCCATTGTGTACAGTTCCTGGGCTGGTGAACTCCTTCTAAATGCAGACAATGGGGTGACTTTAATTGATAATAATCTTCCATGGGTTAACAAAAGGCCCTAAACATTTGCTCAGTTTCAAAGAGTTTGCCACTGGACAGATCTGACCACAAAGTATTCACACTTCAGTAATCCCCTACACATATGCTTATACTCAGTCAGTCATCAGTCAATAAATTCCCCATTGTAAACACCATGCAGGGCCATCAGGCAGCAGGCTAGCCAAGCTCAACCACAAGTCTATTCATTAAGGTGGCTTTGAAATGCCAAGGAGCAAGTGGAATTGTACTGTCCAGGGAGGGGCATAATAGCAGCTGATACTGGTCTGATACTGGGAGCCAGTATGCAGACCAGCCCAAAATGGGCTTCGGGCCTTAATGATGTTATATGACAACGTTTGCTTTAAGTCACAATTTTAAGCCATGCTGGTCACGTTGTTGGTCCAACTGCATAAGATCTTAACCTGATTAACTATCTTAACGTCAGAACCTCCTTACTTTTATCATATATTAACTCCCCTTAGTTTAGACCGTATTGAATATGACATCATGGCAGCCATGTTGTGGGACACACGACAAATAATATGTGCCGATATTATAAGCCTGCCCTACAATATGGCGGCCTAGTGTTGTTGCTATGGCGACGTGGGTATTCAATACTTCTATAATTTCCTTCCTTGATTATTCGTTTTGCTAAAGTCGGTACCTTTATGAAGAAATGAAGAATTAAAGCGGTATTAACTCGAGGCCACCCTCGAGGTTTTACAGCGTTGGAGTGCCACGAACCGCAAGGTAGCCCGAAAAAAAGGTTATAAGTAATTTTTAAAACATATCTAGCCTTTATATCAGGAAATTATATGAATGTGTTTCGCCATTTTTGTAGAGGAAGTTAGGCCTTCTTGTGTTTAGTGCGACTTTAAAAGACCCACACAGCACCCAAACGTAAATTAAATAATTCCACAAGACTTGACAGTTATTATTTCACCTCTGGTAAATAGTTGGGGCTTTCAGACCTTTGACATGCCATACATGTACATATGGCACTCACAAGGAGATTGTAATTTCTCCCCAACATTATTTGAAAAAGAACATTAATTGGTGATTATCCAGAATCTTCTTCAATTCTGCATTCCCTCTTATAAGAAATTTTTCAAGCATATCGTCGTCAACACCACGAACTGACACTCTCTAGCGCGTGAGTGCCCGCGCGCGCGCGCGTATTTTACAGAACCGAGTAATTTTCGTTTACACGAACTGACACCCAAGTACAGCAGCGCGCGCTAACCACATTTTCATTTTCACGAACTGAAACCATTCTTAATTTCACGAGTTTAGAGGTTTTCAGTTCAATGTTTCTGTAACCCCACAAGTATACAGATGGAGTAGATTCGTGTCAAAGCTTTTAAAGTGTTTTTCTAAGAATGGTATTTCCGCTACATGCTTTCGTGTCAATTCATGAAAATAAAAAAAAATCTCTAACGAGTAAGTACCCGATATGCGCGCACACCTGGGTGTCAGTTCGGGAAACCGAAATTTACTCAGTACTCGGTTTCACGAACTGACACCCAGGTGCGGGTGAGTGTCAGTTCGTGAAAATGGTGACGCTATGTAGCCTTTATATCGGGTCATTATATGAATGTGTTTCGCCATTTTTGTAGAGGAAGTTCGGCCTTCCTGTGTTCAGCTCTCCATCACCATGAGTTACATGCTGGAGCCTATGATAAGCATGTCTACGTGTTTGACAGAAGAGGTAATAACACAACACTTTCTCTCTGTTTTCCCAGCATCTATGCACACAAAACTTTTAAAGATGATGTTGATTGCTGAGAGAAGTCTGTCATTCTTTATTTTAATGTAGATTGCGTATTGTAAAATCAAACATGAAATACCAAAAAAGTGACTTTTGAGAGCTATTTTTATCAAGTCCCCTCTAGCGCAGCACAGCCCGCTGGTGCCATTTGTCTAAAAGTCGTCGCTGCGGACAGCAAACAAATCGACGTCATAGGACGAACTCCCCTTTTGTGCCTAGTGCTAGACACAAAAGGGGAGTTCGTCCTATGACGTCCAAAAACTTTTAGACAAATGGCACCAGCGGGCTAGAGGGGACTTGATAAAAATAGCTCTAAAAAGTCACTTTTGTTGTATTTGTTTGAATTTACAATACGCAGACTTCTCTCACCACTGAACTTCCTCTTTAAACAGGTCAGTTTTACAGTATTTGCTATTAAAAACACTAACCCCCAAATGTTGTATACTACCATTAAAGGCAGTGTACATGATTGGTCATTGCTGCAATTTTCAGAAAATGTGCGAATTTGGAGGTTAGTATTTTGTAGGAAATATCGTTTCACTGACTTGTTCAAAGTTTTGCGTTCTTGGATGGCGAAAAAAACAAGAGAAAAACGGCGTTCCTTTTTTAACCATCGGGCGGCAGTTAACTGGATTTGTTATAGCGCCCTCTTGTAAAATAAGCCCATTTTTTGTAAACTGGATCGTTTTCAATTGGTCACATAACTATGCAACTGGTTGCAACTCGTCGCTTCGGTACACTACGCGACACACACTTGTACTAAAATTGCAACCTTGCGCCCGTTTTCGGATTGTTAACCCATTTTAGACGCAACGCGGACTAACTACATTCGGTCAATAGATGGCAGTATTAAAAAAATCCGTTATTTTTTCCAACGATTGTTCTGCGGAACAATAGTTGGAAAACAATATAAATTTTAACTTTTCTTGAAAACGACAGCACACCAGGTGCCATCATTTCACAAGATGATTGAGATTGCTGTTAACTTACAATCTAGTAAGGTATTTCGTAATAATTCAGTGAAAACAAAATTTCAAAGTGAACAAAGAAACTGGCAGGAGCGGGATTCGAACCTGCGACCTCCGGGTTACCGTACCGGCGCTCTACCAACTGAGCTATCTTGCCCTATGTTGGCGGTCTCCCAAATTGTCAGTATCTTTGTTCGGGTGGGCGCTAGTCAGAAGTCATAAACCCAGAATGCCATATAGCAGGTTCGAATCCCGCTCCTGCCAGTTTCTTTGTTCACTTTGAAAATGTGTTCAAATTTACCTAGTCAGTTTCCCTTGTGGATTGTTTGACGAATTAAAAACCAAAATTGGGGGATTACCAATCGTGTTCACTACAATTGAAAGAAAGTGTACCATACACTTAAAAGCAAATTAATCAGATGCCCCAGAGCCCTTTCTCTTCTATATGAACCCCAACATCAAGTCTTTGCAGTGAGCAATAAACGTTCATCTCTGACAGATCGTCATCAAGCTAGCACCCTCAAACTACGTCTGCACAAGAGGGCGGTGTTGTGCCTGGCATCGGACGACGATTACATCATCTCGGGCAGTGAGGACATGACGATAGCCGTGTTTGACCGCCGTGCAGGGAAACTACTCAAAAAGTTAGAGGTAACGAGATACACTGTTTCCTTGCATCAGGTGCTTGAGGAGAATTTAGGCGATGCAATGCATACTCCAAGGTTTATATCGAGGATTGTCACGAATAACCAAAGGGGCAGGAGGGATATTCTCCCATAGGAAATCAGACTTTCATTCTCTTTAGCCCCTTGTGTCCGGCTGTTATTGATGGGGGCTGTGCAGCCAAGCGTAAATGCAAACAATAGGCACCACACTGAATAGAGTGGTCTTAGAGTTGTAATCAAGTCGCTCCACAGGTCGCTCCACAGGTCGCTCCACACGTCGCTCCACACGTCGCTCCACACGTCGCTCCACACGTCGCTCCACACGTCGCTCCACACGTCGCTCCACACGTCGCTCCACACGTCACTCCACAAGTCAGGTCTCAAGCCATATAACAAGCTATTAAAAACACACCATATAACAAAAGCATTCCTTTGTCATTGTTCATCCCATGTAGCTTGTGAGCTGACTTGATTACAACTCTGCCTATTCATCGCACTCGGACCCCTCCCTTTCGTGGGAATGAAAGCTTTGTTTGAAAAAGCTCTATGTATTCATTACACTCCCATTCAAGAACAATATAGTTGAAACATGAATGATTTGAGTACGTGCAGGAATGTGCACATGGATGATAACCAGCCAGGTGGTCTTTTTCAAACCACGGGTATGGCCGTCGTCCGTATTCAAGAAGCCAAGTGGAAAATATTACTTTTATCCCCTTCCATTGAGTCCAACATTGCACATAAACTTCATAGTGTAGAGATGTGTACTAAAAAAAAAATCATGTTGGTATGACAACTTCGGGCGTATTCAAAACCCTGTTCTCAAGCGACTCGAGTAGTGTTCTCGGGTCGCCGATTTCGAATAAGGAAGTGCTTGGTGGCGCCATTCAAGATTGCGACGCCCATGAACGATGTAGCGAAACAAAACAATCTTTACAACTTGATTCTTCGGATGAAGAAGACGAATTCAAACCAGATGATCCGATATTTTCATTTTCCTACAACTTCGCTTTAAAAAAAAACCATTCCAAGATCCAAGGATATACGAATGTCCTGCGCTGTCGGGCATCTTTGTTTTTGTTCTTCAACTCCTGAGAAGGCGGAGAGTGAAAATCTGGTTCGCAAACAGTGTACACGTGTTAGTTCTCGATGTTCGATAACCCGTTCTTGTGCTCATCAGTCAACGCGAGAACAGGGTTGCGAATGTGCCCTTAGTGTATACACGAGTACTGGCTAGAAATAGATTTCCAAGACACTCGTTATTCGGTCCTGTGTCATACTGTACACCCATTGCATAAACAATTTCACGCATTGTCTCACATTTGTTTGAACCATTTTTGAACGCAGCTGGACAAATTCCCCATGTGTATGTCCTACGGCGTCGGTCAGCTCTGGGTTGGAAGGAAAGATGGCAAAGTTAACGTCATTGACCCCACTTATGGAAAGTTTGACATTGTGGAGGTACAGTCAATCAAAATGCTATCTCACTCTCGGTATTTCTGGCTAACAAATGATCTTACCCTAGTTCAAACTTGTCACTTTTTTTGTTTAATGCAAATCGCCCATCACAAGGCCAAAGGCCATTCGAGGTGTGGGCCGGCTACAGAGGAAAGTGTGGAAGAACCAGCCCCTCACACTGAAACAAGACAAGATAATCTGATCTCTTCACAGTATGAATAGGGTCGGGATGGCTAACTAGTTCACTGCAAGGCATTAATAATGCCTCTACCCATATTAAGCGTAGAAATGCTATAGCCCAGGACTGGGCTCGAACCCACAACTTGCAGAATTACCCGCAGGCCACGAATTCAATGCTCCAAACCACTAGACCACGGCAGTTTTTTTCTGCAACTTTCCTGTAACTTTCCTATAACTTTTCTGTAACTTCTTGCAGACATACGACGTAGGGCACACAAGCAAAGTAACTGGTATTCTGCACAGCCTGGGATCAGTCATAACATGCTCTACTGATCAAACCATCAAGGTGAGTACATTTCAAATGACAACTCGGTCAGATACACAGACTGACAAACTCAGCAATGACTGTAGACAGAATTAGCCAAACTTTCCCGTAGCGTTTAAACGTTTTAGTCAACACTTCCAAAAGGCTGCCGCCTGTCCCAGTATTTGTGGGGTAACTGCGGTCACGTGTGTTTGTATAATGCAAAATGCACCTGCGCTTCAGCCAGCTGGGAATTCCTATTGGCAATGTCTCTAGCTTGCGCCTGGAAGGAACCACAACCAATGACGTATTTATTTGCCGGGAACCAGCTCATTTAATTGGCTGATATATTATCATCGCTGTCCATCAGCAAAGAACACCCCCCCCCCCATTAACTAGCGGCACGTCCTCTATGAGTCTGGTGCTTCTTGGAATGTGATCAAGTACTCAAGACGTTTCTAATGCTTTATAAATAACACTGGAGGGTAGTTTGCGTAAATTATGCAAGGTCACGTTTTTACAATTTTGAGTTCCGTTTTAAACGTTTAGGAAGATTTCTAAACAGATTTGATTTTTTGTTCTCGTTTAAACGTCACATCCTTAATTTGCCGACATTATTACTTCAAGGCAGACAAATGTTTAACCACGGTACAGCAAATGCCAATAGTTTGCAATTTTCAGATAAGTCTCCCAACGTAGTGTTTTCCCACAAGTGAATTTTTTTTTCAATTTTTTCTTGAATATTTAAAAAAAATTCTAATGGATCCCAAAACTTTCAAAAGTTTGTTACCTGCCCCTAAAATATTCACCTGCTTTTATTTTTGTTCTTGTTTAGAACCTTGCCATTTCTCATCTGATTCCAAAACCTTCACAGTTGACTTCACAATGAGCAGTAACTGAGCCAAGTCCCCCCCGTCTTTACTCATTAACTCAAACTCATTACTCAAAACTGGAAGATTTAGGACTATTTTTACACATCCTAATTTGTCACAGATCCACGAACCAAACCACAACCCGTCCGCCATCTACACAATCAACCACACATCTTCAGTTTCAACAATCCACAGCAACAACGACGTCTTGGCAGCAGGAGGGAGTGATCTCTGTGTGAATATTTGGAGACCAGCTCAGAATGTTTGACGGCCAAGAGTTTGGGATTGGTGAAGAATGAGACACTGCTAGAGTACTTGATACCCAGGAAATAGAATTTGTGCATTTGAAATGAAATAAATTTAACGATGATTTTTGTTCTCCTTGACTGGTGTTGAGCGCTGTTTGCTGATCAGTGGTTTCTGAGAGCCTGTGGGGGGAAAAAGTCTCTAAAAAACGCTTGGAGCCACAGATAACAAAAAAGACAAATATTCTCTTGTACACCTGCAATACTTTCTTTTTTCCCAATTTTTCTTTTTTTTTAATTAATTTTTAAAGTGAACAAAGAAAACAGGCAGGATCGGGATTTGAACCTGCGACCTCCGGAATCCCATACCGGCGCTCTACCAACTGAGCTATCTTGCCCTATGTTGGCAGTCTCCCAAATTATATTGTCTCAAAAGAGCCGCACGGATAATCCTTAAATGTACATCCCTCACCCCCTCAGCTGATATGTTTGCCAGACTAAATTGGATTCCTTTTAATGAAAGAGTTCAGTCCAAAAAGGCTATCCTTGTTTTCAAAAGCCTTAACAAAATGACTCCTTTGTACATGACAAATCTGTTCACACCACTTACAGTGATTCGTGAAACACGACAATCGACCCAAATGGCACTGAAAGTTCCTTTCGCCAAAAAGGAATGCTACGCATTTAAATCGGAGCTACGTAAAGCCATCTATCAGTGATATTTCTGTCATTTACGCTGATCTGCGGAGTTATAAACTTGGTTGCCAAAATACTTTGGAGCCGGATGGGAATTTCCCCTTGTTTTTCACCCTAAAAGGTTTTTTTTCGCGGGTTTTTCGCCCATCCTGTAAATCAGCAATAAGCTTCTGGAGAGTTGAACAGTTAACCGAAAATATATTTATTTGTCTAAACATTATTGTATTTGTTTTAATTTTTTGTATGAATGTGTAAATATTCAGTTTTAACTAATAATATGCAGGGCCCCAATGGAAACCAGTTTTAAACTGTTTGGGCACACCCTAGGTAAAGAAATGTAATAAATAACTGTTTTGTTCGGGTTGGCGCTAGTCGGAAGTTACAGACCTATAATGCCGTATAGCCAGAAATGACTCCTAACTGTGACGATAGAAACTTTTATTTTTTTAAAGCTTGTTTAAGCTTGGAGGTTCCAGGCAGTGCAACTTAAATCTCGAATTTATATTTCAAATTTGTGGAAAGAAGTCACAATATATAATGCTGTCTAAAATGCTGCATGCATGTATGCAAGCCACGACATGTATATTGGTTGATAATTTAATCGTCTTGGCATAAACCTATACATAGGCACAGTACTGGTTCTGACTTGACTAATAGTTGTATGTAATGGGTGTGCTCCGTCTTCAAGCGATGATCTGTAAAAGGTGAGGTGAAAGCCCAGAGGTGGTGACTGATAGGATTTATACAACGGTATAGGTAATTGCAGTAAATACAATTAGATGTCACCACCTCAAGATCTAAAATCGGTCTGAGATAGGTAGGCCGAATAAAAAAACCATTCTAAATAAAAAATATGCACCATCTAAATTAACGCGAACAAAACAAACGCGCGCTTAGAAGCGCGCAGTTCATCAAAGCATTACATGGTCCCGACATTTGTATTGGGTGATTTCAATAAAATAAAAGAAACGCCAAACGAACAAAAACACTGAGTGGGGGGGGGGATGCATTTCAAAGGTCATACCTTGCTTCCTTTATTAATCATGCATGGTGTCGCATCATTGCAAGTGAATTGAGTAATATCTAAATCATGCAAGTTTTCCAACACCTCGTTGCCTTTCTGTCTGCTAACATACATGTGTTTAGATGTATCAATGACAGCTTTCAACAAATTTATTGTATAGTTTCCGAGTACAAATGCAGTGCGTTTCTGTGGACTGTCCAAATGAGGCCAGCTGGTAATTCCTGGTATTTGAATTTTGAGAAAAATGTTTTACAAAAAGGATCTCAATACAGTAGAACGTCACTGTAACCAACCATCATAGGATCCACAAACAATAATCACTATAGTAGTCGAGTCCATCACAAGCCCTCCAGTCCTTATCCCAAGCTATTCAAATGAGCTTTGACAAAGGCATTCCTTTGTCATTGTTCATCCCATTACTTGTGACTGGCTTTATGAAAGGACTTCTGGCATGACTGGGCTTGCGAAAGGACTTGCAGGGACTCGACTACAACTCCGAGTTATTGTAAAGTAATTTAAAGTTTTTCGTAAATGCAAATGTAAAGTAAAGGCCAATAGTTCCAAGGCATCCTACGTCCGCCACTGTTTGTTCCAATGAACTTGGGTTCCCATACTGAAGAATTCGCACTGATGTCCACTCGCATTCCTCACCAGTGGAATGGACTTGAAAGCATCATTTTTCTAAACACGTCTATTCTTTTACAACAGCTATTTTCACAGTTCTGTAGATTGGGGTATGATGGTTTCATTTCTCCAAGTCATACCAGAAACCTTGGGTTAATTCATCATTTATTTTTTGTTTTGACTTTCAGTAGCAGGGGTAATTGACCTATCGCGGTCAAATTGCGTCAATGCAGCACGCGCAAAATCTGAGACAAATAAAAATTCCCATAGGGTTGTCTAAGGGGCGTGGTTAACTCGTAAACGGCGATAGGTCAATTGATTCATACCTATCACGTACATGTAGGGCACAACTTTAAGATTTTTTTTAATTTGTAAATTTAAGAACTATATTGTGTATATATATATATATATATATATATATCTATCTCATTGGTGTTTGTGTGTGTTCACATATATATTTCCTGAGCAAGTGAATTAAATGTGATGATGTGATATTTAAGAAATAGAAACATTTACAAGAGTTGACTACCAGTCTTTTTTAGCTTAAAACTTTGTCAAGCACACATATATTTATGGAGGAGAAATCAAGTATTTACATTTACAGCCAGTCAAATTTGAACATATATTTAATTATATTCATGACCTAATTGATAGACTATCGAATATGACATGCCAATATGATCATATGCCTGTCCAGCAATATGGTTGCGTATTGTTGCTATGGCGACAATGGGTATTCGATAGTCTATTGGTACAAGAGTAAACATTTCTCATCTTTCTCCTTACAGAACTTGAAATAAAATAACTGAAATAGCTTAATTGTATGCCTAATCCCCCCCCCCCCCAAAAAAAAAATAGGTCTCTATCTCCCAACCACAAAAAATGCTGTGGAATTGCACATCGTTCTAGCTTATTAAAATAACCAGTTTCTTTAAAAAAAAAATTAAAACTTATGTTTATCTAAATATTTCCTTTTGACAGTTTTAACTGCATTACCAATTTGCAGAGTTGTAATCAAGTCAATCACAAGTCAGCTCACAAGCTACATGGGATGAACAATGACAAAGGAATGCTTTTGTTATATAGTGTGTTTGAACAGCTTGTTACATGGCTTGAGACCAGAATTGTCAAGTGACTTGTGATTGACTTGATTACAACTCTGCCAGTTTGATTATTCTCAGCCACATTAAGGACTAAACTATCTAATAAATGGATTCATCCATTCAACTCCACCCCTTCGTGTATTAACCAACAATTCTTTTAGAAAGTCTGATGCATGCATGGGGCTGGCACAGCCGTGATTGGTTGATATACCAAGGGCGTCCATTGAGATTACAAACCTCTATGACTTCAAGTTGCTTGAGAGAACAATTTGACTGACAAATGACTGATTGTTGTATTATTAGACATTTAATATTTTAATTTAGATCATTTGGTTTTTCACATAAATGTGTCATACTCCAACCACACTATCTTCAATATAACAATACTTTATACATAAACTTCACACAACTTTACTTTAATACTCGATGTTCTGATATTTTCAACATTTCTGGTTTTAAAAGCTGGCACTTTAGATACAAAGAAAATTAATAACTTTAAACGTAGTACACAACATTTGCTTTTCTTGTCATTTTCAGAAATCAATGGATTTTCGGGTTAATATTTTGTACCAAATACATGTACTGTTACACTGATGATTTCACAGGATGCTTCAGACTATCATTTACTTAGTCGAGTAAGCTATTTCATAATAATTCAGGAGTTTTGTTTTTTCATGTTTGCAAATGTTGTATATTACCTTTAAAAATAACTGAAAAGAAAATTATATCACTGGCAGATCCAAGGGGCCCACAGGGGCTGTAAACTATAAATATAAAAAAAAAATAATAATAATAATAATAATAATAATAATAATTATAAATCTCCTGGATGCGGCAAATGGGCGACTCTTCCCGAAATAACCTTATTGGGGCGACACGAGTGTCGCCCTTTTAGAGCACTTTCCCCACGCGCCTTACTAAAAAACACTCCAAAGGGGCGACTTTAACAATAGGGCGACACCAAATTGTCGCCCTATTCGACCAGGTCACCCTAACCCACTCTTTTCCAGGATTATGTGTCGCCCTAACCGGCAATTGAGGAAAATTAGAAATCTCCTGGATGCGGCAAATGGGCGACTCTTCCCGAAATAACCTTATTGGGGCGACACGAGTGTCGCCCTTTTAGAGCACTTTCCCAACGCGCCTTACTAAAAAACACTCCAAAGGGGCGACTTTCACAATAGGGCGACACCAAATTGTCGCCCTATTCGACCAGGTCACCCTAACCCACTCTTTTCCAGGATTATGTGTCGCCCTAACCGGCAATTGAGGAAAATACCTCCAAATGGGACATTTGGGAGACATTCCCATAGACTTGTGCACAACGTTTTTTCCGACTTTGATGTGACCTAACCCAAATTACCTGTTCAAATTCCACGAAATTTTGTATATTTAACTCACTTCCATTCTCAATATTTAAGGGGGCTGGGTACTTAGGGAGACATGGAAATGTCTCCCCAAGTACCCATGTCTCCCTAAGTGATGATTATGAACTACTAAATGTCTCCCCAATATCCTATTTAGGCTAATAATCATAATCATAATAATAATAATAATCATCAAAATAATCAAAAACAAATAAAATAAAATAAAAAACTCATAATAACTGACAATGCTAGGAATGTTTTGAGTGACCGGCCTTGAGCTTATTTTCAGAAAGCAAGCAAGCAAGCACTAATCCTATCACAAACTAAGAACTTTCTCACCGAACAAGACCCATTTTTGCAAATTGATTATTTACAATATCTTCCAAACCATTAATTAAACAGTAGAGGGCCTTGTCACACAAAGTAACTGTGACCTGACACCACAAAATGAGCTAAAAGTCACACTATGGCTTTCTGAGTTACAAACAGAAACAACAATTTTTCACTGAAAAGTCAATTTTGGGATTTTTAGAACTGTATATTTGAGAAGAAAAAAATATGTTATCCTATCCCAAAGATTTTAAACAATCTATTCTTGAAATATTCTTTGGGGGGAGAATTCTTTTTGACACTCGCGAGTGTGCACAGATCACAAGCTTTGAGCTACATTTTCTCAAAACAAGGGGTCAAGACTCCGACAACTCTACAAGATTGTATCGGGGGCTAGGAATGAGATACCACAACACACAATATATCAAATTAAAGCTCTTAACCTGTACTTTCAGGAAATACCACAATCTTGATTTTCAAATCTTGCTACTTTATGCCCATTTTGTCGGAACACGAAACAATTTACAGGAAACCTGTTTTGATCAGAGGAAAACATTACAGGTGCCCGTCAATTACCCTGTGTAACAAAGGCCTTAAAGGTATAACACAAGTACTTTCACTAGTTAAAATATCTTATAGAGATAAAGTTATTTATATTTCCACATACATATACATGTCTGTACTACAGCTAACTGATGTTATTAGGTTTGGGCGACTTCAGGCAGGGAGATGACTCCATTAAACTCAAACATAGGAATTGCAACTCCAAAAAGAAGCCAAATCCTGTTTCCTTGCAGGAAAGTTGCCGACACCGTTAACCCTAACCCACTCGGGTGCATGCAAAATCTGATTAAAATTGGAAGATTTGGGACTGTCAGAGTAATAACGATTGCGCATTCTCCAAAATATACATGCCGCACTTGGCAAACCAGCTTGTTTTCGTCCTTATGTCAAATGAACAGAGTCAACTCAAAGACTGTGCTGCCTACATAAGTGTGGGCCCACTGTATATAGCGGCTGATCTGTAAGGTCTGCGGTATATACTTGGACGATGCATTTCAAAGTATGTACATGATATGTGGAGTCGATTCCGAATGGAATCGCGATTCGTGCTTGGAGATTTGTTTGGTGTTTTTTGCGTAAAAGGACCAAATTAATCCGCAAAAGAGGGCGCCTTTTCTCAATTTTAATCGATTCGGCAATGTAATCCATTTTGAAATGCTTTATTTTACGGGATTGCTAGCTCTGGTGAAAATCGATTCCACCATATTTTACTCGATTCTTTTACACACGTGACAAGTACCAAACACTGTGGCCACTCCTTGGGATTTTTCCCAAGATCTTTTTGGTGGGAAAAATATGGATTGCACATGCGCAAAGTGCTTCTTCCGGCACTCTGTTAAATGCATTTGGTGTTTTCCATTGCCTTGGAAATTCTTGGGAATTTTACTGGACGAATTTTGGAATTTCAAATTTGATGAGTGGCCACGCTGGTATCCAACAGTAAAAGTGTTGGACCAAGACTAGCTTGGAGTCCGAGTTAAGTCCAAAAATGTTGGGGGTCGCCCAAACCTACAAATCCCCGTCAAACCTTTCCCAAATATGCCAAAATCCAGCACCCAGTTTGTTTGCTTGATTTAAAGAGCCCCAGCTTTTGACAAGGAATTTGATGTCCCTCGGTTTTTGAGGTATACACATAATGTGCAAAATACGGTGTTCAATTTTGGCAGATTTTCGGACGGTTTGTACCAAAAATTCTGAAGGCATTAGGGTTTATGAAGCAAGAACAATCTCTTGCTCCATTTTCAACTTACAGGTCACCTTTGCCAGAGATCTCGATACCCAGCATGATATGGGGCATAGGGGTAACCCCCCCCCCCCCCCCTATTTTGTCCCTATACTCTAAACACACTCCAGACTATTGTTACCGTAACCTAACACATCCCCCCTAGATTTCTGAAAAGAGATTCCGGGAACACAATGACCAACACAAAAGAGGGGGGGGGGGGAGGGGGGGGGGGTTCCCTTGCCCCATATTGTGCTTCATATGCAGATCTCATGTGTGTCGCTAACATTGTCCTGTATTGGAAAGATCCTTTCTTCATGTTTATCTCCTGAAAAAAATAGCAGTCAATGTTTGTCCTTGTAAACATATGTTCACAATGGCAACAAAATCAAAATCCTGATTAATTACTAAAACACACTAAAACACTACAGGGCAGAACCGTGATTTTGTACAGGGATGCATGGCGGGGGGGGGGGGGGGGGGGGATCAGGTCGAAAACAATTTATGTGTACCCCTACAAGCAAAAGAAAAATAGTCCGACACTTTTACGCATAATTAATATACAAAAATTATGTAAAAATACATTTTTAAATATCAGATATTGGGGGGGGGGGGGGGGGGGGGGGGGGGGTAGGCATACAGGGGTGACCCCAAACGTCCCCCTCAATATCCGCCCAATATAATGACTCATACAGTCAAAAGGGAACATCATGTGGTTTATCAAATTGATCACAAGAGCTCATGTTTAGCCCAATTGAGAAAGGCAATCTATTGAAATTACCCAGAATGGGTAACTTAACTGTGGACAGAGGTCAATTACATTCAAAAATTGCCAGAATAATTGCTTTAATCCCCCAGCCCCAGCCCCCCCCCCCCCCCCCCACCCTATGTGTGCCACTATATGAAGACCTTTTATCAACGCAGTTCTGCACGTTTACTTTTGAACACATTGCCAAACTTCCCTCATGCTGGCCAATCATGACATAGAAATTTAGTTTATGCTTCAAGCGTCGTAGTGTTTGTGATTCCATTTAGACAGTTTCTAATTCAACTTTTAACAAACCAACAAAATCAGCTGGCCTAACGTTGCGAACTTTAGCAAGTAATAAGCGAGTTCGATAATTGAATTTTGCAATGCAATGCAATGTGAGTAAAAGGTCACAGGTCAGCTGTACCAAAACAGCGTAAAATGCCTATACGACAAGGCGGAATTGGTACAGCTGACCTTTGACCTTTGAATTATCGAACTCGTCTATTAACCCCTTTGTGCAGCCAAGGGCAACGTACACAACAGACGAACAATGGAATAAATTACGCAGAAGAATCCCGGCATAGACGTCAACCGGCCATGTGTTTGTTTGTTTTCAAACCGCGGCTATTGCCGTCATCCGTACTCAAAGGGTTTTAAGCATATGGTCTTTACCTTTGAGAAAGAACTATTAAGAACTTAAGTTTGAAACGTTAGGCCAGTTGAATTTGTTGATTTGTATATTTTAGGTCAATCTAGTCAGTCAATTAGCAGAACGAGATGGTTAATATGTAAAATAAAACAATGATTTCATGTCTGGAATTGCATGCAGCTGTCAGATGAGATGCGTTTCAGCCATTAGAGAGCATCATATTGTGGACTGGTGACGAGACTGTAATCGGGGAAATCAGAGTCTGCAATAAAACGAACACAAAAGAAAACCACACACGGATTTTTGTAATACTGTCCCGTCTTTAAAAATCAAATCTTTACATTTTAATCGATTCAAAAATGAAAAGTTGGTTGTATTCACGTCATATAAAATTCAAATTGTGAAAATACGTTCAAAAGTATGTACACGCATGGAACAAATTTAAAATAATGAATTAAAAGATTAAAATTAAAATGGTTTTCTGGTTAATATGTTTTAATTATAGTAAAAATAATCATGAAATATACAATATTGCAAAAAACAAAATTATGTCCTGAATAAATTAATCTGGATGTGTGCTGGAAGATGGACGTTATTAAATGTAAGCATTGCACATGCTAGCATTTCTATACCTCACAAAAAATCATCACAATAATGAAAATTCTTGAAGGAATCGAGTCTCAAAACAAAGTAACGAGTGTGAGCTACTTGATGAAATTTAAGCTGATGAAGCCGAGAGATTAGTCCAGATGTATCCTAAAAAGAATTAACCCCAACCTTCCCAAATTCACCAAAATCCTCTTTGCCAAATGCGGCACCAGCAAGCAAAATCAGACAGAAGTTGGAAATTAAGATTTCCGTTCCATAATAAAATATATAATGTAAGCTTTGTAATAATGAAAGAAAAAAACCGTTATACTATATTTTGGTTTTCGCTTAGAACCGTAAATTCAGCATTGAGAATGGAAAATAATACGTAATTTACACCATTTTTTCGTAAGTACGCCAGACTAAAATGTAAAATTGTACACATTTAATGGTCTCAACACAAAAGCAAACCAGGTATTTTGAATCGGGTCATGTAGGAAAAATGACTTAAGGGGAGCTAGGGTTAAATTACGCATTGCACATGCAGGCATTTCTATGCCACCCGACAAAATCACCACAACATGAACATTCTTGAAGGAACAAAGTGTCAACACAAAGTAACAAGTGTGAGCTTGCTGATGAAATCGGTGAAGCTGATGAACTGATGACGTCCCCCACCCCCTCTCCCCACCCCCGTGTGGGGATTGTCATTTTGGAAGTGACCAAACCCCCACCCCTGGGGCACCATTCTGTACAAAAGTACAGGGCAGATCACTAAAGTCCCTTGGGCACAAATAAAATCACCAATCCTGATGTTCGGGGGTGGGGGAGGTGGGGGTGGGGGTGGGGTGGGGATGGGGAAGGTGGGGGTGGGGGTGGGGGTGGGGGAGGGGTGAGAATACAATTGACAGGTGCATTATGCATGGTTAGCGTGATTGTTAGGATATTATTCCTTGTGTTCAGACACCTCAATGTCATTGAGTGAGCTGACCACTGCTCCGTTAGTTCAGTGGAAGTGAGAAAATGCTACTGGCTGACATAACCACACTGGAACAGGAAGAGCCATTATAATCAAACAGTAACATTGGCTAGAAATTGTTCCGCAGAAGTACACAGAGACGATCCTCAAAATAAACAAATTATTGCAAACCCGAGTACAATTTTTAAAAATGTACACGCTGATTTCACATCTGCATCATTAAAAAAAAAAGGACTTAATTACAAACGTATTGATTCAATGCAAAAATAAATCTACATACAGCTCTTTTAATCTACATGTGTTGGTTTCAAGTCTATCTAATGACGATACACAATAAAAAAGAAAAACATATTCAAGACGCTAAAAAATAACTTTTCTCTACTCAACCACTGATAAGCGTGACAGACTGCAGGTCATATTTAGGCTAAAGTTCAGAGGTCAGTAGCCGGGGTCATCATTGACAACTAGCTCAGAGTTCAGTGTGTTTATGTCGACCAGTTCAGACATGTGATTGTAGTGTTGCTTATCATTACGTTCTCTGGGCGGGAGCAGACACATCACGCCGATCGCCATGGAAACGTGCCAGGCGCTGTGGACATACTGGTAGTTGTCGCTGGTTTCCAGGAAGGCGAAGATGCAGAGACCAGTGACAATGACGGCAGCGCCGGGGAGAATGAACAGCAGCCAGCGTCGCTTGGTCGTTGGATAGCAACGACGACGTTTATACCAACGCCTTGACTACAATCAACAAAACATAATTACCAAAACTCTATTTGAGTGACGTAATAAGCATAATTTCAAAGTATTCTTCTTTTTAAACTTGCAGTAAAAGATTACACAATCAGTGAAATCTGCAAAGAATATCACAGCAAAATACAATTCAGGGTTCCCACAGATATCTGAAAACCAAGTTTCATGACTTTTCCAGGACTTTCCAGGACTAAAATATGACAATTTCCATGACAATTAACGCCATTTTGCAGAATGAACAGCTGATGTTGGGCTAACCATTTGTTAGCTTTTGAAAATAAGTTGTATTTAATAATGGCCTCCTCCTCCCCTTACAGCCATCCGATCCACCAACTTTAATAAAAAAAAACGATACACTATGTACACTTGATTTACGTGACTTTTCCATGACTTTTTTATTTTTCCAAATTTTCCATGACTTTTCCATGACTTTCCAGGACAACTTCTTTTTCCAGGATTTTCTATGACCGTGGGAACCCTGTACATATTCAGACTACCAGGTATTTACTCGGATGGATCAGTACATTCCTCTCTTTCTCCCGTTAAATATTTGCACATATTTTAAGAACTTTAAGACCATAATTTTAAGAATGCTATTAACCCTTTCAGCTCGCATTGTTTATTGGCATGCAGCTTGTGGTGACCACATTGTTCACACACTAAGCACTTCACGGTCGACTTTAATCGCCATTGGGGCTGAAGGGGGGTATAGTGCACGGGCGACAATAGTCGCCATTGGGGCTGAAAGGGTTAAGTGAAAGAGTTCATTTTAAGAAACAACAATTATTTCCTTCTGCACTTGAAATTTCCAGTGATAATTACAGACTTTCAAGCAGACCCAGGTGAAAAAAAAGTAAAATAGTAGGATCAAAATTTATAGAAAAACAGGACAAAAGTAGGACTTTGGAAGGACAAAATCAGGACAATTAAAAATCAGGACAATTAAAAACAGGACTTTAGCGGGCTTTCAGGAGTAGTTTTTGTTGATACTTACCCACGTCCACAGCATCACGAGCCTCATTTGGCATGTTCTGTGCTCACAACACTTGTGCTCCATCCTCAAACAATAGGGCTGTTCCTTTTCGAATAATTTACTATTCGATATTCGAAACTGGGTTTGACCGAATATTTGATACTCGCCATTCGAGTTTTTCCAGTGCATGCCACACCGGTTTAAAAAAATGTACGTAAAAGCACGCCGGTGTTTTACGTATGGCGATTGATATTATGGACCGTTCAAACGGCATTTTTTGGATGCCCCTGTTGTATCAAGGGTTTTACGGACGGTAACAATAAACCTCCATCAACTAAAAGTTACTATTGACAAAAATGCGGCATTTGACACTGCTAAGCGCCATAACTTATATATTAAAATAGCATCAGAGTCGTATCTGTATGTGCATACATATCGAACTGGTAAAATGGTATTCAAATTTACGCTTGACGAACGAATACCGAATATTCGATATATTCGGGACAGCCCTATCAAATAAGCTCTTGGAAGTAAAGTTGCGGTACTCCTGCACCCAAGCCATTTATTGTGCGATTTTCATATGACAGTGTGTGACACTTATGAAAAATATTCAACGAGATTTCATTTTTCAGAGTTGTGCGACACAAAAAGTAGGAAAAAATAGGAATTTAAAAGAAAGAAGTTGGAAAATGAGGAGGAAAGTAAAAAGATTAGGAAAAAAGTAGGAAAAGAAGGAATACTTGAAAAGCCTGAAATTATTTCAGTCGTTAACATATTCACTGCGTGCCGAAAATGAGCTTTGAGAAACTTACCCACGATAGGAGTAGCACAGTGATACCTACTCCCACTGGAACGGCAGCAGTCCACAGACTGAACCGGTTGTAACTGGTTCCTAAGACCAGTCCAAATGCTCCTGAAATCATATAAGGCCATCATTAATTATCAATCCAAATATCTGGCTCTGTCGGTTAAACAAAGGCACGATTGTTGGCATGAAAACAACCTATTGTACAACAATGGTTTATTACATGTCTCCTGTTAAGTTATTACAAATTAATCAAAAAAATTTAATGTAGTGTACATGATTGGTCATTGCTGCAATTTTCAGAAATGGGCGGATTTGGGGGTTAGTATTTTATAGGAAATATCGTTTCACTGACCTGTTCAAATTTTTTGTGTTCTTGGATGGCGAAAAAAATGTGAGAAAAACGGCGTTCGTTATCAACCGTCGGGCGGCAGTTAACTGGATCTGTTATAGCGCCCTCTTGTAAAATAAGCCAATTTTTTAAACGGGATCATTTTCACTCGGTCACATAACTACGCAAGCCGACTGGTTGCAACTCGTCGCTTCGGTACACTACGCGACACACACTTGTACTATAATTGCAACCTTGCGCCCGTTTTCAGATTGTTAACCCATTTTAGACAACTACATTCAGTCAATAGAGGGCAGTATTAAACAAATCCGTAATTTTTTCAAATGATTGTTACATGGAACAATCGTTGGAAAACGATATAAATTTCAACTTTTCTTGAAAACGACAGCACACCAGGTGCCATCATTTCACAGGATGATTAAGATTGCTATTATTGGTATTTCGTAATAATTCAGTAAAAAAAAATTTGTTGAGGATTACCAATCGTGTAAAGGAGACTTTATTTGGAAACAAGTTTTAAAAGTTTCAAATACATTTCCACTGACAGACAGAAACTAAAAGGGTAATCACAAAAGATAAAATAAGAAAGCAACTTTCACATTTAAACTTTTCAGTACTACACTGTTTACTCTCCCCAGTACCACATTCTTTGTTCAGTCAAGCGTGAACCACTCAAGCAGAAAAAGCAGCCAACCGCTTGCTGAATGGTTGTATTTTTAACCAAAGATTTCACCCTCAAGAATTGATTGAAAAAGAATTGATTGAAAAACGTGTACAGTTTGTTCCCTGAAAATTACTCTTTCCCATGGTGTAAAAATGGAAGTCATTTACTGCTAAAATAGCAAAGAGTATTGCCGTTTTCTCTGATAACCCACTTTATCAAACAGGAAACTTGTTTGTCAAATGAACAAATGGCACTCCATACACACAACTGTCCAGCCAAAGTTCGAATACAGTTTTCTCAAAATGTGGAATTTGAAAGCACCATTAGAAAGTTCTGAACAAGGTCATTCTGTTGGTATAAGGATAATGTATGAACGGCGAGAAACACAAGCACTACTGGGGCGTGTTTTCGCGACCCGCAACCTGAAACATGTTTGTAACGTCAACACGATAACCAGGAACATGTTTACGCAGGCACGAGAAAACGCAGAACCAGAAACTGTCATTGACCGATCTTGTAAACAAACATGGCGGAAGAGCGAGTAGTTGTGCAAGAATTTGAGTATCTGGTGAATGACGTCGAAGAAGAGGAATGGTTGAAAAGAAAAAGACGTCGGTTAGACGATTACCATGCTTTACACACGACGGGCCGTGCCATGGTGGCTCTCGTACATAATTCACTCATTTTTGGGACGAATTAAAAAAATATCGCCCGCTTACGTTTCAGTATCTTCCGCCATTTTGAACATGTGAACCGGCTCCAACCTTCGGTTCTCGTTTGGTCGAAACAATGATGTCACGCAACCATGACCGAAGATGCCAAAACGCCCAACCAATGACCAAAGCGGAAACATGTTTCTGGTCACAGTCGCGAAAACACGCCCCAGTTCGTTTAAACATGGTGAATATATCTGTTTGTATTTCTTTTTGTGGATTCCATGTCCATTATCTTGACATTGGTAAGCAGCAGGGTGCTGTGGCCTGTCAAGTAAACTCGACATTGGTACGGAAAAGTCACAACTAAATAGTCAGAACTACAAGTACAATCACCAATATGAAGAAAATGCTAGTCAGAAAAATTGTAATAATTGTCAACACTGATTCTGTTTCATAGTTACGGTTATTAAAATTAAATCGACTAACCTAGTATCTCCAATGAATGCTTGAGAGGTGTCGGCAGTTTGGCCATCGTAATCAATGTCAGAAAGATGGCCATGAAAGCCGAGAAGAAATCGCAGAACTGTAAGGTGTTGAAGGACATGATGCACAGACTACCGGAATCACAGGAGTGGTAGAACTGATGAGAGAATGTACGCACAGCAGTTTTACAAGTTGGTTTGAAGGGAGGTCTTTCACATTGGCAAGCTAATGATGACCGACTAAACAAAAACCCAGCAAATTAGTAGGGCTGTGCATCCGATAGGGCTGTTCATTTTCGAATAATTTACTATTCGAATATTCGAAACTGGGTTTGACCGAATATTTGAATATTCGATACTCGCCGATCAAGTTTTTCAGTGCATGCCACACCGGTAAAAAAAAACATTGCACGCAAAAGCACGCCGGTGTTTTACGTATGGCGATTGATATTATGGACCGTTCAAACAGCAATTTTTTTGCATGCCCCTGTTGTATCAAGGGTTTTACCGACAGGAACAATAAACTTCCGTCCACAAAAAATTGCGATTGACAAAAATGCGGCATTTGACACTGCTAAGCGCCGTAACTTTTCTATTAAAATAGCATCAGGGTCATATCTGTACGTGCATATATATCTTTTCGAATATTCGAACTGCCAAAATGGTATTCGAATATTCGCTTAACGATCGAATATCGAATATTCGGGACAGTCCTAGCATCCGAACCGGATACCCGAGTACCCAACCGCTAATGTCAGGAACTGGTTCCAGGTTATGGAATCGAGTATCCGTAACCGAAATAAAAAATACTTAGTCATTTTTTAGACACTGAAAAAGAGAGTTTTTAAATGTCCTTTTTCAGGAATTTTCAAAACGAAAAACAAAACAGATTAACGTTTATGACCACCAGGTACACTCAGTCTCAGACCTTTAAGGCTTAACTCCAACGGAGACGTTACTTACTGAAGAGAAGATGAGTGTACAAAAATACGAGATGGCTGGGACAAAATGACGTCGCTTCAATGCCAGAAGACAGGGAAAGATAAAGAAGATGTTACTGAGCGTGAGCAGTAGAACCCTGCTCACGAAGTACCCTTGAGACCACGCATCCGAGTCGTCCGTACATCCCCAGCCTTGATATCCTAGAGGAGAGGAAGGGGGGGGGGATGTTGGACAAGAGACAATTATAGAAAACAAAATTTGATTATTTCTTATTTTGAATAAAAGAATAAGAGAATATGCATCACTCAACAACAAAGTGTACAAAATGTTAAAAAATAATAGAAATTATCTGAAACATACATTGTTTTACAGTCCCATACGCAGCATACCATGTTTTCTTTAATGACATAATCACCTCAAGGACGAATATGGGACTGCAAACACAAATGTGACCGGCTCTGCAAAATGGGGTATTATGTCGCAAAATTTGAAGAAAAAAAAATAGAGTTATATACATGTACATAGTTGAATTTGTCACATCCTAAGCTTTAATTTGGTGTAGGTTTGACCCCTGTGGCATTTTGTGTTCTCGAGATATCTTGATATTTGTATACCCATATTTTCCAATTTAACGGAAGCATGTTTAGAGATATAGGCCTTTAAACACAAAAAGTGCAAAGAAATAATCTTTATTCATCAATATGAATGTTTCTGAAAAAATAAATTATGAAAATATAGATATAACAGAAGCCAACAAACCAAAAACAAAAAAAATCACTTTTGTGAAGATTTTTTCGCCAGCTTCACATAGAACAGCCCTGTGTGTGTTTTCACATAGTGGCCCTATTCATCGCACACTGAGGCCCCCCGCCCCCTTTCGTGTGAATGAAAGCTTTGTTTGAAAAAGCTCCATCTATTCATTACACTCACATTCAAGAACAATATAGTTGAATAATGAATGGATTGTGTATGAGCAGGAATGCGGCTATTCACGTCAAACCGGCCAGGTGTCTTGCCTCACACGGCGGCTATCATGGCTATGGCAGTCGTCCGGCAACAAGGGATTGACCTCTTCAATAAACGACGACGGCCATGGACGTGGTTTGAAAAAGACTACCTGGCCGGTTGTGGTCTATACGCGCATTCCTGCACATACTCAATCCATAGTTTGCCTATTGTTTGCATTACGCTTGGCTGCACAAGCCCATCTTATACCAGCACCCAATTAAGAATAGCCGGCAAGAAGGGGCCAAGAGGGTCACTGAATGTCCCATACGTAACACTAACATGCGAATTGTTGGACTTGAGCTGTAGTACAGTAACACAAATCAACTAAACTATGTCAAGCTATAAAAACGGAATCATTCATGTTTAAGCCCAAATGACTCAGAAACCCTGGGGCTAAACTTGTGACCCGATGTCTGAAACCCGAACTGCTCACTGCTTACCTCTTGTACATTTACAGTAGTAGTACAGCAGCCCCATATCAATGGCACTGTGACATGAGCCGTAATTACCGCAACCATCTATACATCCGTACAGACCGATTTCTAGATACACGAAGGTATCCTCAGTACAAGGTACCGTACTGCAGTGGGGAAAAAAAACGTGCAAAAGAAATTGGAAAAAAAACCATTAAATTTTATCAGCTGATGTGGAGTAACATTAAAACAAACTTTAAAATTGGAGGCAGGGATTAATATTCCTCTTGAAGCAGGAAAGATCGTAATATGAAGGGAAACATGCACCAGGCAAAGAATTCCGCAGAGATACAGAATGAAGGAAAAAGATGTTCTACATCTAGGTACAGCTAGAGTACATTGGTGGGAACAGGCGGAAAGCCGAGTTTCACGCTCAAACACCGTGTTACAAACAATTCGAGTGGGTGAGCTCGTACAAGTAGTTTACGAAAATAAACTATCCTCTAGTGGGGAAATAAGTTCAAAAATTAACAGCTATCGAAAAATTGAATTCTACACGAACCTCTTTGAATGAATGACTTACCCATTATTTAACTCGCACGTTGACTCCAGTGATATGTACCACACCCCCGATGCAGGAAATGGTATATTCCATGGAAATACAGAGCCAATACTATTGTTGTTAAATGTGACGCTGTAATCTGGATCGCAAGATATCCTTGTCCCATTGAGGGGTGGTATAGCCCCCCATGTCAGACAGAGGTTTATGGAAGTTTGGTTGCCATCCTGTTGATAATAAAAACAAATAGCTATTAGGCCAAGTAAAACAAAACAACAGTTGATCGTCCCCGCCCGCTTCCTTTTTTCGTGCCGCATTGATTTTGTTATTATTTTCTATTTTTTTATTTTTTATTTTTATAGTCAAACTTTTCGAAAAATTGCATGTAAAAAAAATAAAATCTGAAATCGCCGTCGATATTTCGATTGTTTTAGACTTCTACCCATATTTACTTTCACTGGTATGCACAGTATGCACCTACTAAACTTTAATCGGGTGCATTTGTAAACGTCTACGGATCCATGAGCCCTGTGAACGAACGTAATCGATTTTTGAAGTAAAAAGCCGGCGGCCATCTTGGAAAAAAAATAATAAATATTAAATAAAAGGCACCTCCCTCATCCTTTTTTTGAAAAGTCCGGACGATCAACTGTTGTTTTGTTTTACTTGGCCTTATTGGGGGGCATATGACTTGAGTAAGAAAATCAAAACTTCAACATGGAGTATAACAGAATGATAGAATCATCATTTTTGTGTCCCATTTCTTCTGAGAATGCTCACATTAAGCTGATCAAAATATCTAGGGCTGAGCATCCGAACTAGCCGGTACCCGGGTACCCGACCGCTAATGTCAGGAACTGGTTTTAGATTACCCGTAACCGAATTAATATATTACCGAGTAATTTCTCACTGTACACACTTGCATCTTGCTGCACTGATGCACGAATGTGGTAGTATTAACGTGCAGACCTTTACGTACAATATGATCAGCCATTTCCGAGATTTAATTTTTGGGATTGGCTTTCTTTAATGGGTACCCAGGTACCCATGCTTTTTTTCAATATGGGTACACGATTCCCATACTACCCGTAAATGCACACCCCAAGTTTAAACCACATTCATAAATGCCTCAGCGAAATTCACTATCCCTATTGGTCGAGATCCTGTCACGTGTGTGTGTTTAAACGGTTGTTTAAACACGGCTGGAAGTTGTTTAAACACGGCGCGGTTTTAAACTTTTTTTAGGTGTCACACGAAATGTAGAGTCCTACAAAATCTGGTCCATTTTATTGGTTGAACATTCGAGCGACCAGTCACTCTCCTAATAACGCAAGCTCAGGTCATTATCAAGCGCCCAGGCCCCAAGGCGGTTTTAAACATACGTTTAAAACCGGCCCAGCACATATTTATTCCCTTATTTTCAGCACCTTTGCACCTCGAAAGAAAGTCTAAGGATGGGGAAACCACATTTCTCTCTTTGACCTTCATGTCAAACCTAACCATAAAACAAGTTGAATATTAAATATTAACCCTAACTCCCTACATCATTTTCCCCCCATGTAACCTGAATCCTCCAACATCCTCTGATTTCAAAGTGTTAAAACTCCATATAACCTGAATCCTCCAAAATCCTCTGATGGGGACCATAGCATGAATCCTCCAAAATCCTCTAGGTATTTTTTGCATACCCCTAGTAACCTCAATCCTCCAAAATCCTCATGTATCACATTGAGCCTGATAACCTGGATCCTCCATATTCCTGCAGGGGCAAAAACCCCAAGTAACCTCAATCCTGCAAAATCCTCCGATGCATCAACTTCCAAGTGCCCTCAATCCTCCAAATTCCTCCATTTTGCAAAGAGGATTTTGGAGGATTTGGGAAGGTTAGGGTTAATTGAATATTAAATATCAAATATCAAAGCTCCAGATGCAGGGAGAGGGCCAAGTGCACGTGGGTAAAATTTTGAGACGTTTTGACAATTTTGATTAACCCTAACCTACCTCAATCCTCCAAAATCCTCCTTGCAGTTTTTGGAGGATTTGGGAGGATTGAGGATGAATGGTGTTTCAAGAAAAAGAGGATTTTGGAGGATTGAGGGTAAATGGTGTTTGAGAAACAGGAGGATTTTTGAGGATTGAGTGTAAATGGTGTTTGAGAAACAGGAGGATTTTGGAGGATGAATGGTGTTTGAGAAACAGGAGGATTTTTGAGGATTGAGGATGAATGGCGTTTGAGAAACAGGAGGATTTTGGAGGATTGAGGATGAATGGTGTTTAAAGCACAGGAGGATTTTGGAGGATTGAGGATGAATGCATTTTTTGGGGCAGGGCAATCGGAGGATTTTGGAGGATTAAGGATGGTTCCTAGCAAAAAGGGTTTAGGGGGTTAGGGTTAATGAGTAACAACTGATTTGTATATCTATTTTCCTCCATTGCTGCAGTAGGGCAAACTGTTTAACCCCTTGCGTACGGATGACGCCATATGGGAAAAAAAAACAGTGCCACCAGGCCGGATGACGCCATTTGCCGCTGTTTGTGCAGTTTCAATCCATTGTTTGATTATTGTGTATATGTTACGCTTGACTGCACAAACACATTGTAGCGGTTCGCTTGGCTGCCAGAGCCGCCGCGGCACCCCAACGTCTCCCGTAAAATACCGTACTCATGGGGTTACCAACTTGATTGAGACTAATCCAAACTATACCATTTAACACCTTCCGTCTGGATGTTATTGATGGGGGGGGGGTGCTGGTATGCCAGGATCGGGGCTGTGCAGCCAAGCGTAAACGCAAACAATATGAGTGGTCCTATTCCTTGCACTTGGAGCCACCCTCTTTCGTGTGAATGAAAGCTTTGTTTGGAAAAGCTGGACCCTTGTTCATTACACCACCATTCAAGAACAATATAGTTGAAACATGAATGGATTGAGTACATGCAGGAATGCGCCTATAGACATCAACCGACCAGGTTCAAGCGGTTAAGTCAGGAGTAAGTTCAGATGTTGAATACAATTTTCAAACCTTGCTCCGTTTACAAACCAAATTATTGCTATAAGACTCGGCGCTCAGACTGCAAACTGAATGAGTGCAGTTTTTAAAATGAGATCTAATTCTGCAAACTGAACAAGGTTGACAAACTGCACCCAACAGAGAGACGAGAATCATGAATACGACTAGAAGCAAACTCCCTTCCTGCTAGCCAGTTGTTCTCTCAGTTACCTGATAAGATACGAACAACCTTATATAACAACTTCTACCTGGGCTTCCTTGATGATGTGACTTTTGATAATCAAATTGCCTCCGATATCCTGCAGAAGATCCAACTCAAACTTCAAGATGACTGGTGTCGTAGGAGGAACTCCTAATCCATCTGACGAGTTGGCGGCGTTCCTGAGAAATATCTTATAAGGATTTGAGCCGCCAAGCTGAAACGAGGAGAGCGGAAGAACAGGGGGACACCAGTCGGGTGAGAAAGGCGCAGGCTTGGGCACAGGGTCAGCAAGATAACTGGAGGGAAAAGGGGAAGCTACATGTATCTTGAGCGACTCGGGGGGGAAGTACGGGCTAATTTCGGGGGCATCCTCATCTGATAAGGCAGGACTGAGGGATGCAGAGGTGTTGTGAAGATGTATCGATTGAGCGGAGGCAAGGCTGGCATTGGGGCTAAATGCCCAGGTTTGCGAGTCCATCTCATCTGAAGGGATGCTGTAAAATCCGGCGTCGTCCGGTTTGCATGCTGAAAACAAGACACAAACATACAACCAATTAGTCAAATGAATGGAAATCAACAAAGCGAACTCATTTTGCTAAACTAGTTCTTGATCGGGAATGCCTTTGATCAAAGTTTACAAGTCCACATCTAGAACTCTCCAACAAGCTGTGGGAAAAAAACACAATCAGATAACCCATAAGTCTCAGTCACACGACAAATACGCAGCATATTGTAGTTAACCCCTTGAGTACAGTATTTTATAGTGAGGCGCTGGGGTGCCGGGGCAGCCTGTGCAGCCAAGCGAAACGGACACAAGAGGTTTGTGCAGCCAAGTGTAACATACACAATAATCCAACAATGGATTGAAAATGCAGAAAATGGCGATTACCTGGCGATTACCAGGCGATGCCTGGTGGCAATATATTTTTTTGTGCCATTTGGCGTCATCCGGCCTCAAAGGGGTAGACACATTCCCATTTTAAGTTTCATTTATACATCGTTTTATTATTTCAACAATTCCTGAAATTTAAACTTCCGTCAATTTCTTGCCAATTTTTTATCACTGAACCCGTTTTTGATAATACGGAGATGCCTCATTCTAATGTTGTAAGACTGACACTGTATGCCCAGTGCATTCTAATCAACTGTTACGAATGAACGAACTTCTGATTACTCCTGTCATAACGACATGACCACTCAGCTGGCTGAATCAAATCCACAAGTACCGAAAGAAAAAAGAATAACCAAACAATTTGTAATGCAACAGGAACAGAAATCCTTTTTGGACATACATTTGTACATCATATCACCATAAAATCCACAATTTCATTCATTTTTGTCGGCTTTAAAGATATGATACAGCTATGGTAATGATAAAAAAATGATTAGTTTTGATCTGAAAGCTTACTGTTTCTACAGATAATACCCGCACCGGTCTTCCTACGAAATATCCCGGTCAGGATGCTGTCATCTTTAAGAAAATTGGATCTGAAGACCTCCAAAAATGCCGTGGTTTATTTCTATTTCAATAATCGACATAAGACCATACGAACGACCGAACATGCACAAAATCACTGCGTGTATTTTCTCGTGACTCAGATGACGGATTGAGCTAACTCTTTCACAGGTTTCTAATTTTTTATATTCATCTGTTGAAGTATGAACGCCGCCCGCAACTCTGTCCTCAGCTCTACCAATGCTATATCATACCTTTAACTATGCACGTCAGAGAAATGCCCTCCAAACAACGACTTACTTTGTACGTTCACTCCCAAACTCAAATTCACGGCAATCTGTCCCGATGCTGCTAAATTCAGGCCGATGTAGTACCACGTATCTTCCAATGGTTGCTCGACTTCAACTGAACACGACGTATTGGATTCGCAGATGACTGGTGGGGTTTTCCCAATGTTGGGCAGACTATTCGGACTGACCCTGAACTCTACGGGGCAAAGGTCACCGACGGTTTGATTGACCCCTGGTTGGACCCGACAGTCTTGGTAGGAGAAGGTGATGGTTTTGGTTAACGACGGGACGTAAAACCTGAAATGACACATTGAGATCATCCGTAAATGGAATGGAATACATGCACAGTTATGCCCCAAATTATTCATACCCATGCCAAATTTGGGGTATTGTGAATGCTTTTATTTATTATTTCTACTTTTATGCTCATGATCTGAAACCAAAATATATGTAGATTTGTACATGCCAACTAAAAGTCATTAAAGTAAAAACCTAAAAGTCATTAAGTAAAGCCTAAGTTCTGCCAATCCAGCTTTTATGTATGAGAGAAAAGCAACCTACCAGATTTGTTATAGGGTATGAATAATTTTGGGCATAACTACATGTATAGGTTATTTATGACAGATGTAAACTTTAACATGAAGTTATTCGCATTTACTGCAGGTAGGTGATCCATTTCCTAATCAAGTCAAATCCAATCAAATTAAATTAAATCAGGCTGATTTGGGGCAAGCAGAAAATGACTGAATTTCAAATGATACAGTTGTTCAAATATTTACACCACTTTCTAAAAATCAAGACAAAACCGCAAAGAGCAGCATACGCCAGCACTATTTACTGATTAGAAGTTACCTGGGCATGCAGTGCTTAAATAGCATTGACCTGTCTCAAGTTTTGTGTGCATAGATGCTGGGGAAAACAAAAAGAGAAAAATTATGTTCTTGTAGTCTTGCTCCATCCCTGACCCTACTTCACACAAAGTGGAGCAATTTATAGACGCAAGGGATATTATCAGGTCGGGGAACAGTTTTTTGCTACAATGACCATCGCTGGAAACTGATAAAAAAAAAATCACTTTTCTTGAAAATGACAGCACACCAGGATGTTGGAGACTATTATTTACTTACAGTCAGGTATTTCATAATTCAGTAGTTTTTTGTTTGTTGACGTTTGCAAATGTATAATTTACCTTTTAACACACTACATCAGAAAAGGCAAAACATCCCTTCTAATTTACCTGTATGTAAAGCCATTCTCTTCTGCTGAAAGTTCAACCACTGTTCTTGTTTGTGAGCCGAGAGATTCTATGTCTTGTTCCTGCACGTAGGACACACCAATCTGCATGAAGTAACGGCAGGTGATGCCTCCTAAGCCCTGCATGCACAGATGACACAAAACAAAGCAGACATTACTTTATGTTAATATCTTTCTCTGTTAAGCCGCGTTCGCATTGGACTAACTAGTGTCAAAAGTTACCATGTGTGGTTGTTAACATTCCACTGTAGCTATTCTTCCGTGCGTCCGCATTTGGATTGCACGGCTCGTGGAAAGTCCATGGCCACGTAAACTTCGCAGTGGTCAAAATGCACGTTTTACATTACATTGACTGTCCACACTGGACTTTCAGAGACGTAAAACTGGCCACGTAACTCTTCTGCTACACGGTTGGCCCTGTAAAAGTTCCCGCTGTGGAGGGATAAACTGACAACCGACGATCGACACTTTTTGGAAAGTTTACCGGCTGTCCGAAAAAAGTCTAATCCGGGCACAGCTTTAGGCACCCATTTGGGGAAGTACATGTCTCCATCAAATGTTCAGCTTCTGCTTATTTACAAAGGGGGAGGTGAGTTGGTGAGTTACCCTGCCTGAGTCTATAGATGTGAAAATTGCAATAATTTCTCTGGAATCTGTTGAAGATTTATCCACTAACTTAGATCTGGACTCAGGAAAACTGTAAGTGTGGTTGGGCTGGCAACCTAAATTGTGGCCAACCCTACCACCTCTGTTGTAGCTCTTTATTACATAGAGTGGCTTTTAGCCTTGTATTAGGTGATTTCAATAAATAGAAAAATAAAAAAGATAAAAATGCAAGTAATGAATATCTAATGAGAGATGTTTATTATGTGGGCTATGTTTGCCTTTGGCACTTGTATAAAAAAAATTTGCAGTATGTGGTTTTACCTTGAGAAATACATGTAGATAAATATCACTTATTACACCCTGTGTGTGGACGCATTCACCAATACAACAAATACACAGTAACACACACACACACACACACAGTCATGTTTTCCTATACAACTGAGGACAATTAATGCTTTGTGTTTCCTATTGTTCCTTTAACCCTAACTCCCTACATCATTTTCCCCCCATGTAACCTGAATCCTCCAACATCCTCTTATGGGGACCATAGCATGAATCCTCCAAAATCGTCCAGGGGTTTTTTGCATACCCCTAGTAACCTCAATCCTCCAAAATCCTCATGTATCACATTGAGCCTGATAACCTGGATCCTCCATATTCCTGCAGGGGCAAAAACCCCTAGTAACCTCAATCCTGCAAAATCTTCCGATGCATCAACTTCCAAGTGCCCTCAATCCTCCAAATTCCTCCATTTTGCAAAGAGGATTTTGGAGGATTTGGGAAGGTTAAGGTTAATATAACCCAACCCCATAGAGTAAACACGTATTTTTATGTCCAAGGACCGATTTTAACAAAAGACCGACTCCCGAGGACAAGAAAGATTCCTTTGTATTTTCTTCAGTCCTCTTGTCCTCGAACGTATACATAATGTACATGACATACAGTACATGTACATCCATACATCTACATGTGTACATGTACATGTATGTCTATACATGTACGTACATGTCCATGTCCATATGTGTATGTGATCAGGATTGGAGACTATTGCGGGGTAAATCATGGAGGAAGAATATTTCTTCCTCCATGGGTAAATCAATAAGGAAACTAATTTATTTAAGTTGGCTAAAGCATTAGCAGGCAACAAAGAAACTATAGATTCAACAGAGCCAACTGGATCTGGTTTCAAGTTTATGCACGGATCATTTACATTAAGGACAACAGTATATGTACAGTGTGGACAAATTTATGTTTGCAATTTATGATGACGTACATGTACACTGTAACGTGTACATTTTTAGTACGCATAATGTGCGCTGTACAATGAACACTGGTATAGAGTGACACCACACAAAGCTCAATCCCTAGCTACGCATAGCAACAGTTTTTCCCTAAGGAAGGCACACATACACTTTGGTATATTTCAGTACATCGTATTTGCACAAACACTGCAAATTTACGGATGTCAGTATTACACGGGTTCATGTAAAGCTGCATATTAACCCTAACTCCCTCGGTGGTGTGAACAATTGTATTGAAATTGGAGGATTCAGGACTGTTAGGGTTTTAAGGCAAAATAAAACAAACATATTCAGTATCATATCGTCAATGAAACCACAAGGGAAACTGACTGGATATTTTTTAATGAATTTGCAAAGTGGATACGATTTTAAGCTTTGCATGGTGGGTGCGATATGAGAGAGACTGAGATTGCGGGTAACACCATTTATTTCACATGGTGTTACCCGCAATCTCAGTCTCTCTCAAAGAAAACTGGCTTGTGACCTCCGACTTGACCTAGTCAGTTTCCCTTGTGGTTTGTTTGAAAATATTATAAAAACGGTCGTATCTCAACTGAGTGTTCCCCGCAATGTCGCTTCCCAGGTTGTATCATAAAGTTGGGTTATACAGCATTATGGGCTAATGAATTCTGACTAGTGCCCCCGAACAAAGATACTGACAATTTGGGAGACCGCCCACATAGGGCAAGATAGCTCAGTTGGTAGAGCGCCGGTACGGTATTCAGGTTGCAGTAAGAAAGTTTCACGCTCAAACACCCTAACTGGGGGAACCAAGCTGGACAAGCCGGTGGAACATTTACCATGAAAATATCTGTTGAACAAAGAGTAGCAACAGATCTCCGGTGAGAGAGTGATGGTAAGGATGAGCCCAACTCTTCTCCAACCAAATTAACAATGCGCTTCTGTACTCTACCCAATTTTCTATCTAATTATTATAATTGATTCAGATTTACTAGTCAGTTTCCCTTGTGGTTCGTTTGATGAATTATTATAATTTGTAATGAAAACTTCAATGTAAATTAACTAGAAATTGGCTAGTCCTGCAGTTGTGGGCTTTTCTATCTGTTTAGAGACAAATTAATACAACTGGAATTTGACCCCGTTATGTTTATTCTTTAACTTGAAAGTACCGTACAGTCACATGCCACGAAGACTGCCTATCTACCATGCCTACAAATAATCATTAACCCTAACTCTCCAGGGTGTGTGGAAAATCATATTATTATTGGAGGATTCAGGACTGTTGGAGTTAATCACACAGGCAGGAAACAATGTGTGCTATTTGCAGTCTTTCATTTTCATTTGATTAAAATGACATACATGATTTAAGATATTTATACATGTTGCGGTTTAGCGGAGGTTGCCAAAAACAAAACTCTTTGGATACATACATCTGCCGATTTCTATATTCAGCAAGTAGTACATTTGTCATGTTTTAAAAAGCTAATAGAAAAAACATACAAATGAAACAAACCGACGATGACGAAACGTCTTCAGCACAAATTTTGATTAAAAATGGGATTGTAAACGTAAAACGTAAAACGGGAATAAAAGCCCAAACCAAAACCAGAAATGTCAACCAGGAAACGTTTGATCAAAAAACAAAAAATCAGAATAGTTGCTGTTCCATATTATGTGTAAAAACATCCCCTCTGATATTATTCCTGAAGAAACTAATTTCTTCAAATGTCTCTTCACTTGTGTTTGTTTGTTTGGTGGTTTCTTTACAATAATTCTGACAAACTCCTAACTAACCTGTAGATTATATTTTTCTAAATTTGTACAATGTATACATACTGCATATGATTTAACCCTCCGTCTGCAGCTGCCAAATTGGAGCCAACTACCCTATCAATCAAAACCTATCGAGTGACAGGTTGAGACACACAAGCTGTGGGAGAGGAGAGGATTTGGTTTTTCGATAGGTTGTGATGGTTATAATAGTACATGTAGGAGGGTTTTAATGGTTTATATTGTCTAGCATGCAATTTCATTATGCTAATGTCAAGACATTTCCACTAGATCATGGATAGAATGAGAATGCTATAGAAATGAACACAAGTCACAAAGGCAATCATTAATTGCTGTCTTATAAACAAATTTCTTATTTATTTGTCAAAGCAAGTTCTGTTTTTTTATTATTTCTAACGGAGAAGAAATACAAATAAAAAAATTTGCTGGCCTGACATTTCAGTTCTTTCTCAAAGGCAAATGACAGTGTACATGAAACAAACATGTAGGGAACACACATGGAGAAGAAATATGTTATAAGACCCTTGCATTCTCGATCATAAATTACTAATTTTCAAAAATTCACACATTGCAGAAAAACTGAAGAAAAATTACTCTTACTGATAAAAGTGGTTTTTGGCAGTTTAATTTAATTTTTTTTTGGGGGGGGGGGGTTGATGAAGTTGCTAGCGATTACAAATCTCATTGTCAAATATTTGCAGTCTTAACCCCTTGCGTACGGATGCCACAAATATGCCGGATGACGCATTTGGCCGCTGTTTGTGCAGTTTCAATCCATTGTTGGATTATTGTGTATAGGTTACGCTTGACTGCACAAACACATTGTAGCGGTTCGCTTGGCTGCCATAACCGCCTCGGCACCCCAACGTCTCCCGTAAAATACCGTACTCAAGGGGTTAATGATTTGACAATATTCACAGTAGCTGGGAGGTTTACTCAGGATTGAAACAATAATAAATAACCAGAATTCGTAACGTTATTAACCCTAACCTTCCCAAATCCTCCAAAATCCTCTTTGCCAAAAGGAGGATTTTGCAGGATTGAGAGCATGAGAATAGTATGAAAATAGTATTCAAAATTAAAAACAAAATCAGGATAAAAGTAGGACTTTTGCTGGCTTTCAGGAGTAGTTTTCATTGATACTCACCCATGTCCACAGCATCACAAGCCTCATTTGGCATGTTCTCACAATCCTTGACTACGTTTGTATAAGCTCTTGGAAGTAAAGTTGCTGTACTCCTGCACCTTTATTATGTGATTTTCACACAACAATGTGTTCCACTGTTTTAAAACATATTTTTCTAAGTTGTGGGACAAAAACGTTACGAAAAAGTAAGAAAATATAGACATTTTAACCAAAAAAAGGTAACCAAAAAAAAGGAGAAAATAAGATTACTTAAAAGCCTTTAAAATGTACTGAATGTCTTACCTGTTGCTCAATTTTGTTGTTTTTACTCTTGGGAAGAAACGATGCCATGAACCAATTACCAGCCACTGGCGTATAAAATAGGACACTGATTCCTTGATTTGATAGCATCGTAATCATATTCAAGTAACGCTGGCTTCCTGTGTTACTGTGTGCTGGGAAGCTGGTATTATATGGGTTGGTTAAGGGAAGGCTTCTCGGCTGTATTGCTCTGAAAGGTAAACCAAACAAAATAATGAATATTACTTTAAATTTTCAAAGTGAACAAAGAAAACTGGCAGGAGCGGGATTCGAACCTGCAACCTCCGGAATACACCGTACCGGCGCTCTACTAACTGAGCTATCTTGCCCTATGTGGGCGGTCTCCCAAATTGTCAGTATCTTTGTTCAGGTGGGCGCTAGTCAGAAGTCACAAACCCAGAATGCCGTATAGCCAGGGATCACGCCAAATTTTACGATACAACCTGGGAAGCGACATTGTTGGGATCACTCAATGAGGATACGACTTTCTTTTTTTTTTACTTATAATTCGTCAAACAATCTACAAGGGAAACTGACCAGGTAAATTTGAATACATTTTTGAAATGAACAAAGAAAACTGGCAGTAGCGGGATTCGAACCTGCGACCTCCAGAATACCGTACTAGCGGTCTACCATCTTTACAAGAATATATTAAGAACCCTCCTACTAAACACATCACAAAAAGTAATTCCCCCCCCCCCTTAAAAAACTCCTCATAATTTCTAAAGTAACAATTTTTTACAGATTACACCTAGCATAGAATATACCTATGGTTATCAGGAAAATGTTGTGTGAAGATTGGAGGCATCCATGACTTTATGGTTGACTAAGCACAAATTGAAGACAAAATCACCCAAAGTCAAAGTTCACAGGTTAGTCCAGTAAGTTGTCTGACCAGCCTCATTCACTAGTCATTATATACACCAAGAACATTGGGAATCAAAAAGCATGCTGCAGTTCTGTACTTCAAATCATGCCCAGATTATCTGACCAAGACAGAGCCATATTGCAATTGGGCTTTTAGAGGCTGGGACCCCTGTTAAACAGGAAGCCCGAAGGATGGGTGTTAGCCCAAATGCCATCAGAAAATTGCGCCAAAAGTTCATGGAGACTGGTCATCAATTGATGGATAGACCTCATAGTGGACAACCCAAAGTGACGACTGCTGCATAGGATCGACTTATCATCAACCGAACACTATTGACGAAGAACATCAACAGGTAACATAACATGCTTTTCACACAATTGGAGTTAAACTGTTCCTTGTAAACACATTTGATAATCAAGCTTCTTTCACTCTTGTGAACTTTGACTTTGGGTGATTTTGTCTTCAATTTGTGCTTAGTCACCCATAAAGTCATGGATGCCTCCAATCTTCACACAACATTTTCCTGATAACCAATTATGAGGAGTTATTTAGGGGGGAACTTACTTTTTGTGATGTGTATTTAAAAGGTCAAAATCAGTCAAAATTTCCATGCACCTCCCCTGCCTATACTTTCAACACAGACCAGTCACCAATGGTCAGATTAATTACTTATATGGTTAGTACTATGGCAGGTCAAATTCAGTCAACCAGTTTTGACTCTTTACATTGGTCACAACATGCCAAATCATTCTCACACTAGTTGCTGAAACGGTCATCCGGGTCAAAAATGAAGTTCTATGCATAGAATTCCAATGGGTCACAACAATGACTTGACTGATTTTGTATAATGTATGTTTGCATAGGAGGGTAAACTTGACATCAAATAGGTCTTTTACTTTAAAATTAGCAAACACTGTACAACAAAGTATGATACCTTACACAAATGTCTAGATTAAAAAATATACCAAGAAAAATGTAATTGTTTTTGTAAATGTTTTGTTTAATTTAAAACTTTTACCAGATTTTAACCATCTCAGCCCTCTGAAAAAATGACTATTAAAGTTTTATTTTTGGTTGCTTTTGTACCTCAAAATCTGCCCTGCAGGAACTTATTCAGTATTTGTAAAGTAATTACTTGATAGCTAAACATGGGTAGATTTTGTTCACTTGATACTTCATTCCAAAGTGAATAACTTTTTGTATTGGTAAAAAACATTATATAAAACAAACTTTTTCGGCGGGTGACATTTGAAAAGTATATTGTAGCATTGATTGATCTCTTGGTCTCATGTGTCCCTACAATGTATGTGAAACAATGAAGTGTACTTCATACAAAAATCAGTATTATACTGTCCTTTCCAAATCCTCAAAAATCCTCTTTGCCAAATGGAGGAATTTAGAGGATTGCGGGTCTTTAAAAGTTGAAGCATCGGAGGATTTTGCAGGATTGAGGGCATGAGAGGATTTTGCCTCTGGAGAAAAATTGAGGATCCAGGTCATCAGGCCCAATCTGGTGCTGGATGATTTTGAAGGATTAACCCTAACCCTCCAGGGTATTTTGGCTAGAAACCCTGCCAGACGCATCAGATTGCATACTTTGTCACATTGACTTGTGTGCAGAGTGCAGCAAGGTCAAGCTGTCACCACAGATGCACTGTGCTGCGGCTGGCAGGGTTAGGGTTAAGGTTACTAGGGGTGTTTATTCTAAACCCACGGGAGGATTTTGCAGGATTCAGGCAGTGGTCCCCAATAACAAACATTGGAGGATTTTGGAATCGGAGGATATTGGAGGATTCAGGTTACATGTAGGAAAAATGATGTAGGGAATTCGGGTTAAACGTACACAAACTAAAGTGTCATATTACACGTCTCTCTTGCATGCATGATTCAGGTCTTATCCAATATTTCATATTCTGCACAAACTGAAACAAGTCGGAAAGTTAACACCTGTAAACATCCGTTCACCAATAATGAATTATTCACCAATAATGAATTATTCACCAATAATGAATTATTCACCAATAATGAATTATTCACCAATAATTTTAGTATGAAGTTTAACCTCTTGAATATGGGCCACCTGGCCGGTTTTCATCTATATGCACATTCCTGTGCTTACTCAATCCACTGTTTGCCTATAATTTGCATTACGCTTGGCTGCACCAGCCAGTCTTGGCATAACAGCACCCCATTAACCCTAACGTCACCGAATACTACAAAATACTACTTGAGTAAACTGTAGTATGGAGTACTTTTACTACACTGGCCTATGAGAATTGAGTAGTATTTTGTAGTACAGTGTACTGTACCTTAAGGTTAATAACAGCCGGCCAGTATGGCTTTAACCCTAACCCACCTCAATCCTCAAAAATCCTCCTTGCAGTTTTGGAGGATTTTTGAGGATTGAGGATGAATGGTATTTCAAGAAGAACAGGATCTTGGAGGATTGAGGATGAATGCATGGTGTTTCAAGCGAGGAGGATTTTAGAGGATTGAGGATGAATGGTGTTTGACAAGAGGATTGAGGGTGAATGGTGTTTGAGAAACAGGAGGATTTTAGAGAATTGAGGGTGAATGGTGATTGAGGATCTGGGTACCTTTCTATTTTTAACATAAATGCAAAAATTTGGAGGATTTTGGAGGATTGAGGATGGATGCATTTTTTGGGCAGGGCAATCGGAGGATTTTTGAGGATCGAGGATGGTTCCTAGTAGGGGTATGCATTGGAACAGGTACCCGAGTACCCGACTGTTTATGTCAGGAACCGGTTCCAGATTATGGAATCGAGTACCCGTACAACTTTACATTATCGCATAGTTACTTCCCAGACAATGAAAAAAGAAAGGTTCTGAATGCTATTTGTCGGGAATTTTCAAAATTAAAACTGGACTATGTGGGAAAACAGCACAGATTTCACATTTATGACGCTCACGAAAGTTGACAATAAAGGGAATTTACTGGTCCTGGTTTTTGCAGTCTGGGTATGGATAAGAGCCTCGACGAGACATAATAGCATGCCTCAATCCACAATAAATACAACTGTATAAAGCTTCCGGACAAGTCTTTTGTGATGATGCCGGTGCATGCGCATGCCGGCACACGCAAAGGTGGAGAAGTGATCATGTTTACTGGACAGGCATGACTGGAGATTTTCAGAATTTTGTCTGAATTCAGAAAAAGATATTATTACAACTTCCGGGATTGGAAGTTTTGGGTTGGGTTTCTTTAACGGGTACCCGGGTACCCGTATTTTTTTCAATCGGGTACCCGGTTCTTTTAATACCCGTAAATGCACACCCCTAGTTCCTAGCAAAAAGGGTCTAGGGGGTTAGGGTTAATGCTTACATGTTTACAGTAGTCTTTGGGCATTTGGCGTTATCCTTCAAGACACTGACGTTCCATCTAGCCTGGACACAGCGTGGAGGTACGATGACATGAATGAGAGTCACATCACCAAATGAATTATATTCCTTCAGTCGAAATGCACCAAATTGTTGTTCTCCATGGCTAAACTCTGGAAATAAGACATTACGGAGGTTATGACAAAATGAAGGTTTGATTTAACTAGGTCCTGAACCTGTGACCAGCTCTAGCAGTGCACCCTTCCTCCATGGCTATTTCTAGGGGAAATTTTTGACACAATGTTGATAGGGTTTGAAAACTAAACACACACAAAGAAACTTAAGCTGAAGAATCAACAGGTGGTTACTGTCCCCGCCTTTCACCGCTGTGGCCCGGGTTTGATTCCTGCCCTGGTTCACATGTGGTTTGGGTTTTCAGTCCCTACCTGATTCCGTGGGTTTTCCCAGAATATTCTTCTGGGGTTTTCCTCCCACCTCTAAAACTGTAACTTCTTCTCATTGTCTTCTCTCTACAGGTTTCTTCAGGCGTTCGAGCTACAGTGCCTAGGGCACTTTTGAGGAATCCTTGGTTTCATTACCAGAAAGAAATAATAATAATAATAATAATAATAATAATAATAATGTTTACTTCTGAACTAAATTAAGGCAATCATGGTCCAGGGATCGAAATATCCACTGGACCGCTGGACCATGGAGGTAGGCCGAGTCCAGTGATTTGAGCGTTGGTCTAACAGTTAGTGAACTCTTGACTCAACTAGTCCGGTAATCTAGTAGTTTATTTTTTGCCGATTGTGTAGTGTAGGGCCCCTCTTTAGATTTGATGAAATTAGATTCAATGGTATTTTTTCTCATTCCAAAATGACTTTTTCAACCTAAAGCAGACTTCTCTTAATTTTGAACAGTTTATTACGCGCTTTACGGCAGTTGCTATGCGAATGAACGCAGTTTTGCGTGTTTACTGTGCGTCACGGTGATCGCCATCTAATATTTTCACGTTGTGTTTTGTCGTCCTCATCACCGCCTTACCCCAAAACTTCCCTCAAAAACTAAAACCCTGCCCTTTATCTACGGCATACCTGTTGGTATGTAATGTCGCTAATTAGTTTGGCAATTCCAATAACCGAAAAAGTTGATTTTTGTTCCCTTATAGGGAACAGGGCCCTACCATTCCTACCTCCATGGCCCTACACACTACACAATCGCCTTTTTTTCATATACTGCGTGAAATGCTATCATTAAACTTTTTTAAAGTCCATTTTTTTCTAAATCTGGTGAACTGAAAAAGCCCCATAATTTCTGGAATGGCCATTTTTAGTTTTGAGGCAGGGAGTTTCAATCAAAACAGCATTCCTAATTAACCCCCCTCCCCCAACAAGGTCGGCAAAGGGGGAAAAATCAAAACAGCACACTCATTCAAAACACTGTGTCTGTGTGTGTTCTTTACCAGCATTGCCTAATAAGTAAATTTGGTCTTGTGAAAAAATATGGTAGGCCTATCTGCATTAACTTACCTCCATTCATAACTTGAAACAATGGTAATAGAATCACAAAAAATCGAGAGGAACATACCAGACAAAATCGAGTCAACATAATGACGTTCGAGTGAAAAACTTGTCAAAATATGCTACATGAATGTTCCGGGACAGGTTGGGAGTGAATGACTGTCGAACAGTTGGTCATGATTTAGTTAAATTGCATATTGCATGCATCGGCGGCGTTGTTAGTCTTGGTTCCAAGACGTCCTTATCTAGTGCGATGCAGCCACAGCATGCAGCACGCAGTACAGGTACGGTTGGTTGTACAGCGCCCTCTGCACACATACATGCACACTAAGGCCGCATCGCTGCCTAAAGAACGTCTTGGAACCAAAACTACGTTGTTGAACGCGGTGCAAAACATAAACTGGTTTCGTGTCCTATCAAAAGAATCTCTGCGCGCGAGTTCGAGTGAATGGTGTGAGTTGAGACGTCATCAGCCCTTGTGTTCCTTCCTCCATGGTTGTTGAACCCAACTTGCCAAAGGATGTGTCCATCCATTTTCCACAATGGATTTTAAACATTCGAGTTATGCACATGAGAGGATTGTACACTGCACGCAATAAAAACAATTCCCAGCACCTTTGACCCAAGCCCCGACCACGCACTAGTCTATGGAATAGCCGCTCGTGCAACGCGACGAGCGTCTATAATATGTGTGCAGATCTGGCGATTAATTATGCAAGACATCCGCCTCTTGACCTCTAGATTTTGACCAATCAGCCTGCTCGTTTTTTGGACCTTCGGGAAACCGCTGATCAAGGCGCGCGTTGCTACCCGGACACGTAACGCGCCCCGGATATGCATATCTTTGAGAAATGTAAACATTTCTGCACGCGCACGGAATCATGTTGCAGTTGTACTGTGCGTAGTATAGTACTGCGTACAGCGTACTGCGTACTGCGTACTGCGTACGCGTGCTGGGGATATGGGGGAGCACGCGACACGCGCGGCGGCATTTGAATTATTTTATAACTGCCATCTACATACGCGCCGTGATGAATACAGAGAAACTGGGTCAGTTGACACCCACCAACCAATCAGTACCTTCGTCCACATTTCTGATCGAAATGACGTCACAAGTTTGCAAAGTCCACTCCGATTGGCTGGCGCGCGGGGTCGCATAAATTAGCATGTCCACATATATCAGACGTTGATATGCAATGCAATGCATGCAACGTCTGATACTCAGTCTAACCACGCACCCCGGCTTTTCAAATATTTTCAAGCCCAAAAATCTTTAGGATCAGCTTCTGTTTTTATTAAGAGTCGCTTCATTTCTTTCAATTTTGTTCGTTTAAATTAAATGTGCAATATACTTGAATGAGTCCAAATTAATCAAGGCCACTAATCTGTGTGTATAATTTGTTTTAAATCAAAAACAATTTGCTGGCCTTTCTCAAGGGCAAACTGTGGTACAATAAAACATGTAGGGAACATACACGAGCAAGAGGAGGTGGGTGGAGAAACACAGAGATTAATTAATGACCAAATGCGAGTGGCAGTAGGTGAACCACAAAGCATGATCAAAGGGAGTACAGCTAGGGGAAGCAGGCGCGGATCCAGGGGGGTGGGGGGGGGGGGGGGGGGGGGGGTGGGGGGGGGGGGTTGCAAACAGCAGCGTAGCCAGGGCTGTCTCCATAGGGGGGCGAGTGGTGGAAATGGTTGTTACAGTGGGGGAAGGGGGGGGGGGGTGGGGGAGCTCACAGTGTTTTTTTTTATAATACTATTATTTTCTGCATTTGCGAAATTTTCAGTGGGGGCCGGGGGGGGGGACACGATTTTGTATGGGGGAATCCCCCCCACCCCCCCCCCCCCCCCCCATCCCCCCCCCCCCCCCCCCCCCAGATCCTCCCCTTATAGCTACGCCGCTGGTTGCAAACCAGAAAAGCAGAAATCCTATAACAGGTCGCAAACGAAACATTTTGGGAGTCACCTTTCTGGTCAAATTTCAGAAACCCCCCCCCCCCCCCCACCCCACAAAACATCCTGGATCTGCCCCTGGGAAGGGACAGCAAGGAACAAATGTGTGTGGTTAGGGTAAGGATGAAAGGGGGAGGGATTGAGAGTGGGAGCTGGGGAAGGTGAACCCTGTATTTTCTTCCTCCATAGGCCATATGGGTGAACAAAGGAGTGTGGTAAAAAAAAGGCAGGTAAATAATTGTTTTACACAGATCAGTGCAGTATGAGTATAGTAGTTAGTCTGGTTCACCATGGAGGAAGGATATAGATATCCTTCCTCCATGGGTTCACTGACCTGAAGATTCCTCTTAGGTCAGATAGCTACCATATGGGGCTGTTTGTTTCACCATGGAGGCCATGGTTTCACACAGATCCGGATCGCGATCAGTGATCTTTACGTTGGTTCACACACCAGATTCTGCCTAATGGATGGAGCGAACCAGCGACTGGATCACTGATCGCGATCCGGATTCGCGAAAAACAAACAGGCCCACGGCCCGGTTATAATATATGTAGATCATGACGTACAAGTGTTAATTAAGTGACATCAGTGGTATCATTCAAATGTAATATTCTTGCAATATCCATTCGGAAAAATACTGGAAGTGTGTGGCATTGATTTTTCAGTTTTTATATGTAATTAAGAATTCAAATTCCACTGAGGATCTGTAATAGGCCCGACACATTTTTTTAAAATTTCAAACATCAACGTTAACAGCCGAAAACAAGTTCAGAAAACTTCGGACGTTTTCGGAAACTGGCTGAATTCCGTTAGTTTTCGTCAAGTGACATTGGCGGCTACCGGACTAGACTGGTCCCCGCCGTCCTTAATGTAACATTTGAATTCCGAAGGACAATGCAGGGATCGGGAACCAGTCTACTACCGGACCCATATCAGAATAGTCAGAATATTTTTGTCTGGGAACCAGACTATTATATAGTAGTCAAATAATGTTGACCACTTGATGGCGCTATGTGGATTTCGGACAACTCGACCGTCGAAGATTCAATGCGAAAGCTGTACAACGATCTTTGGTAAAACCTTGCTCTATGGTAAAACCATCTTCCTCCATGGTAAAACTACAACTTAGTTTCCTTGCTCTGTTTTACAACCATGGGCAAGTCTGTTAGAAAGCTGAAAACCTTGTCGATTTCTGACAAGGTTAAAGTGATCGAGCAAGTCGAGAATCGGGGATTGAAGCGCAAAGCTGACATTGCGCTGGATTGGGGCATTCCACAGTCAACGCTGTCAACAATCCTGAAGAACAAGGCAAAAGTTCTGGACGAGTTCAGTACGGTGATGTTTTCCGCTGAACGAAAAAGGATGAGAAAGGCAGCCTACCCTGACGTTGACGAGGCTGTCATGACATGGTTCCAGTCTGCTCGGAGCGAAAACGTACCAGTTTCGGGTCCCATCCTACAAGAAAAGGCGAGGTCTTTAGCAAACTGGTTGGGCCATCCAGACTTCAAGTGTAGTGACGGGTGGCTGGATCGTTTCAAAACACGCCATGGGATCGTCTTCCAGCGTGCCGTCTCGGTGAGCTCCAACTTGGAGGAAGACATGAAGGAAGCTGAGGACGCGAATCATTGTCCAGCCCCCAGCCCAGCCGTGACCGTTGCAGCAGCAGCAAAATCTTTGCAGATTTTGCGAAACTTCGCACTCCAAAACAGTAACACTGAGGGCATGTTCGACCACATCTGTGACATGGAAGAAATAATCGCTAGCGTCAAGAAAGACAAAGCACAGCAGAGGATAACTGACTTCTTCAAAGTTCAAGAATTGAAGCAGCCTGTTATCAAGCCAAACACCAGTAATTCCAAGGCCAAATTTAACACCGGTCAATGACCAAAACCAGCCTTTTTCAAGGGTAAACTTTTGTCTTGCATTGACATCATTTTTCTTGACTTCAGCAAGGCCTTTGATGTCATGCCGCATCCTGCTCAATAAGCTGGCAAGCAATTACAACAAACATCCGTGGACAAACCGTAACTGGGCATGGATAAAATCCTTTTTGATAGGCCGAAAGCAACGTGTCGTGTATCATGGTTGCTTTTCGGATCGGGCTCCTTGCACATCTGGAGTCCCGCAAGAAAGCGTCCTTGGCCCTTTGCTTTTTAACCTATTCATCAGTGACATTTCGCACAACCTGAATACAAAATTCCTGCTCTTCGCTGATGACACACTCATTTACCAACCCATCCAATCACAAGATGACGAGCATGCCCTCCAAGCAGACCTCACCGAACTTGGTCGATAGAGTAAACTGAACAGCATGCAGCTCAACACTACGAAGAAGGTACTTCACTTGACAAGGGCCAAGAAACCTGTAGATCCTCCCGTTTACATTCTCAATGAAAAACCCGTCAGCATCACCTCAGCATACAAATACCTGGGTGTTTTTATGTACTGTCTTTTTAATATTTTAACCTTCTTGGACGACTGGTGAGGGATGACTGTGTAAACGTCTTAAAGGGAGAATGTCGTGTTATTTAAATTGTTGGTTTTGTTTTGCATTGGTTTGAATTTTTATTTGATGTCTTTTTAATATTATGAATGATACTTTCTTTTTCCCCTCCCTCCCCTATTTTTGGATAATTGGTAATGATTGACTGTGCGAACTGCACTCGCTAAGAATATTTAGGCAAGAAAGATTTGTAGAAGTTGGTTTTCTATTACTATTAAATTACGCTTCATACATGCGTTAAGAAGTAATTTCAACTAGTTGTTTTTAATAATTTATTTTGCATTGGCCATTTATTTGAATGAATACTGTAGAGTAACTGCACATGTCTTGAATCTCTTTTGGGAATATGGGTTGGCTCTGAAAAGAGCCGTTTTGTTTTAAATGACGCCCGTCTACAGCGCTGCCTGGTAATTTGGAGATGCTTACAGGCTGCAAGCAAGCTGACCCGTCTTCAGTTCCCCTGCTTGGTAGCGCTGTCACAACTTGAACAGCCGCAATGTCTTTTCGGCATCTTTTCAAGTGTCGCCACAATGTTGCGTGGGGCGAGCAACCTCATTCGCTGTACGAACAATGTTTCCAGCTGGCAGCCGTAAAATTACCACTCGTGGAACATCCATTGATCTCCATTAACAGTCTGTGATGGAGATCAATGGGAATATAACATAGAGCTATATTAACTCTATAGAATATACCCAGCAAGATATGGGGCAGAGGGGTACCCCCCCCCCCCCCCCCCCCCCCCCAGTAGCGCACCCAGGATTTGACTTTTGGGAGGGGGCTCACCAATTTTTTTAAAGAATGTTTTTCAAAAAAGTTGCCCCAGATTTGTTTGCCCTGGAAAATAATTTTGAAAGGGGGGAGGGGGGATGTAGGTATGGACTCTTTTGACGTTGGTGGCGCCATTTACACCCCCATTATACTACTCGGAAATAGGCCACATACATATCACTACGGACAATTCCTAGGCCCCCCCCCGAGTGCCCCCCCCCCCCCCCCCTTGGGTGCGCCACTGCCTCCCCTTTTGTCCCTATATCCTATACACTCTCCAAACTATTGTTACCTAACACACCCCCCCTCCCCCCCCCAGTCCTCTAAAAAGAATTCCTGAGATTCCGGGAACACAATGACCAACACAAAAGAGAGGGGTTCCTTCTGCCCCATATCGTGCATCATATGAATGGGAACGTCATATCGCTGATGCAGAACATCCGTAAATCATTTAGACTGGTCCTCTCCACCATGCATTTTGAAGTCCGAAGGATAATGAAGGGACCGGAAACCAGTCGATAAATCATGAGCTGATGACATAAGAGTTATATATAAACTCTATGGCTGATGATGAGTCCATAGATCCAATGGTCGAACACGAGCAGTGTTCCTGTGGTTGGTAAAATCCATTTTCATATGGGGAGGAAGAAAGTATATACCTTGACGAGGATGGATTCCTTTTTATTATTCAGTTTATTGATGGCACTTTGTTCAAGATTTTAAACCAATCACCCAGGAGGAAATTTCCTCCATCCTTTTTTTTGCTCGCTATCATTACAATTTTGTTTGTAAATGGCATCCGAAGATGAGAATGCATACCTAATTTCAAGAATGAATCTTACTGAAGTTGAAAGGGTGGGTCGGTCCGGGGTCATCGTGCCGTACGCGAAATTTTTCCGTGTTCTGTCGTAAAACGACAAAATAAAGACAAGATTATTTTGTCATTCTTCAGCTCCGTTCCTTGATTTGTGAACTGTTTGTGAACTGGATGTTATGAACGACAACATGGAAAGCGTTCTTCCGCTTTTAACTCCAGAACCGTGGAGTTTTGGGGAACTCTTCGAGGCATTTCGACAGGTGATTTTCTAAGTTTTGTTGTCATGGTTGTGCATGTCAACCGCGTCTAGCTATATGCATGCCTGGCACTACTGTTTATCGTAGCATTTATTTATCGCAGTGGCTATTTTTACGGCATACGCGGCAGCCGTAACGCGACTTAAAATGCTATTGTTACGGCATGGTAAAAACACAATGCGAACGTACTATAATAAGCAGATTTAAAACCGCCCATCCTATTAGTATTACAGTGGTCAGTGCTTCTGACCGTAGCTCGATTGGTAGGGCGTTGATTTTGAGGTTGTCGGTGGTTGGTCACTTTGCCCTCGACCACTTCGCCCAAACCCCACTTCGCCCAATTACCCCTTCGCCCAATTACCCCTTCGCCCAATTACCCCTTCGCCCAATTACCCCTTCGCCCAATTACCCCTTCGCCCAATTACCCCTTCGCCCAATTACCCCTTCGCCCAATTACCCCTTCGCCCAATTACCCCTTCGCCCAAAAACCACTTCGCCCAAAAGCCACTTTGCCCAAACGCCACTTCGCCCAAACGCCACTTCGCCCAATTGACCTATCGCCATTTACGAGTTAACCACGCCCCTTTAATAGACAACCCTATGCCATTGGAATTTTGTGTGGTATTTTTTTTTATCTCAGATTTTGCGGCTTTACAGTCACTTCGCCCAAAAACCACATCGCCCTCAACCACTTCGCCCTCAACCACTTCGCCCAAACGCCACTTCGCCCAAATCCCACTTCGCCCAATTACCCCTTCGCCCAAACGCCACTTCGCCCAAAAACCACTTCGCCCAATTACTACTTCGCCCAATTACCACTTCGCCCAATTACCACTTCGCCCAAAAACCACTTCGCCCAAAAACCACTTCGCCCATGCCCGATCCGTATGCCTTATTTTCATTTTATTAGTTCGTTACATACATCATAATCCCTCATATCAGTTAAGATGTTACATTATAAATGTTTGTAAAAAATTACATTGTAAATTTCACGCAATTTTTATAAAAACCTCTTGGAAAATATATCAATTTTAAAAATCGTAATCATTTGAATGACCACTTGACAGGGGCGGATCTAGGTTTTCACTAAGGGGGGGGGGGTTACCTGAGGTGATTGGCGCTGGCCTACACACCCCAGCGTGCCAAATTTTCGACACCCGACACTATTTTAAATTTTTTCTCAGCCCAAGGGGGGGGGGGGGGGTTTAAACCCCCAAACCCCCCCCCCCCCCCCCCGTAGATCCGCCACTGCTTGATGAAAATAATTGCCCATATATAAGGCATATTACTAATAAGAAAAGAAAAGCATGGTCACAAAAAGGATGTCACAAAACTCAATTTAAGAACGCAAATACAGTCTTGAATGCACCATAATTTGAATATGACCAAATAAACGAAAACGGCAAATTGCCCGCCAGGAAAACCTATATTACAAACACGACTATATATGGCATTAATATTTACACGCATACAAGTACCCACACAAATAAATTAAATCTGCATATTATACAATAACTTAGGTTTTAACTTATTCCAGTATTGTCGTGATTCCTGCTTTACCGTACGGGCGGAAAGGGCGAAAAAAACACCGCGAAAGTCATTTTGTACTTTCGAAAAACACGGATAGGCCCTATCCTTTTTTGGCTTAAAACTCTTCCAGGGCAGTGGCGGTGCATGTTTTTTAAAAAGTATAAATACACTGGTAAGTGTTTTTTGGGCGAAGTGGTTTTTGGGCGAAGTGGTTTATGGGCGAAGTGGTTTTTGGGCGAAGTAGTAATTGGGCGAAGTGGTTTTTGGGCGAAGTGGCGTTTGGGCGAAGGGGTAATTGGGCGAAGTGGGGTTTGGGCGAAGTGGGGTTTGGGCGAAGTGGTTGAGGGCGAAGTGGTTGAGGGCGATGTGGTTTTTGGGCGAAGTGACCGACAACCATTTTGCGTGTTCCATGTAGAATTATAATTTATGTGATTGGACAATAATTTACATGCTGCGTTGACGCTATTCGACTGTGATAGGTCAATTACCACTTCGCCCAATTACTGCTTCGCCCAATTACCGCTTTGCCCAATTACCACTTCGCCCAATTACCACTTTGCCCAAAAACCACTTCGCCCAAGCACCACTTTTCCAGTGTTTTTATTCTAACTGAATGTCACTGAGACTTTTTAAGAAAAACAACAATGCAAGAGTTTTAAGCCCAAAAATGATATCCGTGTTTTTCAAAAGTCTTAATAAAATGACTTTGTGTTTTCCCCAAGAAGGTTCTTTTTCGCGGGTTTTCGCCCTTCCCGTAAAGCAGGAATCATGACTATACATGCAGACTTATTTGTGTAAATATATTCTTGTGTATTTGTAATTAATGTAGCCTACTTGTATTTATGTAAATACCAGTATTTGTATACGTATAGTATTAATGTGTTTGTGTAAATAGTTGTGTTTGTAATATATGTTTCCCCGGGCAATTTGCAAATGATAGTGATTATTTTTGTATTGGTCATTCAAATTCGCGTGGTTTTTACACAACTGATCAAATAAAGGTTTCTTTTTTACAGTTCGGGCATTCAATTTTCAATTTATGATGTAATTTTTAAAAACATTTATAATGTTTTGTAACGTAACATCTGAACTGATATGAGGGATGATGTAACAAACTAAATAGGGCATACAGATCGGGCATAGGCCAAGTGGTTTTTGGGCCAAGTGGTTTTTGGGCCAAGTGGTTTTTGGGCCAAGTGGTTTTTGGGCCAAGTGGTTTTTGGGCCAAGTGGTTTTTGGGCCAAGTGGTTTTTGGGCCAAGTGGTTTTTGGGCCAAGTGACTGTAAAGCGGTTTTAATAGCTGGGCCTGGGGACCCTGGGTGGAATCCATGCCGTGCTGTCTGAGTTTTAAATTATTTTGTTTCGAAAAGATTTCTTAAGTATTATATTTTTAATCAAATGGTTATTTTTATTTAAGTAGGCCTAAGGCTAAATTTAATTTTCTTTCCTTTGGATTTCAGTGGTTTTGGAGAATTTGTTTAAAAGGGAAATATAGTCCAAGAACCATTTGGTTGATAGTCCGGTTCCAACAGCAAACATTGTGACATTGAATACCATTACGTCGGGGAACTAGACAGTTCCGTAACGACAGCTGCCGTAACATTCAATAGCCACTGCGTTACATGTTGTATTTATAATGAGGGGCCTACTTTTCCTTTGTGTTAGAATAGTTAACGCAATTTTTCCTAGTTGTGGATCGTACTTGCTTTTCCAGTGTCAAACATTTCCGCAACTCACAACAAATGAAAAATGTTAATGAAAAATGAAGTTTTGTTAAAATTGTTTGCCCATGAAGAAATGTGTTCTATATTTCTCTATGGTTTGCCATTATTGTATTTTTCATTATTTGTCACTTGTACCCTTGACATTTGGATACCAGAATATGAATTTTCAAGTTTGGCCTCTTCCAGATTGATTGAATCTATTCTATATATTAAAGGTGTTAAACCAATGAGAGCCATTGTAGAACAGCAGTCATTCACTCCTCCCAGAAGTGTACATGTATACGTGGATATTACTGTCCAGAATCAATTCCCGCAGTCGGACATCCTGAAACTTCGCTTGAACTTTGTACAGAGATCAATGGGTTGCTGTGCAGCGTGGAGGAGAAAACATGCACACGTGTCGTGTATAAATTAATAGACGAAGGGGAAGATGTGAAGTCATGCTGACCGCGAGAATCAGGAGTAGTTGCCGTTTCACATTTTTTGTTTTCTGAATTTTTGCGGCACATTTTTTATAAATTCAATACAGATTAAGAGTAAGACCTTACATGTATAAAATTTAAATGATTTTAACTGAATAAGATCATGCTTGTGTGAAACATGAGATTATCCTGTATAAAATAAAAAGAACAAAAACAAGTACATTTTATCACCAATGGTATGGAAAAGGTAAGTCTGTTGGGAACTGAGCAAAATTTAGAACTACATGTTGGAAAACAACTGTAAAAAGAACAGAACAGCATTTTTTTATTGTATAAATTCAAGTTAAATAATCATAAATGCATTTGTCATTATTCCCCATGCAGGCTCCAATGTACCACCTCATCTTCGAAGGACTCTTGATTATATTCATTGTCAGATTACTTTTCTCCAAGAGTTACTCCATCCAGTCCAAGATGGTGCTGACAGAAAAGGTACAGTTACCATTAATCTCATTAGCCAAATCTTGGACAATAACCAACCCTCCTTGATAACAGCTGTCTAAACATGTTGTTATCCTGTTATTTCAACATATTGTCACCGTTTTCAAGAACTGACACTCACGCGCACCTGGGTGTCAGTTCGTGAAATTCGGTTTCACGAACTGACACCCAGGTGTGCGCGCGCACATCGGGCACTGACTCGCCAGAGAAGAATTTTTGTTTTCACGAATTGACACGCAAGCATGTAGCGGAAATACCATTCCAAGAAAAACGCTTTAAACGCTTTGACACGAATCTACTCCATCTGTATACTTGTGGGGTTACAGAAACACTGAACTGAAAACCTCTAAATTTGTGAAATTAAGAATGGTTTCAGTTCGTGAAAATGAAAATGTGGTTAGCGCGCCCTGCTGTACTTGGGTGTCAGTTCGTGAAAACGAAAATTACTCGGTTCTGTAAAATACGCGTGCGTGCGGGCAGTTCGTGGTGTTGGTGACGATATCTTGTTATCCTGTTATTTCAACATTTATGTCAGCAAAATGAGGGAGATGTATCTAAACACTTTCAGTGACCACTCACCATACTGTGTCAAGAACATTTAGCACAGTAAACACACACAGTCGTACTTTCCCAATACTTCCGAGGACAAGGCTTTGTGTTTCCTATTGTTCCTAAAATATACATTTGTATAAACCCAACCCCATAGACTAAGCACATATTTGTTTACGTCCAAGGACCGATTTTAACAAAAGACCAACTCCCAAGGGCAAGAAAGATTCCTTTGTATTTTCTTTCTCCTCTTGACCTCGAACGTATATACAGTACTGTACAAACTTTCTTCCCCTATGTTACATGACAATTTGTCAAACAAAAGTCTCAAACTTAAAGGTTGTGTCATCTGTTCATACAATTGTAAACACAAATGGATGGCTATTTTGTCAGATATTTCTGTTTCTGCCCGGTTTTTGGTGGGGTATTAAAGTAAAATCTTTCTCTTGTTTCCTTTCCAACTTTGTGAGCAATCTTTTTGTAATGATTGTAAAATCTCTTACATTTTAATTATAAACTATAATTAATAGTTAAAAATAAAACAGAGCAGCACACAAACAATCTCAGGTGTTAAACAAAATCTCAAATTTTCTGTGATAAAAAAATGTGGTGAATATTAAACATTTGTCACCGAGTATAGAAAGTATATAATGCCTTGTATTTCAATATATAAACACATGTAACTTGTAAAAATGTGATTTAAATATCTTACCTAACCCTAACCCCCAGGGTGCATGGAAAATCGTATTAAAACGAGGATTTGGGACTGTTTTAATTCAGGCACATTGTTATCGTGATTGCTTTCATGTAAAAACTTCTTGTCTTTAGGAGAAGGATCAGCTGATTGAAGAGTGGACACCGGAGCCGTTAGTACCCAAACTTCCAGAAGATTATGAACCAATAAAATACCGACTAGTGACACAGTAAGTATGAGAATTGTAACGAGTCATCTACAACTCCAGTCACCAGTGATGTAGTCGAGGCCATCACAAGGCCACACAAGACCCTGCAAGGCCAGCACAAGGCCAGCACATGACCTTCAGTCTTAATTCAAGTCTCAAGCTATTCAAATGAACTGTAATAAGAACATTCCTTTGTCATGGTTTATGCCTGTTACTTGTGCCTGTTGCAAGCTGGCCTTGTGCCTGGCCTCGTGCCTGGCCTCGTGCCTGGCCTCGTGCCTGGCCTCGTGCCTGGCCTCGTGCCTGGCCTCGTGCCTGGCCTCGTGCCTGGCCTCGTGCCTGGCCTCGTGCCTGGCCTCGTGCCTGGCCTCGTGCCTGGCCTCGTTATATGGCCTCTACTGTACATGATTTGGACTTAAAAATGTTTTAAATGTTTTTTTATATGGAAGTCAAAGTTGTCTTTGCAGCAGTGATGACTGGAGTCCAAGTCGAGTCAAATAGTGATAACTTGAGTCAAGCCAATTCATGTTGACTTGAGTAATTATTTTAGTAAAAGAAGTGACTCGAGTAAACTGGGTCCAAGTCAATAACTGGAGTCAGTATCATGAAGTACAACATGTAAAGATCTCTTGTCATTACACTATTTAGCCATGGAGGAAGGTCCCAGTAGTCAGAAACTAAAGCCCTGTTTCTTCGTATGATTACTGCTAAAATGTGCAACTTGGTTTGTTTCAGGCAAGGTGGAAGCATGTTGACAGTTGATGGCAAACGAGGAATAAATCTTGGATCATTTAACTTCTTAGGCATGCTGGGAAGGAAAGAGACGGAGGTACGTGTAAAAACCACAGTTTACTTAAAGTTTAAATGCTAAATTTGTAATATTTTGACCATGAATTTGAGTGGTTTTAATTAAGTGAGGTTGAGTGTTCTGCACACTGTACGATTCAATTACGATCTTAAAATCTGCGGGGGATCCCCACCACGATTCGGCGACTCAGTCAGGATGATATACAACTCTTCAATCTTTGCGACTGAGTCGGAGACTTGTTGTTTAGATAGTATGGCCCTCCAACCTGTCATAGATGGAAATGTAAAATTAATTGTTCCTTTTTTTTTATTAATTGTTATCAGTAATTTAGACAAAAAAAGTCTGGTTTTTTATTTCTTGGCATTTTTACCTTTTAGATAGCCAAAATGCCTCGGTGCCAACATTCCTCTGTACTGACCTCAAGATTTATTTTCACGATTTCTATGATAACTTTCGTACAACTGAAATTGGTTGAGTAATTTATTTATCACTTTTTTTAATGATTTTTCAGGATGCAGCAGTGAAGAGTTTAAAGAAGTACGGTGTCGGGACTTGTGGTCCGCGTGGATTCTATGGAACAATGGGTAAGATCTGGGAACAATTCTAAAAACTTGCAGTCTGTCATTTGTTTTGTCCCACAAGAACATGCAACATGATTGATTTGGTTTTGTGGGAATGAATCACAACTTCACAGTACATTTGTTCAGCTGTCTTAAGAGTGCGATGAAGAAATGTTTCCAGTGCGTAACATCTTGGTGTTTTTTTTCTCCATGTGTTTAATAAATATCTAGGCACTGTCCTAGATGAGGAGTTGAATTTTAACGCAAACACAAAATGTAAAGTCGGTAAACTTCAGCAAAGGCTCTTTTTCTTGCGTAAGCTTAATTCCTTTGGTATAGACAGTACCATTTTAAAAATGTTTTATACTACTATTATTCAAAGTGTTCTTACTTTTAGTCTGATTTGTGTTTTTGGAAACATGAGGTCTAGAGATAAAGGTGCTTTTCTTAAGGTGGTAAAGCAAGCTAGACGAATAATTGGTACTCGGCTGGAAAGCCCAGAAGCACTCTACAATGCCCAAGTGCGTAGTAAAGTTTACTCGATTTTGTCTGACCCATCGCATCCTTTGTACCCTAAGTTTATAATGAGTAGTAGGCGAGATCGTCTCTTGCAGCGAAGAATTAGAACCCAACGTTTCAACAACTCATTTGTTCCTACAGCAATTCGCCTGTATAACATGAGGTAGTCTTAATTCTTGGCAAATTTGTTTACCGCCAATGCTATTTTTTTTTTATAATTCCTGTTTTTAATTGTGATATAATGTTTTTAGTAGGGATTGTATATGTTGTAGTATTTTTTCATGTCAATGTTGAAATGTCAAGACCGCTCTAATTTCCCTAAGTGGGATAATAAAGTTTTTATCTATCTATCTATCTATCTATCTGTTTACTTTCTCATCAGATGTTCATCTTGATTTTGAGGATCGAATTGCTAAGTTCTTTGGCATGGAGATGGGTATCCTGTACTCGTATGGCTTTTCAACTGTTGCCAGCTGTATCCCAGCTTACTCTAAGAGGGGAGACATCATCTTCTGGTGAGAAACCAAGAAAATGTGTCTGAGACGCTTCATTCATTTTTGTCTCGCCTGAACGAAGTTCAGAAAGAGACTATGCAATCACTATTTCTGTACGTAGTCCGTCCGTATGTGTCATTTTGGTTAAAGTTTCGAAAAATTTGTCTTATATGCAAAGTTGAAGTCCAATTGCAATCAACCTTGGGTCATGCATGCACTATTGTAACCTTTATATGATGGTCATGTCAAAGGTCAAGTACTCAGGTCAAAGTTCATGTGAGGTCAAGTTGTAAAAGAGGCTGGAATTTTAAAATTGGTCATTGTGCTATTGTGCCGATTGAGGTGTCAAAATGTCTAGAGAACATGATTAACGTTTAAGCAGGCGAGACGCATGGTTCGAGAACCACCTTGTTATTAAACCCTCCCTCTCTCAGGGCCAAAATGGAGCCAACTACCCTATATATCAAAACCTATCAAGTGACGGATTAAAACACACACAAGCTGTGAGAGTTGGTGGGTTGATTTTTTGATAGGCTGTGATAGTTATAACTAGGCTGTGATAGTTATAACTATAGGAGGGTTACAATGTCTAATGCAAAAACTTGGTGAAACCTGATGGTGATATTTTAAAGGTAGAAAACAACATTTGCTTTTCCTATAATTTTCAGCATTGAATGGATTTGGGGGGTTAGTATTTTATAGCAAATATCTTAACACTGACCTGTTTCAAAGTTTTGTCTGCATACTGGGAAAACGGAGAGAATAAAGTTGGTAAATTGGGGCCAGTATTTAAAAAAAAAGTTCATTTTTTTTTTTTTTTACAACAGTTGACCGATCACTCACTGGAAATTGATACAAAAATTCCACTTTTCTTGAAAATGACAGCACACCAGGTGCCATGATTTAACAGGATGCTTGAGATTATTTACTTACAGTCAAGTAATAATTCAGTACTTTGTTCTTTTTTATGTTCGCAAATGTTGCATATTACTTTTTAAGGTGCCTAATGTAAGCATTAAACAAATGCACAAACTTTTATTAGTAACAGAACCTACCTTTGACTACCTCTGAGCAGTTTTTTTCCACTACCACAGCCAAAGATTAACTTAACTACTTTTTATAGTTTCAATAGTTCTTGTTTGAGAGAAATATTAACTTCTTTTTTTTTATCTTTGAACCTTTTAGTATTGTACACAACACAAAAATGTCATTTTTTGCCGTTGTTTTTACTCAGTGATGAGGGAGTATGCTTTGCCGTACAGATGGGCCTGCTAGCTTCTCGGAGTCAGATCAAGTTCTTCAAACATAACGACATGGAAGATCTTGAAAGACTCCTTGAGGAACAAGTTATTGAAGACAAGAAGGTATTAGGGAACATTTCATATTGTCCAGATGCGGTATCGATTGCGGGATCGACTGTTTCTCTTTGGGGCACCGCATTCCGTACCTCAAACCTTGCTGATGAAAGGGATGCCAGGCAGCTTGAATAACTGAATAATCATAAGGTCAAAACTGGAGCTTGGAGGTCATTTATGCCCAGTCAGATTGTCAAAGATTTCTAGTTTCAGGCAGGCAACTTTTCCTTGGATCAGCTGATTTCCTCGTTTTTCACTTCACACTTGTGCCATTGAAAAACACTGTATAAAGTCTTGCAAAGATTGGAATTTCCTCGTTTTTCGTTAATTCCAAGTTGCATGCCTGTAGTTTACAGCAGGCATTTAAATGCTGAATAGGCATAAGCCAGACCGTGGACAAAGAATCACAATAGTGGAGGTCTTGCATTGTTGCAATAAAATGTTGACGGATTAGCTAGAGAGCTTAGGGAATTGTGATGCAGCAATAAACCAGTTCGGTATTTCAACTGCGCATGTGCACAATGACATTTTATCCCGAATGACCCGCGTGACCTAAAGCGCGCGTGTGAACGCAAAAGGTGGTCGCACAATGCGCATGTGTTAAATTCAATCAGAATGGGCGTTCACATAACATGGCGTGACATTACGTAAGCAATTTTGTCCCGAATAACCTTTGACCTTTGAGATACTGAACTGGCAATAAGATACCACTTTTAGACAATATCAAATGACCCCTAAGCTCTCCGGGCTCACTCCACCATTCTATGCCACTTTCAGTCTCCTGTGTGAGTCATCTTAAATTCAACTCTATTTTAGCACTTTAAGGCCATTTTCCCCGGATGCCCTTTCAAATGTTCCTAGCTCTTCATTGTGGGAAAAATGCCTTCCTTCTCTGAAAATTAAATGTTTGCCTTTTCCAAAGTGAACAACGAAAACTGGCAGGAGCGGGATTCGAACCTGCGACCTCCGGAATATTGTACTGGTGCTCTACCAACTGAGCTTTCTTGCCTTGTGTTATCGGTCTCCCAAGTTGTCAGTGTCTTTATTCAGTGGGCGCTAGTCAGAAGTCATAAACCCAGAATGCCGTATAGCCAGGGATCACTTTGGAAATGTATTCAAATTTGCCTAGTCAGTTTCCCTGGTGGTTTGTTTGACGAATTATAAGTTAAAAAGTCGTATCCTCATTGAGTGATCCCCACAATGTCGCTTCCCAGGTTGCATCGTAAAATTGGGCGTGATCTTTGGCTATACAGCATTCTGGATTTATGACTTCTGACTAGCGCCCACCGAACAAAGATACTGACAATTTGGGAGACCGCCAACATGGGGCAAGATAGCTCAGTTGGTAGAGCGCCAGTACGGCATTCCGGAGGTCGCAGGTTAGAATCCCGCTGCTGCCAGTTTTCTTTGTTTACTTTGGAAATGTATTCAAATTTACCTGGTCAGTTTCCCTGGTGGTTAAATTTTAGCCTTCAAGATCGACCATGATCTCATTCCTGTTTTAATTAACCCTAACCCCCACGAGGTATTCTCTGAGCACCCTGCCAAATGCAACAGAATGCAACACAGCTGAAATAAGAACCCTGCCAAATGCAATGTTGCACTGTGCAGTGAACTCATCTGTACCAGCCTTGTTGCTGGAGGCTTAATACTAAAATGCATCAGACCAGGAGACATGCCTTGACTGCTAAATGCAGTGGTGCATTCTGTTGCATTTAGCAGGGTTTAAGACAGTCTGATGGATTCTTAAAACAGTGGAAATACTTAAGCTGTTTATATCAAATAATGTGTTGCTTTTTCTGTCACCAGGGCCTCTCATTGTCTCCTTGACACTTCTTTCTACTTAATAAGACACAGTTTTGTTACAGATTTTCTTGGTTTCGTTTTAATCTTTCCAGAACCCCAAGAAGGCCAAGAAGACGCGTCAATTCATGGTAGTTGAGGGTCTGTATACCAATACAGGACAGATTACTCCCATCAATAAACTGGTAAGAAATCAAGCCTTTAGCCCCTTGCGTCTGGCTTTTACAATGGGGTGCCGGTATGCCAGACAGGTTTGTGCAGCCAAGCGTAACGCACACAATAGGCGAACAATGGAATGAATATGTGCAAGAATGCGGGTATGGACGTCAACCGGCAGGTGTTTTTTTTCTTCAAACCACGGCCATTGCCGTCATCCGTACTCAAGGGGTTAAACCCTCGAGTATGGGTGTTATATTGGGGAGCCGGGGTGCCATGCCGGCTTGTGCAGCCAAGAGAAATGTACACAAGAGGCTTGTGCAGCCAAGCGTAACATACTCAATAATCTAACAATGGATTAAAAATGCAGAGAATGTGTGTATAGACGTCATCCGGCCTGGTGGCAATTTTCTTTAGACGTCATTCGGACGGCATCCGGACGCAAGGGGTTAACCAACTATTTAATAATTTTTAAAATGCAGTTTTTTTCCTGAAATATATTTGCCTTTGTTTATTCACAAATTCATATAAAACCTTTTGTATGTTTCACAATTTACCGGCAATTGTGCAATTTGTATCACAAAATTCAGTCTAATTTATATAGGCTTTCAATTATTATACGGAACTTCAACAAGGTGTTTCCTTGTCGTTGCAGAATTTTACCGCATACATTTTTCTACAATTTAACTTTTCAATCTCAGGTCGAGTTCAAGTACAAGTATAAAGTACGTATTTTTCTGGACGAGAGTATGTCGTTTGGCGTGCTTGGTAAGACCGGGCATGGTGTCACCGAACACTTTGGAATCGACGTAAGTTTCAATTCCCCAAAACATCGTCAACTTTCTGTGATACCTTCTTAACCGATTCATTTCAGCATAACTTTCTGTGATACCTTCTTAACCGATTCATTTCAGTATTTGCTCAATGCTTTGTCTGTGATGACATAATTATCTTACCAATCAAGTAAAATCAATTGTTCTTCATCTGCAGAATACCTGGCTCACGCTGACAATTTTTTTTGCAATAAATTCAAAATTAAGCTGGAAATGCACTAGCTCACTAAATACATTGAACAACTAAGCTGCATTATTCAGCTGTATGTGTGTTTTGAAATATTATTCAAGACTAACGGTGGGAGAAATCCGAGTTTTCAAAAATCTGATTTCACCGGAAGTGGCCCATCTAGCTTCATAGCCATGCCAACAAAAAGTGACGAGTGAGGTGCCGCATGAAAAGAGCCCTCCCAATGACTGGATATAGTTTGCAGGATTCAGTGACCACTGGGCCTTTACAAAAAACACTGCAGAGCTGTAATGTTGAAAAAAAACTGGATGGGTAGGCTATTCATATACCAAGAAGACCACTAGCGAGTGAATGCAGTTACAATCAGAGACCATGGAGCAAATAGGAGGATGTTCCAGTTTTCTTTAGGCTGTGTCAGAAAAATGGAAGTTTTTTTTTAGGTTGCTTTCAAATATCCGGTTACCAAATCGAAACCGAATAGTGGAAATCAAACCAAATGTTTAAAAATCTGGATTTATATCACACCACTATTTAAGACTATTCTGACATAACAAAAACACTGTTTATGATAAAAAAAAAACACTTTTTGATGAAAACAATACGATACAATACAAACGATACAAGTAGCCAGTGGCGTATGTCCAGAATTTCCAAAAATAAACATCCTTAAAACTGTCACCCGACGGTCTTCAATTCCAATGCCTCTGGCTACATAAAAGGAAATAGAAATTTGATTCTTTACAAAAAAATATGTTAAACTTCATAAAATAACTATATTTTGTACAATGTATTTGATGAACAAGAATCACTTTGATCCCATGCGTTTGATTGGCAGGTAACTGACATTGATCTTATCTCTGCTTGCATGGAAACGTCGCTTGGTACCCTGGGAGGATTCTGTGTTGGCTCCAAGTATGTTGTTGATCACCAGGTAAGTGAGATTTCCATTCACCTCTTATGTGTGAAAGAACGCTTTATTTAAAAAAAAGCTCCATCTATTCATTACTTTCCCATTCAAGAACAATGTAGTTGAAACATGAATGGATTGAATATGTGCAGGAATGCGCATATAGACGACAACTGGTCTTTTTCAAACTGCAGTTATGGCCATCGTCCGTATTCAAGAGGTTAACCTTTAAAGGTAGTGCACATGATTGGTCATTGCTGCAATTTTCAGAAATGGGCGGATTTGGGGGTTAGTATTTTATTAGAAATATCGTTTCACTGAGCTGTTCTAAGTTTTTGCATTCTTGGATTGCGGTAAAAAACGAGAGAAAAACGGCGTTTGTTTTCAACCGTCGGGCGGTAGTTAACTGGATTTGTTATAGCGCCCTCTTGTAAAATAAGCCTAATTTTTTGTAAACGGGATCGTGTTCAATTGGTCAACTACGCGAGACGACTGGTTGTAACCCGTTGCTTCAGTACACTACGCGACACACACTTGTACTATAATTGCAACCTTGTGCCTATGTAGTCTATGAAGTGATTGGCCGTATTTTCATGCTGCATTTCTTCAAGGAATAGTTTGCCCCCTTCCACGCCCTCCATTGTATGCCGTTCTTAACATTTTCGCCTGTTCCACCTTGGTAGTACTGCCCATTCAAGTTTGCCTTCTGGCATTTGTCATACCACCATCCACCACCATTTACATCAGCACAGTTATCTTTCTTGTCATTGTCGTTGTCAACATCAATGGTAGTGAATGGTAATCCGTCATGGTGTTTCATGGAATCTCCTGCATTTCCGTTGTATGAGCCCACGTGAAGAGTGTACAAATCACCCTCCACACTGAACTGACTGTACTCTGCCCAAACCTTGATACCGTCCCAGTCTTCTAAATCAATAAGTAGCTGCCATGCTTGTGCAGACGTCAGGGTGCGAAGTATGTCATTTCCTATCCAGAACTCCCCGGACAGATCGCCAAAGGATGTTTCAAATCCTGTCCAACTACGATCGAAATTAACGCTGCCATCTAAACGCCGCTGAACGACAATCCATCCCCCACCACTAGTTTCCACGTCGCAGTAGACTTGCAGACCTTCAGTGAATCCGGGAGGAGTTATGGTGAAGACGCCACTTGCGTGACCCGCTGCCTGGGCATTTGAACAGCTGCTGTATTGAGCTGCAAACGTAGAGGAGGGGGGTGTAGTTGAAAGTATGGAGGGGCCAGGTGTAGATGTCATCTGGGGTTGTTGCGTAGAAGGCACAGAGGAGTCGGTCGTTGAGACAGAGTTTGGAGGTACTGTCAGAGGCACTGAGGAGTGGAGGGTAGTAGAAGATATAAGGGGGTGTGGTGTGGAAGGCTCAGAGTTTTCAGATGTTGATGACACAGAGTTCCTAGATGTAGAAGGTACAGAGGGTTGATCAGTAGATTTCAGGGGGCGTTGTGTAGAAGGTACAGAGCTTTCAGATGTTGATGACGACGTAGAGTTCCCAGGTGAGGTAGACACAGAGGGGTGAGGTGTATTGGATGGCACAGACTCCGGGGTGGTCTTTGTAAGCATAGAGCATTGACGCACAGTCTGTGGCGTGTCTGCTGCTGCAGCATCAAAGTACACACTGCCCTCCACAATAATAAGGTCATTAGGATACTGAAATCTGGTAGCATTGTTAAGCTCACACCTGCCATTCCGTTTGTCGTAATTGATTGATTTGCATTGTGTATCTGAATGACAGTAACTCCCACAGATCACAGGCGAGCGTGCCGTTGTTTCCCTGTAGGTAAAATACTGCAAGGCTCGATTTTCTACCGAAAGGAATTCAATTTTGAGCACACCGCAGTGATGCCTTATTGTTCCCTGTACCTGTGAAGCTGTAATAAATGCCAGGATCCAAGTGATTCTAACTTTCTCCAAGGAGGGCATCCTTTGTCCACCACCCATGATTTGAAATGATCTGACTCGTCGCCAAAAGTTTTCCGGCGCCTATGCTTGACCTATCTGCAGAGCCGATAAAGTGGACTCTTATGCTGAGCGGAAACCGTTGCATCAAATTTTGAACGTGATGTAGCGTACGCCTTTTTAAAGCTCATGAAATTTTCCATCAACCAGTTTGTCGGTGTTACCGTTTGTCAATGCAAGCCATTTCCTGTCCAGTTGCATATGTCTCGTGCAGAATGTTAAAAGACGGATGTTTGTCACCAGTTTGTGCAGTCAACCGCTGGTCATGATGGTGTGTCCGCACAGAGACTACCAGCATATAATTGGCGTACATGTAGCTATGTCTGTGCTGAAAATAGTTACCATCGACCAGTCAGGGCTACGGAAAAAGCCATGATAAAATCACCAATAAGCTGTGGGGGCAACCAGCTCTGGTCAATATGGTCATGGAAACAAACTAATTTAGGATTGAAGTGGCTCTGAAGGCAAATTTTAGCTAACATTGGGATGAGATAATCATCATATTAAAAGCAAAGGCCTTGTGTTTATATTAAATTGATTTTCTGAGAGAAAATAATTTCAGCGATAGAGACTGAGGTCAAAACTGGTACGTGTAGACGCTCGAATGTCCTCCAACCTGATGAATTCCATATTGATTTCCACGTGGGTGTACGGTATATACCTTTTGTATAAAGAGTACAGCCAAGGCCGTAATTCTTGAGCCTTGATTTCATTGCAACTTGGTTTGGCTTAAGAATTTTATCCCCCAGAAAGTCTTATGTTGTTTACTACTTGTGGGGTGAGACGAAGTAGTCAGTAGAAACCAAACTGTAGCATAAACTTAAACAAGTATCGTGCATATTTGTTTTAGTAATATCTTTGTCTGAAGTCAAAAGGACAGATGATGACATTTTCTAAGCACTTGATTTTTCTAACAAAGTAAATGCTCAGTTGGTAGAGCGCCGGTACGGCATTCCGGAGGTCGCAGGTCGCCGTTTCTTTGTTCACTTTGAAAAAGTATTCAAATTTACCTAGTCAGTTCCTTGTGGATTGTTTGACAAATTAAAAGTAAATGTATAATTAGCATAGTATGCTCGGCAACAATGAGAACCTGTGAGAAATGTGTTATTGGTTTATTCTAGCAAGGACTGCAGGCTTGTCAGTTAACACCCAGGAAAACTCTTATGTTTTATGAAAGGTGATGTTTCATGTATGTTTTCTTACTGAAAGGCTGACGTGTATTTCTTTGGTGGCTTCTGCAATGGACGATTGTTTTGATTGTTTGTTTTCCAGCGTCTGTGTGCATTTATGGGTAGTATGGGAATCGGGTTACCCGATTAAGAAAGCCAGTCCCAAAAATGAAGTCTCGGAAATTGCTGTTCATATTGTTTGTAAAGATCCGCATGTTAATACTACCACATCGGTGCATCAATGCAGCAAGATGCAAGTGTGTACAGTACGCTTTACAGTGTAAACTGCATTTTCTGGGTATTTTGGCTAGAAACCCTGCCAGACGCGTCACATTGACTTGTGTGCAGAGTGCAGCAAGGTCAAGCTGTCACCACAGATGCACTGTGCTGCGTCTAGCAGGGTTAGGGTTAAACGATAATCTGTTTTTTTTCTTTTCCATATACCCTGGTTTTCATTTTGAAAATTCACCACAAATGACATTTAAAAACTTTCATTTTCATTGTCTGAAAAATTACTAAGTAAAATGTTATTTTCGTTACGGGTACTCGGTTTTTAGAATCTGGAACCGCTTACTGTCATTGGCAGTCAGGCACTCGGGGGGGGGGGGGGGGGGGGGGGGGGGGGGTACCTGATTCGGATGCACAGCCCTAGTCTGTCCGGTCTTGGCTATTTCTTCTTTGCCCTGTTACCTCTCATGCTAGCCTCGGCAATCTTGGACTAAGTTTTGTTTGTTTGTTTGTTTTCCAGCGTCTGTCCGGTCTTGGCTATTGCTTCTCAGCCTCTTTACCACCCATGCTAGCCTCAGCAGCCATGGCTGCATTGGATCTCATGGAGGAGGATCCAACAATGTCCACCAGGCTACAAGCACGGTCGCAGTATGTTCACGAAGAATTGGCCAAGTAAGTCAAACGAGTCGAGCAAATTGTTCACTTCATTAAAAAAATCATCAGAAAAGTCTTTGTGCAGGTCTTATGCTCAGCCAAGAATATTTTTTTCTCGCCTTGTTTAAAACTCTTTTTATAAAGAATTAAAAAAATGGAAATATTTTAAAAAAAATTTTGTTTATCTTTTACATGTATAAAGGATTGTTCATTATTTAAACTGGATAACAATTTCATGGACTTCATTCTTTTATGATCATGTTCCTTTCCTCATAAAAATTGATTGATAAAATTTTTTTTTAAAGTGTTGTCAAAATGAGAAATCTAATTAAAGCCAACAGTCCCAAATCCTCCAATATTAAGATGATTTGGCATGCACCCTGGGGGTTAGGGCCAAAGTATCATTTCTTTATAATTTGGGACATTATTGACCAGACTTATGAATATTCATAATTTTAAACGACAGGATTGCTGAGATGAAGTTGGCTGGTGACCCTGTCGCACCCATCAAGCATCTGTATGTACGGGAGACTGGGGACAAGACGAGGCCGGAACTGATGAAGCTTCTGGAAATTATTGTGAATAAGGTAATTGTTATACGCGGGTCTGAGTGCACGGTGGAATGCACCTGCCTGCACTGCAGTTTTAACTTCAAAATGCGGTAATTAGTGTGAACAATAGGTGTAGCAATCAGTGTTGTAGAACTCACTTCAAAAGTACCTGTCGTTTTTAAACACATAGGGGGTCAGAGCTGAACATTAATTTGAATCAATTCGGTCGATTCACAACTTGGTGCGCCGCCAGCGGCAAGCCGGGGAGAGGCCAAATTACGCAGTGCATCATGGGAAAAAGTCGACATCGCAAAACCGGAAGTGGGTATCGCCAATGCATCGACCGTACTTCTTACACCCCTTCTCCGCTAAATCTATCCACTCCTCTCTCTTCTTTCCCGCACAAGGTATTCCCCGATTAGTCCAAAATTGCTTAAACTCATCCACTCGCATTCGCGCGAAATCCATACTGCTGTACTGTCCACCATCTAATACAACGCGATAGACGCGATGTCGACCCCGGAAGTGGGAAATTGGCCTTTCCCGGCTTGCCGCTGGCGGCGCACTGAGTTGTGATTCGACCGAATTGGCAATCCTGGCCGGACTTGCATCAAATCGGTACGATCCTATGTTAAAAAATATTATTTTACAAAACATTGAGAGCTAATTCAGTAAAACATAGAGATTTGTTATCTACAAAATATGCAGAATTCAATCCAAACTTTTAAAAAGAAATATATTGATTATTTTTTGGTTTTTGTCCCTCTTGCTGTCGAATTGTTCTTCTGCATCTGACTAATACATGAAGACTCGATTACACAAGGAAATGGAAGATCTTATTTTGAAGTAAACTATCCAGACAAAAAAGTAAGCCAGTTCGGTATTTCAACTGGGCATGTGCACAATAACATTTTATCCCGAATGGCCCGCGTGGCCCAACGTGTGCGTGTGAACGCAGAAGGTGGTCGCACAACGCGCACGTGTTAAATTCAATCAGAATGGGCGTTCGCATATTAAACATGGCGTGACATTACGTCGGCAATTTTATCCCGAATAACCTTTGACCTTTGAGATACCGAACTGGCTTATTGCTACGTACTTTACATTCAGGTTCTAGTTTGTGTAAAGTCATTTTTATTATTATTGATTTGATGATTAGGCTCTAGATGAAGGAGTGGTTCTGACCACAGCATGCTACTTAGAAGAAGAAGAAGCGTTTCTGCCTCCTCCAAGGTAAGCCAAGGATAGATCAGCCCTTGTATGGCAAAACAATTTATCTTGGGAATATTGATTGCACGAGCCTCGGTCTCCACTCTGAGTCGGGAAAAGTACTGGGGCAAATTTCATAGAGCCGTTAAGCACAACAATTTGCTTAGCATGAAAATGTCTTGCTTGGTAAAAACAGGTTACCAGCCAAAAGTCCATGTAATTTTCATGCTAAGCAAACAACAGCTGAATACCAGTCAAAAGCAATATTCCACACATGGAAATCTGGTTGGTAATCCAGTTTTTATCAAGGAAGCATTTTCATGCTAAGCAAATTGTTGTGCTTAACAGCTTTATGAAATTGGCCCCTGCTGATTGGCCCCTGGCTTTCAAGTATTCCTACTTTTGCTATTTTTTTTGCTATTTTGTTTTGTTTTACATTGTTCCTACTGTTCCTACCTTTTTCTTGAAATTCCTATTTTTCCTACTTTTTTGTCCAACATCTCAAAAAAGTGAAATCTCACTGAATATTGTTCATACGTGTTACACACTAAATATGAAAATCACACAATGAAGAGCTTGGGTGCAGGAGTACTGCAACGTTACTTACAAGAGCTTAGTTGAGGATGGAGCATGAGTGTAGTGAGTACAGAACATGCCAAATGAGGCTTGTGATGCTGTGGACATGGGTGAGTATCAGTGAAAACTACTCCTGAAAGCCTGCAAAAGTCCTACTTTTATCCTGATTTTGTCCTCAAAAGTCCTACTTTTGTCCTGTTTTGATATTTTTTTATTTTTTATTTTGATCCAACTATTCTAATTGTTCACCTGGGTCTGCTTGAAAGCCTTTATAAATCAGTTAAGTTTACAATTATTTTTTTATCAATAACTAACAACCTGAATAGCAGCCAATAAGCTGTCAGTGTTCATCTTGTTGTGATTTGAATTGTAAAACAAAACGAAGAATAATGTTTGTATGTCATTTGTCTTGACAGTATCCGTATCGCAGTGAACATCGCCAGTACTGATGATCAGGTCACAATGGCGGTGCAAGTTATTCAGAAGATTGCCTCGGAGGTCCTGCAAAATGTGGTGTAAGCTCATCTTGTCACTGACAGCATTCACGGTAGGGGTCTCGCCCAAACAAAATACCTCAATTCTTGGGTCAAAGTATAGAGTGTAAAGGTTAAAGGTCACACTAACACTAGTAGTTTAGTCATCCGCACTCTTTATTACCACCTCCATCAAAATTTGGAGATTTCAGTTCGTGTTGGGCGACTCGGTTGACTTAAGTCTGAGTCACAACTATTAACGCCAGTCGCGACTCCGACTCCTGCTATTGACAAAGTCGACTTTTTTCCAGGTTTAAAAATGCCTAATTCAAACCATAATAATGTTTTGTCATGCATATTATGCTATTATACTGCGTGTGTGTTGGTTCATTATTACACATTTGAGTGGCATTTCCGCTGAGTTCCGCACTCTTTGTATCGTGCCCCGCTCCGCTTTTTTTTTGCGTGACTCCGTGATTTCATGGTGTTTTTAACCAGTTCACGCCGGACCGGACCCAGGCGCGAGATTATTTTTCACAAGCCTGGGTGCCAGACGGGTTCAGGCCATCATCTGCGGGTAGCACACCCTGATATTTCTGGCCTCGCTCGAGTGCATGTTTATCCGCCATCCGTTCCGAATACCGCAAAACCTTTGCGTGTATACACGTCATTCGACGCGAACTGGTTAAGTTCGTCTGCACACATTTTGTTTCTTGGCCAGCGCTCGCGCTGCGCGGATGGTGTCAAACCAATTTCCAAAATCAATCAGCCAAAAGTCGGCGACTTAGTCGAAGTCGCGACTTTGAAGCTGACGACTCGTCGACTCCAGAAAAGTGCATATGTGACCCGCTCTGCAAAAAGGGCACATAAGTCGCTGTATGCTTTTACGAGTTATGGGCCGTTCAATGTGAAGAGGGTGAACAATTCTTCAAACAAGTGATTTTGAAGGGAGGGAATTTTTTGAATCTTTGATACCTATATTATTTTATTTCATAACCAAAATCTTTGATTTCAGTGAGTAAAGTTGGAAAAAGATAAAAATTTTGTCGAGTGCTTCCATCTATTGCTTTTCTTTTTGTTTTTTTAAATGGCTTGTTTCTCCTTAAGTCATTTCAAGAAATTCCTGAAAACAAACATGCAAATTTCCAAATATCTCGTGATTGCAAAATGCTAGAGACCTCAGACATATACCATATGAAAGCTTATAAAATGGCCTTTCCAGCTATATATAAAACACTATTTTCAAATTTTGCAACATAAGTGCCCTTTTTGCAGAGCGGGTCACATATGTCGCCCAACACTAATTTCAGTTTAGAAATTAAAACATTGAGTAAATGTTTGACTCCGGTAGAACGTGTCGGTTCCATATCTTTTTGTAGGTTTTATTGACAAGGAAACCATGGAACCGTGATCAATTTACCTTTTTAAAAGTGAAACTTTGAATTGTTAATCAGAGTAGTTTTGAAGAAATAGATTTACCGTAATGCCTTTGACATGATAGTTGTTGAGAGACTAAAGGTTGTAAGGAAATTTATCCTTGACTGTAACCTTGGTTTATGCCCTAACCTCTGTGGCACTTTTACTGGGAAGTTTCTTCAACCTGTCAAAATCCATCACTGTGCAGTATACCTATGGCGCATTCTTTGAGCAGACAAAATTGGGGCATCATAGCTCCATGTAAAGTAATGGTGCTAAGGGCTCTACAGTCCTGAACCCTTTGAATTGTGGTTTTGGATTGTGGTGAATTTGGGACGATTAGGGTTAATCCAAATTACGGATGTCATAGGAAGATCATGTTTAAATTCTTAGATTCTGGCTTCACAATCGAGAATTATATAATTTAAAATGGTATCATTTAAATTAGGCCAAGTAAAAAAAAAACATGTTTAGCGTCCGGGCTTTTTAAAAAAAAGGGAGGAGGGGCTTTTTATTTTTTATTTTTTATTTTCAAGATGGCTGACATTCTTTTAAAAGATTTCCCACCACCACAGATTTTTCAACTGTTCAAAGACACAAAAATGAACGAGACACTCTGGACAAGAGAATTGAACAGGTTTACAGTGGTTCTAATACTTTTAGAAGTTCTTACTCGCAAGTATTTCATTTTTGATGGATCGGTTGACATTTTGGGGGTGGTTTTTTTTTTCGCCTCATTTTCGCCCCAAAAAGGAAGCGGGCGGGGATGCTAAACACGTTTTTTTTTTTTTTTTTTTACTTTGCCTTATTTGTTTAAAATGAGGTTGATTGTGGTTTTTAGTTCACAACACAAACCAAATTAAAGGCTGTATCAGTGTCCAACATTGGTTAAATCATGTTTATTGCTTTCTGTGTGAAGAGACGGGCAGGCAAAAATGAAAACAGAAAAGGTTTCAAATGGAGTTGAGAATACCAATAATTATTATCCAATTATTGAAATTGGAACTGCCTTATAATCACTTACTAGCCTCTTGATGCTGCCGTGATTTTGTTAACGGTATTTATTTTGTGAATTTTTTTTTTTCATCGAAATTGAAATCGTTAGCTTGGCAGGTCAAATGGGCTGTGACTATGATTTGCATAACTGCATATTCATTGCATAATGTGATGATGTCACAGACATTTGCTCAACTTGTTGGTGACATACCAGTAACTATAGAGATTGTGTGTGTCACACCCCACCACATTGTTTTATATTTTATTTCATTTTTGTATGTGTAATAATTGTTTCATTGCTATGGTAATTGTTTATAATGTTGTACATACTCTAGTTATTTGAAGTAATACTTGTGTAGCTGATTAGCTGTGTGGATGTCGTCATTACAGTATTTTTGCATAAAGATTGACTCGGTAAAACGTTGGATTACAGTTTGAAGAACTATCCTGTATTTGTCTCTGAAATAAGCCCGGCGACGAGAGTGTAATGTGCGACCATCAGGCATGAGAATCTTCCTGTTTTAAAAGGAATTCCTGTCTTCGAGTTTAATGTAAATTTGAAATAAAATTTGGGGGTGAGTTGTAAGGGGGTAATGTTGGATTACCACTCTGGAGCAAAATTCCCCTTTATTCCGAGTGAAATTTCTGAGTTGAGAGAGACATCGTTATATTTTCCGTTTCAATAAAGTCGGAGCTCCTACACAATATAACAAGTTTACGTGATTTACAAGGCTCATTGAAACGCGTGTACATCTATGCTACAGATACATGAAGACTTTAGGCGCAAAAGCCACTAAATGCCACTTCCCAGAAAAATGAGATAACGATATCAAGTGAAAGCGCTTTCACTTGATATCGTTATCTCATTTTTCTGGGAAGTGGCGTTTAGAGGCTTTTGCGCCTGAAGTCTTCACATCTACTCCCAAAACAGCCTTTAACAGGTATCAAATATGCTAAAACCCAGGAGCTTTAGGGGGCCCCCCTGGACCCCCACCGGGGTGCTGCCCCTCGACCCCGCAAGGGGGCCTAAGGTGGCCCCCTTGACCCCCCGGCCGTTGCACGCTTCATTCGCTTCGCTCACTGCTTAATTTCCTTACAAAATATTTTCCTGTTTTTTGTATCAACACCCATTCTCATGCCTGGGCCATAGAGGGACAAGGAGCCAGTTTGAGCAGTGGCCATTCGTCGACCACTGCTCGATTCTGCCTGGTACCCAGAATATAATTGGTGCATAGGTTCCCATGGAACAATGTTTTTGTTTGGTTATGTTCAATAATGTCCTGGGTTATTTATGGTAATATGTAACATTTGCTTTTGCTGTAATGTTCAGAAATTGTTGGGTTTGGGGTTAGTATTTTATAGCAAATATTATTTCAACGACCTGTTTTAGGTTTTGTGTTCATAGATGCTGGAAAAAAACAAGAACACAATGCTGTTCTTGTAGTCAAAACAGCAATTTTTAGACATCAGGGAATTGTCGGGTCAGGGAACCAGACTAGCTGGCTTGCACCTGTTCACGGATGGTGTGTAACCAATTGCAAACAAAATGTGGACTGACTAAATGTGGTAAATTGGGGGGCAGTATTTGAAGAAAAAAAATACGATTGTCGGCCAACCATCATTGGAAATTGATACAAAATCCAACTTTTCCTGAAAATGACAGCACACTAGATGCGATGATTTCACAGGATGCTTGAGACCAAGTAAAGTCTTTCATAATAATTTGGTAGTTTTGTTTTTTGATGTTTGCAAATGTAGTTTAAATTGAATACACCTGCGTAACTGGTTTATGGGTTGGGCCATCTTAATCTTGAAGTAAGGCAGGGACAGCAGCCTGTAATAGGACCAGGTTAGAGCCTGCAGCACCATGCTTTCCCCTCAATTGGTTGTTAGATGACACAACCCTCAAGCGCATGGCCTCTTTAAATATTGAAAGGCATTCGTTTCCAAAACATGCCGAGTTGCGAAGTCGAAGGCTTTATGAAAAAATATTGTTCGATTTACATGTATGTAGAGTTGTACATGGAAATGTTTCCCAAAGATTAGTCCTAGATTAACAGTTTATGAATCAGACACAGATAATAGTGATTGACGTGATTATGATGATAGTTTAAAGAAATGCAGTCAAACTAGATAGAGTAGTCTATTACCATTAGTCCGATGTAGCAATTTGTTTATTTCCAACTAAATGCACTCCAATCATATAGACTAGATAATGTGGTCAGCTGGTCATTGCAGCAACCTGTCCATGTGATCACCTGTCTATCTGGGCCACGTTTGCATTGATGAGTCGGCAAAGTGAACATTGTATGGCTGAAATGACTCAACTTCCTTTAAACACAAAATGATAATGTATGCATGCATGAGACTGAGCTTCCTGTGGCCATATACTATCTCTGTTCTGTAGTATGACACTGCAAGATTACAATGTAAAGAATATTGGTTAATTTAATAGCTTTTAAATATACACGTCTCTTTGTACTGAATCTTGTCCCAATGATTCACTTATTTCATGGTCTATTCTCTTAAATTAAGCATTAGACTTGAGCTTAAAGGTAGTATACAACATTTGAAGACATCAAAAAACAAAACTACTGAATTATTATAAAATATCTTACTAGACCAAGTAAATAGCAGTCTCAAGCATCCTGTGAAATTATGGCGCCTGGTGTGCTGTCGTTTTCAAGAAAAGTGGACATTTATATCGTTTTCCCCGACAATCATCGGAAATGGTCTAGTTCCCTGGCCTGATAATTCCCGGACTATAAATTCCTCCGTTTTACCTAAAGTATGGTCAGGGAACCAGACTACTAAAACATAATTTTTTCTGTTTTCCCTCAGCATCTATACACACAAAAAAACTATTAAACAGGTCAGTGTTATAGTATTTGCTAGCATGCTATAAAATACTAACCCCCAAATCCATTTATTTCTGAAAATTACAGCAAAAGCAAATTATGTATGCTACCTTTTAAAGAAGTGTATTACCTAGCAGGTAGCTCTGTAGGAATTTGGAGATCACGGAACCAGGAATTTGATTTGCAGGCGTTATTCTTCATGTCGTTATGATGGTTCGTTTACAAAGCTCTTGCAAATTGTTTTCACATGCACCACTTGATAAATTTATACACAAATACAAAACAGGTGATGAGACTCGCATTCTGTTAATTGAGTTTGTGTTGAAAGGTCTCAGTGACAACAATTCGACCATTGATTTTGAACAACTATCCAGTACGTTTAAACTACGAATACATATGTGACTGTTATAAATATATTATAAATATATATATATATATATATTGAGGCTACTTTTAGAAAATATTTTCCTTTCAAAGAGATTTGTTTGCCCTTCCTGCTGCTATATTGAATTCGAATCAGCCAGTCGAGCCTGACAAGCTCGGTGGTCAAGTGGTTAATGTAATTTGGTTAAGACGTCTGCGTGTGTTCTCCCAAACAAACGTGGACGTATAACAAAAGGAACAATATCGTCCGCGATTCCCAAAATACGCCCGCGATTGAGATTGTGTACAAAACCTATGGCAGTCTTCCGAAAAAGTTGAAGTACAAACAAAAGGGGGAACAATAGGACGTCCGCGTTCGACGGTGGATACACACCTAACTGCACTAGTAAGCAGGTGGTCGTGGGTTCGAGTCCCGCCCGAGTAAACCTGTGAATTTTTCCCAAAGGCTCTCCGAAAGCACTGAGCCATACAGTGCTTAACACCAAGTTGGGAAGGGAAAAAATCTACTTCACATAATTTCTCATGCAAAATTCCATCTTTACATAAAATTATTTACCCCACAAGTTGAAAGTATTTACAAATTAGTTTAATTCAGTGTTACACTTAAAAAAAAAAAAAAACGCCTCTCCGTAAAAGCTTCTGTGATTGGCCATGGACTACCTTCCTTGCACACTTTCAACCAACCAGGTGACGGCTTCTACCACTCCTGACAAATCAGACACATTGGCATCAAACATCTGCAGAAGGATTAAATGACGAAATTTAGTTAAGTTCTGGGGTATTAGTATCCAAAATCAGAGACAACTATCAAAAATGGACCCATACTTCCACATAACAGGGAACTGCAAGTGCATATCACATTGATGGTACTCTTGTGTATCAATGGACATTTCAGCTATCTTTCTCACATCGTCTTACTGTTTACAAATTTGTAGATTGGTGATGGTAATTGTGTCATTTTTAACACCTTTTCGTATAGGAACGAAAAGCCACTTTTAGCACGTTTATAACAAATCAACGAATTTAGCTGGAGATGATATCCTAGGCTGAAAATCATCCGCATTATTTCGGTGGAAATAGGGCATGGCATGAGTTTTTGAGGAAAATTATGGGTTGAAATAGTGACAAAGAGGAGTTTGTTAGTTTGATTTGGAAAACTAAGCGGGTAAGAAAACTGCATTTCCTCAATAAAATATTGTCCAAATTATTCAAACTAGAGTTGTCATTTTTAATGAATGATAGCTCATGGTTTGCAAATGCAATTTTTGAATGATGAAAGCTATTTAAAAGAGCTTAAAAATTACAAATGGTCCAGAGGTGTCCTAAACTACACAAACACCAAAGAGGTATTCAGTTTTCTTGTAAATAATGTCAGTTCCTAATAAACTATCACTTGAAAAACAAAAAACTGAGGGGGAAAAATGGGTCTCCTGGTTGGGGGACTTACTTTCCACGTTCTGTTGAGCTTGTGCAGGTCCAGTTGTTTAGCCAATGTCACACATGGTACCCTGGATGTCTCGGAGTCTGGAACACAAGACAAGATGACCAGAGGGCACTTCTGTGCCGTCCATCGATTGTCTATTAACGCAAAGAGCTCTGGCTGGGAATCAGTAACTACTGGAAATGATGAAATGATGAAATATTGTCAAAGGATGAATACGTTACGTCTCTTAATTTCATTGTCAAGCAACTGCCATTAAAAAAAAGATTGAATGAAAACTTGACAAGATTTTTAATCAGCAAGTTGTTTGTCTCGACATGTTTTTTTGAATTTTTTTATTAGTCACTTACGGTTTCGCATGCTAGTCTTGGATGAGGCCAAATTGGGGCTACTTAACTGCGGGTAATCTATTTTCCAGCGGTGAGATTTGTCAGGATTTTTTCCTGATTTCAGGAATTTTTTGTCGGGATTTCTGAATTTTTAAAGAATCTGTCTGTTGCAATCTGGAATTCCTGAGGTGTTGTCCTAAAAGTGTATATGGATCAATAAAAACGGATATTTTAAGGGGGTGCCTTTAGGCAAATAGAAACTATATGTTGATCTGGGGTCCTCGTGGATTTTTCGAAGATTTTTCATTTTTGATCAAGGCTCACCTCTGATTTTCAGCCAAGAATTTTTACTAAAATGTAGCCATGTTCTGCTGTTGTATCATTAAAAATATGTAAAAAGTAAAAAAAATACTGAAGTTCGCTTCAAATGATATCTTACTTGCTTCTGATCCAACAGATGCATCCACAACAAAGATAAAGGCGTCCACATTCCTGCAAAGTTCTTTGATGTTTGACGTTGGCTCATAAATGACACCCTCCTCTCCCCTCCCTCCTTCCTCCCTGTCCAGGGGACTAGATCCAGGGACTGCTTGAAGGAGTTTGTTCCTCTGGGCTCTGCTTCCTCTTGCCGTTGTGTTTTCTCGATCTCTCCTGAATTGTCAATGACAGCTTGGAATTAACGGACAGCTTCACTGGCCTTGCACCCCAAAGAGGTTGACATATTTGTTTTAGTTGCACGATTTGGTGGTGGCTATATGTATGCTGTATAATACATTGTAAATGTTGCCACCAACATTTTGTGGGGTAACTTTTTTTGACAATTTGACACATTTTTTAACACAAATGATATTATTGGAAAGAGGATGTTTGGTGTTTATAGCAGGTTGCTAGGCAATATTGGGCAGGCATAGTGTCGTATCCCATTAGATAATCGACCACAGAGCTTCCTGTGAAGCTCAGAATGAGAACGTGATTTGCAAAAAAATGTAACATTTGATATATTTCGTTGGTATTGCAACATCGTCATTCTGGAAGAATTTCATGATCATCCTGATTTGCATAAACAGGCAAAGAACATTATTTTCATTGTTGATTATTGTAAAAAAATAGCAGTGATTTTATTTGATACATACATTGATAGTGTACTTACTTTGTTCCTGAATACATCGTTATCAGCCTCATGCCCAACTTTCCATTAACTGACACTCTGAAACCTGTGCCAACACCTGTTGGGAAAGAGAATGAATATTGTTTTTTGTTATCCAAAGTAAGTATAAACCAAAAGTCTTTTTTTAATTATATATGTAGTTGTCATATTCTATACCTTATTACCCATCATTTGGTATCTTTGCTTTTTTAACAATTATTATTGATGCGATGTTTGTTTCTCTAAGTTTTGAATAAAAGCCAACTTATGAAAAGTTACATGATGCACAGCTGAAGTTACTGAACAATTAAACAAATACATGTAAAACACCAAACAATTTAGTCAGGTTGGGCAAGGTTGGCCTTCCACCGCTGTGACCCGGGTTCGAATCCCACCAGGGCCAACATGTGGATTGGATCTTCAGTCCCTACCTGATTCTGAGGTTTCCTCCCACCTCTAAAACTGAACATCTCTTCATCGTTTTCCTAGAGGAAGGTTTCTTCACAGGCTTTCGAGTTACAGTGCGAATCCTTGGAATTAAAATCAATAATTAAAAATAAATAAATAAATAGAAAAAGTACAACTACCTGGTAGTTGGGCAGGGAACACGCCCTGGACCTTAAAGACATCGCTGCCGCTGCCAAGGAATTTCCTGACGAGTGTTGTGGAGTTGGATTCGAGCCCCGGACCAAACATGACAACTTTGGGAGGTTTATGAGGAATGAAAGACCACAGGAGTTGAGGAAGTTTGAGGATGTTGAAACCTGACGATTCTCGCTGGAACTCTGGACTGCATCTCATGTAACTGTCAATCAAATAATCAAAATCTAAATAATACAGTTTATTAATCTCATGACCAATGATTTAATCCACCAACATGTATTTTGAGAAATATTGGAAAGATTATGCCATCATTTTTTTTTTTTACAAAACTACCTGGCCTAGCGTTTCAAATCAAGTTCTTCCTCAAATGCAAATGATTCATTTGGCAAATGATTCATTCGCCTCTGATAAAGAATTTGCTCAAGTTTGAAACGTTAGGCCAGCACATTTTGTAGATTTTTATATTATTTTCAGGTCAATCCAGTCAGCTAGCAGTTTGCAGCAGTTAAATAAATGTTTCCCTCTTTCTCCCCAGTTTTGTTTATACAGAATTTTATCTCCGCTTCTTTGTGTTTTTCATCAATTTTACTGTCATAAATCTCTCCTTTAGAAGGAGGGATAAACGACAGTAAAATTGATGAAATACAAAAGAATGATGGACAAAGAATTTAGATTGACAAATAAAAATGCAAATATTCTGGTAGAAGAAGTCCTTCAACCGGAATATGTGATTCGAAATCAGTCTGAAGTAGGCCCCGGTAAATTTTTGGATTTTTACATATTCATTTGTAGCGTACCTCAAGCTCCATATTAGTGAAAACCCCATGTGAATACGACCTTTGGTTAAAAAGTTACAAATAATTGAACACCGGCACATTAAAAAGGAAGAAATTGAGAAAATCTGGCAGGGGAAAAAGTTTAAAGTTACAGTATTTGAGTCATGTTAGCACACTTTTAATACATGTCATATTTTCATGTGAAGGAAGAATGGTTTTCCCTTCTGTTTTTGTACAAAAAAAAGTCAATTAAAAAGAAAGAAATTGAGAAAATCTGGCAGGAGAAAAAGTTTAAAGTTACAGTATTTGAGTCATTTTTTTGCACACTTTTAATACATGTCATATTTTCATGTGAATGAAGAATGTTTTTCCCTTCTGTTTTTGTACAAAAAAAGTCAATTTTGATTTTTCCACCCCTTCGAACATATTTTGGCCCATATCTCAAAACAAGGATTGCCGAGTTCCGACTGATTTTGCTTGATCGCATCACATATTATTTGTCAATCAAACTCTTTTCCCATCATTCTGTATATCTATCTGTTCTTTACAGTAATGTTATTCTCGGCATTTGTCGTTTTCAATTCTTTCCCAACTTACATTTCTTTGTATGTGAGGTCCGAGTTGACTGCTTCGTATAGTGCCGGGTTAGATCGATGGCCGACTTGATGCCACTGTAACTTGTCTTTCGCTAGGACATCTCTCCATAAGATCTTATCAGCACAGATACTGTAACTCTGACGGCAGGTGCAACCAACATTCGCAATGTCTTGAGCATCCAGGAAGGAGAGAATGTGCAAGAGAACCTGGATCTGTTAGGGAAAGAAAGATTGATTTGATTTCTCCTTAATGTCACTTCAGCTTTACAAATGAAATAGGTCTTTCACAAAAGACAATCTAATAATATCAGTTTTCCTTTATATTTTTTTCTCAAATAAAAATAGCAATCGGGGTGGGAAATGGGCCTATTCAAGGCTTCAACAAATTGTATTTTTTCTTCTCACGAATTTTCAAACAGCTATATTTTAATAAAAATCTACGTTTCTCTATTTTGGGCGACTGCAATCCTCGGAAAAACGGCTTTTATTGTTGGTTGCGTTCGCACCGCGATGATCCAACCCGGCGGGAACTGAACTGTCGGGCCGCAAAAAAATTGACATGAAATTATTGGATTAACTTCACGTAGTGGATTTTTTTGTTCGATCTCTCAATCAAAAGTAGATAATTTTTTATTGCGAGCGGAAGAAAAATTAAAAGAACATAAAACAGTCATTGGGTGGGGGGTGGGGGGGGGGGGGGGGTGGGGGGGGGGGGGGGGTAAACGCGAAAAGAGCACAGACATGACCATTTCAATTTATCATCAGTGATTTTTTAAAATGACGTTTATATGGTTTACTCACCGGTAGTTCCACTAAATTCAGCTCCGTTTCCTGTATTCTGCAATGGCTGTCTCCTTCCACATCGTGACTTGCAGTAACTTCCTGCTTATCACAGCCTTCATTTCCCATCTCCTGCCTGTTCAAACCATCTTCAACTACATCAATATTCCTCTCCTCCGCGATTCCTGCCTCCACATCTTCGTAGCCTCCCTCATCACCAGCCGTCCCATAGCGACCTATTTTCATTATATATCGCAGAAAATGTATTAGGGTTGTTTCTAAACTTTCCAGTCCCATCGACAAGGAGACATCGATGCTGTCGCTGTGAGCTGTCTGCTTTGCTAGAAGCTGACGTACATCTGCTACTGTGGTGGAATCCCCAAACATGTTCGAGTTGTTAAATGGTGTCTTCCGGTGCACAGTGATAACGGATCTAAATTAAATCAAATCAAGTACGTTATGTAAGTGCAGATTATTTTGTGACAGCAGAGCGAGCAAAACGTTTCACAGCGGAGATCTAATTTTTCTCTCCTTTCAACAGTCTCGTTGTGTTTTCTTCCTCCATGTTCCAACATACGAAATAATATCCTGATCTAAAATTTTCGGAATGAGACTTGAAATAGATTGTGTCTTCTTTTTATACAACTTTCCGGATTATAGTGGGTTGTGACTCAAACGTACGAACGTGTCCCCCTCCACGTGGCACGTCACTTGTTATGTTTGTGTTTCTATTTTTAGCATTGTCGCATATTCATGAGAAGGAACTGTGACGTTCTGATCAGTACAGTTGAGAAAAATAAACCAGTAGAGGGCGGCCTCTTTATTGGAAAGCCGTGACCAAAATGGTGAGATGGGAGGAAAGCTCTTCTAAAATCCACGGCATCCTGCTATTTTAGGAACGTATTTTGCTGTGAAACTTATCATATGTTAAAGAATAATGTCTAAAATCGTCGTTAAATCATGTATTGTTTTTATATGATTCTCCTGCAAAGAAACACAAGGCTTGAAATAATCGTTCATAAACTGTACATTGTTATGGGATATTGCTACATGTACATATGCACATGTATGTACAGCACCAGCTCATGAACATGTGTATGGAAACTTATTTTCCCTTAATATGACTGAAAAACTACAAAAAAGTGTAAATCCGATGAAGAAACATGAATTTAGGAGGGAAAAAAATTCAACTTTTTCTTTGAAAATACTTTTCTGTCATGGCCCATAGACTTTGAGAACGAGGTCCAAGCATAGAGCAAGGAAGTTCCTTGCTCTATGGTCCAAGTGATGGCCGGATATGGAACTCTTTCCTCACTTGGACCTCGTGCACAAAGTCTCGAGTTTCTTCATCAGATTTACACTTTTTGGTAGTTTTTAGGGCGGTCAGGTTGGTGTAGTGGTTCTTTCCTTGCCTTCCACCTCTGGTGACCCTGGTTCGATTCCCACCGGGTGCACTATGTGGATTGGGTTTTCAGTCCCTACCTGATTGCGTTGGTTTTCCCCAAGAATAATTGTTCTGGGGTTTTCCTCCCACTACTAAAACTGAAATTTCCTTCGGCATCTTCTCTCAATTCAAAAACTGGGCTCTGAGGGAGAACAGTGCATTTGCACTGATCAGGCTACCCAGGATAAATAAGAAATAAATAAAAATATTAACTTGAGCATGTTAAGAAAAAATATGTGATGGCCGGATATATAACTCTTTCCGTTATCGTTTTCCTGTTCAGTACTTACACATGCTCTTTTACACCAAAATCCGGAAGCATAGCACCTGTCATGTCATTCCCCAGAAATTCAATGAAAAAAAGTGGATTCCTGTACAAACGTATTGCCTTTTTGGTTCGCAAGCGATGCCGGGATTGCCGGCAGATCTTCGCACGTTGCCCCGAATCCTTCGCGTAGAAATTGCAGTACTGTACTACGACTGGAGAGACGTTACCATCCAGCAGGGACCAGACTTTTTGTTGCGCACGGTGACGTCGGGGTCAATTGCTTTATTTGGCGCATGTGCACGCGATTCCACAGGTTGACGACTGTTTTATGCTGCTTAAAGCCAGATAAGTTACGGCTCAATGAGATCAATGGGCTTAATACTAGCCACTAGCTATTGCGACATAAAACAGTCGTCCACCTGTGGAATCGTGTGCACATGCGCCAAATGAAGCAATTGACCCCGACGTCTACTCGTGCGGCGGGGCATAGTATGGGGCTACATCATGACCATTTTCCGAAGTATTGGACATTAAACTTGGACTTCATAGTCTTGCGTGCAAACGATTTCAACTGGTGTCAGCCATATTTAAATGACGTCACTGGGTTCCAAACAGCTTTCCGACGGCTGTTTTATGAGAGCACAGCTATCTTATCACGATTTTGCATGAGATGTTCCACTGCAATCGTGATAAGCTAGCTCAGTGCTCTCATCAAACAGCCGTCGGCTAGCTGTTTGGAACCCAGTGACATCATTTAAAAATGGCTGACAATGTCCAATATTTAGGAAAATGGTGATTAAGATGACAAGCCGTCATGGCCGTTAGCAGTTTGGGATAGCTAAGACGACAGAGAAACTATCCAGACCGTAAAAGGATCAGCCCGATGTCCAAATCCGCCAGCCACACTGGTGGGGCTACGCCAGTGGTTGAGACGTCACAGTGGTCAAAAGGCATTTTGGGAAGGAAACTAGAGCGATGTTTGTGACTTTTCCCTTCCCACAATGCATTTTAACCACTGTGACGTCTCAATATGCTCAACCAAGCAGTATTTGCGATAGTCTGACGATCATGATGAAGTCGAAGATGATTGATAGGTGATTGTGAGGACCATTGGGCGATTGTATAGTGTAGGACCCTGTTCCTAGTACAAGGGAACAAAAATCAATGTTTAGGTTATTGGAATTGCCAAACTAACGTGCATGACTATGAAGTCGCCGGGCCCTTTTTGTCGCCACTCTTATGCGTATTATAAGTGGCGACAAAAGGGACCCGGCAACTATAGAGTCACACACGACATTACAAACCAACAGGTATGCCGTAGATAAAGGGCAGGGTTTTAGCTTTTGAGGGAAATTTGTGGGTAAAGCGACGATAAAGACGACAAAACACAACGCGAAAATAAAGATAGCAATCACAGCGATGCACAGTAAACACGCAAAACCACGTTGATTTGCAGGACAACTGCCGTAAATAAACTATTCAAAATTACAAACAAATATGTCAATAGAATTAAAAGAAGTCTGCTTTTAAGTTGGGAAAAAGTCATTTTAGATTGAGAAAAACTACCCTTGACTTTAATTTTATTAAAACTAAAGAGGGGCGCTACACTACACAATCGCCGATCATAGAAGTTATGAAAACTATCAGAGTGTTGTTTAATACCTTTTCAAAAAGTGACACATCAAGGTAAAAAGGTGGAGCAATTGTACCCAACTTTAGACATTTAATCACCTCTTTGTATTGCTCATTTAGACGAAGGGTACATCCAGCTTTGGAAAACGGCACAACAAGACCCACACATTCTGCCGACGATGTGGGCGCCGCAGCTACCACATTCAGAAGAAACGATGTGCAAGCTGTGGCTATCCGGCAAAAAAGATCCGCAGCTGTAAGTAAATCTTGAGAATTTCTCTTCATTCCTGTAAACTTACAAGGGTCGCTGAGAACACGGAAAGAAGTGCACAAGATTTGGAGTGGATACAGTGATTGGTCTTTCAATGAAAGTTTTTATTTGTATATTTAAAAAAAGGAACGAAATGCTCCTGTTCTGTTTGTCTATTTGTTTAATTAGTTATACCCAGAGTCAGTGATGATAAACCATGCACCACGCATAAATTGTTGTGATGATTCTATGACCAAACCCACACAGGTCATGCTGAGACTCGGGTTATTCCAGGATTTTTGAGGCCGTATACAAAAAAATGAAATCTTTTGACTGCTGTTTCCCCCAAGCAATTACCACTTAGTGTTGCGAACAAAGAATCACCAGCAAAAACAACCATCATGTAAAGTAATTTTATTTTTTAGTTGGTATTAAAAATCCTTGTTTCGGTCTCATTTTTAAGAGAATTTCAAACCACAAGGGAACTGACTATGTAATTTTACATTCAAAATGTTGTTTCCAAGATTGTATTGTAAAGTTGGGACATGATCCCTGGCTATACACTATTATGAATTTCTGACTTCTGAATAGCCCCCCCCCCCCCCCCCCCCACCCAAGATCAAAGATACTGACAAATTGGGAGGCCGCCAACAAAGGGATAGCTCAGTTGGTAGAGCGCCGGTACGGTATTCCGGAGGTCCCAGGTTCAAATCACGCTCCTGCCAGTTTTCTTTGAGTGTATTTTTCCCCGTTTTACTCCAGATAACTGGAGCATGAAGGCAAAGAGAAGAAAGACTACAGGAACTGGCCGCATGCGCTACTTGAAGGTCGTGCACAGGAGGTTCAAGTAAGTTGTCCAATCGACCTGACACTCATTGATGCGACCCTTAGACAACTCTGTGGAATTTTGTGTGTTGTTTTTTAGTCTTAAATTCGCGTGTTCCATCTCAAATTGTACTTGATTTGATGGGACATTGTGTCATAAGCTGCATTAACCCTAATTACCCTAAGTCTTACAAACTCCAACAGCAGGTTTGGTCAAGTTTTGATGGGTTCAGTACTGCAGGGCCTTGGCACCATTACTTTACATGGAGCTATGATGCCCCAATTTGTCCAAGTCCAAAGATTGTGCCAAACATGTACTGCACAGTGTTGGATTTTGACAGGTTCGGGACTCTTCCTAGTAAAAGTGCCAATGGGGTTAGGGTTAATGTGGTTGTAACAGAAGTTAATTCGTAATAACTTTGTTGGGATGTCAGGCAGAAATCATAATCCTTGGAATAATTGTTTTTGGGGGAAAAAGCCTGAAAATCTCTAAATTCAAATGCCGTTATTTGAGTTGATGATGATAACCCATGCACCACTCATATGTGTTGTGATGAGTACATGACCAAACCCACAACGGTCAAACTGAAACTCAAATATTTTTTATGTGAATGAAAGCTTTGTTTGAAAGAGCTCCATCTATTCATTACATTCCCATTCAACAATATGAATGGACTGAGTATGCGCAGGAATGCATGTATAGATGGTAACCGGGCCAGGTGGTCTTTTTTAAACTGCAACTATGGCTGTCATCTGTATTCAGGAATAAGCTGGTTTTTAACTAGCCTTGAATGCAAGACTGCGTGCTGTCTCGGCCTGCGTGTACCTGCCCGGCCCCCCAGTACATGTAGCTAGCTCCACATAATACATGTATGACGAACGCTGATCCGCGCCACGCACGGTGCCCGCGTACACGCACCGCCCCCATGTGAGAGTCACAGCCCGTGCTCCAAAGGAGCACAGCCTGGATTTTGCGGTTATGTTAATGAATTAAGCTATTTTCGACCGCGCGTGATCTGATTGGTCCTAAATTGACACGTCATGTCGAATAATTCGTTACATAAGCACGTGAAAAACATGGCATCATCACGTTTGGTCACAAAAGGTCAAGTGTAAAAAAAAAATCAGGTAGCTGATTGGTAGCTGATTAAATGCATAATTCAGATTCAGCTACACAAACCAAGGCTGCAATTGGCCATTGGAAAACATACGTTATTCATACTGGATAATTTACGTATCCACTCGCCCCCATTCGCTGCGGAATTCCAACGCAAAATATAGAAAAACATAAAACCCGAAAGTAACAGTATCATCAAGGCTGTGCTCCCGGGCGGGAGACGCTTGCGTGGGGAACCGGGTGTGCACATACAGCGTAAGTACTATGTATGGACATGCGTTGCGAGCAGATCGTGCATGCAGCGGATCAGCATTTGCCGTGTATGTGAATCAAGCTGGCTGGCCGGTGGCGACCGACCACAGGCTGAGACAGCACGGCCACAGGCTGAGACAGCACGGCCTTGCATTCAGGGTTAGTTTTTAACCAGCTTATTCTTGAAAATGCTTATGTGTTTTATCAAAACTAATTTTTTTCACAAAATGCCATAGAACTGAGCCCACTGATAGCATTGTAATGTCCGTGTTCTCATTGTGTTCCGTTTTGTCGACTTTTTAGGAATGGTTTCCGCGAAGGAACTAAACCAAAACCCAAGCAACGAGGCACAGCCGGTGCAGCCAAGCCGTAGACTGGTACCCAGCATGTTGTCGGCGAAATCCTAACACAGATCAGGGGTTCCAGGCAGTCACAGCAGGGCCTGGTAACCGACAGTATAATAATGCATCATGATGTCCGAACACCCAACCCAAGGCTAGTTTTCACATGCCTGTACATGCAGGATCTATCCCTCATAGAACTTGAATGACTTCAACATTGTAAAGTTGATTGGTTGCCGTCATCTGGTTTAGATCCGCTGCAATACATACGACCGATGATTACTAATAAATTAGTTGATGTACAAGTATACTTCCGGTTGTCTTGCTGTCTTCAATCGTGAGTCATGTTGTAATGTGTATGTACGTCATATTGTGGGTCCTTTGGTTGAAAGTCCGTTTCTATTATTTTGCTTGTGTCAGTGCAACAGTAATGGCATTCGCCGAGTAAAGTGACTTCAACTGGTTGAGGTGCATGATCAGACACGGCACTACATCCTGAACAAACCTTATGCAATCAAGTATTAAAATGGAATACAACTGGAGTACACACACATTTGATGCATAAAGCATTTAACGATGCAAGCAAACACGTTTTATTCAGAATAAAATGAATTTGACAGAACCTCAACATAAATCTACTGCATTGTGGAAACAAATAGCTTGCTCATTAATTTGTATTATATAACACCTGAATAAATTCCAGCCATCCGATTGGTGGATCGTCGATCACGTGCATTGAATTATTCGTCCCATCGCACGACGCGAACCCGCACCGCCAAAACAAATGTTCTATCAAACGGTAACGCGTTTGATAGAACTTCCGCGCCACTACAACACAGCTGTCATTGGACTGGTTCCCGGTCCCTCCGACTTCAAATGTGTATTATATACATACGGGGACCGGGAACCAGTCTAGGCTGTCATTCACACAAAATGGCGGACGGTGTTTCCGAACTGCAGTTGTTTTCCTAACAGACGACGAAATATTGGAACTCGTAGGCGATGCTGACGCTGCTAACACAGAGACAAATGAAATATGCAGTCAAACGATTAGAGGAATTTGCAAGACACGCAGGAACAACAATTAAAGCTTAACTGATTCGGAACTGGACCACTTTTTGTCGCGGTTTTATGTGGGACTGAGAAGGTAAACGGCACGTTGTACACCAATAAATCCATGCATGCAATCTGTCTGATTTATTCAGGCGTTGTATAAAACAAATAATGAATGTTTGAGTGCAATGGTAAGAATAATTTCATTCGGTGACAGATGGAATGTCCCATTCCACTCGGCTTCGCCTCAAGGAATGGAACATTATATCTGTCACCTCATAAAATTATTCTTACCATCGCACTCAAACATTCATTATTTGTATAATAACACAGATTTCCATATATTTAAACCATTCTCATCCTATTAAATTATCTACAAGAGAAAATACTTCGGTGATCATTCAGATTCGAATAAGGATACTGTTGTGCACTTTCTAAAAGCTAAGTAAAAAACTAACTATTCTGAACGTGCGCTGAGCATCCATTTATGGCGCGATTCCTTCCTTCATGTATGAATGAATGTGTTGAATATCACTGTGTTTAGCTTTGATAGTCTCGCTTTCAACCCGGAAGTGCGCAGAAGGGACTATTGTGAAATCGTCTATTTCCTATGGGAGCCAGGTAGGGAAGATTGTCTGGCGTGCCAACCTGGCTCCCGTAGGAAAGTGCTATGTAATCAAAGCCATTACAACTTGGGTTTATTGCTGTAATTCCACACTTGCAGAATACATAGTTCGAGGACTGCCTCTGAGTGTCGGGATGGAATCATTTAAGATGGAGACACAAATTAGATGCATGCCCTTTCCTCCCGAGTGTCATAAATCCAACCGATCAGGTCGGGCCAACATCCCATAGATTCTGAAAAATCAATTCACAGTTCCGAGGGCCACTTCATGTTCAAGTGGATGGAGGCTGGATTTGACTTGGAAGTGGTATACCAACAACTGACTCGGCAGAACTCTCCGATGCAGCCTGCCTCTCCGCTTCACTGCAATAATCCTGCACAGTATATGAACAAGAACAAGAAATACAATGAAAATATGTACATGTCTGGGGTTAGGCCTGTAGCAAAGAAAATATTTATTATTGGTTGAAGGGGGTGAAATTCTTTTAATTTGGGAATCTAATATTTGCCAGAGAGCAAGTCCCAAGAATAACGACATTGTGATGAAAATAAGGATTCAGTGAATAAGAGAAGGTTCCTAGACTAACGTCTTAAGAACAGCTACAATGTACATACCATGGACACGATGGAAAACTAAAGTCCATTGTGCAGGAAGCGCATTTTTTTGAAGCAATAATCATGAATAATTCAGTAGTTTTGATGAGAAAGTTATGTTTATTCAATATAATAGAACAGAACGTCACAGCATTGTTATTATTCAATCATTTTAAAGAATGGTAGTTGTCGAGCGGCTACAGACTAGTCAAGTGGATAGTAGGATGGGCTATGGATCAAAAGGGCCCTAGTTCGAATCCACCTGTACCCATTTTTCTTTAGGGGGAAAAGAGATCGATGCAACCACTGAGTTATTCATGAAAATTGCTTCACCCGCGTGCAGGAAGGTACATGAGGTGTACAAGTTTTAATTTCTTCTGCACAACTGCAATTTCCAGTGGGGGAGGGATACATGCACCCCTCACCCCCCAACAGGAGATAGAAATTAAAACTTGTATTTTCTTGGTAAAGTTTCACCCAAATTAAGCCACACCCCCAAGCAGCAGGAGATTAACATGACCATTGTTTCCACCGTTTTATTTTTTTGGGGGTGGAGGGACATCGCCCAGAATCATGCTATATTCACATCAGATGGATTGATGCAAATGGTTTCAAGTGGTTCAGGGGCGGAGCTAGGATGGCAGAAAGGGGGAGGGTCAAATTTTGCATTGAAAATATATCTGACCTGCAGAAAGACATTAGCAAGGTTGCTCAATCTCTGGCTGGTTGATCGGGAGAAACCGTGCATACACTGTACAACAGAGGGCGCTGTGATCTCTTGAATGAAGAAAACCACACATTTGTGATGAATATATTATATGTTATTACACCTTCTAAATATTCATGAGCTAATGGTACCGATTCATTGGTCAGTCAAGAATGATGCAACCAAAACAAATTTAGCTGTTTCTCCCCGGGGTGTTATTTTTTACTGTTTTCCCTACAACCTCATCCCCCGGAGTCAAAATCCAATCATGTACGTATTTTTAAACATTCCGATGCGCTGTCGGACACGGACGAATTGCTGGGCAGGTTTTATGCTAATACACTGAAGCAGAATGGATATTCAGAAGGTGCAATAAAACAAATACTACATGGTTTGTGTCGGGGGGAAATAGAGCATCAATTTTTCCCTCGGTACTGACTATACAGGCCTACCACCCCTAAGCCTCCGGGTTCGGGGTGGTAGGCCTGTAGGCAGTACCTCGGGAAAAATAGATTGCCCTATGTAGTATTTGTATACTGTGACAAGTCATGTTGGAATAAATTTAAAATCAATATTTTCTCCAGGGGAAAGGTAACTTGCATCTCTTTCTTCTGTAAACTCGATCTATGAAGGAGATGTTTAAAGGTAATATACAACATTTGCAAACATCAATAGTCTCAAGCATCCTGTAAAATCATGACACCTGGTGTGTTGTCATTTTAAACAAAAATGGAATTCTTGTATCAATTTACAGTGAACAAAAATGAATTTTTTTTCTTCAAATACTGCCCCCACTTTACCAACTTTAGTTTAGTCCACATTTTTTCTGGTAATTTGTTACACATCCGTAAATGGCTGCAAGCCAGCTAGTCTAGTACCCCGACCTGGTAATTCCCTAATTGCTCAATTTTGTCTGAAGTCTACAACTACAAGAGCATCTGTTTTTTCCACATCTATGCACGCAAAACTTTAAACAGGTCCGTGTTACATTATTTGCTATAAAATACTAACCTCCAAATCCATTTAGTTCTGAAAATTACAGGAAAAGCACATGTATACAACCTTTAAACGTTCGACACTTAAGGCTGGTTTATAGTCGATCACGCGATGGTCGCCGTGACTAAAAATTGACGCGCGATCCTCTCACGCAGGGTTTATACTTGACGCGGAAGCACCAGCGACTAGTCGCTGAAAGACGCTGGTGACGTCCCTACAGAGTTCAATCGATTGAACTTTGACATGGTCGCTGACCTCACTTTTTTCAATGGGCCAATAGAATTGCCTGATCGGTAAGACACGATGAATATGCAAATATGGCACACGGCATAACAAATAAATACTACTATTAATAAGCATCAAAAACGTCCTATATTTAATTTATGCGTTTTAATATTTATTGTTATTAAAACAGCTGGGACAGACATTAATCACACATAAAAAAAAAAAGCTCCTAACTCCGATAATTATATAATTATCGCAGCTAAAATAATTTTGTGTTCAGCAGTGGCGATGCGTGATCGTCCCACGTCGCATTTAAATTCCAGGCGCGTGTGATGCGCGTGTGTTTACAAACGTCGCGTGACGACTATAAACTGCACAAAAAAAGGCCTAGCGTCCTGCGACCATCAGCGTCGGGCGATTTTCATCGCGCGACCGACTATAAACCAGCCTTTGCTGCATGATCCTGTACTTAGTATATTTACCTTTTTTTGATTGCGGCGTCATGAGGAACATAAGGGTAGTAATTGCAGACAGGACAATTTCCTCCTCTGGTCTGGTTAAAGGAATGGGAGAAATAGAACATGACATTAAAGATGCTAAGATGTGTTCAACCTCTTGAATATGGCTTCTATATTGGGGCGCTGGTATGCCAAGCGTAATGTACACAATAGGCGAACAATGGAACGAATAATGCGGGTAAAGATGTCAACCAGCCTGGTGTTTTTTTGTGTTTTTTTTTAACCAGGGCTATAGCTATCATCTGTACTCTAGGGGTTAAAAGTAAAAAAAAAAAAAATTGTTTGAAAAATGTAAAATCATTAACCCTCCCTCTCCAGGTGCCAAATTGGAGCCAGCTACCCTATCTATCAAAACCTATCGAGTGACAGGTTGAGACACACAAGCTGTGGGAAAGGAGAGGATTTGGTTTTTTTATAGGTTGTGATAGTTATAGTAGGAGGGTTAATGTTCTACACATCATGCACACATAGGTAATCCTTTGTCTATAAAATTCTGATGAAGAGAGGATCACAGCTTCAAATTACAAAAATTTGATGGGTATTTTTAATGGCTTACCTTGAAAGTACATCAATGATAAGCTTAACTCCACCACTGCTGAGGATGTAATCTTTATTAATTCTATCTGTCAAATCAGAGAAACGAGCAAACACTGGCATTTTAATGACCAACTTGAAAGAAATTTAAACATCCTTCCCACATGATGATAAGAACCCTTTTCTTTCACAGGCACTATGCACATACAGTTTCAATAAGGATATCTTAAAGGTAGTGTACACGATTGGTAATCCTCCGATTTTGTTTTTACTGAATTATTACGAAATACCCGACTAGACTGTCAGTTAATAGTAGTCTCAATCATCCTGTGAAATGATGGCACCAGGTGTGCTGTTGTTGTCAACAAAAGTGGAAATTTATATCGTTTTCCAATGATTTCTAGCTGGAAATCGTTGGGAAAACTGCCCTGTAGCCTTTATTCAAGGCGCGCATGGCTACCCGGACGAGTGGCACGCCCCGGACATGCTGGCATTCAGGGCACGTCACGCGTCCAGGTAGCCACGCGCGCCTTGACTACAGGCTATCGTCCGCCCAACGGTTGAAAACGAGCGCCATTTTTCTCTTGTTTTTTTCGCCATCCAACAACGCAAAACTTTGAACAGGTCAGTGGAACGATATTTTCTATAAAATACTAACCCCGAAATCCGCCCATTTCTGAAAATTGCAACAATGACCAATCATGTACACTATGTTTGAGCCACAATTACTCTTATTGTGACAGGCTCTACAAAAATGGGTATCACGTCACAACATTTGACAAATGAGTTACTTATATACACAGTTGAATTTGTCACATAGTTGAATTTGTCCCCTCTGGCATTTCGTGTTCTCAAGGTATCTTGACATTTGCATACTCATATTTTCCAATTTAACAGAAGTGCGTTTAGAGATATGGAAAGAAATGACATAATTTCTCCAAACGTTTGTTTTGTTTTTTCATCTTTATTCATTAATATTAACGTTTCTAAAAATAAGTTATAAAAATATCTATAGATATAATAGAAGCCAACAAAACAAAAACACTTATATGAAGGTTTTTTTTCACCCTCTTTACATAGAACAGCCCTGTGTGTGTTTTCGCATAGCGTGACATAATACCCTTTTATATATGTAGAGCGGGTCACATTTGGAATTAACATCATCATCAGCATAATTGGGCAGTTTGAAAGAGGGACTGTTGGGTAGTGGGGAACAAAGTGAGGTGGGAATGGCCAAACAAAATTCACTCTTCAGAGAAACATCAGGACTTCTCACCACCTCTTGCTTAACTTCTTGAATACAGACGACAGCCATAGCTGGCCAGTTGTTGCCTATATGTGCATTCCTGCACGTACTCAATCCATGCATGTTTCAACTACATTGTTCTTGAATGAGAGTGTAATAAATAGATGGAGCTTTTTCAAACAAAGCTTTCATTCACATGAAGGGGGGAGGCTACAAGTGTGATGAATAGGACCACTCTATTCAGTGTGGTGCATCTTGTTTGCTTTTATGCTTGGCTGCACAGCCCATTCTTGGCATACCAGCTCCCCATCAATAATGGCTGATCACAAGGGGTCAACTGCACTGTTCTCAGAAATAGTCCAAGCACACTCTAACTTACCAAGAGCGAGATTACAGAGGCCACTCATACCAAACTCTACCAGTTTTTCGCTAGACTCAGTCAACATATCTGAATAAATAAGATGCAAGGAATATCAATTAGCATACAAGAATGAAGATGATTAAATGGCCAAATTATGCCTAAAACCAGGGCTCTGTTTCATAAAAGTTAGGAATATTCCTTGGACTTGGGAAGAATAATTGCTCCCAAGTCCAGGACTGAGGATCAATTATTCTTCCCAAGCCCAAAATAGGAATATTCCTAACTTTTATGAAATAGAGCCCAGGTTACAGAAAAGGCACATGCATTTGCAGGAGAGATACGGAGATCGTATAGTGGAAAATAACAAGTAAATTTGAGAATTGATGGGAGAGGAGGAGGGCGGAGCCTAAAGGAGGAAGATAGGGGGGAAGGAAATAAGAATATGGGGAGATTTAGAATTGAACAATTATTGTGAACATATCGAGGTGGAACAAGAGGGAAATAAGAATGAGCAGAATGATCAGGACGACAGTGATAAGGAGGGTGAAGACAGCCAAGGTAGCTATGGTAACGATGACAGTCATGACAACGACGATGATATTGAGGTGACGGTAAACATGGTAATGAGGATTATTTATGGTGATGAAGAAAGATTGAATACTCACCTAAAAATAAATCTATGACATTGAGTTGACGAAGAAAGTCATAATTGATCGGGTCATAAGCAAAATTTGCCAAGTTTGCAAGAACTTGCTCTTTAGCTCCTGAAAAAAAATAACCGAATTTTTTTTTTTTAAAGGAGTTCAGAAAGCTTTGTTTACGTTTTCCAAAATGAAATTGATCTGGTGACAAAAGTGTCGCAAAAATCTCGCAAAATTTGAATTTTTGAGTTAATACATAGCTGAATTTGTCACATCCTAAGCTTTAATTTGATGTAGGTCTGTGTTTTGGAGATATTTTGACATTTGCACACTAATTCATTTTTATCAGTGTAAGAAAGAGATATATAGGCATTTAAACACAGCAATTTATCAATATTAACATTTCTAAAAAATAAATTATACAAATATAGATATAATAGAAGCCAAAAAACCCAAAACAAAACAATCACTTAAATTTGGCAAGTTTGCAAGAATTAAGCACATTTCGTTCAGAAGTTCAGAAAGCTTTGTTCACATTTCCCAAAATGGAATTGATTTGGTGACAAATTATTCACAAGTAAATTTCAAAATTAAAACATGCACCTGTCAGTTGCTTTCCTCCGTACTGCCACACCCCAGTATCAGGGGTGAGATTGGCAAAAAAATGAAAAATCCACGAGGACCCCAGATCAACATAGTTTGTATTTGCCTAAAGGCACCCCCTTTAAATTTTCATCCATGGAAAGATTTTACTTTAAAACCCCCCACAAAAATCGGTCAAGAACAGCAAAATCTTGGGCAAAAAAACAATTCTCCTTGATAACAACTGTCTAAACATGTGGCACAACCTGTTATTTCAAGATTTATGTCAGCCAAATCTTTAAAAAATTAGGAAGAAATCAACATGTATGTGAACACTTTGGGTGACTATACATGGTGCCAACTGCCAAGAACTTCTAACACAGAAAACTTTCTTCCCCTATATTGCACTAAAATGTCCCAACAAAGTTCTCAAAATTAAAGGTTGTGCCAAGTGTTTATACAATTATGAACACAAATGGATGGTTATTTTCCAAGATTTGCTGTTTCTAACCGATCTTGGTGGGGGTATTAAAGTAAAATCTTTCCATTTAAACAAATTCAAAACCCAATTAATTGTAATAGTTTTTTGTGAAATGTAAATGATACACACTGGGGTCTCCGCTCGACAAGCCTATGCTTCTTGGAGACCTCCATCCATACACAATTTTAAATAATAGATAAGTTTATTTGCATATGAATGTGTTGGTAAAAATTTAAGAAATGAAATGAATATATCCACTTTTACTATATCCACTTTTACAAGTAAAAACACCTTTAGGACAACACCTCAGGAATTCCCGACAAAAAAATCCCGACAAATCTCACCCCTGCAGTATCAGGATATGCTTAGATGGGGACTTTTGTCCTTTGAGTGGAAATAAAAATCAGCCATACATTTTTGTACAGGGGAATGGTATCTTAGGGTCAGGCATCTGGTCACATTAATAATAACAATACCCACCCACACTAGAGATGGGGCAGTGCAGGGGGAGGGAGGGCTTTGGCACAATGTAGTTTGCCTAACTTTCATTTAGACACATTTAATAGGGGCTTCATGTATACAAGTGTATACTTTGTTATCTCATTTTTTAACCTCATTTTTTCTGTCTTCTGCAGCAAATTTATGGGGATTGTGTAGTTACGGGCCCCATTTTAGCCAAATTAGAGTCAAGGATATTTGTTATCATTCCTAAATGACTTGTTCAAGTTAAAACAGGCATCTCTTAATTCTAATGACACTTTTGTTGTACTTTTGAAGTTTGTTAGCGTAGAAAATGCAGCACAATTTATGGTTGGTGTCATGAAAATCTATGCGGTTTGTCATCTTCATCAACATGTTTAATAATAATGCCTACCCTAAAATTTCCCTCTACAGAATCAAAACCCTGCCCTCTATCCACACCCCCGTTCTTAATAGTTTGTTACATAAATAAATAAATAGAAGGGAATTTGTTGTTCCCTTATGGGAACAGGGTCCATCATTTGCCCATAACCACACATTGCCCAAATTGAATTTATCACCTCCATGGTTGGGGGGGGGGGGGGGGGGGGGGGGGGGGGGGTCGGGACTGGGAAGCAGGAACTCAAGTTGAGCATGGAGGAAGTACCATGAGTTGAGGAAGAACAGAGATATTTAGTCATGACAGTAACGTTAGAGAGCTCCATTTATTATCATCATAGTTTGAATCATACTAGTCTGATTATACAGGCAAAAGTACGTGGCAACACACCATGCAAACTCCCTTCTTAAAACCGTTTCAAGTATAGGCCTAGACAAGAGGAGGAGCCTTAATTGTACCATCATCAGTTGAGGTTTGGAATTCGGTCACAAGCTGCTGCAAGAATTCCAATCTCCCAACTCCATCGACGGGAGTTTTAGCTTCCAAATGCTTCTTCGAAGAAAACATCTCTTCACTTCACAACACATAAGCTTCAGTCATCATGGTCATGTCAGCCAACATTCTGAGAAACAATTTGCATACTTGGCCCAGTTACGTTCAGGAACTGACCTAGATTAATCAAAATTCTTGCTTATTATTAACGCCTAATCGTGCACGTATACAAATAACGCGCCAGACGTGGTGTACATGTGCGCGCCTATTCCTCGTGCGATAGCAAAGTTGTAAACAGAACGTGTGGGGGCGTTGTCATCACTCAGCCTCGAACATCATCACATTATTTCTGTAAAATTTAGTAATTCACTACCACAAAACCGCAAATAATAATTTACACGAGGTGCCTATTTATTTTAACGTAATATAGGATGATTTTTAACTTATTACATTATTCATATAAAGACTAATAGTTTGTAGGACAACAAATGTCACCTTGACCTACATGTAAGGTCAGCATTATTTCCCAGGCAAAGCGAAGTCAACATCGGAGATTTTCCAGCCATGTCGTCCACTCCACAAGTGAAAATTGGCCATTACACCCTGGGAGAAACCCTGGGTATGGGCACATTCGGCAAAGTGAAAAGTAAGCTTTATTGTGGTGTGTCATTTAGTGTGGTTCATATGAGAAAATCGTGTGAATTTTGGGCATATTTATGATATTGCGTTGGCGTTCAAAATGTGGGTTTGGTTTGACCCCTGTGGAACGGTGACCTTTATTATATTCACAGTGTACTCTGTCAACGTAATGACCCATTTGGCTCAATTTCTCTTTTTTAGCACGTAGGCCTAGATTTTCTCCAACTATGAAATGTTCCAAAATATTATTCAATTTCATTCAAAAGGGATGTAGAATAGAAAATGCATTGAATGAACACACAAATTTAAGTTAAACATGTTGTAACTTGTACAGGGCCGAGGCCTATTTTATAATTTACATTCATTAGGGACAAAAATGCCTAGGCCTACAGTAATTTGTGTTTTTATTTAATACAGTTAGTTAAGGCAGCAATAATTTGGCTAGTACCTTAAATATGAGGTCCTAGCCACTTGACTGTATGGGTATCTTCCCAGACACCCATGCCCATAAATTAGAATGTAGAAGAACTTTTTCCACAAGGTTGGGCTAGGCCTACTTAGGAATTTTAAAATTATAATTTTGTTTTCATTTATAGTGTTTTAGTAGACCTGCCTGTTTCCACGCGAATTGTCCATGAAGCTTTTAACATACTCATGGACCATGTAGCTCAACAGAATTAGCTCAATCGTGATACAGTAACCACACACAAAAAACGGAAAAAAATCATTTCAATACGTACATGAATTATGATTTTGCTGAAAATGATTGGACAGTTTGGACCTTCATAGTGAAACAAATTCAAAATCTACACAAGTCATATAAACCAAGTCTGACAGTTTTTCATTTTGACAAGTAGAGATAAGCAAAAAAAACATTTAAAACTATTCAAGTATTATTTTTTTAGTTGAGCTCATCTAAAAGAATGGAGATAGTCATAAAGTGAACCGTAATATTTAATATGTAGGAAGATCACCTTCATCTCTGCTGTAGTTTTCATTTAATGTGTCGCTTTTCCTTTTGGAGAAGGAAAAAATCTCAGAACATCAGACACAAATTGCCTAGCAGAACCTTCTAATGCTATTAATTAATTGTTTATATATAATTTTATAGACGGGGTAATAATACAATGTAACTAGCATTTAGAATGCTTATTTTAGTTTTTTTCTAAATCGCAATATTACAATTATCATTATTAGACCAACAACTAAACAAGCATTCCTAAAAGCTTCTCAGCTACCTTGGGAGTCCACAATATACTTTGAATAATTTAAATAATTTTCTTCCTGTGAGAAATATTCATAACTGATTGGTTTTTGTTTTTTTCTTGACAGTGGGCGAGCATCTTCTCACGAAGCATAAAGTTGCTGTAAAGATTCTGAATCGTCAAAAAATCAAAAGTTTGGACGTAGTCAGCAAGATTAGACGAGAAATTCAAAACCTTAAACTGTTTAGACATCCACACATCATCAAATTGTAAGTTGACTGTTTGTTTAAATTATTTGCCTGTTTGCCTGTTTATTCATCCAAGTATTTTAAAGATTGACTAAAATCATATTAACCTCTTGAATACGGACGACGGCAATAATCGTAGTTTGAAAAAGACCACCTGGCCGGTTGTTGTCTATATGCGCATTCCTGCACGTATTCAATCCATTCATGTTTCAACTGTATTGTTCTTGAATGGGAGTGTAATAAATAGATGGAGCTTTTTCAAACAAAGCTTTTATTCACACGAAAGGGGGCTCCAAGTATGATGAATAGGACCACTCTATTCAGTGTGGTGCCTAGTGTTTGCATTACGCTTGGCTGTACAGCCCGTTCTTTGCATACCAGCCCGTTCTTTGCATACCAGCCCCATCAATGACAGCCAGACACAAGCGGTTAAAAGTTTGATTTAACACACAAGTTATAATGTTGCTTTTTTTCTTTCCATCTACAGATATCAAGTAATCAGTACTCCTACAGATATCTTCATGGTAATGGAATATGTAGCAGGTGGAGAGTTGTTTGATTACATTGTCAAACACGGCAAGGTGGGTAGTCGTTCAACTTTCCAAGGAAAATTTATTATTAAGAATTTTATAAAGTGTTTTTAAGAATATATTAAAGATGTACTGTCTGCCATTTTCAAGTTTTTCCCCGAAAAATGATTTATTTTAAATTGCTATTTTTCTAGCAATACAAAGGTTATTCACTTTTTAACCATAACCTCACCTAAAGCTACAGAATACTACTAGTAGTAAACTATAGTATACATGTAGTACTCTTACTGCACTGGTATATTGGAAATTGTGTAGCACTTTGTAGTATATTGTACTTCACCCTAAATGAGTGCCTAGGGTTAATGAGACATTGAATGAACAAGCCCACCCACATTTCATTATCGAATCAATACTTCACAAATATCAAATTGCTTGCAACCCAACAAAATTTCAGGGGTATCTTTGTGTGCATTAGATGCGCGAAAGCAACCAAAAATAAAAGCCCGTTTCAGACAGTTGCAGACACCAAAACTTAATAAGCTGGTTTTTTTCTTAACCCCTTGAGTACGGTTATGACAGTGAGGCGCCGGGGTGCCATGTCGGCTTTGCAGCCAAGCGAAACGGACACAAGAAGCTTGTGCAGCCAAGCGTAACAAACACTATAATCCAACAATGGATTGAAAATGCAGAAAATGGCGTCTATAGACGTCATCCGGCCTGGTGGCAGTTTGTTTTTTGCGCCATTTGGCGTCATACCTACGCAAGGGGTTAACATTAAATATTTTTGAAGAAGATATTTAAAGGAAAAATACTGTATGTAAATACTTTAAACTGACGAATTCATTTCTTTGTAAACCAATTTGATATTCCATTGCAATTTGTCCTGCCACTTTGCGGTAAATGTTAACCGAAGACGTTCTACATTTTAACATAAAAAATGTCCTTGTATATCTCCTTCAGCTTAAAGACTATGAAGCTCGCAAGTTCTTTCAGCAGATTATCTCAGGTGTAGATTACTGTCACCGTCACATGATCGTCCATCGAGATCTTAAACCTGAAAACCTCCTGCTCGATACCAACCTGCATGTCAAGATCGCTGATTTTGGTAAGCTTTAAGATTATCTTTTCTTCAAAAAAGAATCCTTGAGGCTTGGTATGACCTGACATATATTTGAGTTTAAATCTTAAATCTAAATCAATAGCCATTGCTCCCCCCCCCCCAAAAAAAAATGACCAAAAATGTCCATGATTATGTGGTACCCGCTGCTGCAATGGATTCGAATCGGCCAGCCAACCCCAGCAAGCTCGGTGGTCGAGTGGTTAAGACATCTGCACTAGTACACAGGAGATTGTGGGTTCGAGTCCCATTTAATTAAGCCTGATTTTTTTCCCACATGCTCTCGGAAAGCACTGAGCATACAGTGCTTCTTACACTGCGTCGGGAAAGGGCAAAAAAGCTGTATTCTAAAAATAGGATTAACCCTAACCCCACAGGCATTTTTACTAGGAAGCTTCCTCAACCTGTCAAAATCCAACACTGTGCAGTATACCTACATGTATGGCACATTCTTTGGACTTGAACAAATTGGGGCATCCTAGCTCCATGTATAGTAATGGTGCCAAGGCCCTGCAGTACTAAACCCATCAAAACTTGACAAAACCTGCTGTTGGAGTTTGTAAGGCTTGGGGTAGTTAGGGTTAATGCGTTCATAATGTACAGTTTTTGTACATCAACAAGACACGCGGTAGGTTTAAATTCTGTAAAGTAAATACATTGCAATTCTCAAAGCTTAAACGAGTTTATCATTTCTTGGACCACAGAGGAATGATGTTCTTTGGTCGGTTGATTCCTTTGGTTGTAGGTCTTTCGAACATGATGACAGACGGGGAGTTTTTGAGGACAAGTTGTGGCTCACCTAACTACGCAGCACCTGAAGTCATCTCGGGAAAGTAAGACGTTTTTTCACAAAATAAGTGTTTTTGTTTTTTGGATTAATTGACGAGGGTTATACATCACTGATATTGTTTGTACACAATATTGCACAAAGTACAGTTTGAATGATGTGGTACAAAGGTATAAATCCAGATTTAACATTCGGTTTAAATTCCACTATTCAGTTTCGATTTTGGAAACCGGATATTCGAAAGCAACCTTAAAGAAATTAAGCTGTCCATTTTTTGTGTGACACAGGCTAAAGAAAACAACTGGAACATCCTCCAATTTGCTCCATGGTCTCTGATTGTAACTGCATTCACTCACTAGTGGTCTTCCTAGTATATATGAATAGCCTGCCCATCCATTCCTTTTCAACATTTACAGCTCTAAACTGTTTTTTGTAAAGGCCCAGTGGTCACCGAATCCTGCAAACTATATCCAGTCATTGGGCGGGCTTTTCATGCGGCACCTCACTCGTCACTTTTTGTTGTCATGACTGTGAGCTAGATGGGATCTTCCAGTGAAATCATATTTAATTTGAATAAAATGGGGATAACCGGATTTTGAAATTTCCTGATTTCTCCCACCGCTAGTACTAAGGTAATTTTTTTGTGAAGATTGAACTTGTTTGTGGGTTTGACGCGCAGGTTATATGCTGGTCCTGAAGTAGATATCTGGAGCTGTGGCGTCATCCTCTACGCCCTTCTATGTGGAACTGTAAGTAAAAAATAAATAAATGCAAGATTTTCTCAAACAATTTTCTCAATCAACTGATAAATTGATGAGAATCCTCAAAATTATGTTTGCTTTTAATACCGATATTTCATTCCCAGTTATGAACTCTCTTGGGCTGTTCATTTTCAAATAATTTAGTATTCTTGATTATTCGAAACTAGGTTCGACCGAATATTCGATACTCGCCGGTAAAACTTAAGTTGCTTGCAAAACACGCAGGTGTTTTACGTGCGGCGATTGATATTATGGCCCGCCCAATCAACAATGTTTGCATGCGCGCCTGTTGTGGAACTTTCTGATGACAAAAAAACACTCCAGTCAGCGTTTTTGCAGTAATTATTTTACAAGTGTCAAAGGTTTTACGGACAGGAACAATAAACCTCCGTCCACAAAAAGTTACCGTCGACAAAAATGCGGCATTTGACACTTAAGTGCCATAACTTTTCTATTAAAATAGAATCAGTCGTATCTGTACATGCATTTACATTTTTTTGAATATTCGAACTGGGAAAAGGTATTCAAATATTCGGTTGACAATCGGATATTCGCTATATTGAGGACAGCCCTAGAACTCTCATTTTTTTTCTCTTTACTTCAGCTTCCATTTGATGATGAACATGTACCGACACTCTTCCGCAAAATCAAAGGTGAGGAATATTCACATTCAGTTAAAATTATTATAACTGGGGTGAGACTTCTCCGGATTTTTCCTGATTTCAGGATTTTGTTGGTGAGATGTCTCCCACATTTCCGGAAGATTTTTTTGGTCCTCCTAAATCCAGTGACCCTATTTTGGGGAATTGTGAACCAAATCTTTTGGTAGAAAATAGTTTTCTTTGTGCATTTTGTCAGCAATGCCATACAGATTAAAAGCCTCTGAATGTTTCGCGGATTTTTCATTTTCCTTCAAATCTCACCCCTGTTAAAAGTAAAATGAGACATTCCCATTTAAATTGAATTTAATAGCATTGCAGATGTACTGACAACTCGGCCCAAAATATTCATTAAATTTCACTCTCCAATCTTAGTGCATAATCTCTTTTACAGATTAAATTTTCAATGAATAATTATTGTTGTTTATGAAGGTGGAGTGTTTGCTATACCAGAGCACATTAGCAAGTCAACCGTCAAAGGACTCATAACGCACATGTTACAGGTTGATCCTCTCAAACGAGCAGATATCAAAGATATACGGTAAGAAATCCAGTACTTAATCTATTTTTAATTTTAATACATTTTAATAATTCCTTGATAACCCCTTGCGTACGGTCGACACAAATATGTGCAGATTGAAAATTGGCACCTGGCTGGTTGACATCTATACGAGCCAATCTCTGCATTTTCAATCCATTATTGGGGTATTGTGTACGTTATGCTTGGCTGCACAAATCTCTTGTTTCCGTTTCACTTGGCTGCATAACCCGGCCTGGCGCCCCGGCCCCCCCATGAAATACCCGGTATTACTGGGTTTAAGGGGTTAAACCTTCATAAAAGAAATTGCATTGGTCAGGCATTTTTGGACTATAATTGTACTCGTACCTGTTTTCTTGTCTGTTACAAGTCTAATTTTGTCGTCTTTTTTAAGCTAACTTGCCGACTGTTTTTTATTGCTATCTAATCGCTTTGTAATCTTGTGTTCCATCTTTTACAGAGATCACGAGTGGTTTAAGGTAGAACTTCCCGACTACCTTTTCCCAAGGAATGACTTTGACGATTCTATTGTTGATACTGAAGCAGTGAGGGAAGTTTGTGAGGTACGTTTGCTGAAGTTTTGTCTGAAGTTACTTGACCCCTGTTACTGATGAGATGCTTGCATGCCAAGAACAAGACTGTGCAGCCAAGCGTAAACACAAACACTAGGCATCACACTGAATAGAGTGGTCCTATTCATTGCACTTGGAGCCCCCCTTTCATGTGATAAAAGCTTTGTTTGAAAAAGCTCCATCTATTCATTACACTCCCATTTCAAGAACAATATAGTTGAAACATGAATGGATTGAGTATGCGCATGAATGCACATATAGATGGTAACTAGCCAGGGGATCTTTTTCAATCTGCGGCTATGGCTGTCGTCCATATTCAAGATGGTTAACAGTGCGGGAACCTCCTGAAATGCACTGTAGACACTTTGATGTACCTAAATATGAATGGATTATTCAAATTCTTTGTGTTATTGGGGTTTTTTTGGTTTTTTTTCTGGTTACAGAAATTCAATGTGAAGGAGGGTGAAGTGCACAGTTCATTGTTAGCGGGGGATCCGCATGATCAACTACGCATCGCTTACTTTCTCATTATCGACAACAAACGCATCATGGACGAAGGTAAAACATGAATCATCACTTGTATCACGACATGCTCTTCTTTGTTTAATACTGGTCATTGTTTCAAAATCCTCCGATGCTTCAACTTCCAAAGACCCGCAATCTTCCGAATTCCTCCATTTGGCAAAGAGGATTTTGGAGGATTTCGGATGTTTAGGACTAATAAATGAAAAATAAATAATGAATAAAACACCATATGTTTTGTATTCTTATTTTCTTATTTCTTTGTCGGTTAATGACAAGGGAAAACTGACTACGTGTGAATGAAAATACAAAGAAAACTAGCAGTAGTAGGATTTGAACCTGCGACCTCCGGAACACCGTACCGGCGCTCTACCAACTGAGCTATCTTGCCCCATGTTGGCGGTTTTCCAAATTGTCAATGTCTTTCTTCGGGGCGCTAGTCAGAAGTCCTAAACCCATAATGCCATATAGCCAGGGATCACACCCCAACTTTACGATACAACCTGGGAAGCGATTTTGTGGGGATCACTCATTGAGGATAGGACTTTTTATCATCCGTCAAACCACTAGGGAAACTGGCAAGGTAATTTTGAATGAATTTTTAAAGTGAACAAAGAAAACTCACAGGAGCGGGATTTGAACCTGCGACCCCCGGAATACCGTACCGACGCTCTACCAACTGATATTCTGATATTTTGTTGGTGTTATCTTTTTTCACAGCTTCCAAATCACAAATGAAAGATTTCTACCTTGCATCAAGTCCACCTCCTAGGGAATCATTTCTTCAGGTTGGGGTAAGTCAATCTAGAAAATAATGTACCACAATTGGCATTTCTAGTGACGGATCATTTACAGAATACCAGCCTGTTTAATCTTAATGAGTTCTGGATGAAGGGCAATTGTGAAAGGTCTAAAAAAAATTGTATCAATCTGATAAAAAGAAATGTGTATAAAAGAGAAATGACAAACTTGAATAACCGGTGGATTTAGTCAAATGTTCAGATGTTACGACGGTTAATAACCACTGTGACTACAATTACACTCGGGATGTGCATTTACGGGTAGTACGGGAATCAGGTACCCAATTGAAAAAAAACACGGGTACGCGTTAAATAAAGCCAATTCCAAAAATGAAATCTCGAAAATTGCTGTTCATATTGTTCGTAAAGGTCCGCATGTTAATACTACCACATCGGTGCATCAATGCAGCAAGATGCAAGTGTGTACAGTGAGCTGTGTAGCTTTACGGTGTAAATTGGCTTTTTGCAAGCGCCATAAACATTAATCTGATTTGTTTTTCCATGTACCCTGGTTTTTATTTTGAAAATTCCCCACAAATGACATTCAAAAACTTTCTTCTTCATTGTTTGAGAAGTAATATTTTGGTTCAGTTACGGGTAGTCCATTCCATAATCTGGAACCACTTCCTGACATTAGCGGTCGCTTACTCGGGTACCCGGTTCGGATGCACAGTCCTAAATTACACCGAGTCCCTGGTTTGTGTTGTTTGTTTCACAGGAAGGATCAGGACCACCGTCAGCTGTCAAAGCCCACCCAGAGAAGATGCCTCGTAAGTAACTCATTGCGCATCTTAGTTATGTTAATGGTTAGTAGGCCAAACAACAAACATGTGTTGCCACTAAATGGGAAAAATCTACAGGGAGGGTCGTTCGGTTGATTTAAAAAAAAATAATAATAATTCTTCCACCATCCATGAAACAATACTACATGTCGTGTAACTCGGAAGTCGGGAGGCAAAAAGTAAGCTCATTTAAAAGTGAGATGGCGAAATGCACGATTGTGCCTTCGTAGCTGTATTTAAAAACAATGATTTTAATAAAACTTGTTCATTTTGTGCGGGAAAAGGTGAGATTTCGGAAATTTCTTTACCAAAAAAAGTGCGACCCAACTTTTCAGGTCGGTCGTAGAGGACAACACAACTATTTTGTTTTTTTGCCTTTTCTTAACCGTAATATACAACATTTTCAAACTTCAACAACCAAACTACCAGACTTGTATGACTCGTGACTCGGACTCTGACTCGATGTTTGGTGACTCGAATACAAGTCTGCAAACTACTGAATTCTTATGAACTTGACTGTAAAATAATTGTCTCAAGCATCCTGTGAAATCATGGCACCTGGTGTGCTGTCATTTTCAAGAAAAGTTGAATTTTTGTATCGATCTCCAGTGGAAGTCGACCGACCACATTTTGTTTAGCAATTGGTCACACATCCATGAATGGGTGCAAGCCAGCTAGTCTAGTTCCCCGACCTGATAATACCCTGACGTCAGTAAATTGCTCTGTTTTGTCTGAAGTAGGGTCAGGGAACCAGACTACAAGAACAGCATTTTTTTCTCTTTGTTTTCCCAGTATCTATGCACACAAAAGTCTAAAACGGGTCAGTGCTTACAATATTAGCCACGGTTTGAATAAGACCACCTGGCTGGTTGACGTCTATAGGCGAATTCCTGCACTTACTTAACCCATTCATTTTTTTAACTATATTGTTTTTGAATCGGAGTGTAATGAATAGATGGAGCTTTTTTTCAAACAAAGCCTTCATTTTCTCGAAAGGGGGCTCCGAGTGCGTTGAATATGACCACTCTATTCAGTGTGGTGCATTTACGCTTGGCTGCACAGCCCCGATCTCGGCATACCAGCACCCTATCAATAACAGCCGGACTGCAAGGGGTTAATGCAATATTCGGTGTATACTTATGCCGGTGTATAATTATGCCGGTGTATAATTATTTCGGCAATCATAAAAATCTCAAAACCTCTCCAAATTTTTACCTGAGGAAATGTTTTTTTTTTTTTTTACCGTAACAGAACTAGTGACAAATATCAATGACCATCTAGACGTGAAGGGTTCCTTAGAGGCGTCACGGCGAGTCACGCCAATCAAGAAATCCAAATGGCATCTTGGTATCCGGTCACAGAGTCGACCGTTGGACATTATGGGCGAAGTCTATCGAGCTATGAAGACTCTCGGTTATGTAAGTAGCTCAGCTAGTATGAGAAAGCTGTCTCTTTCTATAAAGACCAGGGGTAAGATTTCTCTGAATTTTTCCTGATTTTGAGATGTTCGGTGAGCAGCTTTTTATTGTCCTTAAATCATTTCAAAATGACCTCTGCAACCTGAAACTTCTCTTCATTCTGATGACCACATTTTTGGCAATTTTGAATCGTATCTTTTGGTAGAAAATGCAGTTTTCTTGTCCATTTTTCAGCAATGTCACACAAATCAAATTCCTCCGAATGTTTCGTGGATTTTTCATTTTTCTTAAATCTCACCCTCCGAAAGAAAGTCGTACTAACTTGCTTGTCCATTTCTACAATAAAGCTATTTATATCTCGGTCCTTTCACTTTGCCCCGTCGTTTGTTTTTTTCACTGTCCACCCCTCAGTTCTTTAGTTTTGTCTTGTTGTTTAGTAATATTTGTTGCCTTTGTTTTTCTTCCTTTTCTATGTATGATTTTTCCTTTTTCTTTTTGGCTCTCGTTTTCTCCACAGTCCATGCATCTTGTTTTCGTTTCTCTCTCTCCCAGCAATAATGAGACTTTCATCCAAACAACCGTACTCTTTCCCAGGAACTAAACTTCCTCTGATCTTGTCCCTCTAGTTGTTAATGCAGATAAATATTGAAGGCAGCACTTTAACCAGTTCACGTCGGAGGACGTGTTCACATGATCTGGCTGTTTTCATACACGGGCACGGCTGACGGGTAAAAATGTCAAGCTTGCCTCGACTCGCCTCCGGGTTACGTCTCAACACGCTAATCCCTCATTTGTTTTGTACACACATACAAAGTCCGAGAAGTCTGTGGAGGCGGACCGTGTGTTGAACTTGAACTTGGCCGCTGTGCACGGCCTGTTCTACAATTTACGCTCCAGTAGGCACACCCGGAGTATTGAAATATATGAGGTTTCGGCAAGAAATATTGTACAAATACTGTTGAAATGACTCTTGCAAATCAGTATTTGTGGCGTTTGGCTGTATATCAGAAGTTGGCTGCTATATTTTGCCTTTTTTTTCAATAGAAATTTTCGGCAAAAATAATCCCGGTGTGAATTGGTTAAAGACCAACTTAAATTCAAATTCTGGCATAAACTTTCATAGTTACAGTTACTTCATCTGATGCAAAGATGACGTAGCTGTAGCTGCGGAAGCTGCTGCCATAATTGTTCATTTTAGTCAGTCTTTAAAGTGCTGCCTTCAATATTTATCTTGCCCCTCTTTTCATCTCTCAGTCTCGCCCCTTTGTGTCTCACTGTGTCCGTCCACCATTCTTGTTACCTATTCGTCACATAATCTCTCTTGCTTCGCCTTACTGTTTGCAGGATTGGAAGGTCGTCAACCCATACCATGTGTATGTCCGGCGGCGTAACGTCGTCACTGGTAGTGTGTTTAAGATGAGTCTTCAGCTGTATCAGGTCGACAGTAAGAGTTACCTTCTTGACTTCAAGAGCCTCAGCAATACTAGGAATAGTTTCGGGCAGTACGGTTCACAAGGTACGTACAGGCCGCTTCAATCTCCGTTCCTTCAAAACTTTTCCGTCGTAAAGATTGTCATCAAGGACCCTCTTGGGATTTCTTGCCTTGATGTCTTCCCTTTTCACTTTATTCCTTGCCACATCCCTCTGTTCCTTCCCTTGCCTAATTACCACCTCCTATAATCCCCTTTTTGTCACACCCCTTTGTTCCCCCCCAGCTTCACCCCCCCCCCCCCCCCCCCCATCTCAACCCCCTCTCAACCAACTCTTTGTTCCTTGCTGTCCCTTCCTCTCTCTGTACTCCCTTTGATGTAAACCCTTTTTGCTAGGAACCATCCTCAATCCTCCAAAATCCTCTGATTGCCCTGCACCCCAAAAATGCATTCATCCTCAATCCTCTAAAATCCTCCAAATGTTTGCATTGATGTTCCTCCAAAATCCTCCTGTTTCCCAAATGCCATTCACCCTCAATCCTCTAAAATCCTCCTGTTTCTCAAACGCCATTCACCCTCAATCCTCTAAAATCCTCCTGTTTCTCAAACACCATTCACCCTCAATCCTCTTAAAATCCTCCTTTTTTTTGAAACACCATTCATCCTCGATCCTCCAAAATCCTCTTTTTCTTGAAACACCATTCATCCTCAATCCTCCAAAATCCTCCAAAAACTGCAAGGAGGATTTTGGAGGATTGGGTTAATCTCTCTTTTGTGTTTCTCCATCCACCCCCTCTTGCATGTGTGTCCCCTACATGTTTCGTTCTTGTACCACTGTCGTAGAAAGAACTTGCTTAATTTTGAAACGTTAGGCCAGCTAATTTTGTTGATTTTGTATATATTTCAGGTCGGTCTAGTCTGTCAATTTGCAGCAGTTTAATTAATTTTCGTAGACATTTTGATAGTTTGCTCTTTAGTGATATCTGTGAATTTTTGAGCGGGTGACTACCCCTCCCAGACCCTTCAAAATCTAGCAGTTATTGTGGAGGATTTTGCAGGATTGAGGAGAGGAGCTAGAGCCCAGCCACCATTATTTTATATATGGGGATTGATGGTCTTTTCAAAGTTTAAAAACTTAAAACATGTACTGTTGGTTTAATACTGTACAGCGGTTGATTTTGGCGGATTTGGAACCTATTAAAAATGCTGAGGGGGCAATACAATGTAGAGTACCGAAGTGATGACGTCAATGCCATGTTTGGAACCAGAATACTTTTGTTATTTTGTGTCAATGTGTTTGCATGACTGGCTGTTAACAAAGGAACAGTCGAAATCTTAATTTGTTTGGAGCCAGTTGTCCTGCCAACTGACGTCACACTTCGGTTCTCTATTCCACCGTCCACTAACGTTACATTTTTAGACTGTCATGCCACTGTCACAGCTTCAAAGCCTATTGGCCAATCTTAAGGCAAAACTGTAATGACACAAAATGGCGGTGAGGCCTACCAAGAGACACAAAGAGCAACTCAGAACTTTGGTTCCTGTTTTCTGAACATTCAGTTTATTGGTCGTCACTAACGTTACAAAAAAAAAGGCATGGTGTATTTAAGGGTACTGTTGTCTTCTAAACTGGGTGAACTCACTTCAAAGTACCTTTCTTTTTAACATTAATTCAAATCAATTAGCAATCAAGGCAGGACTTGCATCAAATCAGTACCAGGTGACGTCGCTTACATTACGTCACTAACATTGGAGAAATCACACAAAAAGTCGCATGTTAAAAAATATTATTTTACAAAATATTGAGTTAATTTTAGTAAAACATAGAGATTTGTTGTCCACAATATATGCAGAATGCAATCCAAAAATTCAGAAAAGCTTATCGAAATATTAGATATTTGTTTTCAGTTTTGTACCTATTGCTGTGGAATTGCCCTGAGAGGGGGTTAGAGATTAATAACAAATCCTCGTTCTTTAACTCCAGATGAGAAGATGGAGACGGAGGATTCGAAGCCATCGTCACCGATGACAACGTCACGTCCCCCATCAACACCTGACACACCACAGTCACCCACCCCTCCGACCTCACCCACCATCCTGAACCACGATACCATGGAGTTCTTTGAGATCTGTGCAAGTCTTATCGCTACGTTAGCACGGTAGGTTTGTCTAGATGTGATAGCTGGTTAAGCAATGTCATCAGTACAAGGGAGACTTGAAATGAGTCAAATTTTAGGAGGATGAAGTACGGAATGTGTACAAATGTCTGAGTGATATCACAGCAGCTCAGGCTCATCCCAAATACTAGCATTTACCTAGGAACAACGTAGGAAAACTTAGCAGTGACCAAGGGATGGTTAGGAACAATCCAGTAGATTGAATTGTTTGTATGATGGTCTTCAAAGAGCTCTCAGGACAGACTTATGCCATGTTTGACTTCTAGTTCTGGTTCATGACTTACCAGTATCATTTCACTGGTTGCTGGTCTGACGGAATTGGTCGATACGTGAATGATAATCATGGATTATGGTGTAAGCCCTAAAAAAGGATTCTCAAGGTCCATGTGGGCTACAAATTTTTTTTTTAAGACAACTTCATATAAGTATCAGCAGGTAATGTTACCCTGGATATTTCTCATATACACAAATAATTTCAAGAACTGTGAATTAGTGTGTTCACCCTGGCATGGGCAGTTCTTTGAAAATGACAAAGTTTTTAGAATCCATCAAATATGCTCTGGATCTCGTGGAGTTGGCAGTGTGTCTGGTTGGGCCATTGAGGTCGATGTTGGTTGCTGGAAGCTTGCTTCAATACAAAGTGCCAAGTACTACCGTCTCGTAACTTTTTTGGCAAAAGAATTCGAAGAGTGCGATGTTGTGTTCGGGCATTAAATTTGTATGTCGTTTAGCTTATTAAATATGGAAATTCTATACGTGATTATTATTGTATCATGTACGTGACGTGGCTTAGCCAAAGCTAAAGGACTTGACGCAAGTCAACAATTTGTTAAAGTCATCAGGTTTTTGAAATTGGCAGATTGTGACGCCGAGTCTTAGGGTATTTGGCAAAAAGATATTAATGTTGCATTGAATGCAAGGACAAGAGCGGGGTTAAAAATGTTTAAATAATAACATTTTGATTAGGAAATGTGAGGGGACACATTGTTTATATCATTCTTTGCTGCATGCTAACGCAAGTACATGCAGATTAAAGGCGTTTATCATATTTGCCATAAATTTTGTTCGTTTTCCTAAAGTGAAAAGCCAAATTTAAGATACCGATTGTGGAATTTATTTTGTAATTAATGACTACTACGATAACTTGAAAAACTGCTATTGAAAAAAAACAACTCTGTATATAAGTAAGAATAGGCTGTTTGAACTTGTTAAGTTTCATTTTTTTTTGTTTTTTTAAGATGTAGATATTTTTCAACACTAGCCACGTAAAGGCTTTAAATCTTTGTAAAAACAAAAATATAGTCAAATGTTTACCTTAATCAGAAGGAACTTGCAAATGCACAAATATAAATATATATTTTTTTCAGGTCTACATTTTCGGATATCAGTGACTAGCTGATTAGGATATTTGGGCTAACGAAGATGTGAAAATAGCCAGAAATCAGGCTTGTTTACCATTTTTAGGTTTAACCCCTTGGGCACGGTATTTTACGGGAGACGTCGGGGTGTTGCAGCGGTTCTGGCAGCCAAATCGAACCGCTACAATGTGTTTGTGCAATCAAGCATGACATAAACAATAATCCAACAATGGATTGAAACTGCACAAACGGCGGCCAATGGCATCATCCGGCCTGGTGGCACTTTTTTGTTTTTGACGCCATATGGCGTCATCCATACGCAAGGGGGTTAACAAAATCAGAGAGTTTATGCATTATTGCCGTGGATCAAATCCCCCCTCCCTGGTTGGACAAAAGAAAATGTTAACATCATACATTGAATATGTGATTCAGGAAAAAGTGTTTTTCACATTTGTCAGAGCTCTTAAAGCAACCAGTATGTGGTTGCAATGAGAGTCTAGTGCTTCCAGGCAAGTTTATCGAGCTAAAGGGCCAAAAGAAATGGTTATTACAGCTTCACGCGAGTTGCTACAAGGTGGCATTAAGGCAAAAGAACATTTTTGTTGCCCTTGTATGGGAAAAATTGAAGTAAGATTCACGGCGAAATGTACGATTGTGCCGTCGTAGCTGTATTTTAATATAACTTGTTAATTTTGTGCGGGAAAATGTGAGATTTTGAAAATTTACAAATTGAAAAAAAAAACAAAAAAAAAACACGACCTGACTTTTGTGTCTTTTGGGGTTGGTCACGGAGGGCAACACAACTATTTTTAATTTTTTTTTTGGGTGGTGGCCTTATACCAGCATTCATTTACAGATGATAGTCATGCTATCTATGAGGATTTTCAGATGAAATAACACTCGAGGGTCTGTCATGCCCCAGACCCAATACACTGCATTCAGCTGTGATGGGTGGAGGGGAGGGACAGCTCAAAGAATCCCAACTGATGGGCATCTCAGTTTCCTAGTAGTTCAGTTACCTTTCAGACTGACTGCCTTCGAACATTGGCTGGTGTCAGACTGAATATGTGTTAATTTTCTACCCGTTTCAGATGTAGGGATTCAAACATAGTCCAATCCGACTGAAGTGCTCGTTATATTTGACAAAAATTGATTTTGGCGTGAAGATGGAATTTGCATCAGGGATGATGTAAATTGGTGAAATATTTGTTTTGCCCTTTCCCAACAGTGTATGAAGCACTGTATGCTCAGTGCTTTCCGATAGCATGTGGGGAAAAAAAATCACATGCTTACTCGAGCAGGACTCGAACCCACGACCTGCTTACTGGTGCAGATGTCGAAAAGCACTGAGCATACAGTGCTTCATACACTACGTCGGGAGAGGGCAATAAAGTGATTTTGTAAAGGTGGTTTCGTGTTTTTTTTTTTTAGTGTATCAGATTGTGCATCCATTTTGATAGATGTTCAGAGACCACTTTCATGTATGCCCCATAATCAAAGTTAGTTGAGGGAAAGCAGATCATGACTCCGCAAAGCAAGCCATTCCTTAAAGGGATATATCATAAGGCATTCATGAGAACTGCATTATTCAACAATCCCAGGTATATGTTGTATAAATGCCGTGTAATTAAATTGTACAATAAAATCAACATATATTGTTATTTTTTGACAAGTAAACTGTGACATTTACTTTTTTGGGTCCTTAAAAGGACCTCGATGGTGCGGATTGTTTAATGTAAAGGGTCATTACCATGGCAACTTGGTATGCAAATGGCATAACTTGAAAAAGATTGTATATCCGATCCCAAGGCAAATCCACTGAAACGAGAAGTTGGCATTTATTGCCCGTCAAATTGCGTCTTATGAAGATGTTTAGTTTTACCTCGATGCCAAAATGCTTCAGCAAGTTTCACTATCCCTATTGGTCGAGAGCCTGTCACATGGGTGTGTTTATATGGTTGCTTAAACACGGCTGGAAGTTGTTTAAACACGGCGCGTCATAACCAGCTGTTCTCAGCCGATAAGCAACAGGGAAAGCGTAGTAGGTGCGCGCACAAGATGTACTGAACTTCATAATGTAAGACCATGCTAATGCAAGCGTATAAAATGCTGCATCTCGTGCGTGTGCGTACGCGCACGCGACAGACAGGCGCGGAGCGTCTTCACGCGCTCACAAGGCCGTGTTTTGTACTGAGCAAATGGGAGAAAAAGTGGGGTGAAAAAGCTTCGCATTTTGTCCTTTTTACGGGAGGTTTTTGCATTTTTCGTAAGAAGGCATTTATGAATGGGGATAAAAATGTGATGACCCGGTCTTTACCAGTCAATAATAACCTCGAAGGGTCGTGTCCGCTTAATGGACCGAGCCTTCGGCTCGGTCCATTAACAGCGGTCACGCCCCTCCTCGGTTATTATTGACATGGTAAAGACCCGGTCATCACACTTTTATCCCCTTATTAAAACACTTTTCAACTTGTCCATATCAAATTTGGATGTTTGTTTTCCATGCTCTGACAGTGGATTTGCCGGTAAATTTGTTGCAAGAGCAAACACGAGGCGCTCCCATCCTAATGTTTTGTATATTATGAATGGACTTTTGCATATGATTACAATCCCTGTGTAAAAAAATCCATTGGTGGTTCATGTATTCATACATGTAGATATAAACCAGTGTTCCATGCATGGTGTGTGTCCCATCGTAGCATCCGATGTAAAAAGACAAATCCAAATTAAAAGATACAACCAATTCTAACTCACTGTGTCGTGGTTTTATTCATTCCTGTTTGAACTCATTAGCAGGTAATTAAACTATTACCGCGTTCGATTACTTACCCCGCGCTTACTCGGGCCTGGCCCTACTAACCGACAAGCCGAGCCGGTTAGTAGGGTAAGTATCCCATAAGGCCATGCTAAAAACATGGCTGCCACATCCGGCGATGCACCAGCGATGGGAAATTAATTCAAAACCGCGACAAATATTTATTTCCAAATTACTCCGGACGATTGACGTAAATGTGTACATATTGCGAATGAAGCACCATGGCTTCAGTCAAGTATGTCGCCTTATTTAAAACCAATCCACTTTAAAATGGGGCTCCGATTCTGTCTGTCCATCAATCATGGACACTCCGCCTAACCATGGAGGAAGAAAACATGGCCTAACAAGGCAGATTCATGAACATGTTAAGTTGCTTCAATTCTTTTAAATATTATATCGCTGGAAAGAGTAACAAAATAGAAATAAATTGCGGGGTCAATGGTCATGATGGGTTAACCCTATGCAAAGCTATGGATTTTTGTTGATTTAATTTTTGGTCATTTTTGGAGGACAATTTCAGTTAAAAAGTTGTGACCATATTGCTGAATTGCTAAATTTTGTAATTGAAAATTTGAGCCTCATTCATTTCTTATCAATTTGTTATAAAAATTAAAATAATTCTATGAGTCATTTAAAATAGAAACAATTAACAAACACCAATAAATGATAACAAAATAATAAAAAACAAATTATAAGCTGGTCACAGCACTGACAGAAAATTGGGATCGCAAATAGCGCCACCAGGTCTACAGATATGTTGTCGCAACCTGCGTTGACGTCACTCGAGTGACCCGAGATCGTTCGTTTACTCTAACGTACTGCGCATGTGCAACTTTCCCCGATTTAGAGGCACGAGTAAGCGCGGGTAAGTAATCGAACACGCTCTGTTTATTAGAATGTAGCCCCCCCCCCCCCAAAAAAAATGATGTTTTTATAGTAATGAGTAAATTGGTTTTGCTGAGAGAAAGTTGGGGAAATCGCTCAACACAAATAAAGTTTCAGATAGCAGAGAGGCATACGTAAAAACCAAACAAAAAAACACTAGATCTTATGGATTTAAATCTAACTGATCTGAATCTACTGGAGTGTAGCATTAGGCCGTGACAGCTTAATAATCTAATCCTGTCAAATATCCATGATAGATACAGGAAATATCAGTTGCCATCCACGTTCATAAGTAGTTTCTAATTACAATTATACAGTCCCTGAGACTGGTTTGATGCATTGATCACATAATATATTATCTATTTATTATAATTTATTTAATCTTACATTGGTTCTTTGTCAGAGATAATCTTCTACGGACTGCCACACAGCACTGTATTCAGGGAAAGTTTTTTTTTAATGCAAGTTTTTTTTAATGCAAGTTCCCCTGAATAAGGCTAAACGCAACTTGAGGTACAGAGCTACAAGAAGAAAAGGAATCAAAGATGCAAGAGGTAGGAATTAATATTCCTCTTGAAGCAGGAAAGATTGTAAGATGAAGGGAAACATGCACCAGGCAAAGAATTCCATAGAGATACAGAATGAGGGAAAAAGCTATTGGCATAGCTTTTTGTTCTATATACAGTGCGAGTCAAAAATAAAATTTACACTTTTAAAATTGGCCAGTTTTATTCTGTAGCAATATAGATATTTCCATATGTACTTTTAGAGTAACTCTTCCTGCTTCTTTTGGTGACATTTTCACTGGATTAGTTTTCATGTATGACTGCACAGGAGACAATTAAGGGGGTCGGGTGAAATCTGAGTTGCGCCAACTGGTCAGGGCTGGATAAGAAAGAGACAATTTAGAAGAACAAAACCATTGTCTAACAAAGAGACGAAAAAAGAATTTCATTAGCTTTTAAACTTCGTGTTAATTTAAAACATTTAAATTAAATTAAAAAGGCAATTAAATTCCACGGTGTCTTATTAGTCCTCAACATGGCCACCATCTCGTTCAATGCACAGCTGGGCTCGGCGTATCATTCCTGCAACAGCACGGCGAATCATCTCCCTGTCTTGTCTGAGAATGTCAATTTCACGAGTTATCCTTTCCTGGAGGTCATCCAGATTTGCTGGAGGAGTGGTGAAAACCCCAAGCTTTCAGATATCCCCATAAAAAGTAGTCAAGAGGGGTCAGATCAGGAGATCTTGGGGGCCACTCCACCGGTTGATTCAAGTCAATGACCAGTTGGCGCAACTCAGATTTCACCCGACCCCCTTAATTGTCTCCTGTGCAGTCATGCATGAAAACTAATCCAGTAAAAATGTCACTAAAAGAAGCAGGAAGAGTTACTCTAAAAGTACATATGAAAATATCTAATCTATATTGCTACAGAATAAAACTATGGCCAATTTTAAAAGTGTATAGTTTGTTTTTTTACCCGCACTACGTATAGGTACAGCTAGAGTATATTGGTGGGAACAGGCAGAAAGCCGAGTTTCACACTCAAACACCCTAACTGGAGGAACCAAGCTGGACAAGCCGGTGGAACATTTACCAAAGAAATATCTGCAGAACACATTAAGAGTAACGACAGATCTGATTGTAAGGATGACCCCAACTCTTCTCCAACTAAATTAACAATGTGCATCTGTACCCTATCTAAATATAACTATCAGAAATACAGAGAACCATGTATAGGGACTGAAATAATATTGTGACCTGGCAGCCCAAAATGAGAATAAAGTCGCACTGTGGCTTTCTGATCGAGTTACAAGCAGAAACAACAATTTTTCACTGAAAATTCAATTTTTGGGATTTTAACAACTTTCTATTTTAAAAACCCTATTCTGTCATATCCCAAAGATTTTAAACTGAATCTCTTCTTGAATATTTTGTTGGGGGGGGGGGGGGGGGGGGGGGGGAAGGGGGGTGGATTTTTTTTTTGAACTCGGGGTTAAAGTGTGCACAGATCACACATTTTTACTTTTTAGCTTCATTTTCTCAAAACATAGAGTCAAGACTGATAACTTCAAAAGGTTGTATCGGGGCCCGGGCTAGGAATGAGATACCACAACACACAATATATCAAATTAAAGTTTTTAACCACTGGTCCAAACTGATAGGCTGGTGCTATAAACAGGTCTGGAACCAACTTCCCTTCAATAAGGAAACCACATAAGGTTTAACCACAGTGCGTGCTCAGCACCAGTTTGACTACTCAATTCTCTGGAGTAAATCCAGTTAATAAGAATACACACAAAATGTACATGTTCCAGGTGACTATATAGAACCAGCTGCAGTGACCCAGCATGACACCGAAACGAGCAGGGTAAGTTAACTATTATATAATGATAAATATATTTTTCCTGCATCTAATTATACAAAATTACCTTTTTCCCCTTAGTTTACAAATATATCCATTCTTTACAAATAGCACACTTGTAGAAAATCAAGTGTAATTTACAATGTCTTGAGTTGCAAGGACTATGGATAAACATAACCACTGTTGACTGTAGACAATTCTTGAAGTGTTGACCCGTTGTGCTTTGTTACATGGAATAACGACGATTGTGTCGACATGTAGTGTAGGACCACTCTTTAGTTTTGATCAAATTAGAGTCGAGGGTATTTTTTTCTCATTCCAAATTCACTTTTTCAAACTAAAGCAGACTTCTCTTAATTCTATTAACATGTTTTTTTTTGTAATTTTGAACAGTTTATTGCGGCAGAAAATGCAATTTTCTTACGCGCTTTACGGCAGTTGCCATGCGAATGAACGCGGTTTTGCGTGTTTACTGTGCGTCGCGGTGATCGCCATCTTTATTTTCGCCTTACGTTTTGTCGTCTTCATCGTCCCTTTACGCCAAAATTTCCCTTGAAAACTAAAACCCTGCCCTTTATCTACGGCATACCTGTTGGTTTGTAATGTCGCTGACTAGTTTGGCAATTCCAATAACCTAAAAATTGATTTTTGTTTGTTACCTTATTGTACTCCAGGGTCCTACACTACACAATCGCCGGAATAATAAATGCTACTATATGTAGATGCTTACTAAACCATGTCAACTAATGGTCAGTATAGACTATCCATTTTTACTTAAAGATATACTGTCTGCGCTGTTTTTGAGTTTGAACCCATTTTGTTCTCTTTTTAAAGATTATTTTCTAGTAATACAAAAGTTCTTCACTCTTGAATGAAAAAATCTGCCCACATTTAGTTATTCAATTATTAAAATCAAAAAATTAGCGGGCCTGACGTTTCGAACTTTCTCAAAGGCAAATGACAGAGTACAAGAAACAAACATGTAGGGAACACACATGCATGAGGGGGTGGGTGGAGAAACACAAAAGAGGGATGCAAAGGAGCATGGCAGTGGGTAAACATCAAAGGGAGAGGCCAGGAAGACAGGAACAAAGAAGTGTGGTTAGGGGAGGGATTACAGATTATTCTCCTGGCATACCCCTCTTGGGGTCTCTTGCCCACTTGGCCACTCTTGCCCACTTGGCCACATGGGGTTGTCTTTCCATTTCCTGTTTATCTCTTGCCCTATTACCACCTTCTATTTAATTACCCCCCCCCCCCTACCACACTCCTTTGTCCCCTTTCCCCAGCTTCATCCATCTTAATCCCTCCCCTCCCTAACCACACTTCTTTGTTCCTTTCTTCCTGGCTGTCCTTTCCTCTCCCTTTGATGTTTACCCACTGCCATACTCCTTTGCATCCCTCTTTTGTGTTTCTCCACCCACCCCCTCATGCATGTGTGTTCCCTACATGTTTGTTTGTTGTACTCTGCCATTTGCCTTTGAGAAAGAACTTGCTTAAGTTTGAAACGTCAGGCCAGCTAATTTTTTTATTTGTATATTTCAGGTCCATTCAGTCAGTCAGCAGTTTGCAGCAGTTTTATTCATTTTCTTATTCAATTATTACTTTACAAATACTTCCAATAATTCAGTTCCCGTTTGGCATATCTTCCTGTGTGTCAGGGGAAAAAAAACAAAAAACAATAAAAGAAACTTTTTTAGTGTTGCAGATTCCAAAAAAAAGTAAAAAAAAGTTTTGTTGCTATTATAAGACATACAATAAACAAATTCCAAATTGACAAAAATAGCACCGATCTGCACATTTCCTGGGTTTATAAAAGAGGCTCTAAAGTAAACAGCTGACTATGCTAAACGTGCGCTGCGCTGCCATTTATGGCGTGATTCATTCATGCATGAATCAATTTGTTGAATAGCACTGTTTTTGTTTAGCATTGACATCCTCGCTTTCAACCCGGAAGTGCGCAGATGGGGCTAATGTCAAAATTTTAGAACCAAAATAGATCTGCTGAAAATAACGCCTCCTGTAAATAACCGTACTTAAGGGGTTAACTAACTATTCCCATGACACCAATTCCCCATCTAGCAGCGATTCTAAACAATTATTGCACATCAAAAATAAAAACCTTAGGCTAGTGAAACTAAAATGCACTCCTAATCAAAATGAACAAATTGACTAAACTTTCTAATTTGGTAATCGGTAATTTAAACTAAAATAAATCATTCTTTTTGCATTGATAATTTCCAAATGCCCCCAACAACAAATAAAAATGCAACACGTAATACGGGCTACGGGGGGGGGGGGGGGGGGGGGGGGGGGGATAATAATCGCACTTCAGTACTCCATATATAAAACAGGAAAGGAATTAATTAAACATGATTTTTAGTGGGAATCTGTCTGTTAAAAAATGAAAAGTAAAATATACTTCTCTATATTGGTATATTATTGTCCAATGTATAGTTTTTAGCTAAACACAATGTACCTTTTATACATGATATTATACAACAGATTTGTTTAAAACTTGCGTAAAATTTGTTTAAACCATCAACTACAGGTATAAACAAGTTGCCTGCCCTGAAAAGCAGACATATTTCTTCACTGATTGGGTACTAACTATACCATGTAACATTGAAGTCATGGTTTAGAGTACGTTTTCTAAATTTCAGTAAGGTTCATTTTAAAAATCAGTGCAATATATAAATAATTGTTTTAAATAATTCTTGTCCACATAACCTTTTGTAATTAACTACAATATACTGCAGACTGTCTAAAGATTGGTCAGTTCACTTGTTAACTACATAAGACTATCTTGAGTCAATTCAGTGGTATAACAAATATTCCTGGAATATTTGGTATTAATTATTAAGAAAGACTTATTTGCAAACTCGTCGGGCACAACTGCTTTGATGACCATCTTTATGTCTTGATACTCGTAATTTTTTTTTAATTTGCAATTATTCGCCAATAGCCTTTGTACAATTTGACAGTATGGCCAGCATTTTTTCAAAATTGTTTTTCTTTTTGTTCTGCAAAGTTCCTAATTGGATGCAGTACTTGACACAAGAATTTCTTCTTAACCCCATGCGTCCAACTGTTATTGATGAGATGCTGGTATGCCAAGAACTGGGCTGTGCAGCCAAGCGTAAATGCAAACAATAGGCACCACACTGAATAGAGTGGTCCTATTCATCGCACTTGGAGCCCCCTTTCGTGTGAATGAAAGCTGTTTGAAAAAGCTCCATCTATTCATTACACTTCCAATTGGACATGTTCTCACTGTGAATATGACCCTGGTTGCCGGCACAGCGTTAAACCAAAAACTCACTCACTCACTACATGCACTTCCCATTCAAGAACAATATAGCTGAAACATACATGTATTGAGTACACATTAGGGCTGTCCCGAATATACCGAATATTTGATATTCGATCTTCAAGCGAATATTCGAATACCATTTTGCCAGTTCGAATATTCGAAAAGATATATATGCACGTACAGATATGACTCTGATGCTATTTTAATAGAAAAGTTACGGCGCTTAGCAGTGTCAAATGCCGCATTTTTGTCAATCGCAATTTTTTTGTGGACGGAAGTTTATTGTTCCTGTCGGTAAAACCCTTGATGCAACAGGGGCATGCAAAAAATATGCTGTTTGAACGGTCCATAATATCAATCGCCATACGTAAAACACCGGCGTGCTTTTACGTGCAATTTTTTTTTGTTACCGATGTATGTGGCATGCACTGAAAACTTGATCGGCGAGTATCGAATATTCAAATATTCGGTCAAACCCAGTTTCGAATATGTGAATAGTAAATTATTCGAAAATGAACAGCCCTAGTACACACAGGAATGCGCATCTAGGCAACAACCGGGGCCAGGAGGTATTTTTCAAACCGCGACTATGGCCGCCGTCTGTATCGAGAGGTTTATGTCTTAACCCTTGAAAACGTCACCAACTGATGCCACTGTATGACAAACGAGCTGTCTCCTTGATTACTACTTCGTTGGCATGCTCCAAAACCTGATTTGAAGTCCATTCTCATTATCAACAATACATAATATTATGTTAATCATTGGCACAATTTGATGCAGACCCAGGTGAAAAAGTAGGAGAATGGCAGGATTAAAATTTACAACAAAAACAGGACAAAAATAGGACTTTTGCCGGCTTTCAGTAGTTTACGTTGATACTCACCCATGTTCACAGCAACACAAGCCTCATTTGGCGTGTTCTGTACTCGCAACACCTTGTGCTCCATCCTCAACTAAGCTCTTGGAAGTAAAGTTGCAGTACTTCTGCACCCGAGCCCTTCATTGTGTGATTTTCATATGACGGAGTGTAACACTAAATTATGAAAAATATTCAATGAGATTTCATTTTTCGGAGTTGTGGGTCAAAAAAGTAGGAATACTTGAAAACCTGCACTCCCCATCTTACATTGGTCATCTTTAATCTGTCACATCTCATCTCAGCTCTGACTGATGCTGTCTTCTGTTGCCATAGATACCCCTCCATCTCCTCTTCTCTCTGCATCCATAGGTTCCTCATCTAGCGAGTCAAGGTCTTGCGTTGTGGTGCGGTTATTGTTGCTGGTTGCTTCTAGCTTAGCTCGTAGGTTGTTAATCGCCGAGTGGACCTTGAAGTGTAACTTGTTCTCCAACATAAACTTCTTCTTGCTCCTGTGTTTGGTATCAAGCAAATATTGAAAACTTTATCAATTTAGGTTCTGAAAGAGGCCTTTCCTAACCTTTTTTGTCCGGCCGTTATTAACCCTAACAGCCCAAGGCTTTTTACTAGAATCCTTCCCTAACCACACAAACTCCAACACTGTGTAGTAAACCAATGGCACATTCTTTGTACTTGACAAAATCAGGGCATCAAGTCCCATGCAAAGTGATGGTGCCAAGGCTCTACAGTACCCAATCACACAAAATTCAACACAAATGGGGTGTTTGATTTTGGCAGGTTAGGGATGGTTAGGGTTAATGGGGACTGGTATGCCAAGAATGGGCTGTGCAGCCGAACGTAAATGCAAACAATAGTGGTGGTATTCATTGCACTTGGAGCCCCCCCCCCCCCCCCCCCCCCCAACAATTTCATGTGAATGAAAACTGTTTAGAAAGCTCCACCTATTCATTACACTCCCATTCAAGAACCGTGGACTGAGTAAGCGCAGGAATGTGCCTACAGATATCAAACGGCCAAGGTGCTCTTTTTTCAAACTGTGGCTATGAATGTCATTAAATATTGTGTGCAATTTTACTGTCGTTTAAAAATCAAATATGGAACACAGTGCCGTTTTATTGAGGAAAATGGCCTTTATTAGCAAAGAGGATTGTTTTTCTAAATTTGAACCTCGCTACATAATGTACGATTTAGTGATCGTACCACCTGAATGTCACTCCAGCGAGTATGATTTAGTCGGCATACCTGGACTGAAGAAGGAACATTTTGGCTTCGTTTAGTCGGTTGTGTTCCAAGTACAGCAATCCTAGCTCCATTGTAGCATAGGGAACCAGATAGTTGTTGTACAAGATCTTGCCCTCTCTAGAAAAACAAAACAATAAAGGAGATGTTTGCCCTTTCCGACACCGTAACGGTATTAGGTATTCTCAGTGCTTTTACAACCAACAATTGCGATTTCATTCAGTTTAATGTCAAATTTTAAAGAATTTATCTTAACCCTAAACTGAAATTTACTACCCTCGGTAAAGATTACAATAAATAAATTTAAAAAAGAAACTTCTTCTCTCAGGGCCAAAATGGAGCCAACTACCCTATATATCAAAACCTATCAAGTGACAGGTTGAAACACACACAATTGATTTGATTGATTTGTTTATTTCCATACTATTAGATAGATGTAGGTTGAATACTTTAACGAAACTTAAAATAACAGTATGGGAGGTCAGACAAGAAGCCGAAGCTTGTAGTGGGTCTGCCCCTTCATAAGGAATACATGTAGCTATACAATTCAGGATAAACCAAAAGAGATATTAATAATAATAATAATAATAATAATAGATGTTATTACATGAAATTAATGAATTCATGACAATTACACAAGGTAATAAATTAAATAAATTACATGTACTATACAATCCTTAACTTTCGATGTGTTATTAATATCTTTGTTTGGCAATTAAAGTAACAATTTAGCTCTTAGTGACCACAAGCTGTGAGAGTTGGTGGGTAGAGTTTTTGATAGGCTGTGATAGTTATAATTATAGGATGTATGATTGGTTAGACCTTTAGGTTTATAATCCATTCTATGGTTTATATCCCACTACAGACATCTTGCATAACAACTGCCTTAAAACCTTATAATGGAGAGTTATAATCAAGGAACCATGAAATCAGATCAGTCTTTGACTACATCTGTATGAGATTAGCTCCCATACGGAAAGGATTAGTGTTCATGTAAATAAGGAGCAGGTGAGATGAAGCCAAAGTGGATTGACTGTAATCATATCATCAATCAGCTAATTAAACCAATTGATCGAATAACCCTAACCTCTTGGGTAACTTTACTAGAAAGTATCCTGAATCCGCCAAAATCCACCTATTTTGTCATGCACAAAAAGTTGGTTTTGGTGACTGATGCTCAATATGGAGGTATCCTGAATCCATCAAAATCCTGCAGTACCGCTAGGCTTACAATCCTCCATCCATCAAAATCCCCCAGTTTTCATTATAGAGGTATCCTGAATCCGCCGAAATCCTCCAAGACAGGGGTATGGATTTTGATGGATTCAGGTAGGTTAGGGTTAATCATTCATAACTCACTGTTCCATGACTTCTTGGAAGCACATCTCGGCTTGTGAGGGTCTCTTGAGGCACTTCAGACACAGACCTTTCAGCAGCATGGCTAGTCCATAGTCATCGGCATAACAGACATTGGAACCTGAATATCAAAATATAAACAAGAAAAATTCAACATTAATTTTATGATACATATATAACGCGTGATTATAACACCTAAAGAACAAATGGCATGTGGCAAAAAGCTGAACACATGGCCACAATAGACAGGTAGTCGAATCAAAAACAGTGGCCACAATAGACAGGTAGTCGAATCAAAAACAGTGGCCACAATAGACGGGTAGTCGAATCAAAAACAGTGGCCACAATAGACGGGTAGTCGAATCAAAAACAGTGGCCACAATAGACAGGTAGTCGAATCAAAAACAGTGGCCACAATAGACAGGTAGTCGAATCAAAAACAGTGGCCACAATAGACAGGTAGTCGAATCAAAAACAGTGGCCACAATAGACGGTCACAATAAACAGGTTATTAGGTAAGTAAACCTACTCATTTTGGACTAATGTTTTTTTCCTAGTTGGCCAAACCTGTTAGAGTTAACAGACTTTTATGTAAAACCTAGCAACATAGACGTACTCAAATCCATGTGAATTCATCTGACTGACCTTTTGTTTTATTGAGTTCCTTGATTGCTTCTTCAATGATATTTACAATGGGCACCAGTAACTCTTCTTTCTGACCAATAATGACGAAGCCATTCCACGTGTATATCAGTTCCTGCAGACAGGCAAAGAAAGTCGGTTGATTAAAACCAAACTCTCAACAGCAGCTTAAATGAACCATAAGGATAAATATCCAGTCCAACTTGTTATCTAACCTTACCTTACTCTAATACGAGCGTGATCCAAATGCTTGGTTTCACTTCAAGTAAAAAGAAGGCGGTGGTTTTTGAAAAAATAATATTTTTAATCTTTCCAATTCAGTCATGCTGGAGGGCGCTATTTTTGATACTGTCCTGAATCTACAAGTTTTTAAAACTCTTTCAAAAAACTTATTGCAACTATTAATTCCTTTGGAACAATAAACATCTATGAGATCAACATTTCCAGCCAAACAAAAACATTTTAAAACCTGGTAATCTGTTTTAATAAAACATTTAAGTCGTTTAACATGACCTTTGTCACAATGATCTTTGACTCACCAATCCAGCGAGTGCATTCTTCATTCCGTGCTCCAGAAACTTCTTACACTTCTGAACGGCAAACTTCTCAAACGGGATGGACTTGCCTGCCACGCGCTGCTTGAAGTCTGGTACCTTGCGGAACATCTCATTCAAACTCTTCTTGGTCTGTTCAGTCTGGTCCGGACACATAGACATGAAGCAGGCTTGCTGGTAGTAGTACGTGGCCTGAATATGCAGTGTAGAATCATGAATATGGCAGCAATTGTTATCAGCCAAAAATAGGACACTATAACTGATTATGAATATATCTTGGATCATATTCACTAATTACTTTTTCATGCTAGGATTTGGTGTAATAAGACAAATGGGAATGACACTGTGCTTGTGCAGAAATTGAAAAAAATTGAAGACATTTTGGCAATGGACAAAGACATGAAGGGTACCGGTAAAATATATACTTTTTTTAAATGACTCAAAGGAAAAAAAACACGCACACTAGTCGACGATGGTTGGACTAGTCTAGTCGACGATTCGCGACCAGCCTACCGAGGTTGGTTGCATCGCTGGTTACCAATAGCCGTTTTAATAGCACAGTGCAGAAAGGACCAGTTATCAAAAAATGGCGAAAAAACATAAATATTTAGCAGCAGTGAACGATCGTTTTTTGTTACTTTGTCTTTCTTTGAACATGTCAAAATAATGCACACGTTACCACTTGTGACATTGTTGATATACTGAGCAAATATCGTCCGTCTCGCTTTCATCTATGAACTCGTCCAAAAACATAAACAAACTAGCCACCGCCATTTTCTCATGGTCGCGTTGACATGACAACAGTTCGACTATAGTCGTTCGTACGTCACGAACCAACCACTAGTTAACCATTGGTCCTTGATCGAACTTGCTCCCTGTTGATGTGTGCACAAAATCAAGCAGTGTTTATTGAAAAGTTGCTAATGGCCGGCCTACTGCACATGCACTGTTCAGACATATTTCTAAGTCTGATTATGCTTACACATGTAGTAAAATGACAGGTCATGAGTCTTCTTGTCTGACTGTAGCATTAACATTATCATTATTTCATGCATTTAAGAAAACTGTATACCTCCATCGGTTGCTTAAAGCTAATGTCATTAACACGGCATTTCAAGCAGACCCAGGTGAAAAGGTAGAATAGTAGGATCAAAATTAGGACTTTGGACGACAAAAATCAGGCTTCCAGGAGTAGTTTTCATTGATAATCGCATCCACTACTCATGTCCACAGCATCACAAGTCTCATTTGGCATGTTCTGTACATTTGTGCTCCATCCTCAACTAAGCTCTTGGAAGAAAAGTTGTACCCAGGCCATACATGTATATTGTGTAATCTACATATAACAGTGTGTAGCACTGAAAAATATTCAATGAGATTTCATTTTTCGGAGTTGTGGGACAAAAAGTTGAACAAAAGTTGGAAAAATAGCCTTCTCTCAACTAAAACCTTGGTTGACATATGTATCCGATTCTGATTGGTTGATAGTTCCCTAAACTGAGCATGCTCACTGACCTTTGACCACCTACTTTCCTTGCAGAGTTTATCAGCATACCTGCAAGCCATCAGCCAATCCAATTTGAACGCATGACACCACATGAGCTCCCAGTAGCAGATGTGATGGAACTGTCTCCATTGTTGTTGGGAAGCTATGCACTCTGTAAACTTGTCGATGGCCTGACGGAAATCAAATCATGAAAATCAAATCTAATCAAATCAGATTTAATCTCCCAGTAGCAGATATGAAGGAACTGTCTGTACTGCTGATGAGAGGCACTTGTCAAAGGCCCGACATAAATTAACCCTAATCCGACATAGTTACAAAACACGACTAGTCGTAAACTGCAGTATGCAGAAAATAATGCAGTACTCTGACCTATTTGTGTACACAACTTGTACCTTTTTTAGGATTTAGTACTTCTCCCCAATTAAAGTACGTAGTAGTACGTAGTACTGATGTGTGTTGCTGGGGTTGGAGGGAAAATGTCTTGTCATCTAAGGCGGAAACACAGCCTGAATTACTGGTTTTCAGAGATGATACAATTCATCTTAGCCATACAATTCATTGACACAAATTTACCTAGTCAGTTTCCCTTGTGGTTTGTTTGATTAAATATATAATTTAAAATAAATGGTATCACCCAGTAACTTAACTGTATTACATAGAAGTAGTACTCTGTAGTTGCAAGTATCTTGACTGCTGTCATGATACACTCAATCATCAAAGACAGAGATACTCAGTGCTACAGAATACTAAGTAGTATTCTGTAGTACACAGGTCTTCACCCCAAATGAATGCCTGAGGGGTTAGGGTTAAATCATGAAAATCAAACCTAATCACTCCATCACAACAAAATATATAAAATAGCACCGATTGAAATGATTTTACATCTGAGAAAGATTCAAAATATCGGGCAGTATTGTTTATCATTACAATGTTACAGAAAGGTAATACCCTGCAATCAGTATAAAACTGTGACCAACAAGTATTTTTGTATCTGGGTCTATAGGTCTGAATATTGGGATAATTTCTTTGGTATCTACCGAATATTTATCCTCTATTTAGATCTGGACCTTGGAAAACTGTAACGGTGGAAGGCAACCTAAAATGTGGCGAACCCCACCACCTCCGTTGTAGCCCAAGAGTGGCTTTTAGCCTTGTATTGGGCGACTTCCATAAAAATTCCCAGCATAACATGAAAAATGATGAAGCATTCTGGACTTGTTGCCCGGTACTGACCGATGTTAGGTTGCCGGTAATCTCTTCTATCCGTCCATCCAAATACTGGAATATGACACCAGTTGGGTATTGCTTGAGACATGGAGCAAGAACCTCTTTGGAATGTTCAACATCGCCGTCCGCTGTACCTGTGATTATATATTTTTTTTAAATCAGAAAATGAAACCATGAATCCTATTACACATAATACTGTACAAGGATTGGGGGGGGGGGGGATACCTCTGCACTTATTCCATTACAGGATTTTTTTTTTACAAGACTAAAAGCCACTGTATTATTCTTGAATGGGAGTGTAATAAACAGATGGAACTTTTTCAAACAAAGCTTTCATTTAAAGGTGCGATGAATAGGACCACTCTATTCAGTGTGGTGCCTATTGTTTGCATTTTTGCACTTGGCTGCACAGCCCTGTTCTTGGCATACCAGCACCCTATCAATGCATGGAATTAACCCTAACCCACCTCAATCCTCCAAAATCCTCCTTGCAGTTTTGGAGGATCTTGAGAATGAATGGTGTTTCAAGCGGAGAATTTTGGAGGATTGAGGATGAATGCATTTTTGGGGGCAGAGGATTTTGGAGGATTGAGGATGGTTCCTAGCAAAAAGGGTCTAGGGGGTTAGGGTTAATGATTATTTAAAAAAATACTGCATGAGAGATGACTGCACATAAGTCATTTTTATGTTTTGCAAGAAAGATACAAAATGTTGTTGGTCTTACCGAATGTATACGTTGCAACTGTGTGGAAAGTGATGAGTACGGACGCACACAGCGGAGCTCTGAGACTTGCTAACTGGCTGCCAATCAACAACTCAGACAAGCCATGGTCCTGATAAGTCAACGAAAAAGCGGGATGCTATAACAAAGACGTCACGCACCCCAAATAAATACAGAAGATCTGGTTCCAAGAGACCCGTTATATTCAACTGAATGTTACGACTTGTGCCGGTGTTATATGAAGATCCGACTCTTCACCAAGAATGCATTGCAACACAATTGCACTTTTGTGATGGACACAATTTTGGGCAATGGCATAACCTTTAACCCCTTGCCACCAGTTGACACAAATATGTGTGAATTGAAAATGGCCACCTGGCCGGTTGGCGTCTATGTGTGCCAATCTCTGCATTTTCAATCATTATTGGGGTATTGTGTACGTTATGCTTGGCTGCACAAGCCTCGTTTCCATTTCACTTGGCTGCATAACCCGGCCTGGCACCCCGGCACCCCCATGTAACACTTGGGGGCAAGGGGTTAACCTCATCCTAACCCTAACCTATCCTTAACCATATTTGTTTTCAGCAGGTCTTACCCTATCTCCTGAGAATCCCACAAATTCTAGTAGCTTCATGATCTTCTTTGGAAGCATCGAGATCATCTGCAAAGCACACAGACATACAAGAAGAAGTTTGTTAGTTCAATGCCAGCGGAACCAGATGTTACTGCGATACTCCGGCTAGTAAATTTATGTACATTGTAGGTTGATCGTGAAATGCATTGACTTTCAAAGTGAGAACTTTTACTAAAGCCACTATGAGAAACCTGCAGTAAGGGGTGGAATATAAATCCAGATTTTTAAAAATTCTGTTTGAATTCCACTTCGATTTTAACAAGCACGAATTCGTGCAGGAGCCGCGTCGTCGTGTTGGTGACTTGCGTGTGCGACAGTTTCGTCATAGACACATGCACAGTACAGCCTGCGGTCTGAGAGACTTTGAGGTGTGAGAGTTTCGTCAAGGAATTTAACTGTCACGTGACTAAATTGGCACAAGAAGAAGAAGAATGCTAAGCGCTTATAGAGCACCGTCTGCGATGCGACGCGGCTAAAAACCGGATATTCGAAAGCAATCTTAAAAAAATTACGGCTATTTTTTGTGACACATGCTAAATAAAACAACTGGATTAAGACTGCATTTACTTGCTAGTGGTCTTCTTGGTATATGAATAGCCTACCCATCCATTTTTTTCAACATTACAGCTCTGGAGTGTTTTTTGTAAAGGCCCAGTGGTCACTGAATCCTGCAAACTATATCCAGTCATTGGGAGGGCTTTTCATGAGGCACCTCACTCGTCACTTTGTGTTGGCATGACTACGAGCTAGATGGGGACTTCTGGTGAAATCAGGTAACAGTTATTCAAATTGAATAAAATTAGGATAAACGGATTTTGAAATCTCCGATTGCTCCCACTGCTAGCAGTATTACTCTTCAGTTGAATTTAATTGATTTTCCACTTATTTAATTAAAAATAACATGGGATTACAAGGTATTTATGCCAATACAAAGTACGAAAAACGCGGCTCCAAAAAAGCAAACTTTTAAAAAAGACACCCCAGAACCGCACGTAAAATACAAAAATAAACTTCACATAGATGTGAATGATAAATACTGTATAAATCAAATATTACACATGAAAAACACTGACAAGACTACACATTAAAATGCATAAGAGACGCCAAAGTGTCAACATGAATCATAAATACAATACTGTATTACTTCATCGGCTACCCACCAAATTGAATGTTCCATGTCCAAATCTCACACCACTCTCAAAATGCATCTTGGAGTACTGGTCTTTCCACGTTCGATTTAGAAGCATTTGGGTACAGCTCCTGGTTGGACAAAAAATACACAAAAAGCAAAACAGAAATCCAAAGTCACTTACCAGATTATACCATCTGTGAAATACACACATGCATCAACAACATGATGAAAATATTTGACTTGCTATAAACATAGGCATTCATCACCATCCCAACCTCCTCCACGATTGCTTTTACTGCTCGTCATGCACCACCACCACCACCACCACCACCATCATCATTACCATCAACACCCCCTATCACCACCACCAACACCATCACTATCATCACCACCATCACCACTATCGTCCCCACCATGATACAACAAAATTAAAAACTCCACCATAACCACTACTTCGTTATCACCACTACCACCTAACCATCATCACCACCACCAACCACTCTCATTTTCCAGCCCATGTTTGTAACCTCAATTAACCTCATTATTAATGGAATACACATGAAACACCACTCACTTATAAGACTGATATCCACTTCTGATCTTCAGTCCCCCTTTGATGAAGCTGAGGAGATTTTCATCTTGAATGAATGTGATAAGTGCTCTCTCTAGGAGTGACTCTGCATAGCACAGTTCACCATGAATCTCCGCTGAATAAAAAGAAAAATAGATAAAATAAGTCACGGAATAGAATGTATCTCAACACTGGAGGGAGGTGAGTTAGTCTCACCAACGGTGGAAGTTACAAGGCCTAGAAGTTACTCCGCCTGGGTCTATGGGTCTGAAAATTGGGATCATTTCTTTGGTATCTATTGAAGAGATTTATCCTCTGTTTAGATCTGGACCCAGAAAAAACCGTAAGGGTGGTAGGGCTGGCAACCTAAAATGTGGCCAACCCCACCACCTCTGTTGTAGCCCTTTACCTGGAGTGGCTTTTAGCCTTGTATTGGGCGACTTACATAAACAACATGGGAAGTGTTTGTGTTATGCTTACATTTCTTTTATAAACCCATGATTTTTTGTCATAGATTGAAATTACACTATTCAACGAAAAAACTTCAAATGAAGGTACAAATTCGTTCTGATCAAATATCTCGTTCAAAATCTGATACAGTCCATACAGTCTGGAGATACTGTCTCACTCCAAGCATGTAGGAATCCCTCCGAGAAAAACTCAAAGGGTTTTTCAAGCCTGTGTCACTTTCTTCCCTATCATCTCCAAAGCTTTCAGACTTCTTCGAAAATAAGTGTCGTATGTGCACTAGAGAGGATATCCTATTTCAACAATGCATTAGCGATGGTAATTTCTTTTTTTTTCTCAAAACAGCGGCGCTTCTGAATATTTGAATAAAATCAATAATATGAGCTAAATTTAGCTCAATGTTGGAGGGTATCGGGAATTCTCGGTTGCTCTTTCTGGCATTCTAGCAAGACTCGATGTGGCTTCTCGGCAAACAGAATGAAGTGTTTTACTTTAAAAGTAATATACAACATTTTAAAAACGTCAAAACACAAAACTACTGAATTATTATGAAATACCTTACATCTCTCAAGCATCCTGTGAAATCATGGCACCTGGTGTGCTGTCATTTTCAAGAATAGTATCATTTTTTTTATCATTTTGCTAGTGAGGGTCGGCTGACATACCATCGTTTGAAAAAAAAACTTACTTTTTTTTCAAATACTGCCCCCAATTTAACAACTTTTAGTCTACATTTAGTTTTGCAATTGGTTACACATCCAAGAACGGGTGCAGACCAACTAGTCTAGTTCCCCAACCTGATAATTCCCTGGCATCTATAAATTGGTCCGTTTTGTCTGAAGTAGGGTCAGGGAACCCAGCATCTATGGACACAAAACTTTAAACGGGTCAGTGTTACAGTATTTGCTATAAAATACTAATCCCCAAATCCATTCATTCCCGAAAATTACAGCAAAAGCAAATGCCATATACTACCTTTTAACAATTCAGATACAAAAAAAGATACAAATATATGTGACCTTACCAGTTATTGACAACAAAACTCATGTACACCCACTTAATACCAATATCAAATCATATTCTACCATAATCCACAAGGTTCAACATTTGAATGAGAATGCTTTTACAAACATAGGTCTGAAGAAACATGAAAAATACTACCAGCTGCATCTGAAATATCGCACAGCCAATCTCTTAAGTTTGTCCACTATCACTTAAGACCAAACCTCACAGTGGTATTTTAAACACAAATATAATATGGCCATATGGATGTTTTTTTCTCTTTCTTTCTATAAAATGGAAGTCGCCTAATACAAGGCTAAAAGCCACTCTAGGTAAAGGGCTACAACAGAGGTGGTGGGGTTGGCCACATTTTAGGTTGCCAGCCCTATACCACCCTTACGGTTTTTCTGGGTCCAGATATAAATACCAGTAGAGAGAAAATCTTCAATAGATACCAAAGATATTATCCCAATTTCCAGACCTTTAGACCAATTCACCTCCACCCTTTAGAGTGAATTTTATTGTTAATGACAAACACCATCTACAACTGAAAAGAGTTTTCAATTAATTAATCAACCTATTCAATGATTGTACGATGTAACCACATTAACAATGCTTACAATCAAAGCTATCCAAAACATGTTTTCCTGCATTCTCAGCAACATGAACAAGCAATTAATGGAGAGAATTATTTTTATTAAATTAAAACGTGCCACTCCGGCACCCATAGAAAAGGTCAATGCTGTTAGGCTCAGTCCTGTCTCACTCTAATTGCTTTAAAGAGATGCAACTTGACGAGAAACAGTATTGAAGGGAACATTATTCAATGATGCAGGAGACGTAATAGACATTTACATCAAAGCGTTGTGCCAGTTTGGGATTTAACCTTTCAATTCAGGAGGAGGTGCGATTTTGAACTTGAAAATGTTGCACGTAAATTTATAATTTGATAAATGTACATGCATCGCACGTAACACATTTACACACAGTCATGTTTTCCTATACTACTGAGGACAATGCTTTGTGTTTCCTATTGTTCCTTTATTATAACACAACCCCATAGACTAAGCACGTATTTTTACGTCCGAGGACCGATTTCGACAAAAGACCGACTCCCGAGGACAAGAAAGATTCCTGTGTATTTTCTTTCTCTTTTCTTGTCCTCGAACCTATATACAGAACATGTACACAGCATACATGCAACAAACTTATGTATGTTATCTTAAAATTAATTCTTTTAGAAAAAAATTAACTGATTGCTATTAGATTTTCAAACAAATATGCGATGCCAACTGTGTCAATGTTGTTGTTGTTTTTTTTAATTCACTGTTTTCATTTTTTTTTTTTAATGAATACCGAGAAAAACAATACAATTTATCAAATTACTGATTGGTGGGGTTTGTGTAACCCTGCACACCTGTTCAAGACAGTCCCCATTTTATACATTACTTCATCCACCAACGGCTCTGTAATTTATGTCCTAATACCAAAGTCCAATTACTGTCATCCCAACGTAATTTAATTATCAGGTCCCTGTATGGGTTGGGATTGGAGTCATTCTATGACTATAGTTTATGACGTGCAAGTGATTATGGTATGACATTCATGGTGAAAATGAAACCCTCAAGATTCAATCAGCCGTCAGTGGAAATCAATTTTAGCAGGAAGCTAGACAGGAAGAGGCTCCGAATTAAAATGTGTACAATGTATCTTTCTTGTAATGGGAGATAAACTCAATTCTTTGTTATTTCTAATATGTAGATAATTGCACAACTGACAACAGCCCATCCCCTTACTTTGTGCATGGTGCCAATTTTCAAATTTAAAAATAGGCCAATACGTAAAATTATCTGAATATTACTATAAATATAAACAATTTCTCTAGTGAATAGTTACGGTCGGCCAGGCCATGAGGCACTGCCCAATAGTCCTGACCTTGTTGCCGTCTCGTCATTGGCTAATACTTCTCATAGTTTCTGCTTTGAATAAAACAATTTGTTTGAGATGCTCGGGCCGGGTGGCTTAGTGGTCAAGCATTTGATTTTGGATCACATGCACCGACTTCAATTCTAAAACTGACTATTTGGTTTTTTTATTTCTTGGTTTTTTTTGGACAAATTTTCTGTTAACCCTGCGCTGCACTGCCTGCTTCCTTTGGGGAAGCATGTGCTTGTAGCGTATATACCTTCGACCAATGTACATGTACACATGGCGGTCCCATTGACATATACTCCAAAGCCCTGCAACAATTACATGACCTCTTGCCATGCCCTTGTGCACTACCATGTCAACAAACTTTCATATCAACTCCACCGTCCCCCCCACCCCAAAAAAAAAAAAAAAAAAATTGCCCTCCAACTCAGGCCACAAAGTGACTATACAGTGCTTTTCGGCAAGGACCAGGCTAGGCATATCTGGAGTATCAATGTATGGGGGCGTTTTTTTGTTTTTTTATAAGGAAAACAACAAAACCGGCGTCACCAAGTGACGCCGCCAGTGCTGCACAGGGTACAGTAAACTTGAAATTGCTCTTTTTGTTTTGTTTTTCCTCTTTCTTTTTTAAGTCTGAGAACCAGTCTTGCAGCTCCCATAGCAAAGTACACAGAATCTCACTAGCCAATCACAACATGGCAACAAGGCTACGACTAACGAGCAGTCCGTGAAGCCAGGAGACAATTCGATTTCTGCAGAAAGAGGAACAAATGACAGTACTGTATGGATGACAAACAAATCAAATGTGACCCGCTCTGCAAAAAGTGCACATAAGTCGCTGTATGCTTTTACGAGTTATGGGCTGTTCAATGGGAAGAGGGTGAACAATTCTTCAAATAAGTGATTTTGAAGGGAGGGAATTTTTTGCATCTTTGATACCTACATTTTGTATATTATTATATTTCATAACCAAAATCTTTGATTTCAGTGAGTAAAGTTGGAAAAAGAATGTGTTTTTGTCGAGTGCTTCCATCTATTGCTTTGCTTTTTGTTTCTTTAATTGGCTTGTTTCTCCTTAAGTCATTTCAAGAAATGCCTGAAAACAAACATGCAAATTTCCAAATATCTCGTGATTGCAAAATGCTAGAGACCTCAGACATATACCATATGAAAGCTTATAAAATAGCCTTTCCAGCTATATATAACACACTATTTTCAAATTTTGCAACATAAGTGCCCTTTTTGCAGAGCGGGTCACAAATGTGCTCTCAAAAAAGCACCGAGTATTATAAGATGTCACTCCTTGCTCGAATACACTCAAAAGAATGTTTGCAAACATCTTGGCAGCAAGCACCGTCTGGTGCAAGCAAAATTGCTTTTCCTAAAACATACAGAGTGATTGGTATGTTGCCAGAGAGAATTAGGCTCCAAATAATTGTGATGCCTTGAATGGGAAAAATCACGAGGGAGGGTCGGTCGGTAAATTTGTTTTTTACAGCTTATTTAGAGGCGAGATTCAGGAAAAAATGCACAATTGTGTCAGTGTGGCTGTATTAAAGACAATTGTTTTAATAAAAAGTATGATATTGAACATTTCTTTGAAGAGTTTTTAAAAATGACTCGACTTTTGTAACTTTTAGTGTTGGTCGTGGAGAGGGGGGGGGGGGGGGGGGGGCTTATGAAGCTTGACATGATTCAACTAATAAATTGGAAGCTGGCATGTTTGAACTGCAACTACCACCAGTCCATTTACAAGCTAATGCACATGCCGACTATTAATGTCCTGCATAGAAAAAATATCAAATCAATATAAAATGCCTAACGGTTCTTAGACACAAGTATTTCCATACTATGAGGGCATCTGTAAATCAGTTACTCTAAACTTGTTTGGTGAAGGCCTTTGAGCTCGTTTTGCCACGTAGTTCTGGAAAAATCAACCCAAATGGACTACAGAATCATTTGCTAAAAGGTTTTTCCCAGCACCGCAGAAATGAATTCACACGTTACCTCCATTTGCAACTGAAATTACCAGTACAAATCTTACCGTCCGTGTAGTTGTCGTAGTTTGGCTTGCGTACCATCTTGGACATGGACTCCATCACGTTGCCACGGCGACGGAAACGATTGGAAACCTCGATGGAATTTTTGACCCACTTGACGGCTTCTGTGATGTCATCGGGGTCAAAGGTCATGATGGCTTGGATGTAGCTGATAGTGCCGTAACCCAAAGCATGGTACATACTGGAGGACACCCTGCAGGCAAGATGAGGCAATTGTTATGTGGCCAATATGTATGTAGGGAATTAAGTGGCATCTCGATCTATTATTCATTCAGTTTCCGAAGCCCATAATAGATAGATAGATAGATAGATAGATAGATAGATAGGCATACTTATTCAACCAATGATTAAAACAATCACAGGAAATTAAATGGTTGGCCTCGCATACAAAAAAATAATAATTAAAGAAACAATTAAATTTAACACCAATTATGCCTCAGCGAGTTTCACTTTTCCTATTGGTCGAGAGCCTGTCACGTGGGTGTGTTTAAACGGTTGTTTAAACACGGCTGAAAGTTGAGTAAACACGGCGCGTCATAACCAGCTGTTCTCAGCCGATACGCAACAGGGAGAGCGTAGTAGGTGCACGCACAAGATGTACTGAACTTCATAATGTAAGACAACGCTAATGCACGCGTATAAAACGCTGCATCTCGTGCGTGTGCGTACGCGCACGCGACAGACAGGCGCGGAGCGCCTTCACGCGCATGTGTTTTGTACTGAGCAAATGGGAGAAAAAGTGGGGTGAAAAAGCTTCGCATTTTGTCCTTTTTACGGGAGGTTTTTGCATATTTCGTAAGAAGGCATTTAGGAAAGGGGATAAAAGTGTGATGACCCAGTCTTTACCAGTCAATAATAACCTTGAAGGGTCGTGACCGCTGTTAATGGACCTTGCCTTCGGCTCGGTCCATTAACAGCGGTCACGCCCCTCCTCGGTTATTATTGACGTGGTAAAGACTGGGTCATCACACTTTTATCCCCATATTTAAAACACATGTAATGTGTACATGTTACGTTACAATTATCATATAATTAAACAAGTCTAGTATGGTGTTTCGTAATAATTCAGTAAAACAAATTTTGGAGGATTACCAATCGTGTACACTACGTTTAACGACAAGATTCAATTTAGGAGCCACAATGAACCAGACAATAATAGAGCAGGTTAGGCAAGATTCATTTATACTTATAATTGTTTGAATGAACATCCTGTGTGGATGATGTCAGATCCATGTCTCAACACGTTTCCATTATAAATATTATATTCTGAACAAGAACGTAAATTGACAAATAGTTCAGTTGACAGAGTGCCGGCATGATAATCCGGACGTTACAGGCTCAAGCCCTGCTTTTGTCCATTTTAATTGTTCACTCTGAATATTTATTAAATTAACTTGTCAGTTTACTTGTTGTTCATGTATACTCTCACTTGCAAATTTCAACTGTATGTGAGCTAAAGAATATATGTGAATATCTGTGAATATTTTACTTTATTGTTGGAAACAACTGACTTCTCGGTAGCCTCATAGAATTACAGTCAGTCAGCATTTCTCATTAGTTATTACCCAAATGGGTCGACTTGGTATTAAATTTCTGACCACTTCATGATTGGAGTGGTGAAGACTTACCATGGTTTCAGACGTGATCTGGCTTCGTTGAAGTTGTTATTCAGAAAGAGGTCAAGGGAGACCTTTGTGTCTTCAATGGAGGCCGCAAGATCCATTCCCTCTGCTCTGTGGGAGAAAAAGAAAGAGAAATTCAAGCTTGAAAAGTCCTGAATAAAACAGCCCTGAAAATGAAATCTTTGTCAGAATCATGTAGTTCTTTGGACTGACAGGGGAATCAGAATTTCAATTTTTTAAATTTAAATATATGGTACAGCTTTGGTTCGATTAAAAACCAAATTGGGCCCCCGAACAACGACACTGACAATTTGGGAGACTGCCAACATAGGGCAGGATAGCTCAGTTGGTAGAGCGCTAGTACGGTATTCCGGCGGTCGCAGGTTTGAATCCCGCTCCTGCCAGTTTTCTTTGTTCACTTTGAAAATTCATTCAAATTACCAAGTCAGTTTCCCTTGTGGTTTGTGTGACGATAATATAAAAACCAAATTGATTAGTTTCAATATTGAAAGCTCACTGTTTATAAAGATGGTACCAGTACAAATCCTCCTGAGAAATATTTACATCGGTAAAATGCTGTCATCTTCAAGAATGTCAAACAAAATTTATTACCGTCAAACAATCCACAAGGGAAACTGACAATTTGGGAGACCGCCAACATAGGGCAAGATAGCTCAGTTGGTAGAGTGCCGGTACGGTAACCCGGGGGTCGCAGGTTCGAATCCCGCTCCTGCCAGTTTCTTTGTTCACTTTGAAAAAAGATTACCGTTCACTATAAAACAGCAACAAATTTCTGAGAAGCTCTAAATCTAAAAGACCTAAAAAAATGCCACAGCCTACTGTTCAACAATCAAACTAAAGTCCACGTGAACGAAAAATCACTCTGAAAACAAAACAGTCTTTTACTATTTTCTCATGGCTTGGTTGATAGATTGAGCTTAAAATATCAGCTTTGTTATTTTGTGTATATGTCAAATCACGCAAAGTACAAACACTGTCCACAAGTATGTTTTTAGTTCATTTTAATTATACATCTCATCTCAATCCCTCCCCTCTTTCATCCTTACCCTAACAACACTCCCTCCTTCCTTGCTGTCCCTTACCCTCTCTGTACTCCCTTTGATGTTCACCCACTGCCACTCTCCCTTGGTCCTTAAATGTAGTGTACATGATTGGTAATCCTTAAAACAATTTTTTTACTGAATTATTACGAAATGCCTTACTAGACTGCAAGTTAATAGTAGTCTCAATCATTCTGCGAAATGATGGCACCAGGTGTGCTGTCGTTTTTAAGAAAAGTGGAAATTTATATCGTTTTCCAACGATTGTTGGAAAACTGCCCTCTATTGACCGAATGTAGTTAGTCCACGTTGTGTCTAAAATGGGTTAACAATCCAAAAACAGGCGCAAGGTTGCAATTATCGTACGTGTGTTCGTGTCGTGCGCATGCAGTGGATTCGCCGCATGTACATGTACGTACCGCTCAGCCTATGTACATGTTATGTGACCAATTGAAAACGATCCCATTTACAAAAATTGGGCTTATTTTACAAGAGGGTGCTATAACAAATGCCGCCCGATGGTTGAAAACCATCCAAGAATGCAAAACTTTGAACAGGTCAGTACTAACCCCCAAATCGGCCCATTTCTGAAAATTGCAACAATTGACCAATCATGTACACTAACTTTAATCTCGCTTTTGTGTTTCTCCACCCACCCCCTCTTGCATGTTTGTTCCCTACATGTTTGTTTCTTGTACACTGGCATTTGCCTTCGAGAAAGAACTTGCTTAAGTTTGAAACGTAAGGACAGCTAATTTTGTTGATTTTAATTAACTAAAAATTGATAATTTTATGAACTGAAATTTGTTTTATATCAAGAAGTAATTTTTATTTAAATATTTGTAGCTGACCCTTTTATTACTATAAAGACATCACCTTGAGGAATTCATTTTGTAGATTACACTTAGAGACCACAGTTTCTTAACTTTTGTAATACAATTACAAAAATACCAGCTGCATTTTGCTTTACTGGCTTTACTGCATATACAATATAATAATTTTAACACCACAAAAACCTAATTAAAACAATTGAGCAGTACCACAAAATCAATGATTCACTTGAACCAATATATTTTTTGCTGGAAGTTTATCAATGATGAAAATAGCCACATACGGCAATTTATTTACAAATCTGAAGATTTACTTGTTCAAGAGCTTCGTTTAAGAAGGACTCAAGTTTATCTCCCCATCCAGTATGATATCTACCAAAATCATTCACAATCATCTAAATCGTCATCCTTAGACATTCATTTTTAATTTTCATTATCTCTTGTGTTTGTGTTTCCATGGCACCTACGCACAATCACACGAAGCTGGCAAAGTGTACTGGCTATTAATTCCATCAATGATTAATTGGCAACAGGTTTCATCTCTTCAAATAACCAAACTAGGAATGGATTGTCACAGGATACTGCATCAAGCTTAACGACGAAGGTTTCAAAAGTACCATTGCAAATTACATAATCCGAGCTGCCAACCTTTTCAAACTCATTTCAGTATTCAGAAAGCCAAAAAATCAGTATTTTTCATGACATTTAAACTTTACCTGAAAATTTTTTATTTATTTTTTGCACGGCATAGTCCACACTGCTGAAATGGCAAAGGTTCTTGACCCTTTGTGTACGGAAGACGTCCTATGCCGCAAAAAAAACAGTGCCACCAGGCCGGATGATGCCATTTGCCGCTGTTTATGCAGTTTCAATCCATTGTTGGATTATTGTTTATGTTACGCTTGACTGCACAAACACATTGTGGCTGTTTCGCTTGGCTGCCAGAGCCGCTGCGACACCCCGACGTCTCCCGTAAAAGAACGTACTATCAAGGGGTTAATAGTGAGAATGAAATGCGGCATACTGACATGAATCTCCTCAAAAAAGTGGGGAAAGGGTTATTTCTTCTGCTAAAGCTAAAGTTGCATCCGTTCGGTTGTGATCCCAATAATTAGCCAGTACACGTGGAGTATAATAGCATAATATGCATGACAAAACATTATTTTGGTTGGATTTCACAAAATCTGTATTTATAAACAAAAATTCACACTTGGCAGATCTGCATAATGTACAGTTCATCGGCTCCTCATGCTGTAATGTTTAGGACACATCACGCACATCATTTTTTAATTGAAATAACAGTACAAAAACCATCAACTTCACTATAAGTCACTAAAGTCGGGTCGCATTTTTTTGTTTTGCTTTTTTCAAGGAATTTTTAAAATCTCACCTTTTCCCGCACAAAATGAACAAGTTTTATTAAAATCATTGTCTTTAAATACAGCTATGATGGCACAATCATGCATTTCGCCATCTCACTTTTAAATAAGCTTACTTTTTGCCTCCCGACTTACGAGCTACACAATATGTAGTATTGTTTTGATGTTTTTATGGATAGTAAAAAAAAATAATTAAATTTACCGACTGACGCTCCCCCCTAATATTTCCCATTTATGGGCCACACAAGTTTGTTTTTGGGCCTAATGATAGTCGTAGGACTTCTAAACTATATCTGGCAAAATATGTGTTACTCACATCTGCTTTTAACATATTTAATTAATATCTCTGACTTGAGAATACAACCAAAAAAATACCAAAATGTGTGCAGATGGTCAAGTTTGGTGAATTTTTAGAAGAAATTTAATATGAAAAAACAAGCAAAGCCACTTCAAACAATTTGATTTCTGTTGGTTACATGCATATTTTACTTCTACAAATTTAAATATTTTTCTGATAGCTGACAAACAGCTTTTTGTGCCGAGTCATGTATCATACTCCCTTTTCATTAATCCTAACCCTGCCAGACGCAGCACACAGTGCATCTGTGCTGACAGCTCCACTTTGCTAGACTCTGCACACAAGTCAATGTGACAAAGTATGCAATGTGATGCGTCTGGCAGGGTTCTTAGCCAAAATGCCCTGGAGGGTTAGGGTGAATTAAACAGGATTTTTAAAATTGATTTTGCTTCTAAATTAAGTGCATTTATCAAGGAGGAGGATGAGGGCCTTGTTATTTTTTTCCAAGATTGCCGCCGGGCACTTAAATAGAAAATGGTCTATTCTACTAGTAAGTTGTCAAAATATCCATATTAAACAGTGTTCTATGTATTTTATTAAAGTACGCAATTGTTTATGCATGTTCTTTTCAATTGCATTTTCAATTAATAAAAATTAAATTTAAAAAATGTACACATTACTTATCATAAAACAAGAAGGGAACTATATTAAAAGGTAAAATAAACATGATTATCTGACATGTATAATTTACCATAGTAATTCTATAACATGTGGAGAATCACACCTTTATAATTGCTTTCAACACCTTGCATTAGCGATGCATGCATACAATGGTGACCCATACTGTGCAGCACAGTTCACTACCCTCACAAGTACCTCAGGAATTGAGAGACCAATTAGCCAGCTAACCAGCATATATTTAGAAGGGTTTATTTTCCTTCACATGAAGTACATGTATCAGCACCACTGTTCCTAGAAATTCAAATATTTATCTGGAGAGCTGGTTTCATAATGAATTCTTTAGTAAACAAGAATATTCTTTGATTACAATGTCTACAGAATCACTAAATTTCACAAGTGCAGTCCTCCCAAAAAAAAAGTTGTCTGTCAACAGCAAAACAGTTAAAAATCTTTTAGATTTAAACAAAATATTCCATTCCTAACATGTATATTTCAAAAAGGTTATAGATCTTATTATTGAAATGAATATGTTCATCCATTTGACAAAATGTATTTGGGCAATTTCATACAAAATGCATATTCACGTTAACTCCTATGCCTATTTTTCTTATTTATTTTTTTATTAATACCAGTATAAATATTACTCGTGATTTTCATTCCAGTTTTTTGGAATCTCATTAAAGCATAATATAATGCACATTATTCTCATTCTTTGTACATTGTACATCTGAACACGAGGTTCCTATTCGAATGCATAAATAACATTATGTGTACATACACTTGTCCTTTCTTATCTTACCACAACACAAGATACATACATGAGAGATGCCTCAGTGCAACGTGGGATTTCTCCTGCCTCCTCGGCGGATGTTGCCGACGACGAACAGGTGGGCACATCTTCAGACGATAACATGATGATGTCGGATTTGTCTCGAGGATATCCTCGGTAAAGGATGGCGTGATATGAGACGTGCAAGATGTCTACATTGCTCCTAGATGTACATTCCGCATAATGACACTACACCAATGTACATTTACAATGACCGCAGGTGAGTATGAGACCGTCTACACTAATGTATTACTGTACTTAATTCAGCATTATTCCCTGCGCTAGAATGATGCAGACCATTGCATGGACATGTAGCGACAGCATCTGAGCATAGCATCACATACTCATGTACACCACACACAAGGCCTGGGTCATTGGATGTCTGATGCAGTCAAGCAGTGAAGATAGATTCAGGGCAAGTTATTATATTGTGACAGAGTGTAATCCAATGTGGGCATGGCTATACATATATACATGCTCATAAATATCTAGAAGAGCCAGCCTTCAAGGCATGAATACAAATGAGGAAGCTATCAAAGTCATTGTTTAATCTGACTATCTATATATTTAAATAGTGATATTCATTTTGCATTTTATTGACTACAGGTTAAATGTTACATGTACATGAGGAACTGTAGTCTGGAAAATGATATCAGAATACTTTAAGTAAATTTTCAAAATTTCATGAAATTCAGAAATTCTACTCATCACATATTTATCATAAAAAAAAAACACAAGGGAAACTGACGAGGTAATGTGAATGCATTTTCAAAGTGAACAAAGAAAACTGGCAGGAGCAGGATTTGAACCTGCAACCTCTGGAACACAATACTGGTTACTCTAACCGGTACAGTGTTCCGGAGGTCGCAGGTTCAAATCTTGCTCCTTCCATTACATATTTACTTTGGTGCAAGGGTTTGTCAACAAACAAACAAAAATCCACCAGAAAAATGCAAAGTTGTGTACTGTTGACATGCAAATATATTCTCATATAAGTTCTCATAAACAGTAAGCTTTCAAAACAATCAACATTTATACATTTCAAGTCAGGCTAACTTTTTAAAAATTCTAACTGTACAAAAAAAAAACACTGACAAGGAACTGGTACATAGTACTGACTTGTATCAAGAAGAAAATATTAAATTTATGTACTTCAGAAATTCCCTCCTGCATCTGGGTGCATTAAACTTAATGAACTGTGAACCACAAACACTGAACAGTAGGTGGAGCTACAGTGTAGTCAATATTTCACAATTGATGAATATTCATACATGTAGGAAATAATCAGACTGAAATCAATGGTAATTGTACAAAGCTGCACAGTTAAAAGTAGCTGAGATCCCACATCAGCATAATCAGTCATGCACGAAGGACAGGATTATGGTACAGGCATGTATTATAACCACGTTATGGTTTCAGTCACATCACTGTTGCTGTAGCAGCAATTACTCACGAATGGTTTACAACTTCAATATAACTTGTTACTTGGTTTTGATATTGTTATTTAAACAAATTAAGATATGTTCTACTGTTCACTGTTTCACATTGCACACACTCCCGTTTTGCCGTTATAATTTTCTTTCCTGTCGTAATTACTTTACTAATAACTCAAATCAGTGTGCCATAAATTTTACTTCAACCTCTTGAATATGGACGATGGCTGTAGCCAAGGTTTAAAAAAAGACCACTTAGCAGGTTGTCAGCTATAGGTGGATTCCTGCGCATACTCAATCCATGTATGTTTCAACAATACTGTTCTTAAATGAGTGTACAAAATGTAATGAATAGATGGAGCTTTTTCAAACAAAGCTTTAATTCACAGGAAAGGGGAGCCCTCCAAGTGCGATGAATAAGACCACTTTATTCAGTGTGGTGCCTATTGTTTGCATTTACATGTATGCTTGGCTGCACAGCTCAGTTCTTGGCATACCAGCACCCCATCAATAACAGCCGGACACAAGGAGTTGACATTATAACAATCTTTTTCAACATAATATTTTATTAGCAACTAAAATCACTGTGGCGTAAATTTTCTGGCATTAAAAAAAAATAATATAATAGGGTTGGTGTACTTTAGTAGTCGTCCCCCCCCAACAAAAAAAAAGAAAAAAGATGAGGGGTGATGTCAGTCCAAATAAAATGATTAGGGTTGGTGTGAGTACAGCCCTCAAATAAAGTTCATTATAACCCTAACCCTGCCAGACGCAGCACAGTGCATATGTGCTGACAGCTCCACTTTGCTGGACTCTCCACACAAGTCAATGTGACAAAGTATGCAATCTGATGCGTCTGGCAGGGTTCTAGCAAACATGCCCTGGAGGGTTAGGGATTGTAAATTTGTAACCTTTGAGAAAGACTATCAGGCTTTGTGAACACCGGACGCTGAACCTAGTTTTTGGGCAGTTTATAGTCATCGCTTGCAACATAATACGCGCAATGCGCATAGAATTCAATTGATAGATGTGACGATCACGCATTGGAAAAAGGAAAAAAAACAGCAGCAAGTTAAATAGCAGGTTTTTATAAAAAGATCAATAAATTTGAGAGAATTTTTGACTGTGTTTCATCAGCTTCCTCAGCTTCAAGAACCGGACCAAGACTGTTTCCTGAGTATCTAGAAGCAGAACTAGGTCTTTGCATTTTTATTCGTGACATTTTAATATTTGAATAACATTAGGCCTTGGAAACCGCATTTTTTTCAAATTGTCGTCTAGCAGAAACTTTCATTTTTTAAGTCGCGCCGTCTGTAAAAAAAAAATTAATGTAAAGGCTAGTTTCGAGCAAAAATACGGTCCTCCATTTTGTTTGCTGCTATGTAATTTGCATATTCAGGTTTTTTTACCGACCGCGCAATTCTATTGGTCCAATTATAAAAAGTGAGGTCAGCAACCATGTTAAAGTTCAATCATTTGAACTCTGTAGCGACGTCGCCAGCGTCCTTCGGCTGACAACTGTCGCGTCGGCGATAACTATATCGCGTGTGTGATGATCACGCGTCAATTTTTCAGTCGCGCGACCATCGCACGACCGACTATAAACCAGGATTAACTTGGATCAAATTAGAATTTGCAAATCTTAGTCAAACTTACGTAACGGGAAGCTTCTCACAGGCATCATAGAACTGTCGGAACAAAAACAAATTTATGTCCATGTCAATTTTTTATTTTACTGAATCAAGTGCAGAAAATGTCACACCGATAAATACATACATGGTCCATCGGTCAAAACAAGTATTTCATATTGAACAATCATTTTTGGTTTTTTTGACTAAATGTTCAATTAAGCAAGTACAGGGTCTGCAATGAAAAAGGAGGATTTTTTAAAAATGTTGACGGTTGACTTATTTTGTTTCCTTAACCCCTTGATGAGTACGGTTATTTATAATGAGGCGCTTGGGTGCCGGGGTGGTCTGTGCAGCAAAGCAAAATTTGATACAAGAGGCCTGTGAAGCCAAACATACACAATAATCCAACAATGGATTGAAACTACAGAGATTGAGTGTATAGACGTCATCCGTCTTCAAAGGGTTAACCTCTTGAATACAAATGACAGCCATAGCCATGGTTTTGAAAAAGACCACCTGTCCAGTTGACATCTATAGGCGCATTCCTGCGCATACTCAATCCATTCATGTTTTAACTATATTGTTCTTGAATGGGAGTGTAATGAATATATAGAGCTTTTTTAAAACAATGCTTTCATTTACACGAAAGGGGGAGGTTCCAATTGCGATGAATATGACCACTCTATTTAGTGTGGTGCCTATTGTTTGCGTTTACGCTTGGCTGCACAGCCCTGATCTTGGCATACCAGCACCCCATCAATAACAGCCGGAGGCAATGGGTTAAAAATGTTTTAACCCTAACTACCTCAAGCCTTACAAAATCCAACAGCAGGTTGTGTTTAATTTTGATGGGTTTTCATACTCTAGCGCCTTGGCACATTAATTCCAAAGTCCATAAGTCTGAAGAATGTGCCATAGGTACAGCGCATGCACAGTGTTGGATTTTGACAGATTCAGAACACTTCTCAGTAAAAAGGCCTAGGGTGTTAGGGTTAACCCTAACCCACCTCAATCCTCCAAAATCCTCCTTGCAGTTTTGGAGGATTTTGGAGGATTGAGGATGAATGGTGTTTGAGAAACAGGAGGATTTTAGAGGATTGAGGATTAATGTTTTTTGGAGGAACATAAATGCAAACATTTGGAGGATTTTGGAGGATTGAGGATAGATGCATTTTTGGGGGCAGTGCAATCGGAGGATTTTGGAGCATTGAGGATGGTTCCTAGCAAAAAGGGCCTGGGGGTTAGGGTTAATGTTTCTTTCCCTGCTTCAAGCCCCGCCATTTGGGAATACTGCTATCAGCTGAAGCATCTTGAATCATCATTCTCATTAAATTTAAACCTTCTTTTAAATTTCAATCTTCTTCGTTTTTTCTCCCAACCCCGTTAGTTGGCACTCCAAATTCTACTGGCCAAAGATTATTTCCAATTTTTGAATTTGTTTCCCGAGGTAGATTTACTCATGTCTTAATTTGCCCGTCAGATCATTCAGACGAGACAATCTGCATTTTAGAAAGGATTCTAGAAGTATCAAGCAACTAATAACTGGCTTTATTTATTTCCAAAATATTATTTATTACATGATTTATCTCTCTTCAAGGAAGCATAATTTCAGAAAAAGGAAATAAAACCTAGACGCACAATTCTCCATCATGTCCATCCATCAACAAAATCTGAATGATTACCTGATCCTCATCGTCGCTACCATCAAACTCTGCCATGATGTAGAAGATAACGAAAATATAAAAGGTCGGACTGGTCTCCCTGAAGTCCAATAAACTGGCATCAAGAAGGTGTTGGTCACTGCATTGTTGAAAGGTGGAAATGTCCAAGGTATCTGAAGAAAGACAGAGAAATTACTGTTAACCCCTTGAGTATGGGTTTTTATGAGAGACGTCGGGGTGTCGCGGCGGTTCTGGCATCCAAGCAAATCGTTACAATGTGTTTGTGCAGTCAAGCGTAACATAAACAATAGTCCAACAATGGATTGAAACTGCACAAACAGAGCAAAATGGCGTCATCCTGCCTGGTGGCACTTTTTTTTATGGCGTCTTCCGTACACAAAGGGTTAAAACATCACCTGATTTCTCCAAGTTAACAGTAATATACAACATTCGTAAACATAAAACCAAAACTACTGAATTATTCTGAAATACCTTATTACTTGACTGTAAGTAAATAATAGTCTCAAGCATCCTGTGAAACCATGGTACCTGGTGTGCTGCCAAAATACCCTGGAGGGTTAGGGTTAATTTAATAGGCGTATAACTTTATCCTTTATCCTTTTTTCTTTTGAGCCAAAGAAATATACATAGCAGTGCCCCAGTAGCCTACTGTAAATTAACAATCCCCACATCAGAGGTCGGGCAGCCGGGGCAGGGGTTGGTTGGTACAACAATTGATAGGTGCATAATCAACCTTTTTGACATTCTCAAAGCATCATGGGGACAGTATCAGCCCTTACTGGCATTAGAATGGACGTGATTGGTAAAATCCTCTTTTGAATGGCTAACAATATGACAATATTAGCTGTTCTAATTTCAGAGGTGTTGCATTCATCACTACCCCGAGAGGGATTCCCTAATTATTTCCTTATTTTTATTGCCATTTAAAATTAATTTTTCTGGTTATTATTTTCCTTATGTTCCACACAAAGATATGTGAAAAGATTATCTCTCAACTCATGACAGATATTTAGAAAAAATTAATTAATATTTGGACTGGTTTACAGTGCCATAGGTTTGTGCATAAATTACATGGTTCGTTTGGCCTCCATACCCACAATGCATTGAGAATGTCAATTATTGTGGTTTTATTTCACAGAAGACTTGAAAAGGGTTAAAGAACGAATTATAAGGACCACACTTTTCCTGCAATTTCAGGACATTGTTTCCCGGTGAAATGTAAATGTGTATCTACAGGTTTTGTGTTTGCACTGTGCATTTTGATCTATTGTTCACAACATCAATCCTGCAAACAGCAGTCCATCATTCCACATCAGTCAACACAGCAGGACTGAGTTTACACCATGTACCCGATATCCAAGGGTAGTTTTGCCAGTGAGAATTATGGTAATCTACCGATCGCGCAGGGGGCAGAACTTCCAAGATTGGAAGGTGGTAGGTCATCCAGAAACAGGCTTGTGCATGTTGCTTAATCGGTCAAATGTGCCAGAACAGGTTCATGATCTACCGATCGCACAGAGAACTTGCAAGGGAAAGATTTTACTTTAATACCCCCCACCAAAATCGGGGGAGGGGGAGGTGGGGAAGGGGGGTCGGGGGGGGGGGGGGGGGGGTGGTCTAGGCGGGGGTGGTGGCAGGGGGGATCAGGTGAATAGTAATACAAACATGTAGCCTTGTAAGTTGTATTGTAGGCCTACACAAAAATATTTACACAAAATTACAAGAATACACAAATAAATCTTGTTTTGGTTGAATTTTCAATTCTCCAGCAATAACATTGGCAAAGCCGGGTCCGAGTTACTCAGACTAGCATTAAATAATGATTGTTGAGTGATGCTTTAGCTGATATGTCACGCTATAATTATGGTTCAATTATTGATACAAATTTGATTGATTAAACTTGGCATTGGCAAATTTTTTTATGTGTGTGAACTCAGTCAAATCTACAGCCTGCAATTCCATAAACGTTCGTAATTTTTTTTGTTTCAGTTTAGTCTAATTTGTGTGTAAACCATCAATTAACAGCTTTACAATATCATTCAAGAGGAATCTGGCAATTTTCTCCACTTTTAAAACAATTAACTTACAGCGTTGTTGCCTGGTTTCCTAAACTGTGGATTGGCAATATTCCTGCTTTATTTGTGAGATAGCGCCCTCAATCGGCATTCGTGGCAGGAACAAAATAGTCTGGTGCTATTTCTTGCATTGTGGTTTAATCTAATTGCGACAAAGATACCAGTCCAATGTGTTTTGTGCAAAGCAAGCAAAATCCGAAACGACAATCACCACTCGCTCTCTGGCTCTGCATATTATCAGATACATGTATCCCTTTTTATCTTTCACACACAGAAGTAGTACTGCAACATGAATGACGAGGCAGAGACATACAAACTTTGGCGAATCAGAAAGACTTTGATGCAGGTACTTTACATCTGACGACAACATGCTGACGACCAAAACAAATCATGTGAAACTGAAATCAAATTTTGACAAGTCAAGTGCTCTTCATCATTTCATGTTCTTTCCCCAAACCGTGTTTTTACGTTTTCTACCTCCATGCCCAAACATGTAATGAAATAGGTCTTTGCCAAAAATGTGGTCATGTGGTTAAGGACGCCGTTCCTATTGGAATGAAATTCACTTTTATCATGTGTATAATATTAATATTAATATAACTCTTTTTCAATTTCAATTTTCGTACTCCAGTCAACTCGTACCCGAGTCAACTCGTATTCCCCTCTAGCTCTCTGTAGATGATTTAAGTTTATTATATGTCTTTACTTAAATATTGTCTAAATTAAGCCATTAACCCTAACCATCCCAAATCCTCCAAAATCCTCTTTGCCAAAAGGAGGAATTTGGAGGATTGAGGGCCTTTGGACGTTAGTGCATTGGAGGATTTTGCAGGATTGAGGTCATAAGGGGTTTTTGCCTCTGGAGGAATATGAAGGATCCAGGTTATCAGGCTATATCTAATGCTGGTTGATTTTGGAGGATTGAGGTTACTTGGGGTTTTATGCAAAAGAGGATTTTGGAGGATTGAGGTTACATGCTTGGGGGTTTATCGAAGAATGATGATTTTGGAGGATTGAAGTTATCATGGAGTTTATCCAAAAGATGATTTTTTTAGGAATCTGGTTATTTTTACCTTACTTTCACACTGTTCATGCCCTATGCACATTTTGAATATAGGTTCAGTCAAAGCAATGAGGCATTGTTTATACATGTACAACTTATTCTTTAGCAATCTGAAACCCACTGTAGGATTTTGCAGAATTCAGGCAATAATGAGAACATGATATCCAGTAAGCAAAAGTTGTCAATGTCAAGTTTTCCGAACCCCCTAAAAACAAATCATTTAGAGGCCGTGTGAGGCCCGCAAGAGACCCCACTGGACTCAGCGGGCAAGAGCTGGTGGATGCCGGCCGTGGATAGACGGGGACACTTTCCATAGGGGTGCAGTCAAGTTGTACAGTTTATGTACATTTGTGATGTGTCAAGGATAGAAAACTTGCAGTTAGCAGCTGTTGGTTCTATTTTTGGCTGCTTTTTTTTATTGAGTGTCCATGTACATAAATTTATCAAAGGGCTATACTGTTCTTGGGTTACAGTGTGGATACTGCATTGCATTTGGGGGGTGTCTGATTTCCGAGTGCTTAGCATAATGGTGTAAGGGTACACTTCTGAAGGTCATTTTTTTTAGAAAGCCATATCCATTTTTTAGAAGGTAAAACTTAGCAATTTTTCAAGTTTCCATGATTTGGTATAACACTGGCCATAAACCAACTGGAGGATTTTGCAGGATTCAGGCAGTGATCACCAGTAATGAATATTGGAGGATTTTGCAGGATTCAGGTTACATGGAGTTTTAACACTATGGAATTAGAGGATTTTGCAGGATTCAGGTTATGTGTAAGAAAAAAGGGGTAGGGAGTTAGGGTTAAAGGAAAGAGTTCCATATCCGGACATCACTTATTTCCCCTAATACTAGGCCTATGACTTTAAAAACTACCAAAAAAGTGTAAATCTGATAAAGAAACACGAATTTAGGAGGGAAACATTTTCAACTTATTCTTTGTGACTTTGAAAATACTTTGCCTTTTTCTGTCATGGCCCACAGACTTTGTGCACGAGGTATAAGTGATGTCTGGATATGAAACTCTTTCCGTCTAGTGACTCCCCTGCTCACGCAAGCATCGGCCAATTGTGCAAAAGTTGATAGATTGGCGATTGTGTGATGCAGGGCCCCTCTTTAGTTTTGATCAAATTAGAGTCAAGGGTATTTTTTCTCATTCGAAAATGACTTTTCAACCTGAAACAGACTTCTCTTAATTCTACTGAAATTTTTTTGTAATTAAGAACAGTTTGTGGTAGAAAATGCAATTTTCTTATGCGCTTTACGGCAGTTGATAAGTGAATCAACGCAGTTTTGCGTGTTTATTTGTGCGCCGCGGTGATTGCCATCTTTTTCGCGTTGCGTTTTGTCGTCTTCATCGGCGCTTTACCCCAAAAATTTTCCTCAAAAACTAAAACCTTGCCCTTTATCTACGGCATACCTGTTGGTTTGTAATGTTGCTAACTAGTTTGGCAGTTTCAATAACCTAAAAGTGGATTTTTGTTCCCTTAAAGGGAACAGGGCCCTACACTACACAGTCGCCAATAGATCGCAGTTGGTGGGTCTATTGGGCCGTGGCCAATCTACAGATTTCCCAACTTTTTTCCCAGTACGATCGATAGATCCCCCATTTATGACTGGCAAATCTAACCTGCATGATCAGTATGTAAATGTAGATGGTGAAAAACCTGCCCAGGTACGATCAGCCAATGTACAATGCGCAAACCGACCAAAGAAAATGTGTTATTTTCTTTGTTACATTTAACAAAGCGGACAAGACATACTTTAATAGTGTTTGTTTTGCAGTTGTGTCACGACAGGGGCTACCTGGTCACACAAGATGAATTGGATCAAACACTCGACCAGTTCAAGGAACAGTTTGGAGATAAACCAAGGTACTGATTTCTTACAGGTTTAATTTGGATGGTACATGTATACAACTTGACTGTTGAGCCAGCTCAACCGTTTGCCAAGTTGCCCGTTGAGACAGCTCGACTCTGACGAGGGAGACAACTTGACCATTGAGGTCTATGTGGCTTTCTCATGTGGCTTTCTCATGTGGCTTTTTCATGACGTGGTGGCATTTCTGTATGGGTTGTATTTTGATGTTTGTAGGCTTTCAGGTGTTCCTACTTTTTCTACTTTTTTTTTTTTATTCCTATTTTCCCCTACTTTTTCCTACGTTTTTGTCCCACAACTCCGAAAAATGAAATCTCATCGAGTATTTGCATAACAGGGTTACACACTGTCATGAAAATCACACAATAAAGGGCTTGGATGCAGGAGTACTCTAACTTTACTTCCAAGAGCTTAATTAGTTGAGGATGGAGCACAAGTGTAGTGAGTACAGAACATGCCAAATGAGGCTTGTGATGCTGTGGACATGGGTGTTTATCAACGAAAACTGCTCCTGAAAGCCTGTAAAAATCCTACATGTACTTCTGTCCCGTTTTTATTTTATATTAATTTTTGATCCTACTATTCTCCTACTTTTTCACCTGGGTCTGCTTGAAAGCCCATGTTTGGTAAAGACAACCCCAGTGGAATCTACCTAAAAGAGTCACACTCACGGACTGAATGTTGTTCAAGATGGTTGTTTATATGTAGATGATGCAGTGAAATAATAATAATGTAGATTTATAAAGAGCACATATCCGCCATGATCATAGTGCTCAGTGTGCTACATTATTACCCCTGCTCATCAGGCCTATTAATCATTTCTGAAACCTCAGTTCCCTGGGGAGTGTACAGTCCCGGCTGCAAGTTAACCGCACATGGGGTAATAATCATCACTGCCCTCACAGGTACCCATTTACTCCTGGGTTGAAAGAAGCAACTTGTAACAAAGTGTCTTGCTCAATGACACAAGCACCATGACCCCTGTTAAACTCAAACTCCCAATCTGTAGTATCACTGAGATCTTAAGTCCGGTACACTAGACCACGGTGTCACAGTGCTCCACAAACGTCAAAAGGCTGTGTTCTGCTTTGTGGAATATTGGCAAGCACTCAATTTAACTTTGAAATATCAGAAATACCATTACCTTGACAGTATTAGACTTTTTTTTTGTGCTTTGTGTTTCAGTGAGGACAGACCCGGTAGGAAAGACTTGACGATTCTTGTTGCTCATAACGACGACCCTACCGATCAGCTCTTTGTCTTCTACCCTGAGGAACCCAAAGTGGGAATCAAAACCATCAAAGCGTAAGTTCATCCGATATCTCTGGTTTTATGTTTTTTTGCTTTTTTGCAATAGTTTGAGTCTTGAATTCAGAGCCCCGCTTTCTTGGCAAGCTCGGTGGTTAAGTGGTTAAGACGTCTGCACTAGTAAGCAGGAGGTCGTGGGTTCGAGTCCCACCCGAGTAAGCCTGTGAATTTTTCCCACAGGCTCTCGGAAAGTACTAAGCTATACACACTAGACAAAATCTCGGGGGCGGCCCCGGGGCGACGTGGGGGTGAGAATGTGTGACGTTTCACACTAACCATTTTCGCCACGGGGCCGCCCCCGAGATTGGTCTCGCCCCGGGGCGGACTCACACCTGCTCCAGGCCAGGGGTGAGATTTTTCAACCCGGGGCGAGACCGATCTCGGGGTGGCCCTGGGGCGAAATGGCTAGTGTGAAACGTCGCACATTCTCACCCCCACTTGCGGGGTTTTGCACAACCCGAGTTAAAAAAACAGGTGGTCCAGACAAAATAATTCCAAAGGTCATGTCAAAGCGCGCGCTATTGTTAATTGTAGCTTGGCCGAAAGCGCAGCGTTCCGCGGATAATTTGTATAGTCGTACATTTTAATAGTCATGGAAGACAAAAGGGAAGAAAATTAAAGAAGATTAGTGTGAAACGTTTATGCCCAACCCCGGGGCAAGCTCGCCCCGGGGTTGGCTGAGGTAGGTTTGGGCAAATCGAGTGTGAAACAACGCGGGGTTGAACTCAGGGTTGAAAAAGCCGGGGTGGCCCCCAGGGCAGCCCCCGGGGCGGCCCCCAGGGCCGCCCCGGGGCGAGTTCGCTCCAGGGGTTCGGCGCTCTAGTGTGAAAAGGCCTATACACTACATCGGTAAAGTGCAAAAATGTCCCTTCTAATTTATATCATCCCCGACGTAAAAAAAGTCTTCGAATTTAGCCCTAGCCTAACCCTGCTGAATCCAACATTGGACCCTGTTGGATTGAGCAGTGTTACAATCCTGGTGGATTCAGCAGGCAGCAGAAAAATGTCACAGTTGGATTCTGTTGGATTTTGCAAGTATGTCATTTTTGTCTCGCCTGAACAAACTTCAGAAAGAGACTATGCAATTACTCTTTCTGTACGTAGTCCATCCGTAGTCTGTCCGTAGTACGTAGTCCGTATATGTCATTTTGGTTAAAGTTTCGACAAATGGGTCTTATACACAAAGTTGAAGTCCAATTGCAATCAAACTTGGTTCATGCATTCAATAGTGCAACCTTTATATGATGCTTGTGTCAAAGGTCAAGTACTGAGCCAAAGGTCATTTGAGGTCAAGTTGTAAAATAGGCTGGAATTTTTAAATTGGTCTTATATGCAAAGTTGAAGTCCAATTGCAATCAAACTTGGGTCATGCATTCAATATTGCAATGTTTATATGATAGTCGTGTCAGTAATCTCCATGCTTTCATCTTCTCTAGCCTTTACACCTCACTCAAACTTCCATAACTTTGGACAACATTTGCCTTCCACATTGCTTTAGGCATGCTCATCGGTTCTTGCTTTTGATAACTTGCCATTTCATTCTCTTTTTACACTAACCCTTGCTCCTTCAACCATTATCAGTGCCCCTGCATTCTTCTCGGGTAATCACGATAAAGCAGGCGAGACGTGTGGTTCGAGAACCACCTTGTTTATTTTTAGATATCTAACAACTTGCCATGTTGGACTGTGTTGGATTTCGCAGGAAACTCATATGAGTCATCGTTGGACGCTGTTGGATTTAGCAGGGTAGTAGTCCTGTTGAACCATTAGGGAGTTATTAGCTAATAAAAGGTTATCTTTAGGCCAAAAAGATTTGTTCTGCTTCCGATTACATGGCATTTGAACAAATAACTTTTTTTTTGGGGGGGGCATTTTTTGTGCTGAGCATATGTAGGTGTCTATGTGTAGTCAAGGTTTAAAGGTAGTATTTACAGCATTTATGTTCTTTTTGTTTTGTTTTGGTTTGTTTTGGTTTGTTTTTGTGCTTTTTTTTTAGTTTACTTTTTTCCCCTAAAAAATTTAGATTTGTTTTGGGTTTTTTAGGTGCTTTTTTTTTACTTTACTTTTTTCCCCTAAAATTTTTAGATTTGGGGCCATTAAAATACGGTAGGTAGGGCAATCGGAAGCAGAAATATTTTTTTATTATTGGCCCTATCATCAGATACTGCCAGAGGATGCAAGAGGAGAACATTAGTCGTGCCATCATCATCGTCCAGATGGGAATGACACCATCAGCTAAACAGTCCCTGAGTGACATGGCTCAATGCAAGTACATCCTGGAACAGTTCCTGGAAGCGGAACTTCTCATAAACATCACAGAGCACGAGGTAAAGAGGACAGGAATCCAGTCATTATTGTCGCTGTTTTTAGGGAATAGCGTAGCTGATACTCATTGCCATGTAACCACCAAATGATTAGGGCTGTGTATCCGAACCGGGTACCCGTGTACCCGACCACTAATGTCAGGAACTGGTTCCAGATTATGGAATCAAGTACCTGTAACCGAATTAATATGTTATACTTAGTAATTTCTCAGACAATGAACATACACGAATTCGTGCAGGAGCCACGTCGTTGGTGACTTGCGTGTGTGACAGTTTTGTCCTAGACACATGCACAGTACAGCCTGCGGTCTCATAGACTTTGCGTATGTGAGAGTTTCGTCAAGGAAAACTGTCACGTGACTAAACGAATTTGGCACAACAAGAAGAAGAACAACGCTAAGCGCTTAGAGAGCCCCGTCTGCGATGCGACGCGGCTAAAAAGAAAGTTGGGGTACATGGAAAAACAAACGTTTTGATGCTTGCGAAAATGCAATTTACGCCGTAAAAACTATAGAGCCCACTTTACACACTTGCATCTTGCTGCATTGATGCACCGATGTGGTAGTAAAAACATGCGGACCTTTATGAACAATATAAACAGCAATTTCCGAGATTAATTTTTTGGGATTGGCTTTCTTTAACGGATTTTTTTCATTTAAATCGGATTGTTTTGATTTAAATCAATTTTTTTGATTTTTTTTACCATCGTACCATTGGCATAAAACATTTGTTTCAAATAAGTCAATTTAAATGACCATCATTGAAAGTCAAGTATAACCACACACAATTGTTAATGAAATCAGTGCTGAAATCCCTTTCATTGATCATATTCTTTTCTAGAATACAAAATCTCTGTTACAGCATCACCATCATACTGCACAATTCTCATCCAAGTTGATAACAGGAACCCCCCTCCTCTCTACACACAACAATGGTGGAATAAAACTATTTAATGCAGCCACCATATTTTTTTAACGCAATGTCTTTATTTTGATCCTGTAAAAGTTTTTACGATTTTTGCGGTGGAAATATTGTCCTTCGGCGTCATTTTGCATTTGCAGCTGTAGAATGGGAACCAGACAATGGAACTTTCAATGGACAGAGCACCATTGAAGATTTAGGCCTATGTTAAAATATAGACGGTTTAGCAGAGACGATGAGGCAAAATTTACAATTTTGGAAAACGTAAATATTTATTAAAAATCATTAAAGGCCCAACACAACATTTTTTAATTGTCATTTTTATACAACTCAGCAGAAAGTCCTAATGCGTGATGAATTGGATAAAAATCGTCACTCGGGGGGTGGGGGAAGTGGGGAGGGGAAGGGGAGGGGCGGGGCGGGGTGGGGGCGTTGGTCGGGTTGGTCGGTCGGTCGGGATGGGGGAGGGGGTCAGGTCAGGTCGGGGGTATCAATTGATAGGCGCATTACAACATGCATGAGTTATTTAAACCTATATGTACATGTAAGAGAGGAATACTGTATCATACATGCAGGTAGTACATTACACACACAATTCAGAATCATATGTATTGTACACAAGATAAATGTAGTACACTGTTTCAGGAAACTGGTCTTATACATCCCTAGCCTTTAGAGCGAGTATAAGCGATTTAAAGTTAATGACCGTCGGGTTTGAATAACAGAAATTGTTTTTACATAAAAAAAATCAAAACAAAATCAAAACGTGATTTTTATTAGTGATTAAAAAAAAAATTCTAGTGATTTAAATCATGATTTAAATCAATGATTTAAATCGGGTGATTTAAATCGAGTGATTTAAATCAAACAACCCTGCCGGATGCACTTGTTTTCAATCGGGTACGTGATTCCCATACAATTGAGATGACACAGAATGGATTCATCACTGCAGAATTATTGAAGTAGAACTTCTTTCGGCTACAATACCGAACAGGATGCCATATTCTATATTTTGTTGGTTTTTTCATGTTTACATAATGTGCTCAACCAAGATGAAGATATTTCGTCTGGTTTGGTGTCCCCATTCTGAACAACAATTTAAGTCATGTCAAATTATTTTGAAATGACTTATGAATCAGTTATCAAGTTTGCTGTAATCTAAGAATAAGAAGCTTTAATTTCATCAAATATTAGATCTGAAGAGAATTATTGCAATGTTGCTCTGTTGTTCATAATGGTGTTTTGGTAACAAAAATCTACCCCCAATTATGGCCGCACACACATACACGCATGCAGTCATGTAAACGGGTGCAATCGTGGACCTCCCATTGTTCCTCTTTTGTTTATACTCTAACTTTTTCGGAAGGCCTCCCATTGGTTTTGTACACGATTTTCAATCGTGGACATTAGGTCAAACGTGGACCCCTTTGTCTACGCTCGAATTCTTTTGTCCTAGGTCCACGATTGCCGGCATATACAAACTCACACATAAATGTGTGTCGACCTCCAAACGTGCACGTCCCATTTGTTTCCTCTTTTGTTTGTACTTTAACTTTTTCGGAAGGCCTCCCATATGTTTTGTACACATTTTAATCGTGGACGTTCGGTTAATCATGGACCCTTTGTCTATGCCCTAACTCTTTGGTACCTAGTCCACGATTGCCGGTATTTACATACTCGCGGTATAAATCTAATTTCTCTGTGTATTTGAACAAAGTAAAAGTGTTCATCATTACACTGTGTTTCTAAGTTGGTGATTATAGCGATGTATACTTGTGAAGTTCAGTATTTCCACAAAGTGCAATGATGAACAATGTACGCAGGGCTTTGCTGGGCGAGTGTGCACATACCATGTATAGTTTGTCTATATTTGTGTGTGATGAACTAATTCTAGTGTCGCATGATTGGAAATGGCAGTGAAGTGCCCGCATGGAATAGAAATGTTCACGTTTTCAGCACTAGAGGGCCTCAGTGCACTTGGTAGTGGTTTTAATTATTGTTGCTTGTTCCCCCGCAATACAGTTTGTTCCAGAACACGTTGTAATGTCCGCTGAGGAGAAAGCAGAATTATTATCAAGATAGTATCCTTTATTTTCTCACTGATTACCCGGTACCCGCTGCTACATTGGATTCTAATTGGCCAGCCGACCCTGGTAAGCTGGTTGGTGGTCGAGTGGTTAAGACTAGTAAGCAGCAGAGATGTATTAGAGTCATCGCAAGTCCCTGCAAGTCCCTGCAAGTCCCTGCAAGTCCCTGCAAGTCCCTGCAAGTCCCTGCAAGTCCCTGCAAGTCCCTGCAAGTCCCTGCAAGTCCCTGCAAGTCCATCACAAGCCCTCCAGTCCTAATTCCAATCACAAGCTATTCAAATGAGCTTTGACAGAGGCATTCCTTTGTCATAGTTCATGCAGTTACTTGTGAACGGCTTATGAAAGGACTTCTGACTGGACTTGCGAAAGGACTTGTGAAAGGACTTGCAGGGACTCGACTACAACTCTGGAAAGTAGGAGGTCATGGGTTCGAATCCCACAAGCTTCCACAAGCTCGGAAAGCACTGAGCATACAATGCTTCCTACACCACGTCGGGAAAGGGCAAAAACAAAATCTGTTCTATCCTTCTATTATGAAGGCTCTTCATTAGATCAGGGACCTTGTCATCACCAGAGTGTACATCCGTATATCCCTGAGATAGTCACTACCAACTTATTAGTGTATGTCATCTTTCCTTTGTTTTTAATCGTGTAGAGAATGACTCGGTATGAATGTATTTCTGACACAAAATGCATTCGCGGTATGCAGTGAGCAATTTCAAAGTCGATCACTGCTCGCAAATACTATTTATCAGGCAGTGCATGGGCCAAATGTGATTCATAATGAAATATCCTTGACCTTTTGACCTCAGCAAACTGAAAGAGCACCAATTACCCAGAATTCAACAGGGGGACCCTGTGGCCAGATATTTTGGACTTAAGCGCGGACAGGTCAGTAGAATAAAATGGGTCAAGTAAAAATTTCCCAATTTTTGTGTAACCTAGCTCATATTAAATAATAAAATTAATCAATTCTCATTATGTAGGCCAACAGTTTGGCATTGTTTACTTCAAGTATACATTTGCACCAAGATACAGGGTACCCCCCCCCCAAAAAAAAATGGAACGGCATACTTCCGCTACCCTGAGACTCAAACAACCTATACCAATGCAGAGGTAATTTTGTTAAAAGAAAAATGATACCAAGATCTCCCGATTCGGTGCAGTAGTTTTTGTTCTAGAACCTATTGTGTGAAACAAAGTCGAGGTTCATTTGGTCCCAAGTATGCTATCATCATGCTCTTTTCTGCATAGCCTTGATCAAGGCTGTCAAACTTGTTTCCTAAACGGGCGAGCGCCTAATGCTGGCCTAGCCTGCACGTGCGCTGTACATGTACGTATGTCCCCACCATACAGCTATAGCTCTATGGTCCCCACACATATCCGTAAACAGTACATGTAGTCGTACTTCCCCAATACGTCCGAGGACAATGCTTTGTGTTTCCTATTGTTCCTTTAATATAACCAACCCCCATAGACTAAGCACGTATCCTTACGTTCGAGGACCGATTTCAACAAAAGACAGTTCGAGGACTGAAAGGTTTCTTTGTGTTTCCTTTCTTCTCTTGTCCTCGGAGATATATACAGTGCACGTACGTAGAATACAGTACACTGTACATGCATGTGTGTATATGTACGTGCCCAGTCCCCACCATGTACGCACACACGCATAGTTTGAGGCGAAAGACAGCCTTGACCCAACCGTGTATGCTCACTATGATAATAAGTATGCGCTATGGTCTTCTCTCATTGGATAATGGATGACAGAAAAATGAATATTTATTACTACTGCAAATATAAAGGTGAATAAACTTTGTACACGTGCGCCTGTTGCAAGTTTGTTGTTTACAAGCTGTAAAATGTGGGTTAGTACGTACACGCAGCAGGCCTACTTGTAGATCGTGTCACATTGTACAAGTTGTCCGATGGCGCTTCAATTAATATGGATAATAATATTATTTGTTGTGTCTGTACATGTTAATTATATTTGTGTCATCATTTGAGGCCGATAAAGAAACGCCAACAAAACGAAGATTCCACAATCTTCTGTAGAGGTCGCTGCCTAGGATAGCCCGTTGGATAGCTAGATTATAAGAAGTCCTATGGCTTCTGGGCTGGCGAATACGATGGAAAATTCGCCTTTCTTGATTGCTTGCCTGATGGTTGTGGATGTGTCCTTTAGTTAAAGCGGCCGCCTTTATCCCGTTGAGAGTTTAGGGAAACCAACTGGTCTTTCATTAAGGCGGTGAGGGGTGAAATTACAAGGGCTATGCATGTGCTCTCGTCGGCATGGTGACTGGTCGGCTATTTGCCGAAGGAATTCACAGCAGTACGGCGCTGCTTGAAAAATCGCTGATTTCCCGAAACCTGGTCGGCAAATTGACAAAGATGTCGTGTCTTAAGGAACTTACTGAAGAGCAGTCCGTTGCTCAGGACGAAAATCTTCAATCTGTAGATTATCGGCCGCAGAATTGAGACTACCATTTAGGCCTACATGTACTACCCGTGAAACCGCCATTTTCCACTTCAGTACAACACATCCTGCACACGTACGTGTATCATGCATACAGCTATGCTGACATGAATATGCATATTCTGGTCAAAGTTTACGGGGTTTGATTGGCTCGGCCAGTTTCGGCCGAAAATGTGAAGAAATACATAAGAAATTCGCCACAGTTGGGTCAAGGCTGTCTTTCGCCTTAACTATGCGTGTACGTATGGTGGGGACTGGGCACGTACATGTATATGTACAGTGTGCTGTATTCTACATATTGTTTACGGATGTGTGTGGGGACGTACGTACATGTACATGCAGGCTAGGCAATGCGCCAGCACTGGGCGCTCGCTCGTTCGTTAAAAGGGAACAAGCTTGACAGCCTTGATCAAGGCTATTTTCTGCATGGAACAAATGGTCAACCGACCCGACTTTGCTTCACAAAATAGGCTCTGGAGCAAAACTACTGGACCGAATCGAGAGGTCTTGGTATCATTTTTCTTCTAAAAGGATTATTCATCCATCGGTACAGGTGGTTTGACTCTAAAGGTTGTGGAAGTATGCCGTTCCAATTTTGGTTTTTTGGTGGTGGGGGGGGGGGCACCCTGTATATTCATTTTATTGATGGTCTGATCAGTGTATGACCCAACTCAACAAAATTATTTTGAAGATCTAGTTGTCAGAACCTTGTTTACCTTATAGAGCCCTATAAGTGTAGGATATAGCATTGGTAGAGCTGACTACACAGTTGCAGGCAGTGTTCATACTTTGTGTGATTCAACATATACATGAAATAACAAACCTGTCAAAGATTGAGCTCAATCCGTCATCCAAGTCACGAGAAGAAAAAAATAGAAAAACTATTCTGTTTTTAACATTGGTTTTCATGCATGCTTTACTTCAATTGTTAAAAATTAGAATACGCCACTGCATTTTTTTGGGAGGTCTTCGGTTTTCTCGAAGATGACAGAATTTCGGACAGAAATATTTTTTCAGGAGGATTGGTACTAGTAGCAACTTGGTAAACGGTACACTTTCAGATCGAAACAAATTTTTATTTATGATTACCACGGCTAATATTATACCATTAAATGTGGCTCTAGTATTCTCTTTCTGCTACATGCCAAGTATCAAGAAAATCATGGAGAATCATTTAATAGCATAAATGTATCATTTAAGAAGATAGTCTTGTTTTTTTCTTCCTTCATCTTCTAGGTCGTTAAGATTATCAGACCCAGTGAGACAGCTGGACGATACATCTCTTATCGACTCGTCCAATGAAAACGACACTGAAGTGAAACAAGGTTTTTTGTCATTGGACAGTACAATCTAACCTGTGAAAACTGGCCAAAGGGTCCTGATGGAAAGTGACCACAATGTACTGGTTCATGTGCCTAGTATGGATTGGATAGGGATTGGCTGGCCACATTGAGCAGGTTGCCTGTCAGACCAGGGGATCACAATAACGGGTGTAAGTGCACCTGTCGGCATTCAGTCGATTAAAGCCAAGTTTAACCACGCCTCTGTGCACTTCAAATTCACGATTGAAATTTCATTTCGCAGTTGAAACTTTAAAGAACCACGTAATTATCACTTCATTGAGTCTTTATTCCGGCTGCATATAAACAGCCCTTTGAGGTCTTTTTAAGAATTTGAACCAACTGGGCCATTTGGAAAATGTACTCATTCAAAAAGTAGAAACATGAACATGAATTAAACTACTGCAAACTGCTAAACTGACTGGATTGACCTGAAATATACATGTATATAAATCAAAAAAAATTAGCTGGCCTAACATTTCTAACTTAAGAGTTCTTTCTCAAAGGCAAAAGAGTAAGGTAATTTTTTCATTAAAACCCTAACCCTGCCAGACGCAGCACAGTGCATCCGTGCTGACAGCTCGACTTTGCTGGACTCCTCCACACAAGTCAATGTGACAAAGTATGCAATCTGATGCGTCTGGCAGAGTTCTCGAAAACATGCCCTGGAGATTTAGGGTTATATAGTCATTTGATTGATACAACCATTACCACACAAACAAATACGAAGGTTATTTTCTTGTCATAATGTGAGTCTCAAAAAGTGTTGAAGCAGTGTAATGTTGATGAAGAACATAAGAAAATGATCACAGAAGAATTAATGACAGAAATAATGTTTGGAGATAATAGTGTAAATTTCCTTCAACGATTTAAAATAAATTAAAATAGGTGCTGTCTTGCCACACATACTTTTTAAAGGTAAACGGTAGGCTAAGCATCGGTTTTTTTTTTGTTTTTTTTTTAGTTTTAAATTTTCTTTAAAAAATACCCTTTACAGCCATTATTCATCACACACACAGTTTGATTTAAATATAATGAATATGGGGGCGAGGACAAAGATATCTATTGTATCCCAGGGAATTGAATAGCTCTTTAGTTCAACTGCAGCCACAAGTATATGGCAGTGTCCACTTCCAATCAAACGCACCATTTAATTAGATTAATTTATGCTAACAAATGTATCTCTATAAGCCACATGACAAAACTAAAAACCAGATTGGCAATTTTGTTTTATTTTACACGTAATTTGCCCCCCCAATTTTTTGTTGTTGATACAATAGAGTCAGAGGTGCGTTTCACTCACGCGAACGTTCGCCAAATTTTTGTGCACGTCCATTGGAAAATTGTTTGCTTAGTTGGCCAACGAGGGCAACGTTCGCGTGAGTGGAACGCACCCCAGAACTGTGATCCGTTGAAGATAAGATACCATGCCCCACAGAGTCTGAGAGAGATTTTTTTTGGAATACATTTTGTACATTGTACTGGTAGCCTTATATCACTTTGTACAAATAAAGTTATTGTTTATCCCAAGCTGTTTATTTTCTCTGCGGGTGCATTGTAATTCCTATTCTTCTAACTAACGTGGTGTTGCTTTTTCACCTCTAGAATGTTGCCAGAAATGAAACCACATGACTCGAAGCAACACAGTCATTATTTTTAGTATGTGTATTTTCTTGTCACATGTATTCTCTTGGCTGGTTTTTACTGTGGATGTCCCATTTTGCAAGCACGTCAGTGTAAATAAAAACCATCATTGGGAGATTTTTGAGATGCTGTTCGCAGCTGACATAACGGTCCTTTTCCATTGTTCTTACGAGTCTTGCCCAGAACTAGCAAAAAAATGGACCAGTATGTCTGCTGCCACCAGCCTTTCAAACGTCTGCCATTATATTCATGGTAACTGATTTGTAATCATGGAGTATTTGTAACATTATTGAGGTTGAACTTTGGAGGTTAAAAGGGTGTCGGTCACTTCGCCCACAACCATGCGAATTGCCATGGTACTGTTTTGTACAGTCCATTGTGCTTTTTTTTTTATGACTTCCTAATTTTTGTCTTCAAAAAATCTGAAATTGTTTAAGTTCTATGTTGAAACATCGTATTAAAACATGGTATAATCTTAAATTAAACAATTTCAGATTTTGTGAAGAAAACAAATTACTGAGTAAAAAAGAAAGTGCACAATAGACTGTAGAAAACAGTAGCATGGCAATTCGCAGGGTTAATCAGGCCACAAAGGAAGGAAAACGGCCTTCCTCCATCATCAGGCCAATGCTAAGATTGCGAATATTAAGTTATAGTCACCCATGCCCACCCATGCCCAATGAGAAGGGACAATTCTATTCACTATCAACAACAAAAAATTAACATCTCTCTCCCCCCCCCCCCCCCCCCAAAAAAAGAAAAGAAATAGCGTCTTCCCAACCAGGAATATTGTTCAGGAAAGTGTAAAGAAATACTGCCACCGCTTTTGTAAAATGGTTGTTTGTTTTTTTCATCTAAATATTTTATGCTAACATTTTATGCTAAGGGAAGCTATCTCATTCTATTTTGAGCGTCTGCGGTTTTTATTCTTGCTTGCTTTCGGGCATCACAAAGATACTCCCTAATTATTGTAGGGCCGCAAATAATTTGATGTTTGAAATGTCATTTACTCGATACACGTTTGAATTTATTTTTCTCGTTGCTCGATGTCCCATCGGGGGTGAATCCATTCCCTTTTTCTGTTAAATTGATAAAAACGACCTTGGCCATCATCAAATATGCCGTTCTGCCGTGGAATTGAAGCATTTTACACTGTTACGGGAAAAAAATAAACTGCCATAATTAGTCTTTCAAGCTGTCATTTGAATGCCTTAATCTGGTTTCAACATCTAAAATATGCCCGCTCTGTTGAGAGGCATAGAAAATGCTAGAAATAAAAATATTTTCCCCATTATTTTTACATAAGGCCAAGTGAAAAAAAAAAACAGTTGATCGTCCGGGGTTTTTTTCAAAAAGAAAAGGATGCGGTTCTTTTTTTTTTTTTCTTTTTTTAAGATGGCCGCCAAGCATGAACATTCAAAATGGTCGCCAAATTTTCAGTTCAAAATACCGACGTCTGACGTCAGTTGGCATGACAACTGGTTCCAAACAAATGTCAATTCTGACTTCCTTTGTTAACAGCCAGTCATGCAAATACATAAAGGTATTCTGGTTCCAAACATTGCATTGACGTCATCACTTCGGTGCTCTATACCATGGAGAAATAAGACATTTCTCCATGTCTATACCATGGTTTGTGTTCCTTCCTGCATGGTTATACACATGTACACAGCTCGCATATCTAGAATGCCGTTGAACTACCCCCGTCGCTCAGCTGGCTTTGTAGAAGTCTAAAATATCGGGAAATGAAATCGATCATCGAAAGAAAAATTGTGCCAAGATAAAGCGAAATACCAGGAAATAACCCAAAAAAGATGCTGGCGGGGACGATCAACGTGCTTTGTTTTACTTGGGCCTACGGTGTTTTGACAAACCTCAGATTTGAGAACGGGGAAACTCGTACAAGGCATGCAACTTTGACAATTTTTTCTAATTCTGAAACGGCTTGCCTTTGCGGTATAAGAACATTGAATAAAAGGGAGGGGAACTATGTAGGATTGCCCTCTCTGAATGGTTACTATGAACCAAATACTTTTGTATTCCAAACGGAATTTTAACGGAGTATAATAAAATAATAATAATTCGAAATAAAAACACTTTCCTCAAAATGGTTAACGCTCAAAATTTGTCAAGCCATGGAGGTCCTTTTAATACCTCCAACTCCATGGTCAAGCCTACCGATTTTTTTTTTAGTCTAGCGATTGCACTTAAGTTATAGTTTTACCACACTATACACGTACGTCAGTTTATATTTTCATTGCAGAAATCGAACGGTTCAGTATCATCAGAGGCCACCACACGCTGGCAAAGCCTGATGTCGCCAAAAAAGGGCGGCAAATAAATAAATTGGCACTCTTTAATTACTGGATCGGCAGACCAGGTTACAGGCAGTATTTCAGCACGACAGCGGTCAGTCCAACCATGGTCCAACCCAAACACAATGAACTGACCGGAACAATTAGAGCTTCCATGTCACTGGTCACTCACCATCGGTCAATCGTTATGCTTTTTAATAATCAAATTTTGTCAAATAATTCATTGATTTTACAGGCCAGCAGCCGCATATGCAAAAAGCCCTCTCTTGTCTCCGCTGAGTGACCTAGCATTATTTCTCTGCCGTCCGTAAGTGCTTATATCCCACCCCGCGGCTCAGTCGCCTTGGCGGCGCCCTCTTAATCAAACGCGCGCGCCATGACAAAGCCGCGACTCATTGGTCCATGAGAGCCCCCCTAATGCTTTATTCAACTTATGTCATTATTATGCAAATTACAATCTCTAATGAGCGAGGAACATTTCAAATCCATGTAGTATATACTGGTAGTTATTAAATAACAGTCTCGTCCTCTGACCCCCAAGTGTCTGACAAAATGCATTTTTTGCCGAAATTTGAGCTTGATATTATTTCGGCTCCAGGCAAACTGTGCCGTGTGTCTCCACAGTGCATCCGGATCTGTTTGCAAATTTATGTCTGGCATTTTTGTGTCATTATAATTTCGTCTATTGTTTTGAACTTGAGCATTTTTACCAAACCACTGCGTGTTTGGTCTTATCTTCGAGTCACAGGCGGAGGGCGCACTCCTCAGTTGAAATAGAAATGCTATAAGGGATCTTCTCAAACTCTGATACAAACATTTTTAGTACGAATTGTGATCGGTTTGGATTGGTAATTCACTTTACCAGGAACGGAATCTTATATTTACAATTAATTATTGCTTACGAGGTGGTTATTTCCGACAGTTGAATTCAAGACAGTCCCTCAACTTACATATCACGTAGTAGTTGAGTCTCCCTGCCCCTGCACCCCCCCCCCCCCCCCCCCCCCCCAAAAAAAAGAACAAAATGAAAAGACACTGTTTACTCTTTCGTGTACTTTTCAAGCCGTCAACTTCGGTTGTAATTGGAAAAATTTACTGTAATTTTACATGCATTATTGGATGTTATATTGCAGTCGATGTTTCTGTCGATGTTTAATTCTAACTGAAAGGTAGTCGCAATGTGCTGTTATAAAAACTGGCTGTTTTGAAAATCGTTGCGACTTCAAATTCCTTATCTAATTCTTTCTATGTAATTACCGAATAACGTGTGACCTCATTTTTCGTATAAATGCAACAAAATAAATGTTCAGACGCCTCACCCATGCCACATAAGAGTTAAGAACTCAATCGTCTTATAGAGGAATTTTACATTAGCCCCTTCTGCGCACAACCGGGTTGAAAGCGAGAATGTCAGTGGCAAACAAAACAACGCTTTTCAACGCATTCATCATTCATTCATTCATTCATAAATCGGGTCATAAAAGGCAGCGCAGGCGCAGCGTATGATCAGCATAAAGTTGTTTACTGTGACATTGTATTGAGATACTCGTTTTCAAACGCGGAAGTGCGCAGATAGATCGGCGCTAAACACGTCGTTGTGGGATTTCTCTATAAAACGTGTTCATAAGATGGATAACATTTATCGGTGCGAATAGCTATTGCAGCAAATTAGTATTGCGGAAATTTAGGAACAAAAGAGGGGGAGGATCATGGGAAATTGTAATTTAGAAGTAGCGGTTGATCACGTCTAAAAACAAAATATATGCCCCCTTGCCCCTTCCCATCAGACTTGCGGCAGAGCTTAGTGAGACTTATAAAAGCATTTAACACTTATTTTAATATAAACTAAGCAAGCACACCCAAGGGGATAAATAAACAAATACAACAAGACAAACCAACTGTCCAAATGATAAGATATCATATAGATCAAATAAATGCTATTCCAATAACGTGCATAATTGTGAATTCAGCAGAAGTGTCCAGGAAAACTGGAGACAATATGCCCTGAATGCTATCCTACGATATTAGCATAAACCTCAAACCAAAGGGCATGAAAACTCCCCAAGATTGAAAAGAGGGATCGGGGGACTTCAGTACACAGAACACAGACGTCGCGGAGTTGTAATCAGTTGAAACCTGGCAAACATTCTGCTCGTTTTTATATGAGCCAAAGAACCCCAAAGGGCCATAGACTACATCTTTTACCAGCCGCATACAAATAAAAAAAAAACCGTGCAGCACAACGGCGATCGAAAGAATGAATTAAGACGCGGTCCTTTTGGCGTGAATTCCTACATTGAAGCGGCGGTAAATAGCGCTGAATGGACGGCGAGTCCCACAAGCTGTGCTCCCAGCTGTACATGGCCCGTTCTTAGTGTCAAGCGGTCCATCATTGCCAAAGTACCAGTACGTGTTCGCACATTCTGATCCAACCTGTCCATTAATTTTTATTCTAGATGAGCAAGCCTTGGGACCTTTTCGTTTTTTTGTGTCCAAGACTAAATCCTTGCCAATGCGCAAGAGAAAGCATTCATATCCGCTCACCCCCCACCCACACTACCAGCAGTAATAAACATTCCATTTTTGTATATCCCAAGCCTTCTGTTGGGAGAATGTGCCTGCTGGCCGGTCGATACTGAAAAGACCGGGTACTGAACAAGAAAGCCTAAATAACCCCTGCAATAAATAATTGGCGAATTTTGTGCGGTTGGCCTTTCCCGATCCCAAGTCTTTCAAAAGACAACCCCAAACAGAAGTTGCGATTGTCAACAGAAGGTGTGAGACGCGCGCACGACCGCGGCAAGATCTGAGGAAAGCCCACAGCCGGTCATTGGGTTTTTATTATGCTAATGAGCTTAATTGATCTGCGCCTGCGCGTTGTGTGTTTAAAGTACGGAAGACATGCGCACAGGGATTTCCGCAAAGTTCAATTTCCCAAATGGCGGCGGCCAAGAGACACTGCGCGGGTCTTTCTCCCGAAAAAAGCCACCGTTTTAGCCATCAAAACAGTACAAGACATCGGGAAAATGGGCACAAACATCACCCAGAATCTCTCCTGGACATTAGTGCCAAAGTGGTGGCCCTAAATATTCCCTTTCAGCAGGTAGAAGAGAGATTTTCGCGCATTCCGGAGCCAGTACAAATGCGGATTGTGTTCTGGTCATTTCCACGCAATGAGAAGGATATCTGTATGTACTCTTCGCTTCACCATTCCACAGTTAGCGAAAGCGAATATCAAAAGTTGCCTTTCCAGCGAGGAGTTAGACTACTGGACAACAATGCAGTGGATCATATACTTCAAGTTGGTAAGAAATGTTGCTTAAAAGATCGTTTTGAACTGACGTATTTTATGTTAGCGATCACGCACTGCCCACCTGTGTGTACACAACACTGTGTACACGCACCGTGGCACAACGCTAAACTGTACGGGCGAATCAACGTGTTCTCCCCATCTTTTCATTTTGTCGGCCTCGGCCAGTCGTAAACCAACACCGTGATATGGTTTGGCCTGCATGGCCTCTCCATATCGCCGCGCCCTGTCGTGCCTTAGCCTGACCGCTAACTATATATATATTCTTTAAATACTCTACCCGTGGATGGATGAAACACTGGTTTTTTATTTGTGAGACGTGAATACAAGATTACCGCAATGGCGTCGAGTAGATTTTCGTTGGGAGCGAGCTGCGTTGGTGGGTTGAATGGGCAGCGAGCCGTGTATGTGGCCCGGTTATTGTGCGGCATCGATTCAGTACTCAGCCTCGGCGCTGCCTTGCATTATTTCTACTGGCGAGTGTGGGCCTTCGCTATTTGTTTCCATTATGTTGGGCATACCCGCGGGCTTAACTGTTTATTTTCCACTCGAGCATACAGCTCCACTGTCGCCATACCACATCTGTTTTTATCAGAATCTTTTGCTGGCTCTTTTCTTCTCTTTTTAAGCCCAATCTCACGGGTACATTATCGTTCGTGTGGGAGTTGAAATTGCCGGGCGCAAGTGGAATGAATTCCGGGGCGGTTCATGGGCATTTTCTCCCCTAGGAAACTAGTCCGACCGACTTCCTGTGTTGCCTGGCCGGTAAGCTTGATAGCATAGCTTTGTTATCACTCCGGCCAGGTTGAAATGTGGACAGGAAACGTTCCCCACTTCCCTGAATTTACCTGCCTGTCTGTAAATCAATTTTCTTGTCTAGATTATTTCACCAGTTGATGTGGTCTGATTAAGTTGAAACTAGCTGAACCGGGGTCAATCCATGCATTGACCATGTTACTTATACCGGACATTGGACTCAATCATGATTTGTCTAATCTTTGACAGACATTTAAAAAAAATCTACAGTCGTAATTTATTTTGGAGTTATAAACTGTAGCTGAAAAGATATTCTTTTGGGAAACTTGAATATCTTGAGACAGACATGACCGGTACAGTGTAAACCAAAACCATTAGGATAATTTAGATCCCAAACATGACTAAGATCTTATTTCCTATTGGAGAAATTGCCAGATTGAAGCTTTTAATTTGAAATGAGTAAATTCAGTGGCATTAAAATAAATTGGCAGTGTCATGTTTAAATTTGTTTGTGTTTATTACCAATATAGCGATAGATAAAGCAAAAAACAAAGAGCAAAAATGTATCAACTACATCTTTCTGATTAGTGACTTTTTGTTCTTTCGATGTCATGATTTTGTTATCTTGAAAAAAAACCCAGCTTTGACTTTTGTTTTCAGTTAGTCGGGCTGAAGCTTCAGACAGGCATAAATCTGAACATGGATGTGTGAAGAGAGTATTGAGTACAAATAATGCCTTCTTTTAAGAGTATTACTACTATACATTTCATGCAGATTAAATTTGAAGACGACAGTGTTTTGTAATATTTGCACAGTTATGGTTTGATCAAGCTTGGTTGATGAGCAAGCTTGGTATTCACCACCATGTCTTGATCATCACATCAATTACTGTTGTTCATTTACATAATTATGTAAATCTACCAGCCACTATCTTGCCTTGCCTTGTTGAGATATTATAATAAACCTCATGGATCCACAGTCCACAGCAATCCTGACCTGTTCAGGGACTTGGGTATTGTAAACTAAACCCTCCCCCCATTAAATGCTAGATTGTTTGTGAGCTGATGTGGTTTACTGCCTGGTCTGATAGTGAAGAGAGTTTTGTGTGTTGTGAAGCTTTGTGTGGCTTCACCATATGCAGGCATTATGACAGCATACTGGTAGTGTGATTAGTGTTGATCTAACCCGTCTTGTGGTTCATATACATGTATGCAGTCAGTATGCCTGTGGTGTACATAGCACCATAGCGTGCAACCCCTATTTGTGCTGTTTCCTTGTCAGTCTGCTCTGTGCCCTCAAACCCAACACTCATTTCCCAAGCTTGTAGAATGGCATTAGGTGTAAGATTTGACTTGATCTCGCCCTGCTGGGTGGAGTGGCAAGGGCTTCATGCTGTCAGCATGCATGCATTACGACCAGGACAAGCTGACAGAATTCATTGGATGTAGTTACGGCACAGGAATGTATTACCTCTGCTGGTTTTGTAATCCATGGTGAAGGGTATTTGAATCATGAATTATTCATGAGGTATTTACTAAACTTAAAGCATTATTAGTCATTGATGTTTGTTAATTAAACATGTAAGCATACATAACAAGAATTTATAAGATGTCATAAAATCTCACATATAGAGTATCAAAATGATTAATTTTCAGTTTGTATAAATAACTCTAGTCGCTGCACAATTAATGAAAAAAAATAAGATCTTTTTAAATATAGTGACTCACAGCTACATGTACTTGGTATCCCAAACTTGAACATTTTCTTGAAGTTGGACCCCAAAACATGAATGTGATCGACGAGTCTATCACATCTTAAATAATGAAACATTTTATACAAAAATGCGCTCACTTATTGGCTTTAAAAGCCGCACAGCCGAAGCTTAGCTGAACAATGCATATTCCTTTTTTTTGCCCTGACGAAACCTCCACAGTGTAAAACATTGCCAGAGGTGATTTGCTTGTGCAGTGTGTAATGCATACATGAGTACACATGGCGGGTTTAGTTTCAAAAATTTCTTGACTTGCCTGCAAAGTGATAAGAAGCAGGGCCATATTTGCTATATCACATGACAGATTAGACATTCTGGTATGCCCATCATACAACACACTTGGGGCACATCTCCAGGCAGCTTGGCATCGGGGTTATACAAAAGGAAAGAGGCAAATTTGGAAACTGCCAATGAGGATACTATCTCAGATTTTTTCCCCCCTCGTACCTGATTAAACATGAGATTTTTAAATTAATTATGGCCGAGGACATGCATGACCCACCCTCGAATAAATTTGCAAACTTAGAAAGTTTGGCATTTTAATTCCTGCTGAAACCACGTTTTTTTCAGCGGTGACTTAACAGGAAAATCTAGACAAAAGCAAAAACTTGGTTTAATTTCGATTTTTATTCTAACGTGTAAACATGAAGAGAAAGTACATCTGTACATTATTGACTATTGAATGTGTGTGAATATTTTGAATCGTTGAATTGAATCTGTTTGACACTCATTTCAAACAAGTTATGAAGTCTGTCTCGTACTGTCAAACACTAAATATTGCCAGCCACCGTACAAGGTACAATGCAGCACTTGCAGTCTCAGTATTAATCACCTTCCTCACCTCCAATGCTTGGGGTGAATGGATGGTCAGTTTAGCCAGGGTTACAAGGAAACCTCTTGAATTCATCACAGCTGCATCGAGAAGATGCCCTCTGTCTTCAATGTCTCAGGTCAGTCACGTCTAGCCCGCAGTCAATCTAATCTTTCAGGCAGGCTTTATGGCTGTTTCCTATGTCGCTTGGTTGGATTAATAGAAAGGTACTGTATGAAGTCCGAGTACCAGGCAGCCCTCCCATGCCATAGGTAGAACCATATTGCCACTAATGCATGATACACCGTTGGCTTTCATTAGCTTGATCTGCCGTGCTTGATTGTGTAGTGTATGTACCACGATGGTCTATGCATTTTTGTATCATGGTGCTGGCTCACTACATATTCCAGATGAAAGTGTAAATTTAGCAAAATTGTTCATTATAAGCAAATTCGTTTGTAGATTTACTAAGTCTGTAACTTCAAGGCATATAATTTACATTACATTGTGAAAGCAGTTTTGGCGGAGAGACAAACTAGATGTAATATCCCGTTATTGGAATGTGTGCAGCTGAAGTAATGCTACAGAACCTAGGGAAATTCAAGCATGTTCTGTAAGCCGTTTTGTACCCGTTGTACTTTGACGAGGTTCACCTGACTGGCATCCCCACTATGCCACTGACTGTTTCCGTACCCTTTTTCTCACCCCCTGCTGAAGCAACTAGAGAAGCCGCAGGCTAGTAAAGACCATCAACAACAAGCATGGGGAAGCGATCTCCAGGCCTTGCATGTCCCTCACAGTTTCATTTCAGTCTGTGTGCTAATAAAAGGCAATAGGATTGAAGGGAGGGCTGAGCGATTGTCCTACCAGTGTGGCGTCACACACAGGAAGGAATCACACATGACATATTGCCCAGGAAATGCGTATACCCTCAACAAATCTGTCTGTTTAAATCATAAAAACTACGTTGGCAAGTGAAACAGGACAAACCTTGGTCTTTGAACTGAGAAAGCCATTAACTTTCATAACTTTATACTGTACACTTGCTTTAGAAATTGAAACAGAAAATATTTTACTGCTTATTCATTTGTTTGTTGGGAAGAGGAGAAGAAGCAAACGGGATACCCAGGAGGTTTTTAAATCACCCTGGGCAAACACTGATTAAGAGTGAAGTGGTGTCGATATTTTCCTCGTCAAGTTTGGTTTCATAGAACCATTTCCCACTTCATTTAGGAAAATCACATGTACAGTACATGTATAGTCGGGTCTACTGAATTAAATGCCCGGAAATTTCCGGCATTTGCACTGGGTGGGCCGTCATCTCTTTACTTTCAGAGGAATTCTTGCCTCTTGACTCTACCCGCATTCTGTCCCTCTTCGCTGTTGGCAAGCTCATGTTCAATCACAGATACTCCAAGTGGACGTTAGGCCATTATTAAAAAAGGAAGACCACAATTGACTTTCTGTCAATCAAGTACCGAATAAGCGTTGTTCAAAATAGCTCTCAAAATGACCAATCTTTCCGGACTGACAAAAAAGCGTGGCGTTTTTTGCTCCGGTGGGTGTTTGATGTTAATATGTCTGCTGGTGCTGTTCCATGGTGATTCTTTTGTTCTCGTTTTCACTTTAAGCTCCTGCTAAAGGCTTGACTAGCCAACAGGTGCTTTTGACTTTTGACTTTTGACTTTTGACTTTTGACTTTTGACTTTTGACTTTTGACTTTTGACATTTGACTTTTGACTTTTGACCTCTCATCTGGACATGCTCCAGTTGATGTTGATGTTGTTTAACTCCAACAGTCTGTAATCCTCCAATTGTCATATGATTTTGCGTGCACCCTGGGGGGTTAGGGTTAATTACAAGATTGTCAAGTTCTAAACTGTAGGGTATGTTTTGTTTCCAGTTCGGTCATATTGTCATTGCAGATCATGTTTTGTTTTTACAAGTTTCATTTTTTTAAAATGGGGTTTGGTGATCAGTTTTTCCTTATCAACACATAATCATTCCATAAAAAAGGCTAAATCCTGGATTGGAATAAGCAATAAATCTTAAACTGGGGGGGGGGAGGGGAGGGGGTTTCCATTCATGTATTTACTTGTTTCATTGTTTGATTATTTAGACATTCAGATTTCTCAGAGGGACCCGAAGAAAAGAAAAATAATCATGTCTCTACAATTAAACTGCAGTATATATCCAACTGAAGTATAGACAAAATAATCATGTCATTATGAAATAGTGCAGGTGGTACCATACATGTACCTCACAAAGTTTGATTACACATATGATTTTGGAAGGTTAATTGGCAATCCAAAGCTCTGAATAAAGTTTTCTTCCTCATAAATATTCTTGCAGTCACGCATGGCAGGCTAACTGGCCTTGCAAACTGTCTCGAAATAATCCTGACAACACAGTCATTAATCCACTCGGCTACCACATCACGAAGTTAAGGATTCATCCTGCCAAAGCACGGGTGTCTCTCGTGCGAGGTGGTTAGTCGTGGACTTGGTTGCGTGTGTTGCACTAATTTCCCTTCACTGCCCAGAGGAAGTGACTGGGTCAAACCTAAATATGACACTGACCAATCACCGATCACTTTCGCAGAGAAATTTTCAGTTGGTTGGGGGTGTAAACAGCACTGCACTGGCGTTACCTGTCATTTCTTCCAGTCAGTGGCTATTTTCTGTCCGGGTATTACCTTATAATCAAGGAGGGGGGGGGGGGGGGGGCCTGGGCTATTTGCCAAGTCACGACAGAGCTCTGATTTGGGCAAAGGCAAGAAATTAAGAATGTGGCCTTGAACACATTCATAGAAAATGTAGATGTACGAGTAGATAAACTGTACATAATGCATGAGCGCTGTTTTAAAAGATGATTTAGCATTTCCGTATGGTTTTAGTGTCCATGGCAACAGTAATTTTGCGAATTTTGCAAGCATTCTTACGAACAGGTGGTCATGATATACAAAATGTCAGTACTGTACCTCAATATGTATGAATGTTAAATGTAGTATTTCAAATGAAAACTGAAAGAAAATTAGAAGAATTTTTTTGGGGGTTGAAAGAACACATTGCTATTAAAATTGATTAAAAAATGTTTTTAAGTGATTTTTTTTTCTTAGTAGTTCTTTGTTCTTGCCAAGTACATGTACATTGATGAAGAAGGTAATTTTAATGGAGATTATATAATGCGTGTCTTGTAATGCACGTAAATATGGAGAATTTTCAAAGTGAACAAAGAAAACTGGCAGGGGTGGGATCTGAGCCTGTGACCTCCGGAATACCGTACCGGCACTCTACCAACTGAGCTCTCTTGTCCTACATTGTACATGTACATTGACGGTCTCCTAAAATAGGGAAGTTAAACCCACATTTGTACCCAACGGTGGCCTCGCCATTCACCCTGTGGTTGCAGGAAGTTTGCAAAAGACTTTTGAGACAATTCAACAAACTGACGGGTCCATTACTCGTGTTTCTGATCTTTTTAAGCAGTTCTGCAAATCAAAAGACCCTTTTTTTATGAAAAAAAACGGCCACCAAAACTCTCGAAATCTGCTAAAATAATTTGTTGTACGTCAGTGCCAGATGCAAACATACAATGTATAAGAGAGATCAGAAATCCATCCACCAGTCAATGAATGTACAACTACTACATGTAATCAAACTTTCCAACTAGTGTTCCTCCAATGTGACGAATTATTCCCTGTAAAGTAAAGCATTATTTCCTCTGTAGTCAAACCACCTGTACGTGAATCTCGAGGGTCATTGTACTCTATCGTTCCTCTGGATACTTTTGGTCTCATGTAGGAGGGCGAAATGTCACTTGTCATATCCAGAATTCCCTTTCTACCCCACTCGTAATTGCTGCAGACTTTTTCTATCGAGATGTCATGTTCTCAGTCTGCACAGATAGTTTTGTTAAATTTTGTACGATTTAATAACAAACCAGCAATATAAAACAAATTAATTGAAATGTAAAACATGCACATATGTAATTGGAGTACACTTCAGTGGAGTTTGTTGAAATATTTTTTTTCATCAGTGCATCATATATTTTTTTTCATGGTGCAAGTGCAGTGTGAAAGATTTAACTTTCAGGCTTTGAATTTTTTTGTTTTTTTTGGCAATGTTTTTTCAATTACTGTAGTATATATGTCCAAGAGGAAAATTTGAAGAAAAAAAATGAGCTGTCAGTTTTGCAAACTTACAATTCATGGTGGAAATTAGAGGGATTTCCCCACCACTTCTAATACGTGCCTTGGTGTCCCATGTAGCTTGAAAGGCTTAAAATGCTCTCTAAACTGTTTTAATTTTTATTTTTTATTAGGATTACCCTTTACCAGGTCTTGTTATGTAAACAGTGTTTCATGAACTAAACTGAAATGAAAAAAAAAAAGGAAGACAAAAAATCAACATTAAAATAACATGTACGTGTACATGTACCTTACTGATTGTGCATTTAGCAGGCATGCAACTTTTCCGTGGATCAGCTGATTTCCTCGTTTTTCACTTCCACTGCCGTTGAAAATTGAATAACACTGTACAAAGTCTTGTAAAGATTGGAATTTCCTCATTTTTTTTAATTATAAGTTGCATGCCTGATTCAGAGAACTTGTATAAAATGTGTCTATATGTACATGTTCATCACCCGCATTTAGAATCTGGATTAAATTAATCCATTTAGTGCGTTGATTTAGTTGTTTTCAAGTGAATAATTACACGGAACCACATCCTAATAAATATAAAAGTTTACCAGGAAAAGTTACCTGGTCAGTTTTCCTGGGCAGCAGTTGCCCAGTAGAAGTAACCGCTGGACTCGGGGGGAAAAGTAACTGATGAGAGGAAAACGTCCCAGGCTGTCCGCACTGGACTTAAAATGGGAAAAGTACCCATCATCTCGGTAAGCTTTACTAAAAAAAATCCAGTGCGGACAGGGCTTTAGTTAAATCTATCCAGAGCTTGAGTAAGCTATTCTACAGCTGTAAGTTTACATAAAATTCAGTCGTGGTGTATGCATTGTTTGTAGGCCTGCATAGGAAAAAGCTCAGCATTCACATGTTCAGGCACAGGAATGTACAAGGCCTGGATATAAATTATCCATCATTTCCGATATCCTATCAAGTGTGTAGCCTGAGCATTTATAAATAACTTGTCATGTTGTTGTTGCCGAGTCTTCCTTGTTGATTCTATTTCTAAAACTCTTAATTGCTTTAATTGCCAAGTCCATGTCTTGACTCAATTTGTAATCTTGACTCCTATATTAATAATTTCCATAAGATCAGGTGGGAAATCTCTGTAGGATGAGACAAGTCAGAATCGAGTGACTTTCATTCTAGAAGGTCACAAACAGGAACGTGTTCATTTACAAGTTGGATTAGGGTGTGTTACTTCATGATAGAAGCGTCCCCAGCCACCCTCACCACCCCTTACAATGTACCTCCCCCGGTCCCATTGGAAATAACTCTGTGTTTTCTGTCCTTAATATGCCTGTGTGCACACAGCATCATTTGTAGTCAATGCTGGTGTCTGAAATCCTGAATTCCACTTGCAGTGCATCATGGGATTGAATGCCTCCAAAAGTGGCACAAGTCACCAGTGCCTGTGTCGTGGGAATAGCAAACTCCCTGAAAATCTGACTACCCCAAGCCTTGCAAACTCCAACAGCAGGTTTTGTCAATTAGTTTTGATGGGTTCGGTACTACAGGGCCTTGGCACCATTACTTTACATGGAGCTATGATGCCCCAATTTGTGTAAGTGCAAAGAATGTGCCATATGTATACTGCACAGTGTTGGATTTTGACAGGTTGAGGAAGCTTCCTTGTAAAAATGCCTAGGGGGTTATTAAGGTTGGGATGGGGTTCAAGATTGTCATTGCCAAGAATGGTGCTCATTATAAAAGCACAATTGTGTTGCAATGGATCATGGGTAAACAGTGGGATACTCATGGAAGTCAGATATTCATATGACACCAGCACTGCATGGTACATTAGTTGGTATCTTTTAGATTCTCTTTGATTCCCAACAAGTCTATGGAGGATCAACAGACTTGGAGATGGGGAGAGTTATAATGGTGACCATGACAGGCCACATAAGGCATGTTTCGGTTTTGATAAACAACAACCCCTTCGATTTCTTCTACCACGTTGACCTGTCACCACCGATTAAGGGATGTTTGCCTCTGATCTCTGTACTTTTCACACTTCCTGGCTGTACGGATAATTCCTGTTTTGGAGATTGACTTGGTAATGCAGGTGGTTACTTTCAAGTTGATGTCATTCCCAGAAAAAAGAAAAAAAACCTGGTATGAATCAGGCTGACGGGTGGTGAGTTGGTGGGCCCATGGAGGAAGTTCCTCCATGGTGGGCCGTACCTTCTCCAGTTTTGTCAAGATACAGGAAGGTGTCCGACTGTCCAACTTGTAGAGTAGTCAGTGCAGGAGAGTAAACATCCTCTGCACCAGGGAGAGTGGGAACTGGAAAGACAGAAGGGGCATGAGTCACGACCTGGGCAGCATTCCTGATGACACATAGTAATCGGGATATCCCCCTGGCTAGGGCTGTGTCAGGGAGTGTGGGGCTCCATGGAACTCACAAATTATCACATGCCGGACTTCGATACACATGGGGTTTGATACCCAATGGTTCAAAAATGTCAGATATTTGTTCTGTTTTTCCAGTGTGCTACTAGTTCTTGAAGTGAACGTGGAGTATTTTTTTGTTGAAAATGAGGATTGAATTTACAAGTAACTGCATGAATTAATCGAGTATTCTAATTAATTGCAGTATGGTAGTTGGTTTTCATATAAAATGTTCGTAAATCTTCCGGCAAAACACAAAATGAAGTTTAAATGGGATACATGTCTCCCATTACAACTACAGGGGGAGTAAAATACCGAACCCAGATGTTTTCTGTAATTGTTAACGATGTTTCGCTGAAGCCATTTTTAAGCGTACATGCATGAAATCATAACTTAAAAGTTTTCTTTCAGTACAAAAAAACCCCAAACAAATGATATACACAAGGATTTAACTTATGTGGAAATATTTGGGTGTTTTTTTTTTCATTCACCATATATTGGTTTTCAAAGTTATTCTGTAAAATTCTTGTAGCCATACATGTATATCATGTACATAAATTGCCAATGTACAGTGTGTATGGTTGGAAATAGAATATATTTTGGGTACATTCCAGAAATGACTAAATGTACTTTCGGAGGGAGTGTTCCCATGTGTATCACAATAACACATACCTAAACTTGTTACTGAAACTTTGCGGGAACCAAACCCTGACACGAATGCATGTAATGCCAAGAAGCTAAGGGTTCATGTCCTTCAGTCGATCAAGAAAGCCTAAGGAATCTGGGCCCCCACATGCCTGAATAGTGCATTGACCTGACAGGTGTGTACATGTAGGGCACAAGTTGACTGCTCAGGCTACACAAGTTCCTAGTCATCGTTTACATTCAGTGACTATCCGGTTGCATGCCTTGAACTTACATTATTCAGCAGATTGTTTGCCAGAACAAAAAAATGATAGGCATCTGTTGTTTATAAAAGAAATCATGACCCTTGACCCTTTGTATGATGGTTCAGAGTTATTGGGTCATATCAGCCACAGTGCAAGTACATTTAAAATTGTGTATAGTATGCAACATGTACACGTATGGCTCTCTTCGTTTTGTTGACCATGATTTTTTTAACCCTATGATGCTGAATCCCCACAATATCCAACAGTGGTCACTTTCCGTTGGATTTTATTGGTGGGGGCTGTGGACACAAGATCTTTGGTTCCAGTTGTTGGATTCTGTTGGGTGCTTGGGGAAAACCTGAAGGGTTAAAGAGCTGTATGAATTTATGTACATTAAAGGAGGGTAAAAAACAATCACCTTGACTGATTTTAACCCATACAACAACATGGCTCAGAATGTATGTTTGCATAGGGGGGTTTTAATACATGTACATTCAGTGAGTCACACAATTTTTTGGTTTTGTACATTGCATTGTTATAATTTGTAAGAGCCTGCTGTACTCCACAGGCTGGATTCCATTGTGGTACTGTACATAACATTACTGACCTGGTTACAGTGTACATAATGCATTGCACTGTGCGCACTGTGCTTATAATTTAAGCCCAATAAGCTCAGCCTAGTCAACTTGAGAATAATGCTGGTTAATAACAGACTGTGGACACGAGTGTGGACACGAGTTTCCCCAGTCCAGCACTGTATTGTAAGCATACACTCAAGGTGGGGCTTATCTGCCATACATTTAAGAAGGCACACCTGCTTTCAACCCTGGCTGCAGTTTTCTCTTTTCACCTTTGGGTCACTGGTCAGTATTATGTGGTCAGTGGTCAAAGCGTATTGCTCTTTAATAGCAAGCCAATAGGAGGGAGGGTATGGCTAGACACTGGACTCTGATTTAGCTTGACACTGGGCTGACCCTTTCAGATGTACATTGTAGGTCAGAAAAGCCTTTGTGTAGGATTTGTGTTTGTTTAAAGAGTGGACTGGTCAAGCATGAAACTGTCATGGTGGTCTGTTCCGGTCTCTTGAAGTGTGAACTGGGAGCTCCCTGCATCACTTCATGAGAGGTGCGAGTGTGTAAAGGGTCCATACACGGCCAGTACACTTTTTGTTACCACCATTATGAACGACAGAGCAATGCTGAATAGCTCTTTGAAAAATTAGGATTTGCCACACTTGGAGCACTTTTTATTCCAAGTTGGCATAAAGCTGGATGACCGATTCGTGTGTAATCGCAAATAATGTTTACATCATTGTTTTTTTCAAAATGTTGTTTATAACATGGGTGTCAAAAATGGGGTGTACCCGTGATTGTGGTTTTGCACAAATCTTTGTTCAAAAGCAGGGATTCCTCAAAACTATCCACCTCTACGCTGTAAACAAATGTAGCTTTAATGCTCTAACAAAACTGTAGAGAAAAGACAAAGAACAATAAGCCACGTCTGAGTTCCAACTGTGCAATGCGCACATCATGATTCATGAGAGATCAACAGTTCACCACACGCGTGCAAAATCACAGCGGGTTACCAACAAAATGACAGAAAAGTTCTTGTTCTGAAGTAAAAGCAAAATTTGGATTTAAAAAAGAAAAATTACGGCAATGTGGTTTAAGATGTTTTGTATGCTCCAACTTATGTGCGAACAAAAGTTTCCATCTTCTTTTTGATTACATTTAAAAAAAATTACAGAATGCGGCTTCGGTTACCACATCCCTCATAGACTTGTGTGCAATTACATGTACATGTATCGGAAAGATTTTACTTTAATAACCCCCCACCAAAATCGGTCAAGAACAGCAAAATCTTGGAAAATAACCAACCCTCCCTGATAACAACTGTCTAAACATGTGGCACAACCTGTTATTTCAAGATTTATGTCAGCAAAATCTGTAAAAAATGAGGAAGAAATCAACATGCATGTGAACACTTTGAGTGACTTTACATGGTTACTGATGGTGCCAAGAACTTCTAACACAGAAAACACAAACTTTCTTCCCCTATATTGCACTAAAATGTCCCAACAAATTCTCAAAATTTAAGGTTGTGCCAAGTGTTTATACAATTATGAACACAAATGGATGGTTATTTTCCAAGATTTGCTGTTCCTTACTGATTTTGGTGGGGGGGTATTAAAGTAAAATCTTTCCCATGTATCTGCTTTGATTATCTCCCGAAACCAAATCTTTGGATCTAATGTGTGCACTCACAGTTGAATTTCCGAAAAGGCTTATTATTCAGTTTTAGAGGAGGGGGAAAATCCCAGATGAATATTCTGTCAAAAGCCAGGAAAGCATGTCGGGATTGTAAACAAAATTTACTAACCAAGGTGATTACATGTACATGTGTGTGTACCTCTGCCAACCTGATGAAATAAGCCATAGAATAGAGGGATGATTATTTAGCCTAAAGGGTAATAAACATCATAAACAATGTTAAACAGACATCAAGTCCATAACTGATTTCAGTGTTTAACCCAAATATCATGTATTCATTTATCATACATGTTTATTTTTGACATCAACATTCATTTGTAAAATTTCTCAATAAGCCAGTTCGGTATTCCAACTGCGCATGTGCACAACAAGATTTGACGATTTTTCTCTCGGGGGGGGGGGGGGGGGGGGGGGGAAACGTGGCAGATAAATGCACACAAGGCTATGGGGGGGACGTGGCAACTGAATCTGCATTCTGTGCAATTGTTTGTGCAATCGAAAAGACGATGGAATTTTTGTGTTCGAACAAAAGTTTGGACACACACGACACCTGAAAATATTTCGCTGTCCAAACGTTTTTTTTGAAAAATGTTACTTCAGAACACGACGATCTCTTTAATTTTTGCTTTTGAACGGATATGATGAAATGTTTCTCCCGAATGAAAAATTGTCAAATCTTAAATGTGCACATGTGCAGTTGAAATACCTTCTATTCAATAACACCCAAAACACATCACTTCTGCAGATTATCAGGTGCCAATTTCACGGCGAAGCTAAGCACAAAAATTTGCTCAGCACGAAAAGTCTTCATTGGTAAATACAGGATTGCCAACCAAATTTTCATGTGAAGTGTATCACTTGTGGCTGGCATTCAGTTGTTGTTTGCTTAGCATGAAAACCCCATGGCCTTTTGGCTGGTAACCTGTTTTAACTAAGCAAGACTTTTCGGTGCTAAGCAAATTGTTGTCCTTTTCAGCTCCGTGAAATTGGCCCCTGATGGTATGATTTTAATTCAGGCAGTTATGTTAAATATTGCCCCCCCCCCCCCAAAAAAAGGAATGCTGTTCATCTCCAATTTTGTATCTGACACACAGTGCTTGTTTCAGTCATAGAGTGTAAGTTCGTCTATTGTATCTCATCACTATGTCCAATTGATGGCATCTTGAAGACTTGCAATGTCTTGCAAAAAAAAGATACGTAGCCCATTCATGATAATGTCTGTGGAAAGTGAACATTCTTTGACAGAATTTATCAAGTTGAGACGAGAAATGCCAGCGAGTGATTCCATTCCACATTCTCAGGTGACCTACATCCCGAGCCATGAGCACCACTTAAGTTTGCCTGATCTGGATTCTGGTATTTTCTGGAGCAGGTTACCATGGTAACAGATACAGAGGGAGGATGCCAGAGGTATGCTGTAGGGACAGGGTGAGTGTTCCCGGGAGATTCTGCCAGGCATGGGAAGTGTTGGAGCAGTCAGAGAGGCGGATGGATATAGAATTTCTAGTGCTTTATTTTGTCGGGGTTTTTGCAGTGGGTTAGTTGGCTCACGGAGGAGAACTGTTTTGACTTTGGGATGTTGGTTCATCCCAAGGTCCAGCGTTCACTCAGTTCAAGTGACATCTCATGTTTCATTGGAAGCCTGTTGGGATGACTTAAATTTGGTGTGGTTTGTTGAGACCCAAATAATGAAACATTGGAAACCATTTTGAGTATAGACACACGCAGAGCCAATATCAACTGTAAAGTAACTACGTCCCCTTTGTCATTTTCTGTTGTGAAGAAAGATGCTCGCCGAATCCAATCTGTTTCCAGCGCTATATATACACTCTGGGGGCAGGACCAAGATGGCGAGAATGATGAATACAACAAATTGAACATCCAAATGTAACTGAACTCAATTGCCTTGTCATGAAGTGTTCTAAAGGTTGCGGATATTTGATCAATTCGACCTGGGGAGGGTCACAAGCAACACAAACACGCTGCATTTGAGAAGCGTTAAGAGGAAGCAGCGTAGACCGCTCGCTCGCACACTTGAAATGATACAGGTTACATACATGCAGGGTCTAAGCTTTGCCTTGCATTTATTCAACCGCAGTAGCCCATGCAGCTCTTGAAGTAGAGGGTAGAATTTGATCTGTTATCAGTGTGTTTGCACTTTGACGGAGAACAAAATACTCTGTGCCGGATGAATGACATGAGATTTGCAAGTCCATCCAGTCAGGTGAGCATTGCCGTAAATCAATGACATCAGAGCAGATGGCAAGTTCTCATTAATTCTGGAGGACGCCAACATTGGTGAATAATGCTCGTATACAGATTCTGACAAAATTCTTATCTCATTGTGAGGGTTACATAATGTACATGTATGTACATGTAGGTTATCAACAGTCTGGCTCTTCTGATAGGTCACAAGTGGCTGTCAATCTATGTCACTTGACTGCAAATTCCTCAAGTTCCGTCTTTGTGTATTGCTCTTTTATGATTGCTTCATGTAGTTTGTTTGTGAAAGTAAATTTATAAAACATCTGAATTATATAGCCTTGTAAATGTATGTGTCATAATTAGCGACAATTTGTAGGGTACATGTATGTTTAAAATATATTTTACATATTTCTCTTTAAAATAATAAAAACAATAGGGCCTAACTGACTCAGATGATTTTCCTAAAACGGGGGGAAATGTACCTCAATTGTGTTCGCTTATGCTCAAAATTCTTGATTCCCTCCCAAAACCCTGATCATGGTCTCTTTATGCATCGATGTAATTTACACATGGAGCACTTTCAGGGCAATTTGACGCACGTAAGGATATATTTGAATATATATGCTGGTAGCATAGCAAAACAGTAACAGGCTTGCGTGCAGAATATGGCTTAATAGCGGAGTTCTTTATCGGCAGAGAATATTATACTTTCAGTAGCCATGTCCTTGCCATTGGCAGTCCTACATTGGGTGGTTGCACTCCCTCACTTCAATGAGCTTAGTGTGCTCACAGAGCGAAAAATCTCACCAGGCAGCCTCGGTCCGTTTGGGCATCCAGCCAGCCCGGCCCTATATCGCCTGCCAGTGAAAGGCACGGTGCGTGAGAGATGCACGGGAGTAAAATACCGTCCATACATGTAGATTGGAACCGGTCTGACCCAAGGTTACCACATGCAGGCTTATGCATTGAATCGGTAAAGTTACTCGGGATGCGAGCGGAGTGGTTAAAGCTCCCCCGCCAATACTGGGGAATTGAATGGAATATTGTTTGGCCTCTGCTTGGTGTGTGGCTTTCCTTATGGATCTGCACTGCGTTTCTGGCTTTCTGCATTTGTCACGTTATCAGTTGTCTAGTTTGCAATCTTTCAGTCCTGCGTCAAATATCCTTGGGAGGGTTGTCCGACAGTTAACCTAAAATTGGACAATATCCGTGTCGGGCTGTGTCTGGAAATCATTCATGTAGGGCCATGACAACACACATTGAACGCAGATGACATCATCTCTTAATATTTTAGTTACTGCCCAACTCAGTATCAGTGTCCCTGGTACTGTATTCTAATTTCCTTGTTTACTTTCAAGGGAACCTGAATGCCAACTGACAAGCATTTGATGAAAGATGCCCGTGTCTGTGCTGTTTGGGTGTGGCACCCCTAGAAATTAATTTTCAAATTGAATTGCTGATTTGTTAGCATCAGATAAGTGATGAGTTTTGCAATTAGACATTCCACTAAAAAATAAATCAATTGAAGATGTATGCAAGTAACACAGTTTCCATTTTTTCCATTGGAAGTGGGACGCTTCTATCCTTACAATATACAGGGCTGTCGGGGCAGATGTTCATGAAGTATAGATTGCACTGAGTGTCGTAAGCATTTTTCGTTCATATACATGTACAATTGTTCCTCCACTATTCGTTTGTAGGAGCAAGGAAATCCAGTGAATTGAAATATTCAGCCAGAGCACATACATTCAGCTTTAAGATGGCGAGCGCGTGTAGGCCTATGTATGTGTATGTGTATTTAGAAAAAGTGCGTGTTTAGAAAAACCATCTGCTTTGTGTTACATTATACAGCTCTGTTGAGTTTATCGCATGTCTCTATTCAAACCTCGCAAAGGATTTAATATCACCACCACAAATGTATGTTTGTCTTGAGGCTCTGCATGACCTATGCTGATGGAAAGTTATTTTACCCTGAGAAACTATTTACTGAATTCAGTGGTGTGGTTCAACAACCGATGCAGCTGTAGTTTTCCATTCAAAAGTAAATTATGTGCCATGTTTGCATTTGTGGGAATTTTTTTTTTGGCAATAATAATGAATTTTAAATCCCAGTTGGGAAGTAGACAAGATTGCCTTACAAGTCTTATACTGGAATAATTATCTGGCTTTGAACTTTGACAACATACAAAAAAAAATTCCTTTGTGGAAAAATTGTAATTTAATATTTATAATGTACCATGAGGAAAGTTTCACAAATATAACAAGGTTCTTGTACAAATATGTTTGACCTCGGTTTGGACTTCAGAATTGAAGATCCTTGAATATGACATGACTTTTGTACAATTTAAAGGCACCACAAAAAGGAAAAAACTGAATGGCATTGCCATGGCAACTGAAGCAACCCATAATGCTTCATTACTGTGGTGTAATTCACTTAAAGCAATGATTTGTAATTCTATTTACCCCAAACTCGGTCCTTGAGCGACAGTGTCTGCGCAGACCCAGTATAATGTGATTTGCAGTCAGCGCTAATCACCAGAAACGCTTTTGCTCGGAACGCTTTTGCTTTTTGGAGTGTTTTCATTGGTCCAAGTGAGAGTATGCATTGAGTTAATTGCTCTTGCTCAGGAGTTGGTAGCTTGCGTGGTTACACGTGTGTGCCTTCCTCCCACCAAGACTTGGTCACAGTCTGTCTCTACTCTGCTGCATACATAACGCCCACTGACCGTAAGGGCCCCTCAACCGTTGCCAATTCATCCTCAGGAGGGACGCTAAGATGATAAGATTCCCAGAATCCTTTGCAAACTGATGCGATATTGCGTCTGAGCGAGTTGGAGCCAGGAGGCACCCCCCTGTATTCTAACACTCCCTGGTAATGTTATTCCCAGGAGAGGTTGGCATTTGTCTCCCCTTGTCGGTTTCCCTGGTACCACGGGGGACTTGGCGTTACCATCGGCATTCACTTGGATCATTCCTTCCCGGACACTTCAATTTGGTTTGCGATGCTTTCTGTAGTCTCTGCTTGGCTGGGCTTTTGCCAGCTCACATTCTCCAGGTCTTGATTGTGTTTCCATTGCGCTTGGCTGGCGACCACTCTAATATAAAGACAGTCTCAGATATAATATAACTGGTACTTTGCCTGTGGCTCAACTGTCAGGATTTTTTGGCATATGTCTGCGTATGCTGGCAAGGACGGTCATAGATTAGATGTCGATAATGGACAGCGAGTCTCTCCAGGAACAGGCAGTGTCTGATCAGTTTGAAGTTTTTCTCATTTGTGGGAGATAATGTACTGTCCTTGAGAGTATGAGCCAAGTCTTGCGTACATACAAGGCAAAAGATGGTGGCGATCGACCGAATATGAATATTCCTGCAGGAGCTCAGCGCTTGACTGCTTTTTTCATTTGCAGTGAGTTGGACTCCGGTGACGAGAGCCAGCGTCATCGTATACCCAGGAGGCTTTCAGTGGGGCCTCTGTGACTGCCTACTGATCGATATTACCCTCGGAGTAAAAAGGTTTCACCTCACTGCACCAACACACAATATGTCCAATCAGCTGTGAAAATGGCTTTGTTGTCAGGATCAGGCAGACCTCCATTCTCACAAAATCTCCTCAATGCTCCACCTATATGTACCTTTTTCCCCACCTGACACACCATACATTGTAGGTGTATCGTACACAAAGACCTCTTTTCTCTTTTTATGATTTTGGGAATTCCACTTGACAATACAAAGCAATGCAAACCCAGGCATATACATTGCATCTAGTGAGTGGCCGGCCGCATTGTTCCTCTAGCCCCACCATGACAAAGTTCATACTTGCTCTGTTTATTGTTAATCTTCATAAATAGGTCACAGTTTAGGATGCTCCCATATAGAAAATAAAGCCATCCCCTCTTGTGCCAATGGTGGGGTGAGTGACCTAGTGGCCATGCCTTGGTGTCTGGGTGTAGAATGACTGTCGGGTTCATCCCAAGGGCATGACTCTGAATCACACTATGTGCGGAACCAGCCTCTTGTGGGCCATGAATTCAAGTCATTTCTATTTGATTATTGTTTACTGGGGGACAGTCAATTTAAATTTGCGAGTCGGTGATTTACAAATTCTTCGAAAAATCTCTTATGGGCATGTGGAGTCCGTGTACAGTTCCATGAGGAAATCAGATCTTTAGCCTGGTATATTAAAACTAGTTTTGTGTTTAGTTGGCAAACATGTTACAAGACTAAATCGGCCACAGCACTTTCAGTTTGGACAATAGTGAAATTTGACTCGTGTAATACCTAATCATATGAATCACAAGATTAAGTGTAGAATTTCACAAATTTCAGTCTCCGATGTCGAGATATGTAACCGAAACTGTAAAGTTTTGAAATTGTTCATGTGACCGTACAAAAACTGCACGTACATCATGCAACTAACTTGAACCGAGAATTCTCCTTGGAAATACATGTACATGTACATGTATGTATATGATCATATGATCATATGATGTAACCAGAGGGCCTGTTATGTACTTTGTGATGTAACTTGTGTAAGGGAAAAAAAATTGTTATGTGTGTACTGGTGTTGCATATCGTAGAGAAATAGAACACATGGAAGGTCTGCTGTGGGAAACATCTGCTGCACGAAGGTGCTCCTTGTGTCAGCAAAAGCCTGTTGTAAAATTTTTACCATTATTCTGAGCACGCTTTAAGAATAGACTACTCAGCCCACTGGTGTAAGTGGCTTAATTATTGATACAAATTCCAGCAAGATGTCTGAAATTCGGCCTTGCACACTCCAGATGCATACAATGAGGGTTTGTCGTAATCTTTCCATCTACAATGTACATGTACATGTACCATCTTGCAGAATTTTTTGTAAATTTGTTTTTTTTACATGGGAGTGTTATTTCCATTGACAGTAATGCGAGCACAGTGTGATGGTTGATGGTACATTGTACATGTACTACCTTGTGATTGGCTCATTAGTTCAGTTCAGTTCAGTGAGTGTTGACATGGCTGAGACAAACAAAAAAACAGATGTTGTATTGAGGCCATAAATGAAGTCATTAAATCTAGTGGTTTGATTCTGGTCTGCAATCTCTACAATCATGTAGGAAAGATTCTGAAGGACAACATTGTATTTAATGGCATGGAATCACATAATGTAAATTTCATGTTTGTATAGATCTGGGAAAGGTAAACATCAATGCACTTGGTCTATACATGTAGGACTGAAAGTTAGGATAATTTTCCTGGAATCTGTTGAATTATCTGCTATTTAGATCTGGACCGGGAAAACAGTATAAGGGTGGTGGGGTTGGCAATTCAAAGTGTTGCCAACCCCACCACCTCTGATCGTAACTCTTTAACTAGAGTGGCTTTTAGTCTTGTATTAGGTGATTTCAAGTAAAAAAAGAACATGTTTTGATACCACAAAGTACATTTTATGTACACGTAAATCTACATTTCCTGTAAAACCCAAGATCTTGTTGCCGTTTCTTTATTCCCATGCAATAAATGCTCTTCCAAATACATGTATGTACCATGCAAATGAAACATTGTCCCAAGCATTTGTATGATTTTTTTGGCAATTTTACATCGTTACATTACTTTTAATAATGTAATTGCATCAAAATAATATATTTTACTTTTGAGCAGGAAAGACCAAGGGGAATGTATGATTATCAGAAAGCTTTCTGCGAGGCCGTAATTTATACAATAATTGACAGACATGAGTCGAGCATTTCAGAATTCCATGACACAGCTGCTCTGTGGAAATCAACTGAAATATTGATGGTCTGAATATGTACCGTGATCTTTGTTCATCAGGGCGGAATTATGAACAGTCTCAAATAATGCATCCCGCAAAAGGGTTTACATACATTGTTGGGCGAGTACTGTACATGTTCTGTGTGCAACTCACATGGAATATTTAATGGCATGATGAATGAAACTGTGTCTCTTGCGAACTAGGAGAGAACTTGCCACTAAAAAGAGTATTTATAACGAGACCTCTGTGCACAGCGACCTAACAAATTCTAAACAAAAAATCTCAAGCACTGAAAAACGTGAACAGAAAGTAATTCTGTCTTGTAAAACATATTCCGTATTGTGGACTAACTACAGTTTCTCAGTTGGGGGACAGTATTTGAAAAAAAAAACCAAAATGTTTTTTTTTTCCCAACAATGGTCGTCCGACCATCACTGGAAATTGATACAAAAATGCCACTTTTCTTGAAAATGACAGCACACCAGGTGCCATGATTTCATAGGATGCTATTATTTACTTACAGTCAAGTATTAAAGTTATTTCATAATAATTCAGTATTTTGTTCTTTTATGTTTGAAAATGTTGTATATTACCTTTAAATGACCGAAGACGTGCCTGTAGCATTTCAAAAGAATACTACAGACCGATGATTCGGGTCAGTTTCATTGCTCTGTCTACCGTAACTGAGAAATCAACTCTGACCGTAGCAGTGCATGGATAGCGCAGAATTTTGGCTTGTGGAAATACAGACATTGTACACATTTAATTAAACGTAGTATACATTTGCTTTTGCTGTAATATTCAGAAATAAATGGATTTGGGGGCTAGTATTTTATAATGTGCTCGTAAATACATGTACTGTAATACGGACAGGTTTCTGTTTAATGTTTTGTGTGCATATAAAATAAACAGTCTAGATGCTGGGAAAATGGAGATAAAAACATTCCGTTCTACATGTAGTAGTATGGTTCCCTGACCCTACACCTTAGACAAAGCGGGGCAATTTATAGTAAATTCCCACTTTTCTTGAAAACGACAGCACACCAGATGCCACGATTTCACAGGATGCTTGAGACAAATATTTACTTTAGTCTAGTACAGTATTTCGTAATAATTTTGTAGTTTTGTTTTCTGATGTTTGCAAATGTTGTACACATGTACAGTGCTACCTTTAATAACTCTCCAGAGGGTTGTTAATGTAGGTGATTGGCTTGCATGTGTTTCTGTGAACATTACACTGTGTTGATTCCGGAATAGCTCTATTATGGTTTACAATGTATGGAACTGAACGCATGACGACTATACCATCATATTTTTCTGTAGATTAATTTATCCAAGGTTTTATGCATGCACGTGAAAGCAAACAAAATTATACGATGAAAAACAAAAATGAATCACCTGCAACCCAAAGAGAGGGTTAAAATTATATGGGAAATAGGGAGGTAGTTTACACTGTGGTGGAAAAAGCCTGGTATGGGCCAGTGAGCAATAATAGATATAGAAGGTTGGATGGTTGAGTTGGTCAAGCCATGGAGGTGGTCAAGCCAACCGTGGTTGTGATTATTCGGACAATAGGTGTATATGTGTGCATGAGAAATTGTTCGTCGTTAAAGCTGGTCCGTGCTCTATGATCGAACGATGTGAGCAGACCACATGTACATGTACCTCCTCCGTCAGAAAGCAATGGGTATACATTGTTGGTTGGTGAGCTGGTCAAGCCAACCATGGAATGGTACATGTGAGCGAACTAACAGTGGGCAGTCTGTGGTCATGTATGTTGAAATTGTTGGTTGCTTGAGCCAGTCTTTGCTCTGTGATCGAACCATGCAAAATTGTTGGTGGTTGTTGGTTGCAGATCTGACCATGCAAGTTGATTGTACATGCATCCATTAAAGAGGAAGTTCAGTTGTGACAGAAGTCTGCGTCATTTTTCATTTTTATGTAGATTGCGTTTTGTAAATTCAAACAGCAAATTATTTCTGCGATGAAATACACAAAAAAACACGGACTTTTGAGAGCTATTTTTATCAAGTCCCCTCTAGCCCGCTGGTGCCATTTGTCTAAAAGTCGTCGCTGCGGGCAGCAAACAGTTTGACGTCATAGGACGAACTCCCCTTTTGTGTCTAGCATTAGGCAAAAAAGGGTAATTCGTCCTATGACGTGGATTTGTTTGCTGCCTGCAGCGACGACTTTTAGACAAATGGCACCAGCGGGCTGTGCTGCGCTAGAGGGGACTTGATAAAAATAGCTCTCAGAAGTCACATTTTTTGTATTTATGGCAGTGTTTTATAAAAAGCACCAGCAGTGAATTTATTGTAAATTATGCGCCTATCAATTGCTTCTCCCACCCCTGCCCCACCCCTGCCCCCCCCCCCCCCCCCCCCCCCCCCCCCCCCCCCCCCCCCCCCGGCTGCCCCACCCAAGATGTGGGGATTGTCACTTTTGAAGTGACAAAATCCCCACCCCATGGGCAAATTTTAGTGACAATCCCCGACATACATGGGTGGGTCACCCCCACCTCATAGTTTTAACTTCTGATGATAGGGAAACAATGGCAAAATGAGTGATCAAAATCCCCACACTGGGGCTTGAAAAATGTGACCAAACCCCCACATAAGGCCGGGGGGGGGGGGGGGGGGGGGGGGGGGGGGGGAATTGATAGGCTCATTATGTACATGTTGTATGTAGAGTTATAATACCTGTCTATTTGTGACTCCCATAGGACAGCAATATTGGCCTTGAGCAAAAGTAGTACATGTACATGTACATGTGCTATGATATGGGTGGGTATGCATACACACGGCCTTGAATCTTCAAGTATGCAAATCTAACTGCTGGGAGAAAATTGTTAAATTTAATTGGGTTTTGTCTCGAAAGGTGTGGCTGAAAAAAAAATGTTATTTGATAAAGAACTTACATACTGCACAATCATGATCAGGAGTTCTTTTCTATATTTCCTGGGTTTTATATTTTTTAGTTTCGAGCTTCATGAACAAAAGTTGTATTTTTGACTCGAGGTTCGTTGACTTGTTTTGGATTTGTTTTTCTTTCTTTTTCCAGAATAACTTGCTCTTGGAATTTTCACTTGTTTTATCCAGCTTCAGTTGTTTGGAATCCTTGTTTTTATTGTTGCAAAAAATGAATTTGATCCTAATTCCACTTACAGTTCCCTTGAAGTAGCTTTTTGGCTATTTCATGACATATCTTGATCTTTTCTTTCGAGTCAAATACATTTTTTGGAATAGTTATTTTTTGTTGAACCAAATCCCAGCCGTTTCTGTCTCTATTCATTAGAATTCTCGCGCCTCTTATCTTCTCGACCCTTTGGTAAATTTTTTTGAAGTTTTCTTTTCTGTTTTATTGGCAAGCGAGATCCCCATTTTCATTAGTTTCTTTAGTTCATTTTGTTTTATCATAGTGTGCCATTTTTCCAGGCTAAAATATGCAGAATCAGGCTTCTCTGAACATATCTCTGCAGTTTGTAGTGTAAACTTGAGCACAAGGTAGTCTGGGCCCATCTCGGTCTTATCCACAAGAAAAAAAAAAACTTCTAAAATTACCCAGCAAATAAGACAGAGTCAAAGGTTAAACTTCTTATGGTACTTGCGTTGGTCCCAGTCCTTTTTATAACGATCTCCCAGGTTGAAATCTAATGAATGACGGAAACGGTAGAGAAACCTGCCAACAAACACCCTGATTGTCAGGCATCCCTCTAGGGTGAGACTGCTCATAACAATGTTCAGTCTTGCCTATGGGTGCGGAAGTCCCCGCTAAGAACTTGAAGGGTGCTTGCCCGGACCTTGAGAAAGTCTTAATTACAGAGGCTGGCAAGCCTGTAGGTTGCTGGATCTCATTCTGGGTCTGATTAAACTGTGACCCGACTGGAAGCAGGTTTTATGTAATGGCCACTGAAAAATAACAGCTGAAACATGTACAAATGTACTGTGGCCAAGAGATTTTGATCTTCAAACAGGTGTTTAACTATACTAAACACAGACCTTCTGTACTGAAACTGACTTGTTTTGTAAAAGCGGTATGTTATAAATTACTGAACATGTTATCAGAGTATTCTTCAAATTCTGATTATTTGACCATTATTTTTTAATATTTTGTATTGACATTTTAAATGAATTAAAATTTTTCTGAGATTCTCAGCAAAAGAGATTAAATGAGTTTTCATCCATATTTTCAAATTAGTCGTACTTGCAAAGTTATGGTCATGAACGGTCAATAAATCTTCTGAAAAAGAAAGAAAGAATGGAAATATAGAATTGGTTAATGTTCGGGGGAAAGGAATAAACATTTGTATGGAATCATTGATTGCTGAAGATCGACCTCTCTTCAGAAATCCAAGTGTACTGCACCTTATGAACTTGCTGCTTAACTCCAAGCGTAACACAAACAATAGGCAAACAATTGAGTATGTGCAGGAATGCACATATAGATGACAACCGGCCATGTGGTCTTTTTCACACTGCAGTCATTGCCGTCGTCCTTATTCAAGTAGTTAATGCACCAATGAATGATTTTTCTGTTTTCTACAGGATTCCATCTCAGCGGTACCGTCACCGAGCCCGGCAATCAACTTTACAATGAACCCGAACAAGTCCATCGTGTCTCGATCAGCTTCGATCGCTGCAAGATCACCGCCGTTACCTGCACGTGCGGCAACAGAGACATCTTCTGGTGCCAACACGTGGTGGCGCTTTCCCTATACCGAATCCGCAAAGCGGGTAGTGTGCAATTGCGGCTGCCGATCTCAGAGACATTACTGCAGATGGACAGAGAGCAGCTGCAGAAGTTCGCTCAGTATTTAATCACAGCCCACCATACCAACGTCTTGCCAACCGCCCAGCAGCTTGCTGATGAAATACTACAGTCCAAATCTAGAATCAACCAACTACCGGGTAAGTAATATATATTTTATATTAATTCTTTCTGGTAATGAAACCTAAGGATTCCTCAAAAGTGCACATCGCACTGAAGCTCGAACGCCTGAAGAAAACCTGTAGGAAGACGACGAAGAAATGTTCAGTTTCAGTGAAAAGAAATCCAGTGATGACCAGAAGGGACACCAAAAATTGAGAACAAAACAAAACGAACAAACAGTTTAGAAAAAAACGTCATAAAATAAGAAAATTACACAAAATTGAAAATCCCATCTGATTGAATTTTCCTTGGTAAGCCAAACCCATTCATTTAAAAAGAAAAGAAAAAAGGTCACCCTACAACATGCCCTTGTCTTGTTCGTTGCCTTTGTGAGTAAACAAAAACATTGAACTGTGGCAATGAGGCATACTGCAGCTGAAGCACCAGATGCTATAGAACGAATGCCTGTGGTTTCTGTACTAACTTGCTTTCACTTGGGTCAGAATGCAGTTTCTGTGCCCATTATTACTGTTCTTGGAAGTCGTATTGAGTACCAGGACTGAGTAATTTACCCTCAGATCATTTACTGGTACCTCCCGTGGAGAACCAGTTAAAATGGAGGCTTAGAATATCAGTGGGACAGAATGGAAAAAACCCAGGACCAGTGCAGACTTGAGTCAATGCTTTCTGATATCATGGCTTTGTCGCATGATTTATTAACCATTACCCATTAATATGTGATATTCATAAATACCTCAGCGAGTTTCACTATGCCTATTGGTTGAGAGCCTGTCACGTGGGTGTGTTTAAACGGTTGTTTAAACACGGCTGGAAGTTGTTTAAACACGGCGCGGTTTGAAACTTTTTTTTTTCCGGTGTCACACGAAATGTAGAGTCCTACAAAATCTGGTCCATTTTATTGGTTGAACACTCTAGCGACCAGTCACTCTCCTAATAATGCAAGCGCAATACTACCGATGCGTCCATATTTAGAGTACATAATTTCATGCTACACCGGCACTGCTGCGTTCTTGCACCACCTGGCGAGCGCGTCGCGCGCGCGTCAATTTCCATATAAGGACTTGTTTACCACTACCCGCGGGTGGCACGAACCATTAAATAGCTGAAGGGGTGTTTTACAAACCAAGGTAAAACAAATTAAACAAAATCATTGGAAAGTTATAATTTTCGGTGTTTTTTGCTCAATTATACAAAAAGGTATTTTATGAATGGGAATAAATATGTGCTGGGCAGGTTTTAAACGTACGTTTAAAACCGCCTTGGGGCCTGTACGCTGATAATGACCCTCGCCTTCGGCTCGGGTCATTATCAAGCGCCCAGGCCCCAAGGCGGTTTTAAACGTACATTTAAAACCGGCCCAGCACATATTTATTCCCTTATTAACACGGGGTTATTTAATTTTTATTTTTTCCAGTTTTTCTAAGCTAGAGTTTGTTGTTCAGGATTGTTTTAAAGGTCGTTGTGCACTGAGATGTTGCACTGTTTTTGTGTCACGTTCTCCTTTACTTCACAAGTGACATAGTTTCATTCCTGAGATGTGCCAAGCTTACGGACTCAGTGGCAATGAAGGACCTGTGCCAAATTGCTTGTAAAATCATAACAATGTTTCCTTGGTAAAAACAGCTTTACCAACCAAACCTTTGTTTAAGAAAAACAAAAAACTGTTCTGTTCTCAACAAAATATTGTCGGCCTACTGCGCATGAAATTGGCCCCAGTTGTATAAATGGCTGTTTTCCTTCTCATTCTGCATGTGTTTTTTGAAAATAGATTTTGTATCACAAACCATTGGAAATTGTATATATCTCGGTAAAAAACATGTTTAGCATCCACGATTTAAAAAGAAAAAGGAAGAGGGGCTTTTTATTTTTTAAGATGGCCGCCATTATTTTTCAAATTTCTGACAACCGCAGGTTTTTCAACCGTTCAAAGATACGAAAAATGAAAGAGACATGTTGGACAAGAGAATTGAACATGTTTACGGTAGTTTTAATTGGGCAGTTTTAGTAAGCTTGTATTCTATTTTCCAATGGATTTTTTGACATTTTTGGTGTATTTTTTTGTCACCTCATTTTCCACTGGTAATTTTTTTTTAAAGATCCAGGCGGTCCCCAAAAAGGAAGTGGGATGGGGCCGTTAAACATGTTTCTTTTTTACTCCGCCTAATAGCATGATCAAGCAAGCAGATTCTATCATGTACATGTAGTTGGTTCTGTGTCTGTCTGTCTGTCTCTCTCCAGTAAAGTGAGCCACGGGAGATTCACAACCACAAAAACTCCATCCATGTACATTGACCTAGTTTCAAATTCTAGTGAGCGTCCTAAACGCGGTTTCCAGGAATACAAAAGAAGGAAAAAAATGAACAAAAAGGGTTTGTACCTTCACAGGGCCGTGTACATTGTTACATGTAGGATAACGACCTGATCACACGCATCCTTTTTCATCAACTTGCAGTACCACTTTCCCACACATATCATCTTTCTTTGTTTGAGGGTTGGGGAACTTTCCCTTCAATTCAAGTGCGTATACATACATATGTACGTTCATGAAAATATCAGTATGGGAAGCCCTGTACAAAATACATTCTCTTTGAGTTGAATGGGGGTTTACTTTGTAAACACTTATTGAAGGAATGTTCCCTCATATACATACTGAGATTCACAATGACTAGCCCAGTATTTTTGGCAATATGTTGGCCATCTGTTATAAGTCACATGGGCTGGTTGGTTCCCTGATGGTTGGGATCGGTTGAACTTTTCACTTGCCCAGAGGCTAGCCCCCCCCCCCCCCCCCCACCACAAGGATTCTTGAATGCTCTCTGCCTGAGTGATGGTGGAAGCTTGGCGCTGCACAGTGTGGGAGTCATGTTATGCACAAAATGTCAATAAAGAAATCTCCAGATTAGTATTTGTAAAAGTGAAAAGAAGTTGTTTTTCTTTGTCTGTCTACCCTTTCAACCTCGGGGTTCCTTCTCCACTTCAAATATACATTGTACATGTATGATACCCTTACCTTAATCAGATCTGCCGGCAGAAAATATGGTGGATTTATTACAGAATTTGCATGCAGAACGTGTTTGGAAGGCCAGGGAATAATTTCACTAAGCTTTCTTTAAAATCAAACTCGGTCTCTAATAACAGCATGAAACAAATCTCAAAAGAAAACAGACTGGGTTTTTAAAATCAATTTTTACAATAAAACATAGATGGAGCATATTTAGGCTAGTAATAGTAGCTTTTCCTCAAATTAGTTTTTCTCTTTGAAATTTTAACCTTGCTACATGTATACATGTATAAATTAAGATTTTAACGGCTTGATTAAAAAAAATATAAATTAAGGAAAATAACTTGATACATGTAGACCTACATGTACATGTATGCATGTTATTTGCCATCAGAACTTTTTGTGCTTGAAAAGTAACTTAAAACAATATTTGACTGTAATGCGGTTACATGCAGTAACCAATGAGAAAGAACAAGGAAGGAAGTGACGGTTTAATTTCAGTGGTGCGAGTGAATTCAGGAAAAACCCACCGCAAGTTTATGCAGGCTACATGTATGTGAACGGAAAGTCCAGAATCGGAGTGACTGGAAAACCTATGCACTTGATGCTCTTGTTGGGACCCCCAGTTTGGGCAAAATGGACAAGTGTGATCATTTCAAAGGTGCGTACATGTGCAGTTGTGAAAAAGACCACCTGGCCGGTTGATGTCTATAGGCGCATTCCTGTGCTTACTCAATCATTCATTTTGGAACTATATTGTTCTTAAATGGGAGTGTATGGAGCTTTTTCAAACAAAGCTTTCATTCACATGAAAGGGGGCTCCAAGTGTGATGAATAGGACCAATCTATCCAGTGTGGTGCCTATTGTTTGCATTTACGCTTGGCTGCACAACCCTTTCTTGGCATACTAGCCCCTCCCTACCCTTTTTTTTTTGAGGAGGCCTTTGAACTGGGCGGTACATTTGACGACGATGCCACAATTTTCTACACTAGACTAGACTGATCTGTTTGTGTCGAAGCAAGCGCGCCGGTATGCGTACATGTACATGTATGGTAGCTGACTATACAATGCAATTTAGCACACGAAAAATTACGATAGGTCACCATGTCCATCCTGTTTAGGTCAAAGGTGATTGTGCACAGTGCCCGCAACGTGTGACATTCTGCCATCCTTGCAAGTCGAATAAACGTTCTGTCGCTGTTATAAAAGTCCAAATGGGAACGTGCGGTAAAATTTCGCGAAGGCATGTCGCGGCAAGTTTCCATGAGGGCGCAGAAAATAATCGGCTTTGGAACCACGGAAACACGGCTTTAGCTTGTGAATGTATTCTGCAGGAGGAAAATTTACTATTGTTTATCTCTTCTGCCTTCTGAGTGATTTGGTAATGTCCATGCCTCATGCCAGTCATCTGACAAATAACTGTCTCTGTAAAGTATTGACTTGTCAAATTATAATGGATGTAGAAGACATGGCAGTTTCAGGCGCATGGAGTAAATTCAAGTACAATTTCCAAATCGTTGGCGACCTTGGGTGTTGAAACGACGAACTTTGGCATTCACTGTAAAAAAAAAAATCGTGTAGATTTGCCCCAAGTACAAAGGCTTTTAGCCCAAGATTTCCCAGAGATGCATTCATGTCAAATTCATAAAAAGGGACCCCCCTAAAAAAATGTAAAAAAATAAATTAAATCAAGCTCCCCAGATGGCTGAATTTGTTGTAAATTTACACCATCAAGTTGAGTGCACCCCGCTGTTGCTGCCTTCAATTTTCTTGGCGTTAACTCGGAGACGAGCGTTAAGCACTGGGCAGCTGCGATGCCTCTCCAGGCCCCATGCATAATGGAAGAACGTGTCAGAGAGTGAATCGGCAGGAAGTTTGGTGACTTATTCACGCTGTCCGAAATCCAATATCTTTCCCCCCCCCCCCCCGATGACAAATGTACGCTAAAGAATCCCTCACCTGCGCTACCTTTGCCGACAAGAATCCTTACCATATGTATGCCGATTGGCATTACCATTCCCTGCAGTGTTGGGACCCGCGAATGGACACACAGGAAACACTGCTGTCCAATTCACAATGGCCGCCACGAGCTATTTCATCTCAAGTTGGCCTGTGTGGAATGACAAATTTTGTATTTGTTTACCCAGCATTCCTCTGACCCGCTTGTTCCTTTTAAAACTTGCATAAGTCGGTTTCTGTAAGCATCTTGACCTGTAATCCGCTTAGACTTGTGTACATGTAGAGTGCAAGTAGCTTGCTTAGGGTCCGTGTCCCAGGGAACAAAAAAAATGACTAACCACGACCGAAATGTTGTGGTTAATTATTCAGGTAATGCAGTAATGGTAATTATTTCCTATGACCTTAATTCTATTACTGTCATCCTCCCGGCTTTAACGCCCAGATTCCGTCTTAAGTCTCCTTATGCACGTGAGGTACATGTACTGAACAAGTTTCCATCTCGTGAAATGGCACTTATCTCTCCTTAAAAGAATCAGTTCGTAGTGGCTTATTGTAACTTGAAGTTTTCTTATTTGGAGTGTTATTTCTTGCTGCTTGCAGGTGCACCAGACCCGACGGCAGGTGCCAGCATTGATGATGATAGTTGCTGGCATCTAGATACGGAACAAGTCCAAGAACAAGTCAAGCTCTACCTTCAGCAAGGTGGCTACTATGACTCGGAGAAGCAACTCAACTCACTATTTGCCAAGGTCAGAGTTCAGGCCGTAGCAACATGAATACTAAACTCGAAGCAACTAGATCCGCGAGTCCATTTTCAACCGAAATATTGCTCATTGTATGATTTTCAATCAATCACTGGCCAGTAATGGATAAGGTGAAATTGAGGCTTGTATTATGACATGTCCCCCAAACATGACATGAACCCCAGACCTCCTACTTACATGTACAAGCCCAGGCATGTTTACCGTGAATCTACTTGGACTGTGTAATAAGATGACTGGTTAGATTTCATTTTTTTTCCCCAGAAGCATTGTCGATTACATGCTTGAAGTGTTTATTACATGCTGGTTTAGATTAAAGAACATCAGTGGTTGAGATATTTAATTTTGTACTTTGTTCAAGCAAATGCTGTGACTTGTGAAATTCCTAAATTGTCCCAAGTACACTGAAAAACATTGTTGATCGTCTGTCTGAAGCTACATTTACAATCCAAATGACTTTCTAGATTAATTAAGTTTACAGGAAACTGGAATGGTATTTTTCTTTTACTTTCAATAATTGTTTTTCATGGAAACTTTACCGATATTTATTTATTTATTCTGAAAACATAAATAAAAATTGATTACCTTTCCTTCCCTGTACAGGGCCCAATTTCATGGCTCTGCTTGCCGTTAAGCGAAGAATCCGCGCTTACTGTAGCAGGAAATTCTGTGCTTACGGCAAGCGTATTTCATGCGTTAGTGGGGAATTTTGGCTCCTGAGCATGTGTACATCCGTACGCTTTATACAGGGTTAGCGCAGAATTTTTCCGCTAGCGCTGTTACCGCAAAATGGTGATCGTAAGCGCGGAAAGCTGTGGTTAGCAGAGCCATGAAATTGGGCCCAGGTCTGCAAACCAAAAGCTTCAAATTAATTTTTTTCTCAACATCTCTCCCTAGAATTTCTGGAAAGGATAACATTGTAACAAATGCCTGTTCAAAAAAAAAAAATTACACTTTCAATTCTTTGTAAGGGGGACCACACATGAACCAGTGTATGAAAGTGACCACAAAAAGACCTGTCACACCGGTGTGAAAATTCACTTTCTGTGCCATTTCCCATCTGAAACTTCTGTGATTATATTGACACTGTATTTTGATATCTTTTAACTCTGTATATAACATTAAACCCAAGTTTCACATTACATGTATACTGCTTTACTACAAAAAAGACTTTGTGGCATAACAGCCAAAATTAATGTTTGCATCTTATAATTAGGGCATGTTCCCCGGCTATACGGCATTATGGGTTTTTTACTTCGGACTAACAACCCCCACCCAACAAAGATACTGGCAATTTCGGTGAACGCCAACATAGGGCAAGATATAATATAGCTCAGTTGATAGAGTGCCGGTACGGTATTCTGGAGGTCGCAGGTTCAAATCCCATTCCTGCCAGTTTTCTTTGTTCACTTTGAAAAAATTAATTTTGATTAGAAATATTATCAAAAAAGAGTATTCCCTTGTTCTAGAACTCATAGAGGTAAGGGAGATGTGACATTGAAATGATGGTATACTCCATGCAGGTACGGGAGATGTTACGAGTACGGGACTCCAATGGTGCTAGAATGTTAACGTTAATAACGGAGCAGTTTATGGTGGATCCACGGCTACAGCTATGGAAACAACAGGGAACGCCGATGACAGACAAACACCGACAACTCTGGGATCAACTTGGTAAGATACAGTCGCTGACAGTGTCCGTGTTCTTTATTTGTCCTCATGTGAGAAGCTTCTCTGTAGGCGTACAATGCCCTGCATTGAAAAGAAGGAAAATATCCAATTGTTTCAACACCTGCAGAAAATGTACAGGGCCAGTGAAAAACATATAAACACAAGCCCAAATGTTTTTCCTGTAATTTCTAACAATATTTTACATATAATTTTAAACAAATTTTACATATAGTTAGTTTTATGCTCCGGACAAGGCTAAAAGACACTCGAGGTACGGAGCTACAAAAAAGAAAAAAGAATTAAAGATACAAGAGATAGGAATGAATATTCCTCGTGAAGCAAGAAATATCGTAAACTTGCACTGTCTTATTGAGAGAAAAACGAAGACATGCTACATGTATGTATTGTTAGCTAAATACAGAGAATTATTTGGCTTCGTCGTCGTCGTTTTGTTTTTGACTCCCCCTGTGTTACATTTTCACGCACTGGTTCGTGCTGGTTAATCAGTTAAAGAAACTGATTAAGGGAGGAGTGCCTAACCCATGGTCGGGCCAGGCCGTTGAAATGCTTGGCCACGCCCAGGCCTTCTGGCTTTTTGTCTTGCTATAACAATAGAGCATCTACTAATAAACAAAGCCTGGCCTCTGCCAGGCTAGGCTGGGCTGTGGCCCCTCCCACACTAATCTGTAGTGATTGCTTTTGTGTCATTCCATTCACGGGCAGGAGATCAAGTCTGGGTGAACAATGGGAGCTGGCTGGACTCCAGCATTAATGGGCAGTTTATTGTGTACAACCAGTGGATTATAGAAGCCTGAAGGCCCGGGCGTTCCCTGGGCTTGGCCAGGCTTTTCAATGGCCTTTCAATGGCCTGGCCCGACCATGGGTTAGGCAGTGCTCCCTAAACAAAATATCTTACAGCTTCTGGTGCAAGTTGCACGTTGATGCAGCAATATGAAAGCTTGGCTATCAAATTGAGACCATCAAAATAACCGAGCGGGTCTCATTAAACCCAAACCTGCCGCCAATTTCAGCCATTTTTTCTTCAAGAATCAAATAGGGTGAAAGTCACAAACAGGAAACTTGTGTTTATGCCACGGACGGATTTAGATGCTGGGGCCTGTGCAGGCAGGCGGGAAGCAGTGCCCGGGATGGGATATAACAAGAGTCTCTGTAGGACTATAAAAATAAATATTACAGTCATTTGAAGCTAATGACACGACAGAGGCATGTTTTTGCTTGGAGCATCTCATGAAGTATACATAAAGTCGGATACATACGACTGCTGGGCAGAGGCAGTTGTAGGAACCAGCGGTGGAGGGAAAAAAGAGTAAGGGGAAATAAAGAGACATGAGGAGAATACAGACAATGATATGGCGTTTTATTGTGAGCCATGGTAATAAATATGTATACTACAAATATGATTTGGTTAAAAGAAAGAAAAAAAAACAGTAATGCTGACTGAAGCATTATACTTGATGACCGGGGGATATTTTTATGGGTTTTTAGTGCTGAATTATATTCAGATTTCCTGCATCGCTTTTGTGTGTAGATTTTCTCGTCAGTTGCGAGTTTGAGATTGTAAGAGCTTTAGAGGTTGTCCCTTGCCCAGCATTTGATCATGTGTAGTGGTTATTATGAATCGGTGAAAAACAATCCAAACGAAAATTATTGGAGATGTAGTTAATGAGTAGACAATTCCCCCGGCCCTGTGGTCTGGATGTATGTGCGCGGCGTGTTGTAGCTTAACAGTGCATTCACTGTGGACTGAGTGCCCCCCCCCCCCCCCCCCAATTCACCAGTACTTTTATACGCTGTTGCGTGAAAGGTTTTTAGTGCTGAGTAAATGTGCACATGGGCCATGTGTTGCAAACTCAATGGGTCTGTTTGCTGATGATAATGAGGTCATTAATTGAAATGCTTCGACCAGAATTGTAGCGAAACCTTTGTTCTCAGTTTGTAACAGCAGGTCAAAAACGTCATGTCGTTTGTGAAATCCATTTTTGGCATTTGAGAAGGGAAAGAAATGCACCCTGGCCTTTTACGCACAGTAGCGTGACCTTTTACCGCATGATTATCGTGACCAGAAGCATGTGCACCATAATGATCATTTTTCTGTGTTTTTAAAAATGTCGTGATTTGTTCATGGTTTTTTTAATTTTCGCAAGATAACGATTAAATTTATCAAAGTGCCCAAAGTGCACTTCAAGAATCCTGATCAAATTTTGAAAATACCACGCCCATGACGGGTCTTTCCTGCATCGACTATTATGCCCTCCTAAAACGTGGATGCCTATGAAATTTTAGGGTATAAGCATGAATATGTAGTGGTGAAATTTTCACACAAATTCTCATTTGTTGTGTTTTAAGGCAAATGCGGACACAAAAAATTAAAAAAGCCCCCAGTGGCAGAACCAGTACACTGATGTGAGTGATGTCGCTTTGTTCAGTTCTTCCACTAGTGTTTCTCTGTGCTCTCTCTAATTAACTCCTCAAAATTAAACTCGACATTGATTGTCGTTTTATTGAATGTCGTTTTATTGAATGTTGTCATGGCAACTCAACAAAGATGTGGGTCTAACAGTGACCCAACCTTGGAGTAGAGAATTGAAAATCAATCCCATGAACCCTTGCATTGGTAGAGAGAGAGAGAGAGAGTAGACTGTCAATAAACCTTTTTGACATTCTCAAAGCATCATGGGTGTAGATGACCAGCAGTTTCAACCCTACTGGCATTAGAAGAGCCATGCACATCAGAATGGATGTGAGTGGTCATATTGGTTGTCACTGTTGTGAAATCGTATTCTGATTGGCTAATAATATAACTGTTGGCTGTTCTAATTCCAGAGGTGTTGCATTCATCAGTAACTGGTACCCTGAGAGGGATTTCCCCAATAATTTCTTTATTTTTGTTGCCATTAAATTGAATGTTTGGACGGTTCACAGTGTTTGTGTATTAATTACATGGTTTGCCTATCGTCCATACCCATGCATTGAGAATGTCAAAAAAAGGTTTGTAAGGCTATCCACTGCCGATGATTAATCAACGTCTTCTGGTTGCCATGTAGATCAATCAAGGGTGTCATCACTGTGGATGGTACCAGTTGTCAACTGGTCACTACTCCCTAACCTTTGTCCTGCCAACTGCATCCTCGGCCTCCCGTTCTCGGTTGTTGATCTAGGGATCTGCATTATTCTCCCTGGTTCTGGCTCAGCTCGTGTTTATTGAGGATTTTTTTGTTCTGACAGCTAATTCTGTTGTGATGGTCCTGCAAGTTGCTTTCATCTTTAATTACCCTGCAGCGAATTATATGCTATAGCTTTCAATGTCCATGGACATAATGATTTATTGTTACCAGCAAATGTCAGAAAATGTCAACAGATATACTCGGCATAATCAACATGAATTTTTCCTTTTAGTATTAGTCAGACTGTCCTGTTATCAATTCAATAATGCATTCCGTATTATAAGTGTAGAAAGTTCTGAGCTTACGGGATATACATGTATGTATGTAGACAGTGGTAACCTCAAGCCTGAAATTACTGACTTATTTATACATACAATTTCCTATCGGGATTGAGTCTTGTGAAACCAGTTCATTTCCTTGGCTATGGCTATAAAAGTTTAGGGGCAACAACACTAGTACATTGTATCTAGACTTTTTTGTCTGGTAGTGAAAGCAGTTAAAGAATAATGCAAACGCTTTCCTTACCAATGTTGAGTTTACTGGACAGGGAAACCTTGCACTAAAATTATTCAAACAATAGATATATTTATCATGTTTCAACAACCTGTAGTGCTAGTGTCTTTTCACCCATCATACGTGCTCCTTTAATACCACCAGAAAGAGCTTGTATATGTTCAGATCTTTCTGTTGGTGCTATCAATGTGTCACCATTATAGTATTTTGAGAAAACTCTGTCCGAACTTTCCATGTTGTGTGTATGGAGTGCCATTTGTTCATGTAACAAACAAGTTTCCTGTTTGATAAAGTGGGCCAGAAGAGAGAACTTTGCCATAACTTTGCTATTTTAGCAGTTCTGACTTTTATTTTTTACACCATACGAAAGAGTAATTTTCACGGAAAACAAACTTGACACACATTTTCCTTTTCAGTCAACTCTTGAGGGTGAAAACTTCGGTTGAAAATACAACCATTTAACAAGCAGTCGGCTGCTTTTTCTGCGTAAGTGGTTTTATGCTTGACTGAATAAAGAATGTGGTACTGGGGGAAGATAAACCAATAAACAATGTGGGAAGGAAAGGGTTAAATTGTATAAACAGCAGGATATGGAACTGCAAACTGGCAGTGGCAAGTCCATCCAGTCTAGTCCTATCATCAACCCCTACACCCCATGGTGGCTAGTGATGTCCATCACAGATATGAAGCTAGTCTTGGTTCCAAGACGTTCTGTTCTTATCATGCGGTGCGATGCAGCGCGAACATGTTAATGGCTGTACAGTGCCCTCTACACACCGACACCAAAGCCACATCGCTGAGGACGTCTTGGCCCTTTCGCGAGCAGAATTGTGCATTTGCATGCGCGTGTGACGCAGAGTGCATATAATCGCGTGACCTACATTGCATGCATTGTATAATCGCTGACTCACTGGTCTAGTTTCCCCGCGCCATACAGGTTGAGGTACGCATGTACATGTACATACGTATGTTACCTGACTAGCCAGCTAATTACTAAAACATGATTTCCTCCAGTGCGCAAGCGCCATTATTCTTTTGACCTGCCTGTTAAATTATGCATACAGGTCGCGCGCAGTTTTCTATGAAAGGCCGATGACATCCTTAGCGATGTGGCCTTGGTGTGCGTGTGTAGAGGGTGGTGTACAGCCATTAACCTGTGTGTGCTGCATCACATGCACACCGCGTGATAAGGACATCTTGGAACCAAGACTAACATGAAGCCACAACTGTGACCACTTTCCCTAGAGGTACAATGATTCACAGACCATGGGCTGTTTGTGAAGATTCATCATTAGAGTAGTGGATTACCAACACACTCACCCGGAATGTTCCATTCCTCTAAAAAGGGATGTTCCGTTCCCTGAAAAAGGAATTGGTCAAGAGTTTAGTTGTGATTGATCACCGTGACAAGTTCAGTGTACAAAATCAGTAATTGAAAACACTTGTAATATATTCCCCCTGAAGTTGACTTTACTTTCCCAGAAGAGGTTTGTATAATCTTGGATGAAATCTGCCATAATGACTGACGTGTTAGTAACACTATGGAAGCATGTGATATCGGCTCACTGCGTAAACTAACTCTGGTCTCGAGCAGTCAAATGATTTCTGGTGAATGTTTCATGTTTAGATTTACAGCTGGAAAAACAAAATAATTTGAATTTCTGAACCTAAAAATGTCCAAAGCATCTTATTTTCAAGCCTTCTTTTTACATTTTGCTTGTTTCGTTTCCTGTATTTGGTACTCTAAAAGCCAGTCTTAAGAATCTTTTCATCCAAATCGATAAGACATTAGCATTTAACCTTAGGTATCTACATGTAGGTGTTCTTATGCCAAGTAAAAATATTACGAGTTTCTCGTCCGGACTTTTTCAAAAAAGGAGGCGGCAGCGCTTTACTATTGACTATTTTTGCATTTTTTTACATTTTTTTTCCTAGGATGGCCGCCATGTTTAATATGGCCGCCACGGTATATTTAATAAGAGTTTTTTGTGCTATTTGAGTTATACTGATGCAATATATGACAAACAAATGATTTCTATCATTTTAGTCCACTTGCTAAGCAACTGAAAAACAGTAAAAAATGTAAAGGGCCGGTCACACTGGCCACGAAAACGATGCGAATAAACGCTCCCTATTGGTGGATGGAACGCGCGTGTATTACACGCACGACAATTCCACCAATCAATGCCGTTTATTCTTATTCGTTATCGTCTTCGTTATCGCAGCCAGTGTGACCAGCCCTTAACACTGCTATTTGTGAATGTCTGATTGCACGATCTCAAACTGCCAATCGCAACACATTCACAAGTATTAAATTACAACCAAATAGAAGGAAAAATAAGGATGTCAAGACATGATTTATGTACACCATGTCATGACAGGGCTTTACTCACCAGGGTCGTCTGGTATTCATCACCAATGTCATTTCCTTGGTCAAATTCACCGCTGGAGAATTGTGAAAAAAGTCACACAACTTCGTCTAACTATCTGCCACTGTTCTAATGTACCATGGCTTAACAACCTTCTTCGTCGTACGTATGCTAACACACACAAATATAGCCATATTTGTGTGTTTTCGCAAGTATAAATATGGTAAATATGGTAAATAAGCAACAAATTCATCACACGAAAATCGGCTCTTCAGGTATGGTGGGGTTGGCGTGAAACAGCTGGGTGGTTCCAAAACTACTTCGGCTGACATGCCATAAAAACGAAGTACAGGTACCAAATTGCACAGAAAGCTAGGCTCAATTTCAGTCGTTTTGTATGCTGCTACCGTACTTATACACATCAGAAGCTGAAGCACACCAATTTTTTTTTTTTGCGACTGTGTATTATACTACTAAAATCGCCGGGCTCATATATACTCAATTAGACTTACGCACGGTCATGCAATTTTGTATTGCTAACGTGGAAAGAGTCTAGACGTCGGGCTCATATACTGAATTGATAGTCATGCGATGTCAGTATGGTATACCATGAACAGTTGTATTGCGAACGTGGAAAAGGAGTCTAGACCAATTTCTTATGGCAAAATAAACCAAGGAACTTCGTTTTTGTTTAGAATATTTTCACGAAAAAAAAATTCCTTTTTTTTTTTCTGAATAGTAAAGAGTAAACAAAAGGAGGCGGCAGCCAAAAAGGAGGTGGGCGGCCAAAAAGGAGGTGGGCGGGGACGAGAAACTCGTAATTGTTTTTACTTGGCCTTAAATGTGGTTGTAATGAGATTTTTATAAAATGAAGGCTTATGTGTGTACATGTACATGTACTGTATGTTCCAGGACAAGGGGAGAAAGAAAATACAAAGCAATCTTTCTTGTCCTCGGGAGTCGGTCTTTTGTTAAAATCAGTCATCGGACGTAAAAATACGTGCTTAGTCTATGGGGTTGTTCTATTAAAGGAACAATAGGAAACACAAAGCATTGTCCTCAGTAGTATAGGAAAACACGACTGTATGGTCTTGACAGTGTGTCAGATGAGTGCACAAAAAGGGATACTACAAAGTATAAACACTATGGGCACCTTAATTCTGCGTTGTTTTGTTTCAAATAATAATAAAGTTAAGCTCTTTGACGTTGAAACAAAAAGAGCCATACATGTACATGTACATGTACGTATACACTGTACATGTACATGTACATTATTTGAATAACGGTACACACTTTTCAGTAAGTTTAACGAACAGGACAAATTGAAATTCATATAGTTCTGATTAAAGATGTTGCAAGCTACTTTTACAAGAAATATTTGATTCTAATCTATGTTGCAGTTGCTTTCAAATAAGCATTCAATATTGCAGATTGCAAAGGTTGCACGTACATGATGTACAAGAGGAGTATATTGAAATACAAATTATACAGCAAGGTCTGTCCTATAGCCGGAAGCTGTTGGTTGCTGGCGACATCCTTATCACCAGACAAAGGATTTCATTATTCCTAAGTGTTCTATTCAACCACAAATAATTGTATTTGCCCCGATCCGATCATACCTCAAGCACCACGCACACATGCATATGGATGGGGGCCTAATCAGGTTCCACTGTTCATTGGGACGTATGCGGGAATTAAATACCTAGCTGAGCCTCTCAAGGCAATTATGCTGATGAAGTTTGGGGACTTATTGAAAGCCAGAATTCATAGATATATCATATGATAGCATCATTGATATCCAAGCTTCATTTTCATTATTGTATTCGAAGGAAAGGATTGAAGAATTGAATTGAAGCACGGCTATTTCGTGAGCGGACAGAAAGTAGTGGAATGAAAATTGCCGCAACGTTCAGCAAATGTTATCACTTTTATGTTTGTAAAACTGATACCATGGCGATTCCATAGCGATGAACCCTTTTCTTTTTTTTTACAGAATTTTTGAAGAATTAAATTGTGCTGCTAAAAATAGTACATAATTGCTGGAAAATAGCATGATTTGCTGCGCGAGTTTTGTTTTGAGAATTTTTTATCAACCGAAGGAAATTTCCAACTCATTTTTTTTCTTCCAAAAATGAAAATCCCTTCATTTTAGCAGCATTTGGAGTGGGAATTTGTACTGTTTATGAAATGCTCCACTGTTTGCACGGAGACTTGAAACAGATGGATAGATGGATAGATGAATATTACGAGGCAGCGAACAATTGACTCACTATGGAATGCTTGTACATTGTGCCTCAATATACCGGTATTGTACACACCAGCCGGCCAACGCTGAATTGTTAGCTCGACAACCCAGGAATATTGACACTGTCGTCGGAATACAACAGTGGCACACCACCATACGGTGTGTGTACAACAGGCATAGGGTTGTCTCATACAGTGTCTGAATACGGCATGCATAAACACACGGCGTTGGCAGGGAGGGAGGGAGGGTTGGGGGGGGACATACAATGTTGCTTTGTAGTGTCCCCTCTGGTTCACCATCTGTTTATCCCCAGCTTTCCACGGTGCCATTAAGTTAAATGTCTTAGTCTGATCAAGTCTGATCACGGACCCTTTTTAGACGAATTGCTGTATAGATTTATGGCAAGGCTGCATGGTGTGCGGTTGACATACTGCCTTCCTAGGGAAATATAAATGAGAAATTATGTCCGCCGCTTTCTTGTTCTGGAGGAGCTACATGTAAGATGTTGACAATGGCCATCCTTGTCTTTGAATCGGCCGCAGCTGTACAATGTCATATCATTAGAAAAATCAATGGCAACCAACAATAGTCGTTAGTGATGGGCCTTCTAATGGGGCAGGCATAATTCGATATGTTTTGTGGTCGCCATTGTCTAGCTGAAGAAGATGATGATCGATGAACTGAATTTTTAGAATCCAAATGTTAGTTTTTACCTTGAAGGGTCGGATCTGGTTTCCATATTTACGTGTGTGTTTTACGTCCTGCAGAAAAGATTTTTGTTTAGTTTGGAGGATATCGGATGAACCAAATTGATTTGAATTGATTTCATCTTTAACACAAAAACAGTTGATTAAAAAAAAAAAATCCATTCAAGAAGTTCATTTGAAAAACATTCATGAAAAAAAAATGTACATTTACGTTGTATGTCAAAAGTTTGATGTTTAAAATTAAGTTGAATGGGCTTATAAATGAATGTTGACCAATAAGTGAATTGTGTTCAATTTTGCATATATTTAGGCTGATACTATGATATCATATACAAAGATAATGCAAACAAAATCGTAAAAAATATCTCAAGAAAAAGTTAAAAATCATTCATCTAATAAATGCCATAAGTAAAGCATGCACAGCCCATAGCGTGTGTTAAATCTTGGATCCTTTACCCACCCCCAGGCTAGCAAGTACATTGTACCTCCATGATTGTACAATGAAGTATGTAGGTGTACATGTACATGTGTGCCTGTTTATTCATGTATTGCATCACATTACATAAGCATGGTGTGTTCCTTATCCTTAGAAAAATAAACTGTCTGCTTTGGCCTTTTAATTGAGAATCCACATGGTCTGTGTTCTCTCTTGTTGGTCTGTCCTTGTCTAGAAAATTACCAGACAGTGGATTAGGAGGCAGCATATTAGACCATTAGACTAGACTTATTGTAAGCAAGTTTTCATTATGAGGGTATATAATGTCCATGTACATGTAGATTTGAGATTCTATTGACCTAATTTTGCTGGTGCAGAGCGAATTTAAGAAAATTTCTGCGATTGCAATGTTGGATTTTCATGCATGTTTATATAATGTACAATTAACAAGTATTCATTCATAATATTTGCAACTTATGTACCAATGATGTTTTGTGTCATCAGTGTATTGGATTGATAGAATTGAATACAAAGTATCATGGTTTGTTATTTTTATTATAATTTATTGCGGTGCATATTTAAGGGATGTATATGTTTTCAGGCAGAAGCTTAATTACAGGCTTTTTCATGAAAACTGTTGGGCTGTAAATTTCGAGCTTCAACATATAATCAAGTTCCCCTTGCCTTAAATATGTTTAGCTTCTTTTTTATATGTAAATATAGAAGCCACTCCAGTTAAACGGCTACAACAGAGGTGGTAGGGTTGGCCACATTTTAGGTTGCCAGCCCTACCACCCTCACGGTTTTCCTGGGTCCAGATCTAAAAAGAGGTTGTCCTCTTCAATAGATACCAAAGAAATTATCCCAATTTTTCAGACCTAAAGGCCCAGGCAGAATAACTTTATCGTCTACCAGAGCCTTCATAAGCAGTCTGCACTATGCACTCGGCCAAATTCCATCCAGCCGCGTCCCTTAAATGTTGACTCCTCCACTCCCTATGAATTTAATATACCGGCTCCCTATACCCCGCCCAACCCCTCATTTCCTGAAACTTTGTATCGGAGAAATTAGCCTTCTTCACAAGACATCTGGTGGAAGTTTTTATTTAAATGCTTTCATTGTGTCCCACTCCCTTCGCCAGGGTTGCTGTGGATGGTTGTAGTTATGAACCCTGGCTATAGTCAGAGGGAGAAGATGACGTGGAAGGAACAGCTGGTTCAGTGGGGGTCCAATGACCTTTGCCCTTTGGAGGATGCCGATGCGAGGAATAACTTGACCAACCCGTCGCTTGTTGGGGTTTTAAACAATCCACCAGGTAAGCATGACCTTTTTAATCACATTAATGTTGCAGGTTTGTTTAGTATTAAAATAATCATATGCCACCGAAAATCTTCAGATTTAGCCCCTTGTGTCCGGCTGTTATTGATGGGTGGCTGGTATGCCAAGAACGGGCTGTGCAGCCAAGCGTAAATGCAAACAAACACCACACTGAATAGTGATCCTTGTCCTCGCACTTGGAGCCCCCCCCCCCCTTTCTTGTGAATAAAAGCTCCTTTTGAAAAGGCTCCATCTATTCATGACACTCCCGTTCAAGAACAATATAGTTGAAACATGAATGGATTGAGTACCAGCAGGAATGTGCCTATAGATGTCAACTGACCAGGTGGTCTTTTTCAAACCGCGGCTATCTCAACCTGGGATTTATGGAAAGATTTGCAAGGACTTTTCGCAGAAAATCTCTTTCAGTGGGGCATGTACGTGGGATTATTCTATAAATTTGACGTCCAAAAGTGTAACATTGTTGGTTTCCCTGTTACATAGTGACATGTTTAAGATTTTGCAATTCAGGACACAATATTTAATTTCTTCTATCTCCAGGAGTGATTATGTAAAGCAAAGTACCTGCCAAACGAGTCAAAAATAGTGTGAAGTCAATTTTAATGAAACATGATGGGAAATTACACAGGTCAGGTGTAACAGGGACACCAAAACATACATGTATGTCACACTTTCGGACCCCAAATTTATAGAATGACCCACATGTATTCCAGTTAACCTCAAGATCCCACATATTTTTTAATATTACCGTGTGTGTTACCATGTGTTACCATGTGTGTTACCATGTGTGTTAACATGTGTGTTACCATGTGTATTACCATGTCCTGTGTATTACCATGTGTATTACCATGTGTATTACCATGTGTATTACATTACTGTGCGTACAGGTTCTGTATACTTCCGAGGACAAGAGGAGAAAGAAAATACAAAGAAACATTTCAGTCCTCGCAAGTCGAGTCTTTTGTTGAAATCGGTCCCCGCAAGTAAAAATACGTGCTTACTCTATGGGGTTGGGTTATATTAAAGGAACAATAGGAAACACAAAGCATTGTCCTCAGAAGTATTGGTAAAGTACGACTGTATTACCATATATCGTTTCGGTTTGCGGTAACGCCATGTGTTTATCTCAACTAACGAGAGGTATGGGTTCTGAAAAGAACCTTATCGCACAACTCGTATCTCAACCTTCGTTAAGTGAGAAGGGTTCAAGGGAGAACCAATTGAACAACCCGAGAAGTCCCCATGGTTCTCCCTGAACCATATTAACCCGTGAAGCCCCCATGGTTCTCCCCTGAATCATATTTCTCACTTATCGACAGTAGAGAAAACGAGTTGCACGAAAATTGGTTCTCCCTTGAACCCTTCTCACTTAACGAAGGTTGAGATACGAGTTGTGCGATAAGGTTCTTTTCAGAACCCATACCTCTCGTTAATTGAGATAAACACATGGTGTTACCGCAAACCGAAACGATATCGATATTCCACCATGCAAAGCCTCAAAACTTGTATTACCATATCTATTACCATATGTATTACCATCTGTGTTACAATGTGTATTACCATAGGTATTACCATATGTATTACCATGTGTATTACCATTACCATGTGTAATACCACGTGTAATACCACGTGTAATACCACGTGTAATACCACGTGTAATACCACGTGTAATACCACGTGTAATACCACGTGTAATACCACGTGTAATACCACGTGTAATACCACGTGTAATACCACGTGTAATACCACGTGTAATACCACGTGTAATACCATGTTTTCATTAGAAGTGGAAAGGTGGTGGTTCAGTTCCTAAAAAAGCCTGCCGTCATTTATGCAAGAAGGCGCTATTTTTGTTTGGCATTATACAAGGAACATAAGAACATAATAACAGTACAAAAATTCATTCTTTCAAAATCAACAACCAACAAAGTTTTGGAGAACGAGATTTTGATGTGAAAATCAAGTCCAATATGGATTCTGCCCCAAGCAAATATAGGAAAGTTTGATGTATTTGTACACGGAGCTATGGGGACTCTGTTGTGCCTTTGATGACATCATGCCCTGGCTCATAAATATGCAAATATTCACTAGCATAAAAATGTTGGAATTACATGAACTCGGTATCCTACAAATTCATAGTGAATTAAAAGAAAGCTTGTCCTGCGTGTCTTCAAGTTCTAAAAATCCTATTGTACGGTTCTTCTAAGATTTTTTCAGGAGTGGGATTTGATCCTGCCACCTCCTACCAACTGAGCTATCTTGCCCTATGTTGGCGGTCTCCCAAATTGTCAGTGTCTTTGTTCGGGTGGGTGCTAGTCAAAATTTTTAAACCTATACTGTTGTATAACCAGGTAACATTTTTCGATATATACATATGTACATGTAACCCGGTGTGCGACATTGTGGGACTTTTCACTTATAATTTTGGTTCTTTTAAGAGTTTGATCTTAGAACACTAGGCAGTTCCTTCATGTCTTGAATCCAGCAATTAGATCCATGCTTTCTTGTTTTACCACCCGTCATGCAATTAGCAATTCAAATATTTCTATTTCAGCAGCTGCGGATGCAGACAGACCCCGTACGATTTTCACCCGAGCCATCGAAGCCTGTGACCTACGATGGATTGACAGTCATCTTCAAGGAATCCTGAACAATAAGCTATATCACAGCATACATCATGTCGATGCCGAGTTTGGTGGTTTTGATACGGAAGGTCATCCACTCTGGTCAGGTGAGTACCCAAACCCCAACTTTCATCCTTCTTTCTAAAGGTGGGTTTTTGGAAACCTGATTTTGGAAACTTTAATTCAATTTTATTTTTTTATTTTTTTAAAGATTTTTCAAAAATTGTGACATTCTAAACAAATTTCAATTTCTCTCAAGAAAGGAACAAAATCCCCATCTTTTGAGATTGTCTAAAGATTGTCACAACTTTTTTTGAAAAATCCCCCAAAAATCAAACAAATTTTTCCAATTTTTTCTCTCCAATAATTGGATAATCCAGAGAAAAAAAATGTTTGTGAGGAAATACATTTTGAGGGCTATATTCCCCTAAAATCACCATAGATTTTGCAAGATTATCATGTATATACAGACATGTCATGAGCTTTTTGGTTTCCCAAAGAAATTTTGGAAGCAAATGAATTTTGAGGTACCATGTTCCCCTGAAACACTGTAGAAATGTTCACTGATGATCATGTATTATTGCATAGTAACGAGCATGTACATGTATGCCATAATTGAAAAAAATGACATGCTAATTTCTTTTTTCTGCTGTTGAAGATCTGCTTTCCTAATCATACATTGTACGTGATTACAGGTTAGGAAATTTATAGTCCACAAGAAACCTGATCCTCAATCCAGTACGATTAATTTAACTATGACACATTGAACCAGCAAGTGCACTCTATCTAACACTCTTATTTATTATTTTTTTTGACGTCCAACACTATCTTTTTGTAAGCAGTGTGACGAATAGACACACAGCTTGCCTGACTGCCGTGCATAGCCACATGTAGTCATTAGTTAATTGGAGTTCCTTTACCCAGACCGGTCTGGGCCCAGACCCGTCCTCATCACCACACACCCCCACAGATGCAGCATCCTTACTGATGCAGCTGTACATTGATACAGTAAAGTGAGCGCATTTAACTTTGATGATGCAGCCTTTGTGCTAGTTCTGCTTGAGTTGATTCATCCTACAAACCATTACTCATTGGCCACCCACCCCCAGGTTGTATGTCCATGCTATCACTCAGCTCGTTGGTCCAGGCTTGGGTGCGCACTTATATTTTATTGTTGCTAACGGTGAATTTTATGCGTGGGATAGATTTTAATTCTACACGGACGCAAAGACGAGCTCGTTTTGGTTTTACCTTAATTGTGAGCATGTGACCACGATCGTAATGAAGTTGTCACTGCAACAGGAGCATTTTGTCTTGAAAAGATAAAACAGAAAAAAGTTGTTCCAAGTTGGCCCACCACTTTTGTGAGAATGATTTTTGTCTGAAATTTGATAAACTGGTTCTCAGTTTTTTTGCTCAGTGAAAGTGTTACATTCTAGCAGGGTTACTTTCTGAATTGAATGTTTCTTTGTTCAGTTACTGTTCAGCAGCCCACTGTGTTGCCTTGGAAAGTAAAATGCATCGCATGGGATAGTGTTTCTTTCATACAATATGCTCGGTTTTTTTTCTTCAATATTCTTCCTCTTATTATTATTATTTATTCGATCCAACAATGTGAAATATACAAGGTTGAAACAAGACAAAACACTCAAAATTACTCAAAATGAAACAAAACAAATTAACCATAAAACAAACAAGCATGTAAGGAATAATAAAAGCGAAAGACAGAATGGGAGCCAAAAACAGATACAAAGAAACAAAGAATAACCGAATACAATTAGAATAAAACAGCCAAAAAGTCCAACAAAATATGTGGGGTCAGGGAAAGGAAAAGCAAAAGTAAACTTAACTACTACATGTATTACCCGCAGGTATGTACTGAAGAGAAAGTCTGCCATTTCGCAACCATCTGTTTTGTTTAATCCAATAGTGATGTTTTATGATGCCAAAGCGGAACTAACAATGTGTAGAACTTGAACTGTTTTATTCAAATGTTGGTGAGGTCTCTTTTGATGAATAGTTTATCCACACCTCAAAAAATGTTTATCCGATCAACATAAGTATGTCCAGATGGAATTCTATGAAATGGCATGATTTGGCCAGGGTATCATATACCACATCAACTGTTTTTCTAGGGAGACAACCCCATCGTGACCAATTTGAAGGCTCGGTATAAAATCCAGCTTTCGCTCTGTTGGGTGATGGCAGAAGGTTCACATGAACCTGAGCATAGTTCAGTGCACTATCGCTGAGCCACCGTGGTCCCCCAATAAGCCCTACTAGGCCCATAGGGCCAACCACCGCATGACGTAGTGCCGAACACTGCTGGTTGAATTAGCACTCCACTGATAAGCCAGTTTACCCAATATGCATTGCATTTGGATGCTGTTCTGTCCTAGCCCGAAGGCTTGTTGCTCTAGCTAGCCTCCGTCAGATCCCACATAGCGTGTTAGTACAGTGCACCGTGGCGTCTCACTCTCGGGCACAAATATGAAAATTGGTTCCACCATATCAGTTTTTATGGATGTAATTGACTCAACGCTGTCTTGGCGGTAGCGTTTCAGCTTCTCTCGTTTTCCCACTCGACACACAATTTATTTTTGTCCAAAAATGTTTTATGAATTCGCTTATTTCAAAATATACATGCAGAAATTATTTAGCCAATCAAAAAGTAATGCCACAGATACGTCAGAATGATATTAAAACAGCTGCATTGTTGATTGTCTAAAGAGTTCATTAGTCATAAATCCGGAGTAGGATCGGGTTTAGGCTGAGTGTCGGTGCGTGTTTGCCAATTTCAGTTCTGTAACACCTCTCCCCATGTGTGTAACTGTAATGCGATGCAAATCCCACACACCATCGGAGTTTGGGTATCCTTAAGGCTGTGTGCATATTACCCATACTTCTCGACGGACGCCGTGGGTTTGACGGAGATCGGTAATCTGACATTCTGGTGGAGCGCTGCTGTTTATTGGTGCAGCAAACGGGATCAGGCCGGCCCTGGCTCCCTGGGTTTTGTGCAATTTCACTCAAGTGAATTACGAGGTTACTCTGGCAGGCTTAGAGTGTTGATGTAAACTTGGAATATAAATAAATGACTCATTCCTACCAGGGGTCCTCGGTGAAAATATCGCCACAAAGACTACAACAATCCTTTTTTTTTTTTTTTCCCTGAATAAATAAAGTCATTTTGGCTGTGTAATCTCACCTTTGAAGTATAAATTGCATGAACATTCAAAGTGACTGAGAAGTAGCTTTTCAAACATGAAAATATATAAGCAAGCACAATGCTGATGTCATAGTCAATCCATCTATAATATAACAGTATAGGTTAAAATGTTAATCTGAAATGTTAGTGCAAAATGATCGGTTACATTTGTTTCATGACGCCGAGTTTTGATCAAGACTACATGTATATTCACACTTTACATGTACATGTATCAATACAAAAACATTCTGCTTGAGATTTATAGAGCTACAACGTGCAAACCAAAATTTAATTGGTACACAATAACTGAAAACGGTAATGGAATCGGCCACACTGCAATGTATAACATGTAAGTTGTTTGACATCTGCCTGATGACGCTTGCTGTTTGAGGGTCCTTTTCTCACGATGTATGGATCAATGCAAATAAAGGTCCCTCAACTTATTCATCACTGGACAGAGATCATTAGAATATTACCCGCACATTTCCTTTCGATGTTTTGCAATCAACCAATGCATTGAATCCATTAAAATTATTCTAAAGCATTGTGATTATGTTCACTGCATGCATTGTGTTGATCGGAGAAGATCCTTCTTCGGTGACACTACGTCAAAGGTCATTCCACCCATGCTGCCTGGGTTCAAATCGGGGTAGGGGTGTGCATTTACAGGTAGTACCTGAATCGGGTACCCGATTGAAGAAAAAAAGCACGGGTACCCAGGTACCTGTTAAAGAAAGCCAATCCCAAATATTTAATCTCCGAAATTGCTGCTCATATTGTTTGTAAAGGTCTGCACTTTAATACTACCGCATCGGTGCATCAATGCAGCAAGATGCGAGTGTGTACAGTGAGCTCTATAGCTTTACGGTGTAAATTGCATTTTCGCAATCGTCATAAAAGTTATTCGGTTTTGTTTATCCGTGTACCCTGGTTTTCATTTTGAAAATTCCTCAGAAATGGCATTCGAAAACTTTGATCTTTGTTGTCTGAAAAAAAAATACTCGGTAATATGTTAATTTAGTTACGGGTACTCGATTCCATAATCAGGAACCGGTTCCTGGCATAAGCGGTCGGGTACTTGTGTACCCGGTTCAGATGCACAGCCCTACATCAGGGGTTTGTCAGAAATGGATTTTTTTTTTACTCCCTGCCCTGTGCCCAGGATTTCATCATGTCTAGAAGTATACTCGAGAGTTTTTTACCGCAATTCTGAAAATTTCCTTCCTTGTAATTTCTTCCCAGGAGATGTTCATGTAGTTCCAGTCCACTGGGACTCACATTGCCGAGAAATGATTCATTTTGCAGAGATATAATTCAATGTGACAGCTACCTGGCATGAATACGCATACATGTACACATGTACTCAGATTAGTAACCGACCTTGGTTACAGAGTTGGACTTGTACGTGAGCCTGACTCGAGTCGCAATTTTTTTATTTGCGACTTGACTTGACTTGCCAAAAAATGACTTGCGACTTGACTTGACTTGCCAAAAAATGACTTGAGATTTGGCTTGAAAAAAAAAATTTGACTTGCCAACATTAACCAGTTTCTAAAAAAATATACTTCACTCGGTATTTTTATTTAAGATTTGGCCTGGAATCGGCTTGAAAATCATCGTCATCGCGAACTTTATCGTAGGCCTACTTACCCAAACCATGGAGGAATGTAGCATACAGCGCACGCTGTTGATCGACCAATCAGTATTATTTAAACAACCTGTTTTATGAAAAAGCTGTATGTGTGTTGCTATTTATAAAGCTGTGGGCATAAACGAACTAATGTATAGAGTACCGAAGTCTGACGTCAGTTGGCATGACAACTGGTTCCAAACAAATGTAAATTTCGACTGTAGCCAGTCATGCAAACACAATATAACAAAAGTATTCTGGTTCCAAACATTGCATAGATGTCATCACTTCGGGGCTATATAGAAGCAACTTGAAAAGAGGTTAAAGGAATACTATTGATAAGGTTAAGAACTGTCATTTGTAGAGAAAATAATCTCAAGATAAAACGTTAAATTCTGTTTAAACCATCTTGTTTTAAACCTTTAGTTTATTTTTTGCATGTTTGCTACTATAGCTAAATGATTTTTATGAAAGAAATTTCTGTTTCCCTACGTGCGCTATGCATGCAGTGCACCATATACCTTACATATACTGCACAATTCTGCACAGGTCTATTTGTACGGCCGTACGGGTCTATTAATCTGAACTTGCGAGGCCATGCCGACTTCCACTCCGAAAGTCGTATCGTTTGGATATCGAGATTACGAAAGTTACAGTCACGAAAAGAAGCACGGTGTGCAAAACATGTACCGTAAACTGATGCCCCTTCGACGACGTCTAATTTCGTCCGCCACCTCAAAACCCACTCTGAAAAGTATTTAAAGTTTTTAAACATTCCTTTTTTTCACGAATTAGATGCAGTGCTCGATGCGGCACATGCTTACGTTTACAGTAATGGAAAAATAACTTGGGACTTGATTTGAAAATTGACTTTGGACTTGACTTGACTTGAAAAGAAAATGACTTGGTTTAATACAACTCTGCTTGGTTATAACTCAAACTTTATGATGTGTTCATTTCCTTTTCACTTTTAGAGCATTTGCCTACAGCGTGTGCCAGAGTGGATGCATTACGATCTCACGGTTACCCCAAAGATGCTTTGAGATTAGCAGTGAGCATCGTGCGCAACCTCAAGAAGCAGCAGCGAGACAGCCTTAAGCAACTCCGACCATGTAAGTTTATATTCTCCCACTTCTTCCGTTTTGGAATCTTATACGGAAAAATTGATTTTTCCACTAAAAGTATACATGTACATATAACATGCAGACATACTTTCCTCCCCGGATGAAAAGAAAGCATTCACAAAAGCAATCAATTAACCTCTTGAATACAGATACCGACCATAGCCGCGGTTTGAAAACGACCACTTGGCTGGTTGTCATCTATATGTGCATTCCTACACATACTCAATCCATTGTTTGGCTATTCTTTGTGTTACACTTGGCTGCACAAACCCATCTTGGCATACCAGCTTTTTAATTAATTACAGCAGCAGCATTTGGAAATTGTCCAAGTTTTCCTACGGGTCAGATTTGACGTTCCTTAGGTTCATCTGATAAACAATGCCCACTCCTTGCTGGTGTTATAAAACAGGTTTGTCGACGGTTATTGGATTGACGGGCTTGTGACTTAATTTGTGGGAGTTCCTTCCCAAGTTGTCATTAGTTGTCTCTTCTCAAGCTAGACAGACCGCAGCTAGGCATTCCCCCCTGTAACGAAGTCATTTTCCCCCCTTACCGTTTGTCATCCTTTAGGCTGGTTCCTGGCCCGAAGTCTGGTTCCTTCCTCTTGCTGTCATCGGCTCTAATTAGCGTTAATTACTTGCGATGCGTAAATTAGTAGGTAGGATGATGATGCAAGTTTCAGACTTCAAATCTAATTACAAAGCTCAGTGTTTATAACGCAAGTACTTGCGTAGTGATTAAAACACAAGGACCCATGACAAAAAAATAAAATAAGTGTCACGTCAGTTTGGACTCTTCGCAAAAGAAATGTCTGTTCTGGAAAGAAAAAAATGCCTACAATTTGTGTCCTTTGGAGTGGCAGTCTTTTACACCTGTTGGGCAAATATCAGAGTTGAAGACAAGGAAATGATTGTATTAGGGTCCTGATTTCCAGAAGGGTGTGTGAGGGTGTGTGGATTACAGGGTATCAACTTCAAACCCGGTCAGGGGTGTGCCTGGCATTATCTTCACCAAACCCTAGCAAGTCTGGCTTTTACCAGGTGGCTGTGCTTCAACTCATTGGGTAGGAGCTAACATACGTTTAGCCTTAAGGTACTGGCGCTAATCTACGTCTACTGCCATGATGCTTGGTGCATCCTTGTAGTTCAGGGTGTGTAGTAAGAATGGAAGGAAGCAGAGACAGTCATGACAGGGAGTTTACCCCAGACGTCTGTGCTTTGTAACCCCCCCCCCCCCCCCACATATGAAAAAACCTGAAGGGACCCTGAATCACTGCTGTATTGCTTCAGCTGAGGGTTATGTCAACGCGGTGGCATCCTAGACTCTGCCACAGGTTTTATTTTACTGGTTTAGATTTCTTCACTTGAATAAGTTTTTTGAGTTTGTCCAGTGTCAGATTTAGGGCATGCATGTATGAACTGAGGTGGGTTCCACTGATAGGTTACGCTCTACACACTTCAAGGACTCTTTGTTAGAACACTGTCCTTGTTCTATTATTTTGCCACCCCCCCCCCCCCCCCCCCCAAACAAGGACACTGTCAATTTGGGAGACTGCCAACATAGGGTAATTAGATAGATCAGTTGGTAGAGAGTGCCGGTACGGTATTCAGGAGGTTGCAGGTTTGAGTCCCCCCTCCTGTGCCAGTTTTCTTTGTTCGCTTTGAGAATTCATTAACAAAAATATACATTTGTCATGAAAAACCATGATTGCTATTCTCTCGTGTAAAGTCATGCTGAGTTATATGCTTCATGCACGTGCAAGTGAACTGATTCCTAAAATGGATTCGTTTGTGTATCGCTTGCTTGCTTCGTTGCATTGTGCAAGTGAGCGAGCAGCAAGGTAATGTTTTTAGAGCAATATATCATAAGCGACCTTTTTGTGTCTATTCATCAGTGTTGGAGGTCTCGAGACCGGCCTCGGCCTCGAGGCCGGCCTCGAGGCCGATTTTTATGGCCTCGGTCTCGGCCTTGGCCTCGGAGTGCAAGGCCTCGGCCTCGGCCTCGGAGCCTTCCGGACTCGAAGATCTGGTCGAGGCCGGCTCGAGGCCGCCCACTTTGACCAATTTTCCCACCAATTCAGATGTGTTTTCTGTTTCAATTAATTTAAATTGTTTACCTCATGAAACTTTCGAGAAGCTGCCACAGTGAGTTCCGTGAAACGAAATAAAGTTTCAAGCAGATACGCACGAATTAATGAACTGGTATTTGCATTATTGCACCATGGAGCTATAGATAGCTCCCCGATTGCACGTACTACGTACCTACATTATATGTATTATCTTCTTGTAGAACCAGTCTACTCCCGGTACCGGTAATAGACTACGTGTAGTTCCTGGTCCAGCACTTCACTCGCCCCATGAACTGCCACTATTGTGTTACACGTACTCAGGTAGCATCTTATATTTTTTTTAGATAATCTGTCTACTCCCGCTATAGACTGGTTCCTGGTCCACCACTCGGCCCTGAACGAGTGAACGTTGAAGCGATAATCATAATGGCCGGCAGTGAAGTTGGGGGAACCAACCTGTTATTCACGCGTGCTCGCGCAACGCGAAGCCTGTCACTTGTCTACTAGTCTATGTACCCTCTCTGTTCCAGCTAGTCTTGGTTCAAAGACGTTACTATTGTACTTTTGTACTTTCGCAGTTGCAATGCACAGGCAGCGCGATCAGATTTTGGATCTGTAGTAAAGTCTTGGATAAGTTGGCATTTCGGGGGCGCGACCAGACTGTGGACTGTGATAATGATGGACGGTTATGCAATAGACCGATCCAGTGAGCGTCGCCTGATGGTGTTCTGACCAATCACATTCGTGGTTTATGTCCGACATGCGTGCACGCGCATGTGACGCGCGCAGCTGCAGATCAATGGTCATGATGCCTCGTCATGTCCTATGTATTTGCATGTAATGAATAATTTATGATAAGGCTCAAACTCGGTCACTGATTGGATCCCTCGGAAAAGCGAGGGAGAATCATCGAAAAGTAAAGAAAAAGTTAAGAATTGCCTGCCAACTTATCCAAGACCCTTGTGGCGGTCCAAAATCGTGCACGTTTGACAAACACCGGCTGCGGATTCGGCTGCATTTTGTAAACTACGCATGCGTGAGGCCAGAACGCACGTACGAAGCCGGGATTTCGAGGACACAACGTTAGTGAATCTGGCGCGCGGGCGCTCCGAAATATCAACACAAGGGTCTTGGGCCCAAGACTATGTTCCAGCCAGCAGTGCTCCAGTGGAGCGCATTTTTAGCAGAGGAGGGATTATTATGAGGCCACACCGTGCAAAGCTATCCCAATAGATGCTGGAGACCCTTATGTTCTTGAAATGCAATAAACATATCCTTTAAGGAACCTGCCATTGACGTGACTTGAAAATAAAATAAAAAAATCCAACAATGAAGGTAGTGTACACGATTGGTAATCCTCTAATTTGTTTTTACTGAATTATTACGAAATACCTTACTAGCCTGTAAGTTAATAGTAGTCTCAATCATCGTGTGAAATGATAGCACCAGGTGTGCCGTCGTTGTCAAGAAAAGTGGAAATTTATATTGTTTTCAATCGTTGGAAAACTGCCCTGTAGGCTTTAGTCAAGGCGCGCGTGGCTACCCGGACGAGTGGCGCGCCCCGGACATGCTGGCATTCGGGGCGCGTCACGTGTCCAGGTAGCCACGCTCGTCTTGTTGACTAAAGGCTATCATCCGCCCGATGGTTGAAAACGAGCGCCGTTTTTCTCTCATTTTTCTCGCCATCCAACAACGCAAAACTTTGAACAGGTCAGTGGAACGATATTTCCTATAAAATACTAACCCCCAAATCCGCCCATTTCTGAAAATTGCAACAATGACCAATATCATACACACTGCCTTTAACCTTGATTGAGTGGATTATTAGTTTATTACGTGTTTAGTAACCGGCCTCGGCCTCGGCCTCGGCCTCGGACGTTGTGGCCTCGGCCTCGGCCTTGGCCTCGGACGTTGTGGCCTCGGCCTCGGTCTCGGCCTCGGAGGTTGTGGCCTCGGTCTTGGCCTCGGCCTCGGAGGTTGTGGCCTTGACTACAACACTGCTATTCATACGGCACGGCTCTAGAGGCCCTCTTCTTTCAGCGGCCTGAAACGAGAGGAAATGGACTGTTTAGTCTTGAGACGCTGAGCTGGATGAGGGTACAGGCTGAGCAGTAACCAGGAGAGGAAACTTGAGTTTCGCTCTGTCACAGGACCTTGACGAGATAATGCTAGACTTAAATCAGAAACACAACCTGTACATGGCCGCTACCGTTCCATATCGGCAATTGACAAGCTTCATTGAGCCATCATTGCAAAATTAAATTAGCATTTGTCAATGCTTTTGTATAGTTTTTGTTTCTCAAATTGTTGAAGTTCCTGCATTTTATATTTTTTATTTTTGTTATTTAAGTTTTGGATGGGTTTTGTATTCACATTTCTGCATGTTTCCCTGAAATGGTATACCTCTAGTTCTTCTGCGTGTAAGAACCATACATGTACGTCTCTTTTTTTGTGTGAGTAACTTTGCATTGTGTATGTTATATCTGCCAAAAGCACTCTACTTGTACTTTACCAGAAGCAAGACCTGAAATCATATTTTTCCCTAAAATGGTTGCAACCTCCAATATGCAGTAGCATTACATTCTCCAATATACATTGTTTGGATACAGAGTTTAAGGCAGGTTCTTGTCACATCTGGTATTGTTTAGCTGATTGATTCCTAACATTTGGCAAGCAATATGTCTACATCAAATGCCAATTTATCAGGTATAACAGTCTGCAAACTTGGCCGAGTATCGTGACCAGGGTTCGGCGAAGTTGTATTTGATTGAAGAAACTGGACAAGGAGAAGAAATGGAAGGTTTAAACAAACCCAGACGGGAGTTGGGGGGGGGGGGGGGGGGAGGGGGGGAGGGGGGGGGGGGGGGTGGGGGGTGGAACAAGAGGACCGGGGGAAACGTGCAGTAAGAGTTTGGGAACCAGGCACTTAGTCAGTCGTCAAATTAAGCATGACTGGCCCCCAATGGCAGCTTCCTGTACACAAATTGAAATTGATTGGTGACAAGCAGAATACATTATGGGGAATGTAGAGAGAGGGGGCAGTCATGTAATGAGACAAGCAAGGGAAACGACCACAAACCCCTTTCACACTCTCTTTTTAATATCAGAAATAAAATCCACCTGCGGGCATCTCCGAATGATAAATCTCTGTAACCTCATTGCACACATACACAAAGGCCACTGCGAGACTTAGTGGGTTTCCAATTCCCCACTCACATTTAGGAGGGATGTCGACACACCAGAAACGGAGCAAGTAGAATCCCGTAAGGCCTATACATTCAGACATTATAAACAGTCCTGTATGGTGGACTTGTTTAACATCACTGGTGACTCTTGCACTCGGAAATGGCCTGAGGCAAACTCAGGTGGGCAGTTTAAAAACATCTGACAAGTACTACCTACTGCAGTTAACTACTTCAATATTGTACCGAACCTGGATATCTCGTGAGGATGCTCCACCCTAGAACATTGACAAAGTCAATGCAAATCCACAATCAATCAATCAACTAATCATTCGATCAATAGGCTATTTCAGTGGTCCTGGTAGCACACGTACAGGTGGTTTCAATGCCAGTTGTCACAAAAACCAGTCCCAGCAACAGATCCCAGATTCTATTAGGGGGTAGGGGTCACAAAAGTTTCTGTGGAAACTGCTATTAATATTTACAGTCTGTGTATTCAACAAAACTAAGAGACTGAGGTTGTAAAAAAACAAGTGTTTGTGCCGGGGACATGAGAGTCAATTGTTGCAATGTTGCACGCAGCCTCGATATCGGTGGTTATCTTTGTATATTGATTTGTTTTGTTTGTTCTTCCTTTGATACAGCAGGCAGAAAAGGTAAACATCGGAAGACATCCCAGAATGCATCAGCCCTGAACGAGTCAGCTCACCACTCCAGAAGCAGCACAGAGGCTTGGGTTGGGCACCCGTTGGATCCGATTGGCTGCTTGATGGATACGTTGCTGGATGCGTCCTTGACCGTGGATAGCAGTACATCAGGCGCCGGTAATTAGAAACACTTGTGGCCTCTCCTGACAAGTGGCCTTCCTGTCCTTGCAAACTGGTCATTGCGGTATCCATCTTGGTCTGGTTCCCTAGAGACTGGGCAATGTTATATATATAGATTATTACCAGCCGGTATCAGTCTCAGACTGGAAACCAGACTGTGATTTTGTGGAGGTTTAAATATACCAAATTCCCAAAGATGGCTGCCAAGATCTCTTTCAGGGCAACAGTGAGTTGAACTCCCTTCCCTGTAATCCTCAATCGGGCGACAACTCGATCCTCTTTTATTTAAATCTCCCCTGTTTGCTCGACTAAGAACATGAAACTTGAGAGCGAGTGTTGACATACTTGTGTATTTAAGGAACGGATGAAGCAAGAAATCTGGGGCTAATTTTCACTGACCTCGAGAATTCTCTCAAGAAGTTTGGATAATCCATTAGTTTGTGACTCACAGGAGAAGCCTTGGCATAGCAAAGGGGGGGGGGAGGGAGGTATTGAGATGGTGTGAGACAGCTCCGTCCAGTTGATCAGATTCAGGATGTTACTGATCGATGAATAAATGGTGAATCAGCAGATAGATTATCTCCCTGATCCCAGCTCATCAATGGTCTCTCATTCTTGCTATCAGAGTCGGGTGATATGCATGTATAGTATGTGTCTTTGCTTAATATGGCCCGATAGCTGCTTCCAGTCATTAAACACCCCTTCATGATATATCCTAGATTCTGTGAAAGTCACTCATTTATTGCCTTGATAGGTCACCCTATCTATGTCGCTTATTTCTGAGTCTCACGGACTGTGACATGGAAGGTTGCTGTCGTATTTAGCAAATTCAAGTGCAGAAATCTTTTCTGTCTCTGAACAAACCACATCAATGTTACGGGAGTAAGAGGTCTCCGGATTTTCCCTGATTTCAGGATTTTTTTGGTGAGACGCGTCTTCCAGATTTCTGAAAGATTTTTTTATCATTCCAAAATGACCTCTGCAACCTGAAACAGTCTTCTTTTTATTCTCATGACCCTTTTTTTTTTCTTTTTTTTCTTTTTTTTTTGAACCGTATCTTTTGGTAGAAAATGCACTTTTCTCATGCATTTTTCAGCAATGCCATACAAATCGGATGCGTCTGAATTTTTCATGGATTTTTCATTTTCCTCAAATCTCACCCCTGATGTTAAGAAATACTGTTATTACGACACATCTTTCTTCACTTCAAATGATAGTATCTATTCTTATAGACGAGACAAAACACAAAATGACATGACACCACACAAAATGAAATTCGTCGTGGTTTTTGAATGAGGTTCTCATGTATTTCTTCATGCTAGATCTCCTAAACTATTCCTCATCTGTTAACCGTCTTCCTCCAGAATCGAGCAACGCGGACATCCCCGGCAGTAGTTCCACGTTACGTCAGTATCGTCACGTCGCCATCCCAGGCTCGCGCAACCAGCAAGAGACGTATCTAACCCTAGCGTACGAGGTCGTCTTGATTGGTTTAGGCCAGCAGAGGATCATGCCCATGGGTTTGTATGCCCAGGACAAAGCGTGCCATGCCGAAGAGGAATTGATTGCCAGACATCGAGAGATAGCTATGGATCCCATGCTGGTAGCCGTTCTGCAACGGCAGGCAACCACACTAATGGAAGGTAATTAGCTTATGCTTCTAATAATCCTAGGACTGTATAGGTACAGTAAAATACTAGACCTAAATCTTCGCTCATATGAAGTTTAAAAAGTCCTGCATGTTTCGTTTTTAAATTTGATGGCTGATGTACTGAAAGAAAACTTAAACGAGTTACAATTTTATGCTTACACAATAGTGAGACCTCCCCGGATTTCTCCCGGTGACACGTCTTCCAGATTTGCAGAAGTTTGTTTGGTCTTTAAATTGTATGCAAAATGACCTCTGAAACCTAAAACAGTCTGCTGTTAGTTCTACCGACCCTATTTTTTTGTCCATTTTGAATCGTATCTTCTGGTAGAAATTGCAGTTTTCTTATGCATTTTTCAGCAACGCCATACAAATCAAAGGCCTCTGAATGTTTCGTGGATTTTTCATTTTTCTTTATGTATACACTTTTTTTTTAAATGACTCCCATCAAATTTGTTAAAAAGTACAGGAAAAAACATTTAGGTACAAATTTTGTTTACTCACCCTGTACAGTTGATAGATTTTTCAGTTTTGCGCCGGAAGTTTCAATTATCCGTAGCCTTGAAAAGGGAATCATTCTTTTTTTATAATGACAAGGGGTTTTGATCTGTAGGGAGCCTTATCTGATTGGTTGTATTGTTTCCACACACCTGTGACCGTCCTCGTGTACATGTGTATCATATGATAAATGACATCAAGCATTTGTGCTTTGGACAATTTGATTCATACATAGATTTCATGACTGCAAAATCAGTTGAATCCGTGTTGGAAGTTCCTTAGCGTGACAGCGTGGTTATTGATTAAACACTCTTGGGCCAGAGTTGAACTAGAGAAATACTTCAGTTCCAGAGACCAAAATTTCAACGTGACGCAAAAAATAAGATGGAACTGGGCAGAGGAGTCAAAAATTAGTTATTGGTAGATTCTGAAAGATTCTTGTTAGATAGTCGGTTTACAATGCCATTTGTTGTATTGTAAATAAACTTTAATACCTCAAAGTTATGAATTTTCATATTTGGGATTTTAGGTTCATGTATGTATTAAAATACTGATTTATGTGCAATTTTTCTCGGTTATAGCATCTGTCCAGTTCCATCTGATTTTGAAAGAACATACCACATATCTTTTGTAAAATCATTTTTTTTCCAAAACAGTTTACTTAGATTTTATCAGTTCAATTTTTGAAGTCATTTTCGTCAATAAGCACGAACGCAGATTTTTTTGCACCAATTTCTGCACACTAACCTGACACCAGAAAGAAAAAAGAAAACGTCAAAAGTGAGCCTCATTGGGACTTAACATCCCCTAGTACTTACACACCCTGCCAGTCGGGTGCCAATCTTACATCTTATATTGTCTTACTCTTTGTCAGGAGGCCTGTCAAGTGGCCTGGGATACATCGTCCCACCTGAGAGTGTCCCCATGCATACCTTTGGACGTTACTTGTTCCAGACTCTACTGCCTTATGATGAAGATTTGGCATACAAAGTAGGATTGCGAGCTATGAGGTGAGTTTATATTAAGCAAACGTAGTCACTCCCAACCCCGACCCCAACCCCAACCCCGACCCCAACCCCAACCCCGACCCCAACCCCGACCCCAACCCCAACCCCAACCCCTATATTGAAAGTCTGGCTTATTTACAAACTATGAGGTAGAATGTTACTTGGAGACAATCTTACCTAATAGAGAATCCTAAACATAGCGCATTAACCCCTTACTTACGGATGACGCCATATGGCGCAAAAAACCCAGTGCCACCAGGCCGGATGATGCCATTGGCCGATGTTTGTGCAGTTTCAATCCATTGTTGGATTAAACAGTGGCACCAGGCCGGATGACGCCGTTGGCTGCTGTTTGTGCAGTTTCAATCCATTGTTGGATTAAACAGTGCCACCAGGCCGGATGACGCCGTTGGTCGCTGTTTGTGCAGTTTCAATCCATTGTTGGATTATTGTGTATATGTTACGCTTGACTGCACAAACACATTGTGGCCGTTTCGCTTGGCTGCCAGACCCACCGCGGCACCCCGACGTCTCCCGTAAAATACCGTACTCAAGGGGTTATGATTCAGATCATAGATGTGCAGATGCAATTATACATGTATTCTTTACTCCAAATAGATTGGTGCCAATGCAAAGACGAACTTTATACGTAGTAAATCTGAACCATGACTTAGGTACTTGACAGATTTCTGTTAGTTGTAGTGTACACGATTGGTAATCCTCCAAAAAATGTTTTTCCAAATTATTACGAAATACCTTACTAGACTGTAAGTGAATACTTAGTCTCAATCATCCTGTGAAATGATGGCACCAGGTGTGCTGTCGTTGTCAAGAAAAGTGGAAATTTATATCGTTTTCCAACGATTTCCAGCTGGAAATCGTTGGAAAACTGCCCTGTAGCCTTTAGTCAAGGCGCGCGTGGCTACCCGGACAAGTGGCGCGCCCCGAACATGCTGGCATTCGGGGCGCGTCACGCGTCCAGGTAGCCACGCGCGCCTTGACGAAAGGCTATCATTCGCCCGACGGTTGAAAACGAGTGCAATTTTTTCGCCATCCAACAACGCAAAGCTTTGAACAGGTCAGTGGAACAATATTTCCTATAAAATACTAACCCCCAAATCCGCCAATTTCTGAAAATTTGCAACAATGACCAATCATGTACACTACCTTTAAACAAATAAGAGAAAACAATCAGTGAAATACCATTTCCAGTCATTTTGCTGTCACTGACTAAAGATCCACTGCCTTAATTATAGCCCGATCATTTACTACAGTTTACTTTTTATAATGACCAATCATGTAAACTACTTTTAATGTCCGTTATTTTCAGATTACCGATATTGGAGGAGGTATCCAGCAACCCTACATGCAGCAGTGCTGCAAACAGTGTGTTGATGGGCCGGTATCCGCGATGGTTTGTCCTTGGTCACATAGAATCACAGCAGTGTGAATTAGCTGGCTGTATGATGACTGCGGCTAAAGGTACAGGAAAACAATTAGATATTACAGTATTTTTAGTGTGAGGTTTCTGTTTCATAGGAAAAGGGCGTTGTTTGAAGCTTTGCACGGTGGAGTGTGAAGTGAGGAAGTAGGTTTGCGGGTACACCATGGAGGAAAAGAAATCTCTTCTTTAGAGAAAGTGTTGGCTGTGAAAAGAGCCGGTGGTGAGAGTATGATCTCGACGTTTCGAATAGTGTGCTCTGTTCGTCGTCGGGAGAGCACACATGTTCGAAATGTTGAGATCATGCTCTCAGCACTGGCTCTTTTCAGAGCCAACCCTTTCTCTAAAAAGATTTCTTTTCCTCCTTGGTGTACCTGCAAACCTACTTCCTTACTTTCATAGGGAAGTCATTCCAAATTGGAAACTTGAAAGAGTGTGCCGTTCCAGAAAAATAATTCCCGGAGATAATCAGATGTGTTTCTTCTTACGAGCACTGTACTTTTGGAGTCAGTTGTATCATATGTTGTTGTTACTTTGTTCAGTCACACGAATAATAATTTGATGCAGACCTCACAAAATTGGAGACATAGGATTGTCTAAAGGGCGGGGGCTGCATGTCAATCAGTGTAATTATTTAATCAATTCCTGTCGTCCTTGTGGTCAGTTCTTCGTGGAATACAATCCTTTCAAAATAAATTTTCCGTGCCATCTTTTGCAGACGATGTCCGTCGTTTACGCACTGTCTTAGAGACTGCCCAGCATCACATCCACAGTGCCTCCCAACTCTTCAAGCTCGCCCAGGAAGCGTTTAAGGTAGCCACGCCCATTGATGGCCCCACCCACTACACCCTCCTCAAAGCAACGTTTGATTTGGGACTCCACATCATGCGTATGACTCTGTCGAACATGAACTGGCGCCGCCGCGAGATGGTTCGTTGGATGGTAACGTGCGCGACAGAGATCGGCATCAGTGCCCTGGTCACGATCATGCAGTCGTGGTTCACGCTGTTTTCACCGACGGAGGCAACCACGATGGTTGCTACGACAGTCATGTCACCCAACACAGCAGTACGGTTGAACCTGAACTTGACACAGCAGGAAGAGTTAGCTCGGTGCGCTCGCAGTGTTGCTCTACAGTGTGCTTCTAAGGATCCGCCGTCTTGTGCATTATGTGCTCTGACACTTTGTGAAAAGGACCCTGTGGCATTCAAGGCTGCCTACCAGATTGTCGTGGATGCGGCGTCAGGTCCCATGAACTCATCTCAACTCTTCACCATCGCTAGATATATGGAGCATCGGGGGTATGCCAGCCTCTCCTATAACCTAGCCGTACTGGCCATGAGGAACTTAACGTTAGGGTATAACCAGGATACGCACCCTGCCATTAACGATGTGTACTGGGCGTGTGCATTGAGTCACTCATTAGGGAGAGATCAACTGAGCAGTATGATCCCTCTGGTGGTCAAGAGCGTCCAGTGTGCGTCCGTCCTTGCTGATGTTTTACACAGGTACGGAAAATATAACCCCGCTTTATTGCATGGCTGTCAAATGCTCATTTTCTGTTTTAAAAAATCTAAAGACTTCAAAACATTCAAAGTTAAATTATTGTAAACAATAGTTTTCTTGTCACATCTTATATATATATCTTACATACTTAATATCAAAATATTGCCTAACCTCCTGTTTGAACTATTTGTTATCATGAAATAGATCAGCTCTTACAATTTTCTGTTGCACATTTCAGACGAGCAGTTTACGGCAAGTAAACTGTGAGTCACAGAGTTATTTTCAAGTCCTCGGTCCCATCAACTTTTGGCAAGTAAAAAGTTGAAGGGACCGAGGACTGGAAAATAACTCTGTGACTCACTGCCGATCTGTTTTCTTTTCCGTTTACAGATGTACCTTAACAGCACCCGGTGTGGGCTGTCTGCCCGACGGCAAGCGACGCTGTATCAAGCTGCTGCCGTATGACAAAGACCCAATGCGCCAACTCCTAGACGCTGCGATCGCTGCCTACGTCAACACTGCTCACTCAAGACTCACCCACATCAGTCCCCGCCACTACGGCGACTTCATTGAGTTTCTGAGCAAGGCCCGAGAAACGTTCCTGCTCGCTCCAGACGGCCACATACGCTTTGCAAAACTCATAGAAGACCTGAAAGTCATGTATCGAGGCAAAAAGAAACTTATGCATCTGGTGCGGGAACGATTTGGGTGATGTGAATGTTGGAAGGAGGGGGGGGGGGGGGGGGGTCGGGGTGTCATGACATCTATTTGCCTGTGTTGATATGTGTCAGTTGTCAGTAAGTGGAAAGTCAAATTTTGAGTGTAACCGCAACATTTTTATGATGGTATGTGATTGACAACTCAGTCGTTTTGATTCGTTCTGGTTCAGGCTAGTTTGAACCAGTCCATTCTCAATGGGTCCAAGTATATTGGGATCCAAGTATTTTTTTAAATTTTTTTTTATCGATGCGTAAGTCTGGAATCTTTGCCAGAATTCACATTTCTCATTTGTCCATTCACTGCAAAAGAAGTACCAAAACAGTATTGTAGAAGCTTAAGTGAGAGCTCTGAAAACAACCAAATACATCCATCTTTGTGTCAGACAACAGCAGTTTCCAGCATAGACATCTGTATGGTTGTTCAATATGTGCAAATTTTGTTTTTATTATTTAATATCAAAACCCAAACATGTAAAAACCACGTACAAGAGGGTTATTTATTGTTTTGTTGGACAGATTTAGAAGTGTGGACATTTCCTGCATTAACTATGAATGTTTGATGTCGGAACTCGTTCAACCTGGTCAAAAGGGACTCATCATGCAATGCAGTAATATTTTAAACATGGAATTTTCACACATTTGTTTGCCCAAAGAGCTGGAGGGTGAATATATCAGCCTGCCATGAATCACACCGTATGTCGTCTCTGGGGTTATTTGTTCTGACCGCAGCGACTAGCCAGCGTCGGCTGCAACAACAATTGCCCTGTAGTCGAAGTCGATGGGCCTTCCTGCATCCACACAAAGATACATTATCTGATATCCACGCCACTTCCTCGTCCTATGGTTTATGTCATTCTTGCTTTTACCGTTGATTAGCTACAGTAGGCACCGTTTAAACTTGTTCCCGTTTGTTACCTGAACGCCACAGAAAACTCAAAGGTCCCTTGCTCGAGATCAGTACATTTTGCATGGTGCCTGGGCAGGGTAGTAACTTGGCGGATCTCGAAGGAAATAGGAATGTAGAAGTTTGAGGCATGTGTACATCAACCTGTGTGAAGCTCAATTCTTTGATGCAACCAATGCACGATTCAGTGGGAGTATCGCTGCACATGCGCAATGGAGCTTGGGACATCTGACGTCATATATATCTTGTTTCGTTTGTAGCGGTGCATTATACATTTTCAGATTTCGTTACATTTCTACCACTTTGATGGGTAAACTGTTCAGGAAAAGTGTGACAGGCAGCGTACGGATGTGCAAACCCGTGATTAAAGCTGAAAAGACGCACATATTTTTTCCCCCCACAGGTAGGCCTCTTAATTATAACATTACATTACACATGCGCACCACTAGAATTGAGCTTCAGACGTCTGATTGCATATATATCTTAGATGTGTCGCCACGAAAATTCCTCATTGGTTTGCAGTCATTGTCTGTCGCAAGCTCTTTGATTTTAGTGACTAAACAGCAAATCAGTTAAGCTAAAGTCTATCCTTTGGATTTGTTTTAAAGCAAAAGCACAACCCTATCATTTGATTTTAACGTCAAGATCCCTAACCAGTGTTTCAGATGCACCGATATTGGCACTGTGATAGATCGTAAGGATTTTTTAGCCATCATGCCCCGCGTCGACTCTGAATGAATCCCGACCTACTTTTGAAACGCCCAGTTCAGCAAGCTGTTTTGAGGACCTTGACATGTTGTAGTAACTAAACCCTAACTAAAGCCCCGCTCTGTCACGTATCGTGTGATATTTATCATCAATTGACTTCGGTAATGTCAGGAAATCAGTCTGGTTTCCAGCCCCGGCACATCTCCACCTGACACTAGGTCTGGACCTCACTCAACGATTCACACAGGAGACGCACAGGAGGCAGGAGTTAAGACAAAGCTGGCATTATCTTGCCACAGGTGCTGCTGTGAATAACAACAATGATGGCTGATACAACACATACGGGGAGAGAATGGTTTGTAGGTCGGGGTCAACGGTTAACATGGACATGCACCTTTTAGGGCTGGGAGTTTGGGGGTGCGAGAGATAATTTTGGGGTTATTTTCTGACAGTGGTGACCAATTGTGTTACAGGAATTGGAAGGTAGGTCACAGAAGAAAACACTTGTTTCTGGGCGGGACACATCGGGCTGCAAAGATAGCTTATTGCTCTTAAAGTGGTTTTAAAAGTTTAAAATCATACTAACTTCGGTTTGAAAATTAATCCGATTGGGCCAATACTGATTATTCTAATCGATCAAAAACAATTAATTTGACCATGTAAGGTTTTTTTTCAAAGGGGGGAAGACATGGGTTACCTTTTTGCCAGACATACTTGCGTTGTTTTTTCCTCCAATCGGTATTGTATAGAATTTGTATCTACCTCAGTTTATCATTTTTCATTCATGGAAGTAAACCATGTTGCATGATGCACCAGTGTACTCCAATATTGTAAACAAAGCATAGTCTACATGTGATGTCATAATTAAACCTTATGAATATTTATGAGTTATAGCCGCAGGTACTTCTGCATTATGCCAATCAAGTATCGTATTAAAAACGAACATATTGAAGTATAACCAATACCGTTGAACTTGTTCGCATAAATGATGCATTTGACCTCTGACCCAAGGTAATGGTACTTGAGAAGAATAGGAGGGATCTCCATATTCGGTGCTGCATTATAATGAGCGTCGCTGCATTTATTTAGAAAGGATCGAGGGTGGAATGAATTAGCCGGAGGGATTTGTTTGAAGAGATTTGATTGGTTCATCTAAAGGGTTGTGTCTGAACTACTTGTAGAAACTACTCTGACAAGGACGAACTGCCATGGTGCTTGATATGTTTATGATGTAGATGACGAGTAGAAATGATTACGAAAAATAAATATGAAAGAAAGTCACTAGATGTTGTAGAAATATTTTTTTTTTTTTTTTAAGTAAATAAAAATATGAAGTTGGATAGACATAGGTGCAATGTAGCCATATTTTTAGCAACCATCAAAGTTATTTTGTTAGTTTTATTTGTGGACTACAACCAAACGAGGACAAATGAACACGGTTTATTTCATTAGTTTAAAATTGATTTGACGAAGAAGAAAAAATTGGGAAAAAGTGTGCAGCATTAGACCTGCATGATCAGTGCCATGTGTAGATGTTGGTTTGTTAGTCCCTATGGACATGTATATACAGAATGGTTATTTATTTATCAAAGACATTAATAAAGCCCAAAGTCTGGATGTAATGCAATGACAGTTTAGCCCCTTGCGTTACAATTAATGCTTTACGTTTTATCTCTATTTCATCCATCACCGTCTATTAATTTTTCCAGTAACTTGAGGCTATTCATAGCATTGTAACATTGATGGCATGTCATGAGTTTTCAGCCATGCGTAGTCATTTTGTGTCGACCGCTATTTCGTCTTGGATTGCAATTTCTTTTTCTTATTTTCATCTGTTTGCATAGCAACTCCAGTGCTAAAGGGAGGTCAGAGTTGAATAAGGCACTGTCCAAATGAGCTGTCTTCGGCTGTGGCTTTGGTAATTGCCATTAGAATGATGTCATAATTAGCCATAGCCATAAAGAAAAAAATACCGAATCCAAACATGGCTTTACACATCTTATCATGCAGATGGCATTTTGATTTTACTTGCATTCAAGACTCAAGGTGACCCTATGATCTATGACCGAGGCCATTAACGAAATCAGCAGGTGTCTAAAGAGTAAATGTTTTTTTAATGAAGAGAAAACTAAAGAAAATTTAAAATATCGTCAAAGCGTGCCCCAAAGAAAGTCACTGACAGTTTGGGAGGCTGCCACCATAGGGCAAGGTGGCTCAGATGGTAGAGCACCGGTATTGTATTCCGGAGGTCACAGGTTCAAGTCCCGCTCCTGCCAGTTTTCTTTGTTCAATTTGAAGGAAAAAAAAGAACATTTAAAATAACTCCAACATTGACAAATTTCTTTCAGGTTTACCGCATCAAACTTTGGCAAAGAAGATGCACTTTACATTCATCAACATCATTTACCCTATATTTGACCTTTGGCTTAGCACTGGAGGTTGCATCGACTGTCATGGTTTTGTGACTATTGTCTGTTAATAAGAAACAAGTTCTAGAGACCTCTTGCAATGTTCGGTACTGCATTTACCTATTGTACTGTATATCACGTATCACATAGGCTGGCGTGACAGCCTGTATTTACGTAGAGTCTGTGTTTATATACTGTAACTTTAAACAGAATGAATTTTTCTAGTCAATTTATAGTAGTGTCTGTAGGTGGTGATGAAAAGTTGGTGTTTTTAGAGTCATAGGTGTTTAGAGCCGTTAAGCTCAGGGCAACCAGACCGTGAAGTTCCCGTGCCGGTCGATCCTTTCAACTAATTCCAATGTATTTGTTCATGAGAAAACAAACAAAATTATTGGTTAAAAAAAATAAATACTATGAACATTGTTAGGAGAGAGTGTATAAGTGAACATAAAGTAAAGTGATTGAGAAAATTGAGAAATTTTCCAATTTTATAATAAATTATTTGGATCAAGTAAATGATGTCTTATTTTGTATCCCTTCCCTGCTAAAAATGTTGTTTGTTATCCTTGCTATTCAAAAACCAACAAAATATTAAATGTACAACTTGAAAATAAGCAGAAACTGTAACTCAGAGATTCGACTCGGATTGGCTAATTTTTATTTGAAAAAAAAAGAATTCGCAGCAAACATGGACAAAGCGATGTAGAATGAAATTTACACGACTTTATTATATTTCACATGATTTGGCCAGCATCTTGCTCTTAGATTTTATGAAACTGTAAAAGGAACTTTATTGCATTATCTTTTTTTCAAAATGCAGATTCTAACTAAAATGCAGAGTAATCGGACTTTGTAATGAAATAAAAATGAATTTATACGAATCAAATTATACAAATACTCTACTTCTCATCTGTTGAAAAATACGAGGCACAATAATGGACTAATCATATATCAAAGCATTTATGACAGTATTTTTCGGCTGATTCGTGCTCACCAAATCCACGGTTATGTGAATATGTGCTTTATCTTGAAGTGGGGTATTAACTTGCTTTCCTCAACCACAAAATTAGCAAAATCTTCAGAAGTGAAAAGAAAAACATTCTGAAATGTTCGTTACAAACTCGGCTTAAATAACCTTACATCACTTCTTTTTTTTTACCTTCACCCAGAACAAGGTTAAAAAACACTCGGTTCATTGGAAGTCTCAAAATCTTCTGCTTTAATAAATTGTTTCACATGGCACTGATTATCTTTTCATATCTAGAACTCAAAAAGCTTATCAAAAGCACAAAATGATAAACAAATATCAAGCTGGTGTAAACATACATGCAAAATTTCTGTTCATGAATTTGTTTCTTTTATTGCCGAATATTAAGGCAGTTTGGTTTACGAAATAAGATAAACACATTAACAAAATTATTAAAGGTGTGATCAAAATAGCATGAAGGCCAACATACTAATAAGTAAGATTTTTTTCATGAAGACACACCTACGCTGCTTCCTGGGCAGTTTGCGATTTCTTAACTGTCGGCACTTGCGGCAGTTTATAAGGCGCTCTCCTGTCGCTATTCAAGTAGGCAACAATCTTCGGTCGGACCCTAAACTGATTATAAAAGGACTGCAGCTTGGGAAACTCGTCCAGGATGGCCACAAGAGGGCGTCCCATATCCACCTTGGCAAACTCCACGTTGACATCTAGCAGATCAAAGACGAGGAAATCAACCCAAGTGATGTGCTTCCCTCCGAAGTACGCCACGTCCTGAAAGCGAGATGACTGCAATTAGTAAAATTACGGGCAGGTCGTTGCAAGTATTTCCTGGGATGAGTGTTCAGGGTATGAGCAATATTGCATCTAATGAACCCCATACACGGCCACATGATTGAGACACCAAGGCAGGTTGTTACCCCGACACCAAATTAAATTGTCCTCGTTGCCCTGGATTGATATGAGAAACATGCTCAATTACCCCCAGCGGGGCTATAAATTACCTCCCTATACACCACCCTTTCCTCTCCCCAGATTTTTGGCCAAGGGGAGATAGCAGGTAGACACGGGCGATTCATACTAAAGTTCGCCGCCAAGCGGTTGCACCGGAGAGGCCACTTGTGTGGTCGACAAGTTCCCCATACCATCTCGTTGATCCAAGGGTATTTCTCAGGATATGTCGGGATGGTAATATTAAAAAGTATTTGAAGCCTCGTAGCAAGAAGCACCAATCAAAAATGTTCAACTACTTAAAAGTTGATGCGTATGTTCCCAATGACATATACTGATTGCGCCATATCCGCCTACCTTTAGTGTTGAACATTCGGGATGTGCAATACGGACGGCACACCAAGCATCCCTACCGCAGATGTGGCGTGCAAAGGATACATACCAAGATGGCAGAGAGTGAGTGAATGGACTTTCCCCCCAAGATTGTTTGTCCTTTTTCTATTAATAGGTTTGTAACCTGTCACAGAGATAATTTACTTCAGGTTGGTTAGAAAAATCTGCAACTAGAGTCGAAAGGAGCGCTTTTTTTTTCACTGCATTTTAGCAGTCACCGTGTTTACGTTTCTTTCTGGTTGTACGCAGTCGTTCACCCGGCAGTATGGAACCAGTAATACCGACGCTCCCCTTGTGCTATTGACCGCGCCCCCGTTTAGGCAGACGTGTCAACTGTTTCAAATGCACAGTGCAAAAACATGGCCTCTCCATAATAAAAAAATCTTGGTGACGTGCTCTATTATGATCGCCCCCTGCTGACAGGATCGACCAATCAAATCCATCTATCCCCCATATCTTACTTCAGCCTGGATATCAGGAGCTATCTTCTCAAAATGTTGCAGCCACATTGTTGCAGTGGTCTGAATGTAGTCATCTCTCATTGCCACTGAGAAATTCGGATCGTAGATAATCTTACTAAGCTTGGAATAAAAGTCCTCTGTCATTGACCAAAACAAAAAATAAAGAGAAAAATTTAATCTGCAGGAAAACGAAAATCAGGATGAAGGATAAACAGCTTATAAGAGAAAAGACAACAGACCAGAGATGTAGTCGAGTCCATCACAAGTCCCTCCAGTCCTAATCCCAATCCCAAGCTATTCAAATAAGCTTTGACAAAGGCATTCCTTTGTCATTGTTCATCCAGTTACTTGTGACCGGCTTTATGAAAGGACTACCGACTGGACTTGCGAAAGGGCTTGTGAAAGGACTTGCAGGGACTCGACTACAACTCTGCAACAGACCCAGCCTGAGATGTACAGACAGACAGCTAGACAGCACAGAGAATGCACAAAGGAACAGTACACTTAATACTCAGATGTGAATGGACATAAAAATATTTACAAACTAGGGGGGTGCATCTACAGGAAGTATGGGAATTGGGTACATGTACTCATTGAAGAAAGCCAATCCCAAAAATTAAATCTCGGAAATTGCTGATCATGTTGTTCGTAAAGGTCCGCACGTTAATACTACCACATCGGTGCATCAATGCAGCAAGATGCAAGTGTGTACAGTGAGCTCTATAGCTTTACAATGTAAATTGCATTTTCACAAGCATCATAAACGTTGATCCGTTTTGTTTTTCCATGTACCCTGGTTTTCATTATAAAAATTCCCCTGACATTCAAAAACTTTCTTTTTCATTGTCTGAGAAATTACTAAGTAATATATAATTCGGTTACGGGTACTCGATTTCATAATCTGGAACCGGTTCCTGACGTTAGTGTTCGGGCACTCGGGTGCCTGGTTCAGATGTACAGCCCTATCACAAACAGAGCACATCAGAAACAGGCAAACAGGCTGCCAAAAAAAAGAAAAAAGAAGAGTTATCAGACACAGACATCAGTCTATCGCTGACCTGTTCCAAGAGCGATGACCTCACACTTGCTGAGCTGCTCACAGTCACATTCCATGCCCGTCGCCCTGCCGATGTAGTGAGCTATGGCTTGACTTTGCACCATACGCACGCCAAATGGCGTAGTGATTGCAGGAACTGCATCAACATCAGAGATAATATGAGAACCATCAGGTATATAGGAAGGGCAGAGGTACGGACTCATGATTCAGTAGAAGCAACATCAGGACTACACCTAAACATAAATCTCAGATCCATCACTTTCATCGTGGTTCTAGTTATTACCGCGTGGATGGACTTACAGGTTACAAGGTGGTGACAGATAAGACCAGGATTTGTCTGGGTGCCTGGATCTCAAATTTAAACAAAAAAGTTCTCTGCATCCTGCTGATAGATTCGGAAAACAATATTCACTACATCCATCAACAGATTTCATTTGTATTGACTACTTTTGAGTATGAGAGCATCTACATACATGTATTAACGCACATCGATGTAATCGACCACTCCATTAAGCGCCACCCATTGTTGTATTGATCAATCAGAGCCATAACCATAGTCCGAGAAAAGTGACATCCATGATTGATGTGTGGTGCTCACGGGTGGGATTGGTCAATGTCTCAATGGCTGTGGCTTAATAATGGATCGGCTTATTTGAAGCTTACACGGTGGAGAGTATACAATTTGAGAGATATTTTGCAGAACAGTGGTGTGCAAAATTATTTGAACACTTGACATACCTGAAATTGATATTTAATGCCTTACAATGCGTGGTTTACATTTTTCACCTGTATTAAATAGAAAAGGTAATTGTTGTGAGCATACATGTAGCTCACATTAGTATCTGCCAGTCCTACCATCTTTTTTATCAAACTTTACTCTAATATTTGGTGTGTCCACCCTTGGCAGCAATCACTGCGGCACATCTTCCGGGCATCGGAGTTTCTACACTTAATGCTGTTCCAAGTCTTCTGAAGTTCATTCCAGAGGGTTTCATTTGAATTTACATTGGTATATTGCCATTTCATCACAAACAACTAAAGTACCTAAAATATGCCAATTGTTTGAATAATTGTGCACACCATTGTATACCATGTTAAGTAGTTACCTCTCAACAGTGTGGTTCACAGAAGAACTAGAGTACACTGACTGAAACATTGGGCTAAATACCTCTGGTTCCCATAGGGACACCAGGCTTTCAAGCAGACCAAGGTGCGAAAGCAGGAGAATAATAGGATCAAAACTTTCAAACAGGACTTTGGAGGACAAAAGCAGGACTTTTGCAGACTTTCAGGAGCAGTTTTTATTAATACTCACCCACGTCCACAGTATCACAAGCCTCACTTGACATGTTCTGTACTCACAACACTTGTGCTCCATCCTCAACTAAGCTCTTGGAAGTAAAGTTGCAGTACTCCTGCACCCAAGCCCTTCATTGTGTGATTTTCATATATTTTTCACAACACTGTTATGAAAAATATTCAATGAGATTTCATTTTTCAGAGTTGTGGGACTAAAAGTAGGATAAAGTTGGAAAAAATAGGAATTTAAGGGTAGTGTACACGATTGGTAATCCTCCCAATTCTTTTTACTGAATTATTACGAAATACCTTACTAGACTGTAATTTAATAGTAGTCTCAATCATCCTGTGAAATGATGGCACCAGGTGTGCTGTCGTTGTGAAGAAAAGTGGAAATTTATATTGTTTTCCCAACGATTTCCAGCTGGAAATCGTTGGAAAACTGCCCTGTAGCCTTTAGTCGAGGCGCACGTGATTACCCGGACGAGTGGCGCGCCCCGGACATGCTGGCATTCGGGGCGCATCACGCATCCAGGTAGCCACGCGCGCCTTGACTAAAGGCTATCATCCGCCCGACGGTATAAAACGAGTGCCGTTTTTTCTCTCGTTTTTTCTGCCATCCAACAACGCAAAACTTTGAACAGGTCAGTGGAATGATATTTCCTATAAAATACTAACCCCCAAATCCGCCCATTTCTGAAAATTGGAACAATGACCAATCATGACCAATCACTACCTTTAAAGAAAAAAGTTAGAAAAGTACGACCAAGGTTCACAAAAAAAATAAAAATTGGAGTAGGAAAAGTAGGAATACTTTGAAAGCCTGGGAGTGGGACACTTCTTTCAAAATTAGATACTTCATATGGTGTTTTCGCAGAATTTCTCTGCAGTTACTGCAGTCCACTTGATCAAGAAAATTGATCCCCGTCTTGAAGTTACCTTGACCGAAGGTAAAAAGCCCCGCCTCCATGCCTTCCTTCTTGGCCTTGGGCCAGGTTTCCATAGTAAAGTCCGTCTGGTTGTAAGGAATGCCCGCCTCCTCGAGCATGAGGCGGATAACTTCACCTCGACCACGCCCCGCAAAATAATGAATTGTAACAAAGTCAAGATCAGCAACCGGTGAGCATCCCTTCTTGCCTGTCATGAGCTCATTCAGTTTCCTAGGATACAAAGAGGAGTTACTATGGCAATAAGGAGAGTAATTGTTATTGGTGATGCTGGGGATGATGATGGTGGTACTGAAAATAGGTTAATATTGCCAATAGGCCTACATGTATTGTGATAATAAGGTTGTTTCACAATTGCGCATGCACAGTAGAGCGCCCACTGTAGGCCACATTAACTTCAGAGGGGAACACCATACCCGTTCTACTTCTAGTACATTCCGGTTCATAATTCAATCCCCTCAGCTGCCCCTTGGGGCCTTGGCCCCAAGGAAGGAAAGGATAACACTTTTTTTATTAACAGATTTCCTTTCTCCAAGATTCCACATGCATGACATGCAGTTGTGGCATGGTACTAAAACTTAAAAGGGGTTGTGGGAAGAAAAAAGGTACAAATATTGCTTCATCTTTCTTCCCACAATCCCTTCTGACCATTGTGCAGAATTAACCAGGCATTATTTGCAATACGGCTGTCATTGTTGAATGTTGTGTAGAGTAAAAGGCCAATGGCGCGGGGCGGGGCCGGGCGAATGAAGGGGTGTGATATATTATGAGGGTGCCATCATGATGTACAAAGGTTTAGGCTAGAGCCTAAAAAAACAAGATGAATTAAATCAAAAAGACAAACCTCATTAGATGAGGTCCTTGCCCACTATAATAAACAGCAGAAGCTGCTGCCAAAAGCACGAAAACAAACTGAGTCAAATCCATTATTCCACAAAATATTACGATAAATTCGACAGGAGACAAAATGTTTGCCCGCCACAAAATGTTGCAGAAAAAAAGAAATATTTTATGGATTTCATTTGACCAAGAGAGGGCGCTCTTGACAATAAATATGGGACGGGCTCAGAAAGATAGAAAATGGCCGCCCTACCATCAGCAAGCCAGGTAAGGGTGTTTCCTCAGAGCTTTTCATGTCTTATTTTTATACTTTGCTGCTTGTTTATCTGTTGTAGGTCAAACACCGGTTGTACAGGTACATGATGCATTAGTTTTTTTCCCAAAAATATGAAAAGGAAGAGTTTGTTGAAGGATTGAGTTAGGGTCGAAGGGAGGAAACCATGAAACGGAGTTCTTGTGATGTGACGGGGTACGGGTATGCACTCGTCGTGTGACCTGTGAGTGGGTACGGTGGGGGAGGTGTAGGACTCCTATTATTATATTCGTGCGTGCGTGATCTATTAATTAAGACTAGTTTATAGCGACATAATACAAACCAACAGGTATAGGGCCTATGTGGCGTAGATATTAAAAGGCATGGTTTTAGTTTTTGAGGGAATTTTTTTGGGAAGCGACGAAGATGCAATGCAAAAATAAAGATGGCAATCACCGCGACGTGGAGTAAAACAGGCCAAACCGTGTTGATTCACATGGCAACTGCCATAAAGCGCGTAAACAAAAGTGCATTTTCTGCCGCAATAAACTGTTCAAAATTACAACAAAAAATGTCAATAGAATTAAGAGAAGTCTGCTTAGGTTGAAAAATTGGCGATTGTGTAGTGTAGGGCCCTGTTCCCTCTAAAAAGACTAAGGGAACAAAAATCCACTTTTAGGTTATTGGAATTGCCAAACTAGTTAGCGACATTACAAACCAACAGGTATGCCATAGATAAAGGGCAGGGTTTTAGTTGATGGCGAAAATAAAGATGGCGATCACCGCGATGCACAGTAAACACGCAAAACCGCGTTGATTCGCACTGGCAACTGCCGTAAAGCGCATAAGAAAATTTCATTTTCTACCGCAATAAAAAGATCAGTGGAATTGAGAGAAGTCTGCTTTTGAAAAAAAATCATTTTGGAAAAAAAAAAAATACCCTTGACTCTAATTTGATCAAAACTAAAGAGTGGCCCTACACTACAAAATCCCCAATTAATTGGTTCTATTGTCTGACTGAAATAACTTGCTAACAAAATAATGAGCAGATTTGGCGACACTGGGGGGGGGGGGGGGGGGGGGGGGTGGGGGTAACTTGTATTTCTGCTATAATGTACATTGTGTGAAGAAGTTATGGCTTTTGTGCTGCAGTCCCCCTATATAGAATGCATGAACCATTTTGTGCTTACATATGTGTACATCATGGAGGAAGGAATTAGGTACAGTAAGATGAAGGAAACGTTTTACGGAAAGATTTTACTTTTATACCCCCACCAAAATCGGTCAGGAACAGCAAATCTTGGAAAATAACCATCCATCTGTGTTCAGAATAAACCTTTTTGACATTCTCAAAGCATCATGGGATGTTAATTTCTGCCTTATTTTTACGGATTCTGCTGACATAAATCTTGAAGTTATCAAGGAGGTTAATTATTTTCGAAGATTTTGCTGTTCCTGACCAATTTTAATACCCCCCACCAAAATTGGTCAGAAACAACAAAACCTTGGAAAAAAATTGACACACTTTGATAACAACTGTAGATATGTCTCCAAAATATATAGATGTACATGTATGTCTCCAAAATCTGTAGAAAAATGAGGCAGAAATCATATGATTTGAGTGGCCATACACTGTGCCAAGAACATCTAACACAGAAAACACTAACAGTTTAGATAGTTGTTGGGCGGTTCCAGAATTTCTGGAGCCGGTTCCGGTTCCCTAAAAAGAACCGGTTCCGATTCCCTAAAAAGAACCGGTTCCGAGTCGGAACCGGCTCCCAGAAAATTCAATGAAAAACATAAGCCCTTGAAATTACATGTAAAGTGAATGGTGTCACCTTGTGAGACCCGTGCTCCGTGGATTTCGATGTCCAATACATGTTGTTGCACTACATACATGTATCTGGTTTCAAATATGTGTCTTTTTCCAGTGAAACTTATGGAGATTGTGCTATTAGCAAACTCAGCGTTTATTACTTTTTTTTCTGTTCCTTGTCTATGATTTTATTCACCGCGACGATCGCCGACCGTGTAGAATAGAATGATTCACTGCACTCGTACATAGGCTATACAAACAACACACAGCGCCGGCCCATGCGGGCTGAGCCTGAAGCTTGCACCATATAGATACATTGTAGTACAGCGGTGATAGCGTCACAGGAGTCAAGCTTACTCAGCACTACTTGGAACCGGTTCTGAGTACTGCTGGGAATCGGCTCTGATGGACTCGGCCGGGTACCGGTCCAGGTACAAAATACCCGGCTCCAAAGTTTCCAAACGAGCTTACGTTGCATGCATAACCATGAGCATTATCTTGCCACATAGTGTGCGACTGCACGATTTTTCATTCCCCGCCCACGACTCCCATATAAGCCTTTGCAGTTACGAAGCACCAATAACATGACACGTCTACATTTTTCTCATTCCCTCACGTTTAATTATTTTATTTATGCCCATCTAGGCAGTTGCTGGCGGTTTTCGTGAGTGCGGCTTGGAAATTTCCACAATAAAATTGATTGCGCACACTTCTTTAAGTGTAATTGTCAGTCACGTTTATAATATTATACATGGTACAGGGCCAGTATCGGGGTCAATGGTAGTATGCTCTATTATAGCCTCGTGATTTCCCCGCCATTGTTTTGACTAGCCAGAGTGAATGTACTACCCCTACCCGGACCCGGGCCTTCACGCGATTGAATTCCCAGTACATGTAGTTACAGATCTGATTCTCGGCTCTGGGCTTTGTGCACAGATAATGGGTAAGTTACTCTGGAACCGATTCTTTTAGAGCCGGAACCGAGCATAGTGGGTACCCGGTTCTTGAAAAGATTGGACTCGCGGTTCCGATTCCTATATTGGAACCGGGTAGAAGTAACCGCCCAACACTAGTTGTTATCAAGGAGTATCGAGTATTTTCCAAGGTTTTGCTGTTTCTGACCGATTTTTTTTTGTTTTTTTTTTGGGGGGGGGGTATTAAAGTAAAATCTTTCTCTCAAAAATTCCTGACTAAAGCCCTATCCGCACTGCACTTTTTTTTGGTAAAACTTACCGAGACGGGTACTTTTCCCATTTTAAGTCCAGTGCGGACAGCCTCGGACGTTTTCCTCTCAGTTACTTTTCCTGAGTCCAGCGGTTACTTCTACCGGGCAACTGCTGCCCAGGAAAACTGACCAGGTAACATTTCCCGAGACGATAAGTCCAGTGCGGACAGTGCGAGTCGGTAAAAGTGGCTCAGGAAAGCGTACATCCGGCCCGAGCGCAAGGTCATGCTTCACAGGGAAACCACGCATGCGCTTTGCATTGTTTCACCGCGGTACGGCGCACATGTGGCAAGTTTCCAAATTCCAGTGCTTTGTTTCTCTTTTGGTCGCAATCATGGCAGATATTATTATTTATATATTCAGAACTTTGATTGGTGCTAAAGACGTAGGCCTGCGTGTACACATCGGCCGGAAAAATGAAAAGGCACGTGTGATTTGGGTCAATCGCGTCAATGTAGAAAGGTCACGCAAAGCGCCCTCATGAGTCATTATATTGACAGTTCGGTTACTTCTACCACGGTCTCGGTAAAGTTTTCCCCATGTCGAAAGTCCAAGTGCGGACAGTGGTCACATTTGACCATTTTTCATTTTACTATCGTGTCGGTAAAACCTTCCAAAAAAAAAGTCCAGTGCGGACACAGCTTAAGTTCACAAGGTTAACCCTAACTACCCCAAGCCTTGCAAACTCCAACAGCAGGTTTTGTCAAGTTTTGATAAGTTTTGATGGGTTCAGTACTGCAGGGCCTTGGCACCATTACTTTACATGGAGCTATGCCCCAATTTGTCTAAAGAATGTGCCATAGGTATAATGCACAGTGTTGGATTTTGACAGGTTGAGGACACTTGCTAGTGAAAATGCCTCTAGAGGGGGTTAGGGTTAAACCCCTTTAGATACATTTTGGTGCAGGAAAAATTGAATTTTCTTGGGGAATAATAAAGTAAAATCTTTCTCATGGTCTAGACCCGAATGGGTAATATGTATGTACATAGTTGTTTTCCTACATGTATTTTTGGGTCTTTCTTAGTACCAGACAAATTCAACTTTAACTCTCCTATAGTTATAACTACCACAGCCTATCAAAAAAATCTACCCACCAACTCTCACAGCTTGTGTGTGTTTCAACCTGTCACTTGATAGGTTTTGATATATAGGGTAGTTGGCTCTGTTTTGGCCTTGAGAGAGGGAGGGTTTTAATATGTTTTCTGTCATCTGTCTGTCCAGCCAGACTGCTTGACCAAAATTCCCTGTTTTTCATGAACTATTTATCCTATCATACTCATGAATTAATGATGGGGATCCTAACATTGTACATTCACATCAGATTATTATTTTTTCAGTCATGGTTTCAATCAAGTTAAGAATGTCGGTAATGCTAGAAAACTTGCAAGTCATTTAAAAAATTGTTTTTCAGGACGCCACACCCCAAAAGCAGGGGTGTATAGTAGCAACTTTCAAACATGGTTTCACTCATGTGGGCCCAGTCCTTGGCCTAATCCTCTGGAATAATTAGTCATTTCCAAAGCAGATGTGGTGGTGACGGCAGTCTTATTACTCAGCCCCTCCTGCCTATCATGCCTGGTCATTCAATAATCTTAGATGGCTGAAAATTATCAAAATTGAAACCCCCCCCCCCCCCCTGCTCGTTGCCAATTATTTATTTTTTTGGTTGTTGTTGCTTGTAGGGGCCTAGGCCTTGCAAATACTGGTCATATTTTTCCTATGGGTGAGAACAAAACAAAGAGGTTAAATGGCGCCCCCAACAGTGGGATAAAGTGGTGGCGCCCCGGACATGCTGGCATTCAGGGCGCGTAACGCGTCCAGGTAGCCACGCGCGCCTTGACTAAAGGCTATCATCCGCCCGACGGTTGAAAACGAGCACCGTTTTTCTCTCGTTTTTCCGCCATCCAACAACGCAAAACTTTGAACCAGGTCAGTAGAACGAATTTCCTATAAAATACTAACCCCCAAATCCGCCCTTTTCTGAAAATTGCAACAATGACCAATCATGTACACTACATTTAAGTTACTGGGTACTACCATTTATTTAATATTACATTTGTGTCAATGAATTGGGTGGCTAAGAAGAATTGTATCGTCTCTGAAAACCATTATTTCATGCTGTATGTACATTAGATGATAACCTCCAACCCCAGCAAGAAACGGTAGTACTACAGGTACATATTACTGCATACTTTATTTGGGGTGAAGTACCGAACACTGAAATTACTACAAGCATTGTACACAAAATGTGTGTACATAAAGCTGCATACTACAGTTTACTAGTAGCAATTTGTAGCTTTGTTTGAGGTTAGGGTTAAAGACATACTGTCCGTGTTTTGCGAACAAATAGATTTTGATTTTGATTTTTTGTAATATGTTTTATGTTCACGGAAAAAGTGGCCGTTTTCTATAGAGGCATTTATAGCCCATGGAAAAGGCTTTTTTTACCTTGGTTGCTTTCATACATCCAATGGCACACAAGGATACGTCCGAATTATTGTCAGGCATCCTCAGGCTGCAAATAATTCAACATTAGTAAAAACTAATTATTCGATAACTTAAACATAGGTGGATTTTTCTCCATTCAATGTCTCATTCAAATCATTCGTTTGTATTGCTAGAAAAATAGCAATTTAAATAAAAAGCAAACTAGTTTTTGGGGTGAAACTTTAACCCTAACTACCCCAAGCATCACAAACTCCAACAGCAGCTTGTGTTGAATTTTGATGGGTTCAGGACTGTAGCGCCTTGGCACCATTACTTTACATGGAGCTATGATACCCCAATTGTGACCGGCTCTGCAAAAAGGATGTCGCAAAATTTGAAAAATGAGTTATATACATAGTTGGATTTGTCACATCCTAAGCTTCAATTTGGTGTAGGTTTGATCCCTGTTGCATTTTGTGTTCTCGAGATATCTTGACATTTGTATACTCCTATTTTCCAATTTAACGGAAGTGCGTTTATACAGGCCTTTAAAACACAAAAAGTGCAAAGAAATCAGATAGAAGTAATTTTTCTCAACATTAATTTGTTCATCTTTATTCATCAAGATTAATGTTTCTGAAAGTAAATCATGCAAACATAGATTGTAACAGAAGCCAACAAACCAAAAACAAAAAAATCACATATGTGAACATTTTTTCACCCGCTTCACATAGAACAGCCCTCTGTGTGTTTTCAGATAATACCCCTTTTTGTGGAGCGGGTCACAATTTATCCAAGTATAAAGAATGTGCCATACATGTAGGTATACTGCACAGTGTTGGTTTTTGACAGGTTGAGGAAGCCATAGTGTGAAACGGGCTTATAGGGGGTTAGGTTAAAGGAGCAAAGACATTACATGTATATCTTGAAGTAGTGATTGGTGTTTTGTTTCTTGTCATGGATGTAGGTGTAAATTTCCCTCTTGTACAAAGAGTCTCATTCCAGTTATTATTCAAACTTTGCTAACAAAGCCATGGCATTTACATGCACAGAGGAAACTTTCGAAGGAACCACTCAAAAATAAATATGTGCAGGACAGCATGTTTTTCCATGTTACCTATAAAAAAAACTTTAAAAAGTCATCCGTAGCAATTTTAGGAAGTTGTGTAGTAAGTGTTGGTTTTTATGTCGATGCAATTTTTTCATATTTGAAATTGAGCCAAAACATGTTATTAGAGGTATCACTGGTGTCTGCAAAGCATTTTGTACTAAATATATAAAAGTCCTTCATTTTCTTGGATTTAAAACTAACTACCCCAAGCCTTACAAACTCCAACAGCAGGTTGTGTTAACCCCTTGCGTACGGATGACGCAAATATGCGGAAAAAAAACAGTGCCACCAGGCCGGATGACGCAATTGGCCGCTGTTTGTGCAGTTTAAATCATTGTTGGATTATTGTGTACATGTATATGTTACGCTTGACTGCACAAACACATTGTGGCCGTTTTGCTTGGCTGTCAGCCGCCGCGGCACCCCAACATCTCCTGTAAAATACCGTACTCAAGGGGTTAAATTTTGATAGGTTCAGGACTGGTAGGGCCTTGGCACCATTACTTTACATGGAGCTATGATGCCCCAATTTGTCCAAGTCCAAAGTATGTGCCATAGGTATACTGCACAGTGTTGGATTTTGACAGGTTGAGGACACTTCCTATTTAAAAAATGCCTACATGTAGGGGATTAGGGTTAAATTGAGGTTGTACATTTGACAGTTGATATTTGAAATCAATTATTTCCTCTAAATGGAATTGTAACGATTACAATAATATTTGAAAGTAAGAACAATTCCAAAGAAAGAAGGCCAGCTGAACTAAAGAAGGCAAAACTTAGAAAGCTTAGCATGTACACTGTAGGTGTGAAAACAGGCTGAACTGGATATTTATCGTACAGCTCCTTAAAGTAACCAGGATGTGGAAATCGAAAGCCTAATTTGTTCAACTGAAACAAACAAATTACATGACAAATAGAGCGGGGGTTTCACAATTCGAAACTAGGTATGGCGAAGTAAAAAAAAAATGTTTAGCATCCTCGTCTGCTTCCTTTTTGGAGCTGCCTGGATTTAAATAAATTCTAGGCCTACCAGTTTAACATGAGGTGAAAACCATTCCATCGGAAAATAAAATAATTGCGAGTCAGAACTTCTGAAAATATTAAAACCACTGTAAACGTGTCAATTCTCTTGTCTTGGGCAACATGTCTCTTTTATTTTTGTGTCTTGAACCCTGCTTGCAGCACCGCCCCAAAAATGACTCGGATGCACCAAGGTGCTGCTCCGGAAGGCACTTTTTACAGCATGGACATGAAACAGTCAAAGACATAAGCTTTTTGTGAGTGAAAGCAGCTGTTGACCGTCTGTCACTGGGCTAGCAGGCCCTTTTTTCTTCTGGTCGGTTTGGCTTGTTAGTAATTTCGACATTAAAGGTGACTAGAGGCCCTCAAGACTAGGGGGTTCAATTGAGGATTACATGAAGTTTGAGCGGAATTGGCCCAAAGGTGTTTACGTAATTAACAAAAATACAAAAACTTGCCTCACCAAACAGGCACATTGCTGCACGCAGGGTTAAAGAGCAACTAAAACGGCGATTACAATTTTGACTTTTTGGACTTTTCCGACAGTTTAAATACTCTTTTAACTGATGGAGATTAATTTGCAGACGAGAGGGATTTTTAAAATAAAATTAAAAAGGTTGTTATTCTGAACCATTTATCATGTTTCGCGAAAGCTCATTATGTATGTAAATGTATGTACGTTACCTCGTGACGTACACGTGTAGAGTCGGTTGATGCTGCAGCCAAACACTAGTGTGTACGTACGTGGAGTTGATGCTGCTGGAAGAGTTTTTGTCGACTTTTGATATTAATGAGCATGGTTCTGAGATAATCATTATGCCTCGATCGTGTGTAGTTGGGGGTTGCACAAGGAACAGCGACAAAAACCCTGATCTAACCTTCCTGCGATTCCCAGTGCTGAATGGAGTTCAAAGGCGACAGTGGGTCCGCTTTGTAGACAATACAATATCTGATTTTTGGCTGTTGAAATGGTCGAAAATATGTGCAGAACATTTCGCCAAAGACTGTATTGATGATAGTGTCAGTATGAAAACTCAGCTGGGTTTGAAGGCACAATTCCGTTTGAAAGCTGGAGCCATTCCAACTCTAAAGGCACCGAGCATTCCAATCCTGTCCCGGACTCGCGTGCCCCAGACCATGATGACGTTCCCTGCAGTTGCCGGCTCGAGCAGCCAGAGCCCCGACCTTCTCCCTGTCCACGCTCGCTTGACTCAACATGCATTGTACATGTACGGTACCGTATAGGCTGCATGCGATTGAGTCTGGTACCTTATAACAGAAATCGTGTGTATAGTTCTGAGAAGGTGCGGGTCCTTATGAGGGCTGCATAAGCAAAGTCGCTAGACTAGAGTATAGTATTAGCTCACACACAACTCGCCGTGCAGGTCCCAATAAAAGCCGACTGCAAACAAAGGAAAGTATGACTCATAACTAACTTTTTAGCAAGAACAAGCCTACAACCCCAATTCAAAATGTGTCTCACAAAGATGTCAACACTTTAAAATATGTTTACCGTGGTGTTACACCTGAATCATCATGCAAAAAGCACAGCAAGTAATACTAGCCTTAGACGTAAACCATTGTCGTATAATACAGTGACGTCATATGTTTCTACACATATACGTCAATACTCGCGCGATACGGCACGCAGTTGACCTCGGCCTTTTCTGAATCGAGTCAAAGTGGCTCAGAAGGAAAAGTCTCAACATTTTTTTATTTTTCAGACTCATGAAACTTGTTAATTAGTTTTGGGGAGGCATAAACTATCAGATACATGTAAGTCCAAAAAGTCAAAATTGTAATCGGCATTTTAGTTGCTCTTTAAACAGTTATAAAAACCTATGGTTGTCGGAAATAAAATAAATAATGGCGGCCATCTTGAAAATATAAAATAAAAAGCCCCTCCTCCTTCCCTTTTTTGTAAAACCCGGATGCTAAACATGTTCTTTTTACTTGGCCTAAGATATCTAAGGGGCACTACATGTAGACAGCCCTCAGACTGAAACTAAAAAGGATGTAGCATGGTCATGGTTAGTGCAGACATGAATGGCTTCCTTCCTGCTTAGTACAATGCACATTGGCTACCAGACAACCCCCTTATTAAAGGTGATAATACAACATTGGCTTTTGTTGTAATCTTCAGAAATTTATTGATTTGGGGGGAGGGGGGGTTAGTGTTTCGTAGAAAATATTGTCACAACGACCTGTTCAAAGTTTTGTGTTCATAGGTGCTGGGGAAAAAAACAAGGCAAAATGCTTGTGTTCGTGTAGTCTGGTTTCCCAACCCCACTTCAGAATTCAGATGAAACAAAGCAAGTTATAGACCCTGGGGAATTTTCAGATCAGGGAATCAGACTATGGTCGGCCGACCATTGTTGGAAATTGATACATAAATTCCCTTTTTCTTGAAAATGACAGCACAACCAGGTGCCATGATTTCACAGGACGCTTGAGTCTGTTACTCGCATAAAGTCAAGTAAGGTATTTCATAATAATTTGGTATTTTTTTTTTTTTATGTTTGCGAAAGTTGTACATTACCAATAACCCTAACTCCCTACATCATTTTCCTACATGTAACCTGAATACTCCAATGTCCTCCTGATTCAAAATTCCTCCAAAGTTTGTTATTGGAGACCACTGCCTGAATCCTGCAAAATCCTCCAGTGGGTTTTTGATAAACACCCCAGTAACCTCAAATCCTCCAAAATCACCCAGCGCCAGATTGGGCCTGATGACCTGGATTCTCCATTTTCCTCCTTTTTTTCTTTCTCCAAAGGCAAAATCCTCTTATGCCCTCAATCCTGCAAAATCCTCCGATGCTTCAACTTCCACAGACCCTCAATCCTCCAAATTCCTCTATTTGGCAAAGAGGATTTTGGAGGATTTGGGAAGGTCATGAAGGTTAGGGTTTAAAGAGAGTAAGTTTGTAGGTTTAGTTGTGTATTCCAAACAGGCTTGGCATAATCCGCTGGTGTCCATCACTGCTGTGTCACAGGGAGGTTGGGTTAGGGTGGTGGGGGCTGTGGGCGAGAATGGGGCTGTAGATTCTCATCAACTCACCCACCCCACCCCCAACAGCTTCTTTTTTTTTAAGTAAATGAAGTTGATTGAAAATTAAATTAGAACACTTTGTGAAATTCGTCATGAATTCTGTCTGTGTGCCCGTGTGACCGTATAAGTTTTGGGTTAAGTTTTTTGCTCTCATTTGGTGTCATTTGAAAAGTTGAAGTCCAATTGGAACCAAATGTGGGTTATACATGTAACATGGGAACCTTCATATGTTAATGAGGTCAAAGGTCACATACCAAGCTCAAAGGTCACATACCAAGCTCAAAGGTCATCTGAGGTCAAGCTGTAAAATGGGCTGAACATGTAAAATTGGTCTCATTTGAAAAGTTGAAGTCTTATTGCAATCGAACTTGGGTCACAGGTGCATTGTGTTAACAGTTAACCCTCATACGATGGTGATGTGAAAGGTCGCATACTGAAGTCAAAGGTGATTTGAGGTCAAGTTATAAAATAGGCTTAACATGTAAAATTGCTCTCATTTGAAAAGTTGCAAATGCGATGCAGTGACCAAAACAAGTTGACACGTGTGATCCGCGGATCACCTTGTTTAGTGTAGAATTGACCCATCGTGGTCGAATCGCGTCAACACAGCTTGTGAATTATTGTCCAATCACATCAATTATAATTCCACGTGGAACGCGCAAGATCTGTGACAAACAAAAATTACCACACAAAATTCCCATAGGGTTGTCTAAGGGGCGTGGTTAACTCATAAACGGCGATAGGTCAATTGCACATGAGACTGTTACCTGTATTGGTTCATGTTTATGAGGGATTTTGTCGTTCTGAAGTCCCTCGAGAAACCTCTTTAATGTACACGGAGCTACACGTTTTGATAATACAATGAACTTCCTGCAACCTAATGACCATTAAGGAAGTGATGTCGGGTTATAGACAATCTACGTTAAAGTGGAAGTTCAGTGGTGTGAGAAGTCTGCGTCATTTTTCATTTTTTATGGAGATTGCATATTGTAAATTCAAACAATAACGACTGAATGCAAACCTTTCAATTATCAATGTCTACATACATGTACATTGTACGTATTGCTATAAAGCACAGACTGAATGTACTCAATAAACAATAACATGTAGCATATGATTGTAATATTTAGTACCATATAATGTTTACATAACCAAACACTAGTAATGTCAGTTATGACAGTATATTTAAAGATTATGTTGATTGCTGAAAGAAGTCGGCATCATTTTTTATTTTTATGTGAATTGCGTATTGTAAAATCAAATTATTCTGCCATGAAATACAAAAAAAGTGACTTTCAAGAGCTATTTTTATCAAGTCCCCTCTAGCCCTCTGTTGCCATTTGTCTAAAAGTCATCGCTGCGGGCAGCAAACAATTTGATGTCATAGGACGAACTCCCCTTTTGTGTCTAGCGCTAGACACAAAAGGGGAGTTTGTCCTATGACGTCGATTTGTTTGCTGCCGCAGCGACGACTTTTAGACAAATGGCTCCAGCTGGCTGTGCTACGCGAGAGGGGACTTGATAAAAATAGCTTTCAGAAGTCACTTTTTTGGTATTTCATGGCAGAAATAATTTGATTTTACAATACGCAATCTACATAAAAATAAAAAATGATGCCGACTTCTTTCAGCAATCAACATAATCTTTAAATATACTGTCATAACTGACATTACTAGTGTTTGGTTATGTAAACATTATATGGTACTAAATATTACAATCATATGCTACATGTAATTGTTTATTGAGTGCATTCAGTCTGTGCTTTATAGCAATACGTACATTTACAATGTACATGTGTGTAGACATTGATAATTGAAAGGTTTGCATTCAGTCGTTACTGGAGCTGTTCTGTTCATTTGCAATTTTTCTATTGTAAATTATTATAATCATTTTCAAAGAAAACTGGCAGGAGCGGGATTCGAACCTGCGACCTCCGGAATACCGCACCAGCGCTCTACCAACTGAGCTGTCTTGCCCCATGCTGGCCTGTCTTGCCCCATGCTGGCCTGTCTTGCCCCATGCTGGCCTGTCTTGCCCCATGCTGGCCTGTCTTGCCCCATGCTGGCCTGTCTTGCCCCATGCTGGCCTGTCTTGCCCCATGCTGGCCTGTCTTGCCCCATGCTGGCCTGTCTTGCCCCATGCTGGCCTGTCTTGCCCCATGCTGGCCTGTCTTGCCCCATGCTGGCCTGTCTTGCCCCATGCTGGCCTGTCTTGCCCCATACTGGCCTGTCTTGCCCCATACTGGGCGGTCTCCCAAATTGTCAGTGTCTTTGTTCAGTATGTCAATCAAATTATGAAGTCCTTCCTCATACATGTGTATTAATCATTTGGGTTTGATTCACAGCTTGGGGATGAGTTGGGAATTTCTTTGCAGGAAGTTCCGTGGTTTAAGTAAACTTCCACTTGCAGCTGTGTATAGTTGGTGAGTGATCTCTCTAATAAACAAGTCTACATATTCTACTGAAGTAAAAAAAAAGAAAAAGGTAATCATGACTGTTTTGGATCATCTCCTGTACATTTGGATTTTATAGTTTGTGAAATTTCGTATTTATCAAAACTCAATTTTTCGCATGAATGCAAATTATGCAATACCAGTCGCTGTAGTGTTCAATAAAAACACGACTGATCTCAGTTGCATGTGTTTCACACCGGTTAGGGTTGCGCTTCCGAACCGAGTACCCGACCGCTGATGTCAGGAACCAGTTCCAGATTATGGAATCGAGTACCCGTAACCGAATTAATATATTACTTAGTAATTTCTCATACAATGAAAAAGAAAGTTTTTGAATGTCATTTTGTGGGGAATTTTCAAAATGAAAACCAGGGTACATGGAAAAACAAAACCGGTTATTCTCTACGATGCTTGCCAAAACGCAATTTACACCGTAAAGCTATAGAGTTCACTGTACACACTTGCATCTTGCTGCATTGATGCACCGATGTGGTAGTATTAACCCTAACAGTCCTAAATCCTTCAATTTTAATATGATTTTCCACACACTCTAGGGAGTTATGGTTTAATATGCAGACTTTTATGAACAATATAAACAGCATTTTCCGATTTTTAATTTTTGGAATTGGCTTTCTTTAATGCGTACCCGGGTACATTTTCAATGAGGTACCCGATTCCCGTACTACCCATAAATGCACACCCCTAGCCTAGCACCGTTAGTTTTCGTTTCCATAAATAAATGCTACATGTAGTTACTGTAAATATCCTTGTACATAACCTTTGACTAAATGACCACATCCTATTGCTATTCCACACTGTGTTTACTGTTCTTGACGTGTATTAGCCTCATGCAATAAGCCAATCAAGATGAAGACAGGAAGGCGGTAATAATTATAAGAAACTCGGAGTTAGAAACCGCGTCTGAGAAAGGATGACAGGTGGATTATCAGCAGACGTATTTTCATTACATCCTGATGTGTCGCAGCCGATAGTGTATCAAAGGACAGTGACTGGTTTAGTCTTAGAGTGACATATTTTTGCAATGTTTCGGATCTTGGTCTCGAGGGTTTTTACACTAAGGCCTCCGCAGCAGAATTTCCTGAGGTTTGGAAAACCAGTTCCTCTGCTCTTGGTCATGTGAGGGTCCAGCTCCTAAATATAGCTCAAGGGGTTTCTGCAAGAAATACGCAGTGTAAGGATTGTGCTAGGAGATTGTACGCTGTACCATGTCGTACCATGCTGCACGGAATCGTGGTCGGTTCTTAGAAACGGAGGAAGTATACCTTTACCTACGCTGCGGAATTTGAGTGCAGATTACGACGGAATTCTTGTAATCGATCGGCTGGCACTTACTCAGCCAGTCACAGGAAGTATTCATTTTATCGACTTGAAGCAACTGAAAACGGCTCGCAGTATTAGACAATTTTCATTTGGTTTTTACGGAGAATTCATCCAGTAATAGCTAGGGTTAAGCCATGCAGATGTCTACGTACTGCTATGACTATCGATATGGGCAGCGGGCAGAGCCTCAGCCTTGGAGAGAAGGTGGTGTGGTCTTTGTGGATGAAAATTGCGTGGCAATATCTCGGTCATTCTGGATTGAGTCAGCAGTAAGATTATTATAATTTCTTTGGTATCTATTGAAGATCTATTCCCTATTCAGATCTGGACCCAGGAAAAACCATATTAGGGTGGGAGGGCTGGCAACCTAAAATGTCGCCAACCCCACCACCTCAGTTGTATATTGGTTTCAGTCTTGTATTGGGCGACTTTCATAAAAATATAAATTTATGAAAAAAACTTAAATTGAAAGTTGTATGCAGGAGGTCCCAGAAGCAATTTTTTTTTCCTTCAAAATTCGCATGGCTTGAGGGAGTGTTTTTAACTGTGCTTGTTCTGGCTTTTTATAGTTTATACTTCCGAGTACATATGCCTTTGGCATCATATGATAGCAACAAACAGTCAAAGAAAGCAATGTCTCTTTTGGTTATCATCTTAGTATCACAAGTGCACAATGTAAGACTGGCTTTAAGCTTTTAAAGGTATTATACAATATTTGCAAATGTCGAAATACCGCACTAGACTGTAAGTAAATAGCAGTCTCAAGCATCCTGTAAAATCATAGCACCTGGTGTGCTGTCATTTTCAAGAAAAGTGGACATTTATATCGTTTTCCAACGATTGTCGGCCGACAATCATTGGAAATAGTCTAGTTCCCCGACCTGATAATTCCCTGACGTCTATAAATTGCTCCATTTTGTCTACTGCATGGTTAGGGAACCAGACTGCTAGAACATAATTTGTTTCTCTGTTTTCCCAGAATCTTTGAAGAGGTCAGTGTTACAGTATTTGCTAGCATGCTATAAAATACTAACCCCATAATCCATTAATTTCTGAAAATTGCAGCGAAAGCAAATGGTGTATACTACCTTTAATATTCTTTTCTCAAAAGATCCAGTTTCATGTACTTGCACTTTCAATCCTGCTCTGAAAGGTGTGATATTACGAGTAAACCATATTATCTAGTTCACATAAGAAATATTTTCGATCTTGTGTGAACTGACTCGAGTTTTCAATCATCATTTGAAACAACGTCAGGTTCTGTAGCACACGTAGTATGTGTACATCCTTTCAATAGGTGCGGTTCTTGTTCCAACATTTTAAGGGAAAAGGGGGGGGGGGGAAAGGAAGGGTTTTAGAAGGTAACCAATGTTGGAGAACCTGTTTGACATTTTGGAAAATTCTTGAAAGTTGTTTGTGATTTTGAAAGTTTTTGGAAAATTTATGGAAATTCTGTAAATAAATCACCCCCAATAAAGAATTATTATTATTTATTTTTTTTCATTTTATTAATATGATCTGATTTCAGGCAAGCCATAATTCAGTGTGCGACCAAGCAGTTGCTGCAGAGAGGTCATTTTCAAACTCCATGGTCAATAAATCCCTCATATCATCTCATTTATCCACTGGGTATTTCTTGGGATATTTAACTCTCTACAATTTTTTCCTACATGTAACCTGAATCCTCCAGTTTCTTCCGATTCCAAAATCCTCCCAATGGTTTGTTACTAGCGACTACTGCCTGAATCCTGCAAAATCCTCCGAAATCATCCGGCACCAGATTGGGCCTGATGACCTGGATCCTCCATTTTTCTCCAGAGGCAAAATCCTCTAATGCAATCAATCCTCAAAATTCCTCAGTTTGGCAGAGAGGATTTTGGAGGATTTGGGAGAGTTTAAGGGTTAATAAAGCTGTATCTTCAAAGCTTGCAGAGCCAAACAAATAAATCAACGAACAAAATTGCGCTTCCAAGTTCCAACAAACGTTAGGTAGTTATTTATTTTGTCTAGTACAATATCACACGTGTTTCTGATGCCAACCATTTTCCATGATAAATTGCAAAAAGAGTGGCTTCTCTGAGGCAAACTACATACATTTGCGGCGCCATTTGTTGAGAAGTGCCCCCCATATTATGGTGCTATACCGCTCAGCCCTCCTTTCATAGAATTTGTCTTTTCTTTGGATTCCTCGTTTCGTCTGTTCCAGCATATTCCTGCTGGTCATTCTACCTGAAAGTCTTCCGATCAATCGGATTTATTCCTGCATTCTATTTATAACCAATGATTAACCAAAGTGGTCTGGTTTGGGTTTATTTTTTCTTCTAGGTTGCCGGTAGCAACCAGGCTGCATATGAGTCACTCTTTAGACAGGTAAGATTTTCAGTTCTGTATCAGTGTCAGACTTGCTCAACATAAATATTTCTACTTGTTTACGTCGGCAAGAATGTAGATGTTCAGGATAACAACGGATGCTTGCATTTGAAAAGTGCTTTCTGGCTAAAATAATGAAAACATTTCTCGAGCTTTTGATCTCTGCTGTGAACGTTCACATTATCATCGTACAGTGATTTCCAGTCAGTTTGTCTTGCTCACTCAGTTGTTTTAATCCTTGGATGGGAAGTCACTATCATTTTTATTATTATTAAGTTTCCAGTCAAATGTTATTGACATGAGTCATTCTATAAATTTGGCATCCAATTTTGGTATCCCTGTTACATCTGACATGTATAAAAATTTGCAATTCAGAACACATTCTTTAACCGCTTGCGTACGGATGACGCCATATGGCGTAAAAAAAACTGCCACCAGGCCAGATGACGCCATTGGCCGCTGTTTGTGCAGTTTCAATCTATTATTGGATTATTGTTTATGTCATGCTTGACTGCACAAACACATTGTAGCGGTTCGATTTGGCTGCCAGAACCGCTGCAACACCCTGACGTCTCCCGTAAAATACCGTGCCCAAGGGGTTAACCCTAACCCCCTAGACCCTTTTTGCTAGGAGCCATCCTCAATCCTTCAAAATCCTGCCCTGCCCCAAAAAATGCATTCATCCTCAATCCTCAATCCTCAAAAATCCTCAAAAACTGCAAGGAGGATTTTGGAGGATTGAGGTGGGTAATAGGGTTAATGCCTTCTATCTCCAAGAGTGATTATGTATAGCAAAATACCTGCCATACAAGTACAAAATAGTGTGAAGTCAGTTTTTATGATACTTGATGGGAAATTACACAGGTCACGTGTAACATGGACACCAAAAAAGTCAGTTTTGGACCCCAATTTTATAGAATGACTCACATCCAGGTTGGATGCAAAGATGCTGTGTTCTCTAGTCTACATTCAATGTATTCAAACCATGGGACAAATTGGTACACATTGCTCAAAATACAGTGCAAGAGTGATCTTCAGAATGATCTAAATGATATCAGAATCATCTGAAATGAGATCAATCAAAGCTTGACTGGCATCAATACATGTTCGGATCTCCCCTGAGATTTATTATTCTGTGAATGTGCATCATCTGTCAGCAATGAAACCAAAATAATTTGTAACAATATACCCCGAGTTCTCATTACCAGGGGTCGAATTTCAGGTAAAAATCTACCAGACAGCTGGGCTACTAGCACACAATTTTTACTAGACCAGAAGGTAAAAATAAGAACAGTGTTTTGAATGAGTGTGCTGTTTCGATTTTTTTCCCTTTGCCGATCTTGTTGGGGGAGGGGTTAGAAATGCTGTTTTGATTGAAACTCCCTGCCTCAAAACTAAAAATGGCCATTCCAGAAATTATTTGGCTTTTTCAGTTTACCAAATTCAGAAAAAAATGGACTTTAGTGATAGCATTTCATTCAGTGTATGAAAACAAAAATCACTAGACCACCGGACTAGTTCGGTCAAGAGTTCACTAGACCAACGCTCAAATCACTGGACTCGGTCCAGCGGTCCAGTGGATATTTCAATCCCTGATTACATTCAGATACATGTAGATTAAGTTAAATTCAAAATGGCTTGTATTGTTTTTGGACAAGAAGCAATTGTGAAAATCCCTGCATAGAACACATGTACATGGAGTGACTTGTATATAGATCACGACATTGAATCTTTCAACTGAAGGTTTTGATTGGAATAACCTAATATGGGATGGTAGCCACATCAGCTTACGGTAATAAGATGTCGTTGGGGCGTCATTTGATTGGAAGAGGTTCGTGTTACACGTGCAGGTGCATGGCGGTCATTACAACACTGATTGATTTAATAGAAAATGGAAATAGCAGAATGATCAGACTTCGGTCCATACAGCTAATTCAAGGAATTCATTGACAAAGTTACTATGAGTTTGTAAAATGCAGGCATTTATCCACTGCAGGAAACATTTCAATTTATAAAAAAATATTGTCAGCCGGCAATCTTTAAAAATAGTCTAGTTCCCCGACCTGATAATTCCCGGACTCTGTAAATTGCTCCGATTTGCCAGTGTCTAAAATAGGGTCAGGGAACCAGCATCTATGCACACAAAACTTTAAACAGGTCAGTGTTACAGTATTTGAAAGCATGCTATAAAATACAAACCCCAAATCCATTTATTTCTGAAAATACTACCTCAAACAAAATACCTCGGTATTCAGTATTACCACTGTTTTGGTTGATTACATCATTGGAAATAACAACACAAAGCCAAGATACAACCTTACAGGGCCCTGGATTGCCTGGGATTTCCCCCAAAGTAAGTCTGGGCCATCTTAACAGCCTGACCGATCGAGAATTTACCATACATTTAAAGAAATTGTAACACCACGGTATTGAAATGAGAAACCAACCTTGTGGGTGTTTTGGTATACAAAAAGAGTCATCCATTTTTTGCTATTGGGAAAAAAATTGTGATTACTTGTTAACCCCTTTGCGTACGGATGACGCCATATGTGACCCGCTCCAGAAAAAGGTGATATAAGTCGCGCTATGCATTTACGTGTAATGTCCCTTTTAACGTTGAGAGGGTGAAACTTTTCTTCAAAATTCATATTTTGTTTTTTGTCTTTAATGACATCTTAAATATCTAAAGTTTCAGGTTTGGTGCACAACAATGTTGATTTCAGTAAATAAAGTGAAAAAATAACCTTTTAGAGTGCATCGTTCCATTTCATTGTATTATAACTAGCTATTTCAAAGCCTGTTTTCTCTGTTGTGCAATTTGAACTCCATAGAACTAATTAATATGCAAAGACGCGATATCTCCAGAACGCAAAGGGCTTTGGAGCTCTATCATGTACCAAATGAAAGCTTACATTGCGGGCTTTCCAAACATACATACAACTCATTTTTCATATTTTGCGACATAATATACCTTTTTCCAGAGTGGGTCACATATGGCGTAAAAAAAAAGTGCCACCAGGCCGGATGACGCCATTGGGCGCCGTTTGTGCAGTTTCAATCCATTGTTGGATTATTGTTTATGTTACGCTTGACTGCACCAACACATTGTAGCGGTTCGCTTGGCTGCCAGAACCGCCGCGAAACCCCGACGTCTCCCGTAAAAAAACGCCCATCCCTAGAAACAAAACATAAGAACACGAGTGTAATACCAAGATAAATAAATAAATCTCAGAAAAGTGCAGATTATCTTTTATTTGCCATTAATTAGCGAAGCTACCAAGATTAAAAGTTGAGGTTTGTAATATTCCCCCACAAGCTTGACAGAATCCAGACTGACACGGAAACACGTCGCAGTAATACATGCAGCACCAACTGGCTGGAGGCGGTTGCTTAGCAACACCAACAGGATGGCTCTAAATCACTCTCTTGTCTGAAGCCAATAAGATGGATTAAAAAAAATTAATCTAATCCTATAGGAGCCCGATCGTACAAAATGTCCCCGTCTCTACTTGATTTTCCCATTATTTTTTTTTTCTTGTTTCTTCCTTACCAGTCTTTATTCATTTAGTCGTTTTTTTTTGTTTTTCATAATTTTGCTGTTACTAATATTGTACATATGATCTTGTACGTGGGTTGTTGTGGGTAGCTGTGTGGGCAAGCGCAAGACTCTGTTACCAGATGGGAGTTTCTGCCCGCAGCCTACGTAATGTGCATCGTTACTCATATTTTGAAAACTAGGTTTATATAAACAAAATAGTTCGTAATTTTGTTTGTATTAACTTGTTAAACAAGTATTCTTCGTGAGTAGCTTTATATATGTTTAATTAATACAAATACTTATCATGATTTTGATGTTTTTTTAATAAAGTAAATTGTCACGTAATTTGACCTTCGGGTCACAATGTGATAGTGTGAAATATACCATACCATGCCATTAAAAAAAAATTGCATTCAGTTTAAAATGATGGAATCAGCAAGGGGAAGATTTCTCCGTATTGTTCCCGATTTCAGGATTTTTGCTGAGACCTCTAACAGATTTCCGGACAATTTGTTGGTCCTTAAATTGTTTTTATCATTCCAAAATGACCTCTGCAACCTGAAACAGTCTTCTAATTCTTATGACCCTATTTTTTCTCTCAAATTTTGAACCATAACTTTAAGGTAGCAAATGTCGTTTTCTTGTGCATTTTTAATGCCTCCAAATGTTTTGTGGACTTTTTATATTCCTCAAATCTCATTCCCGAATCAGTCATGAGTCATGTCTCCAGACATTTGTGACCCGCTCTGCAAAAAGGGCACATAAGTCGCTGTATGCTTTTACGAGTTATGGGCCGTTCAATGGGAAGAGGGTGAAAAATTCTTCAAATAAGTGATTTTGAAGGGAGGGAATTTTGTGCATCTTTGATACCTATATTTCATAACCAAAATCTTTGATTTCAGTGAATAAAGTTGGAAAACGAATGTGTTTTTGTCGAGTGCTTCCATCTATTGCTTTGCTATTTGTTTTTTTAAATATCTCGTGATTGCAAAATGCTAGAGACCTCAGACATATATACCATACGAAAGCTTATAAAATGGCCTTTCCAGCTATATATATAAAACACTATTTTCAAATTGTGCAACATAAGTGCCCTTTTTGCAGAGCGGGTCACATTTATACAGTCCTAGCCATTCATAGATTACTAATGAAAGTTCTCCAGTCCGGGGAGCTTTTGATCATATTTTAAAATTAATTGCACCGACAGGTCAAGTGGATTTAAACCCACAACCGGCAGACGTCTTAACTACTTGACCTCATGAGCTTAACTCAAATTATAGATTCCAAACCAATCCAGGATGCTGGCAGGTCAAGGTGAAAAGTCAGTTCATCGGCACGATTACCACTGGGTCCTGTTTCCGTTATTGCCTTAACTGCTCATGAATATTCAGTTTCCGTACAATTAAACAAACCGCAACACCTGCTGTATACCATATGGTGTGGACACAGACATAGTATTATTTTGTTTGGATCTAAATTGAATTTAGTTTGTTGTATTACATGAATGTTTTTAGATTGTCGATAGGGTCAGTGACATTGTTGAATTTCAATTTAAAAGCCCTTGAAAACAATGTATTTTGTGTGTAATATTCCATTCTGATATCTGATCTTTGTGTACGTGCACTGTATATATCTCCGAGGACAAGAGAAGAAAGGAAACACAAAGAAACCTTTCAGTCCTCGAACGTAGAGTCTTTTGTTGAAATCGGTCTTCGAACGTAAGGATACGTGCTTTAGTCCATGGGGGTTGGTTATATTAAAGGAACAATAGGAAACACAAAGCATTGTCCTCGGACGTATTGGGGAAGTACGACTGTGTGTTCATGTACATGTACGAAATGGGTGTTGGATAAAAAAAGAAAAATAGAAAGATGACGACAAGGAGCTAAAGCACGGGTTTTAAGATCATTTTCTAAGAAGTCCCAACCTTTAAATTTGTTATCAGCGATAGAGGTCTTAAGTGGAAGTCTCATTGCCAGCAGGTTCATATGCCAGTTTTTGCCAACCAATGTTGGCAATAAAAATGAGAAGACATCCTTTTGCCCTTTCCCTATGAAGCATTGTATGCTCAGTGCTTTCCAAAAGCTTGTGGGGAAAAAAGTCACAAGCTTACTTGGGCGGGACTTGAACCCAGAACCTCCTGCTTATTAAATGTAAGTGCAGACGTATCAACCACTCGACCACTGCATTTTTCCAGTAATTATTTTTGCAATAAACTTCCGTCCACAAACATTACTGTCAACAAAAATGCATCATTTGACACTACTAGTACTACGTGCTATAACTTTCCTATTTAAAAAGCATCAGAGTCATATCTGCACGTACATATATTTTTTTCTCGAATATTCGAATCGGCAAAAGGGTATTAAAATATTTGGTTGACGATCGAATATTCGGTATATTCCTGATAAGCTTTTTTAACTAACGACCTAGGCATTACTTTGGTATAAAGAACTGAGTACGACGGAATACTACTTATGTAGTATTTTGTAGCACTGAGTCTCTCTGTGACTGATGAATGGGTGTGTAATGATAGCAGTCTACTTGTATGTAGTAGTGGTAATACAGGTAAGTTACCGACTACTACCATTTACTAATAGGATGTACATTGTAGTATTACAGGTACCAACCCAAATTTTAAAAAATGTATCATCTCTGAAAACCAGTAATTCATACTGTTTCCGCCTTAGATGATAAATTTTTCCTCTAAACCCAGCAACCGCAGTACTAGACATTACAGCGTACTTGTACACTATTTGGGGTGAAGTACCAAATACTAAAAATTACTACAGGCATTGCACACAAGTAGGTGAGAGTACTGCATACTACATTTTACTACTAGTAGTATTTTGTAGTATTCGGTGACGTAAGGGTTAATATTACAAAAGAAATTTTTTTAAAGTTATTACGAAGTCCAGCTTTAGAGAAAACACAAATCCCTTCTCAGAATATTTAATATATTCACAATTTTCAATACATAAAAATATCACCTAAAAAAAATATATGTAGGAATCCTTATGTTTTAATATGAACATAATTTCCTGCCCTGTACAATAAAATCCATGTTTTTGAGAAATAATGAAATCCACTCACATAACGCAAGATCAACAGCCAATTGGGAAGGCAGGTACCACTTTGTTTAAAAATAGACACAGAAGCCCTCTTCAACGTAATGAAAAAAAAACAAAAAACCACATCAATTCCCTGCTTTAGAAGTACACATGGTTTTACCCTCATGAGTATGGATAACGACTCTAGCCGTGGTTTGAAAAAACACCACCTGGCCAGTTGTCATCTATATGTGCATTCCTTCGCGTACTCAATTCATTGTTTTGCCTTTTAGTGGCATTACGCTCGGTTGCACGAGCCCGTATTTGCATACCAGCACCCATTAATAATAAAAAATATTTGAAAAAACAACCTATTATCTACGGATAAATATTGTGAACAATAACATACTTAATGCTCCAATATAATATTTGTATTTACATATTAATGCCACTTGTTTTTCCTTTTTAGTTTTTATTTATGTTGCTGACTTTACGATAAACTTATTGAAATTGTATAATTGGTACTGCAGACAGTAACTTCCAGTTCCTTTTTTTCCCTCTAACTCCTTTCCTTAACCCTAACTCCCGACATAATTTTTCCTACATGTAACCTGAATCCTTCAATATCCTCCGATTCCCAAATCCTCCAGTGGGTTTTGGATCAACACTCCCAGTAATGTCTAAGCCTGGTGACCCGGATCCTCAATTTTCCTCCAGAGGCAAAAACCTCTGGTGCCCTCAATCCTACAAAGTCCTCCAATGCTTCAACTTCCAAAGACCCTCAATCCTCAAAATTCCTCCATTTGGCAAAGAGGATTTTGGAGGGTTTGGGAAGGTTAGGGTTAGGCCAATAAGTTATCTGTGAAGTAAATGTTGTGGTATTTAAAGGAACCTGGCCTCGTATTAAATAAAAATAAATAAATAATACAAGCATTTGTAAAGCGCCATCTATCTATGTAGACATATTCCGAGGCGCTTGAAGAAAAGAAACTGTCCAGAACTCTACAAATAATTAAATATACATGTACATGTATGTATACTTGAAACAAAACCAGCAATCTAATTATAAGTTGAGTTAAACAGGAATGTTTTAAGAAGGCATTTGAAGGTATGTAAAGATTGACAGCTACGAATTTCCTGAGGCAAAGAGTTCCATAGAGTGGGCGCCGTAACTGAGAAGGCATAGTCCCCATACGATGTTCTAGTTCTTGGTGTCACAAGAAGATGTTTGTCAGATGACCTTAGGTGGCGATTAGGGGAATACTGGGTGAAGAGATCCTGCAGATATGTTGGTGCGCTGTCATTGAGGGCTTTCCAGGTAAGTAGGATTATTTTGAAGGCAACCTCTGTTTGACTGGAAGCCAGTGAAGATTTCTCAGGACTGGAGTAATGTGGTCAAATTTCCGTGTTCGGGATAAGACACGAGCCGCAGTGTTTTGAACATGTTGAAGTTTGCACATGAGAGTGTTGGTGATTCCAAACAGAAGTGAGTTGCCATTATCCAACCTTGATGTCACGAGAGCATGGATAAGGATGGCAGCCGACTCATCAGTCAGGATTCGGCGGATGCTGTTGATGTTTCTAATATGGTAGTATGACGTTTGGCAAACTTTCTTGACATGCGATTCCATTGACATCGTGCTGTCAAACATGATGCCAAGATTACGTGCAGTCGTAGAACGTTGAATATTAGAAGTCCCAAATTGCATCTGGTTGCATCTGATTTTATCCTGGCTACGTTTGGAAGTGATAATTAGAAGTTCGGTCTTGTCGTCGTTAAATTTTAATTTATTCCTGGTCATCCATTGCTTAAGATCACAAACACATTGTTCAATACGCTGTCTCACGGAATGTTCGTCGTCTTGGTTTCCTAGATGAAACGATCCATATATCTGTGTGTCGTCTGCATAGCAATGAACTTGAAGTTGATGCCTCCGTACAATAGCGGCAATAGGCTCGGAGTATATTGTGAAGAATAAGGTATTAGCTCTTGCTTCTGCCAGGTTTCTTCCATGCATCGCCCTGTGTATTGTTTTTTGTTTGTTTTTTCATCTGTTGTGATGGAAATAAATAAATTAAAACATTTAATCAAATCAAGTAGTTTCAGATTGTAGGAAGATGGTACACATGTACATCGATACCACACATCGTATATCGATACCACACATAGTATATGTATACATGTACATGTAATGCTGCAGAGTATATGTAAGTAGGTCACATAATGTGTGTAATACGAAGATCTGCACGGACGCTGCATACATGAGCCTCGATACACAGACTCCCCCGATCTCAGCAGTCGTGTACATGTATGCTGTATGCATTTGATTTAAACATTAACTTTCATGACTTCAGACTCATCAAACATATATGTACATGTACACAGTTGTTGATAGACACATGCACACGTACATGTATGTGAGTCAGATTTAAAATTTGTCATTGCAACTATATCCGTTTTGTTTTTGTCTTTCTCCAGGTTTTTTTTCTTGTTTGCCTGTATACGTAATGCATTTCTGTCACATTTGTTAGTCTTATCGAGTGGTGGGATATAAATATCACATTCAGTTTGAATTCCACTATTCGGTTATGATTTTGGAAACCGGATATTTGAAAGCAACCGTAAAATTAAAAGAATTAAGTCTTCCATTTTGTTTTGACAGGCTAAAGAAAACAACTGGAACATCCTCCAATTTGCTCCATGGTCTCTGATTGTAACTGCATTCACTCGCTAGTGGTCTTCTTGGTATTATATGAATAGCCTGCTCATCCATTCCTTTTCAACATTACAGCTCTGGAGTGTTTTTGTAAAGGCCCAGTGGTCACTGAATCCTGCAAACTATATCCAGTCATTGGGAGGGCTTTTCATGCAGCACCTCACTCCTCACTTTTTGTTGGCATGAATATGAGCTACATGTAGATGGAAACTTCCGGTGAAACCAGATAACCCTTATTCGGTTTGAATAAAATTAGGATAACCAGATTTTGAAATCTCAAATTTCTCCCACCGCTAGTCTTACACTCTAAATCCATCTTATTCCCGAGGTTGAGGACACTTGTGTTGGTATGGTGAGGCTGTAGATGCGGCATCTGTGTTAAAGAGGTCAAGTCTTCTAGACACTGCACCTGTGTGTCTTGGTCCATCACTGTGTCTGTCTGGCTGTTTGTTTCACTGTGTGACTCCTTCTTTTTCACAGGTTGATAAGATGGGCATCGGTAAGATTGGTGCTGTAGATGCTGCGGCTTTCTTAACAGAGGTCAAGTCTTCCAGCGACGGTCTTTGTTTGTCTGTCCGTCACTGTCTTTCACTCTGTTTGCCTCACTATCATGACTTCATCTCTTTCACAGGTTGATAAGACGGGCATCGGTAAGATTGGTGCTGTAGATGCTGCGGCTTTCTTAAAGAGGTCAGGTCTACGAGAGACGGTGCTTCATAAGATATGGGAGCTGTCTGATCCACAGGGCAAGGGACACCTAGACAAACAGGTACGGAACAGACAAACATGTGTCAGTTTGTATTATTCTGTATATACAGTGGAACGCCACTGTAACGAACATCGCGGGATCCACAGATTTTGTTGGTTATAGCGATTGTTCGTTATAGCGATTTTCAGCCGCCGCGTGCCCATTTTCCAACATGGCGTCTGTTCTTTTAAATAGGGCCCCCTTGCACCCTCTTCTGATTGTAATTTAAGGTTGTATTAAATTGTACTACACATTTCCCCAAATTTTGCGGTTTTCACACATTAGCGGCGACCTCTTTTGGCATTGTCTGTGTAGTAGCATTTCTCGCACCCGCACGCAGAGACACGAAACCTTTTGAACATGTGCTGGCCATTGAATCATGCAATTACATGTTCATACTTTCAAAGCTTACCGAATTCTGAAGCGACAGTTGGCTTTTCCCTTCTATTCCTTGAGGAAATAATAGCTGCCTGTCACTCTTCAACATAAAGCTGCAGCCGTTTGGGAATTACAAACAGCCCAAATACCCAGTGCAATTTTTTTAATCCGTTGCTTTTTTTTTCAACAACAATGTTCGGTAAGTTTTGTACAAAAAATTTGCTAGCCAAGGATGGTGTTTGGTATAGCCGAATGTTCGGTATAGCGGCGTTCCACTGTATACATGTAGACAAATCCGACCTTTATTGGCCTGTACTGGTCCGATAGATGCGCCCATTGTTTGGTCACTTCAGTGTAACAATCCTATTGTCAAACACAAGCCTGGAGGACTGAATGCAGGCAGCGATTGCAGTCATACAAAGCATTGCTTACTGTACAGGTGTGGACGGCCCCCATCATTTCTATTTCATCCTACTCATAAAAGCTTGGTCGGATTCATCTTTCTACAAATGGTTTATCATTAGCCCAGGGCGGCACACTAGTTTGTATCTTGGGACCTTGACAGGTTTGTCGTTTTCTTCTCCAAGCAGATGACAGCTGCTATTGGCCTCCTGGGTTCCTTGTACAAAGCATGTAATATTCCTCTTGAAGCAGGAGAGATTGTAAGATGAAGGGAAACATGCACCAGGCAAAGAATTCCATCGAGATACAGAATGAAGGAAAAAGCTCTTGGCATAGCTTTTTGTTCTGCATCTAGGTACAGCTAGAGATTATTGGTGGGAACAGGCGGAAATGACGAGTTTCACGCTCAAACTGGAGGAACCAAGCTGGACAAGGCGTTGAAAATACCTGTCGAATAGACCCAAACTCTTCTCCAACTAAACTAACAATTTACTCTATTTGTTTGCCATCTGTGTGTATTTATGTACATGTACATGTAGATGTTGAAGCATTTAACAGCCTGTCTCCGAGCAGGGCCCGAGTTCGCAACTCTGTAAGCAGGGAATCAACGCTAACTTCAGCAGAAATGTGCTAACGCTTAGCGTACTTCATGGGTTAGCATGGAATCTTGGCTTGTGCGCACGCGTTCATCTTATGGCTAAAGATTCTGTGCTTGTGGGAAAGTGCGGAATTTCTTTTCTGGCGTAGTTAACACAGAATAGACCCAAGACGTAATGACGTCACTCTTTGTTTACATGTGCACTTTCCTATGGGAGCCAGGTCGGGACGACAAGACAATCGTCCCCACCTGGCTCCCATAGGAAAGTGTTTACATATGCGCTTTCCTATGGGAGACAAGTCAGGACGCTAGACAATCATCCCCACCTGGCTCCCATAGGAAAGCGCACATGTAAACAAAGCCATTATGTCATTACGTCTTAGGTTTATTGCAGGCCTCAAACTGCAGAATCCAGCAGTACATAATCTATGAAATTGGGATTGTAGCTCTGGGCAGGTGGATTGTTCATTAGTCCGTATAAATAATACTTATTTTGAAATTTGTTCTCTTGCCGTCTCTAGGGGTTCTTTGTGGCTCTGAAACTGATTGCTTTAGCACAGAGTGGTCGAGATATTGTAATATCAAATCTGACATTGCCAGCTCCTGTTCCAAACATGGTAAGGAAATATTATAGATTTTTGTTCTTGTACGAATACGAGAAGAATAATTTAGCTTCATGATAACGATGACAATAATTTTTTTTTCTTATGGGTATCGGGCAACACAAGGCCAAAAGGCCACTCAAGGTGTGGGCTACAAAAGACAAGAAAAGACAGAAATCACTGGGATAGAAGGTATCTATTCACATTTTGTTTGAGTTGTGAAAGATCGTAGGTGAAAGGGAAGCAGGTTACAGGTAAGGAGTTCCACAGAGAAGCAGTACGAGGAAAAAAAATTGGAGTTCCTCACAGATAATTTAATAGGATCATTTGAAAAAAATGATCATGGCTTTCATTGTTGTCATTGTCGTTATTTGTTTCCGGTGTCTAAACTAAGGATTCCGCAAAAGTGCTTATTGCACTGTAGCCCGCAAGCCTCAAGAAACATGTAGAGAGAAGACGGAAGTTTCAGAATTGGGAGGAAAACCCCAGAATGATATGCCGGGGGAAACCCACGGAATCAGGAAGGGACTGCAAACCCAATCTAATTTGAACCAAAGGTCACAGCGGTGGAAGGCAAAAAAAGTATCACTGAGAAATCCAGCTCCTTTGACTGTCAATTAAGAGTAATTTTTGTCAACGTTAGCAATTTCTTCTCTTTGAGGGAGTTCACATATTTCATTCTCTTCCGAAGATTTTTTGTTTAATGCAAGTCGCCCATCACAAGGCCAAGGGCCACTCGAGGTGTGGGCTACAGAGGAAAGTGTGGAAGAACCCAGCCCCTCACACTGAAACAAGACAAGATAATCTGATCTCTTCACAGTATGAATAGGGTCGGGATGGGTAACTAGTCCACTGCAAGGCATTAATAATGCCTCTACCCATATTCAGCGTAGAAGTGCTATAGCCCAGGACTGGGCTCGAACCCACAACTTGCAGAGTTACCTGCAGGCCACGAATTAGATGCTCTAAACCACTAGGCCACGGCAAAACACATAAGATATTGTAGGGCATTAAATTAACACCTTCTCCTTATACTTTTTTTTCCCCAATTGTAGCAAGGATCTGCTGCTCAATCCTCCCCTTCCATAACTCCGCCCATCACTGGAGGCTCACCTGATCATGCATGGTCTGTCACAGTAAGTAACATCAAGTACATTACACATAGCAGCATAGAAATGAGAATATGGCATTCAGAATAAGCCAGTTCGGTATCTCAAAGGTCAAAGGTTATTCGGGATAAAATTGCTGACGTAATGTCACGCCATGTTACGCGGACGCCCATTCTGATTGAATTTAACACGTGTGCATTGTGCGACTACCTTTTGCGTTCACATGCGCGTGTTAGGTCACGTGGGTCATTCGGGATAAAATGTCATGCGCAGTTGAAATACCGAACTGGCAAAGGGCAATAGTCTATAGATTAGAAATGAAAGTATGGCATTTAGAATCGATACCAGGATTATCTAAGTACATCGGTTAGTACAGTATTGATATTACAGGGCATCGTCCAGTCCATAGATTAGAAATAAGAAAAAACATGCCTTACTTGGTATCATAGTTTATAGTATGTACCTGATAAATACGTAGTTTAAAATTACTATGCTGGTTATTTTTTTTTGTGGAAGTCGCCCAATGCAAGGTTAAAAGCCACTCTAACTAAGTAAAGGGCTACAACAGAGGTGGTAGGGTTGGTAACGGCCCTACCACCCTGACAGGTTTCCTGGGTCCAGATCTAAATAGAGGATAAATCTTCAGTGGATAACAAATAAATTATCCCAATTTTCAGACCTATAGACCCAGGCGGGGTAACTTCTACCGTTGGTGAGACCAATTCGCCTCCTCAGTATTACTAAATGAAATGTTGAAATGCTGGCGGCTATGCAGTTGAAGGTGTACGGAAGACAAAGCTGGTGCAGATTGTGGTTGCTACCCATTTTTCTTTGAAGCCATAGATGGGTAGAGCGGTGACATCTGCCTCGGTTCTCTTTGTTTCTTTTTTTTAGCCGGAAGAGAAAATGAAGTATGATGTTATCTTTGACGGACTGAATCCCATCGAGCAGAGATTATCTGGAGACAAAGTCAAAACCGTCTTCATGAACTCCAACCTGCCTGTGGATATACTGAGTAGGGTGAGTAGGGGTGCAACCAAGAGATTTACAAGGACTAAGGTGCAACCATCAGGTGCTCAGGGAGTTATGGGTAGGGAAACTCCAACCTACCTGTGGATATACTGAGTAGGGTGAGTAGGGGTGCAACCAAGAGATTTGCATGGACTCTAGGTGCAACCATCGGGTACTCGGAGAGTTAGGAGTAGGGTAACTCCAACCTGCCTGTGGATATACTGAGTAGGGTGAGTAGAGGTGCAACCAAGAGATTTACAAGGACTAAGGTGCAACCATCGGGTGCTCAGGGAGTTAGGGGTAGGGTAACTCCAACCTGCCTGTGGATTTACTGAGTTTGATTGGGGATGGGGTGGGGAAGGTGTAACACAGAGATGTGAGGGGAAGGGTATAACTAAGGCAGGGATCAAAATATCCACTGGACCGAGTCCAGTGATTTGAGCGTTGGTCTAGTGAACTCTTGCCAAACTAGTCCGGTGGTCACGTGATTTTTTTCATAAACTGCGTGAAATGCTATCACAAAAGTCCATAATTTTTGGAATGGCCATTTTTAGTTTTGAGGCAGGGAGTTTCAATCAAAACAGCATTTCTAACCCCCTCACCCAACAAAGTCAGCAAAGGGGAAAAAATCGAAACAGCATGCACTCATTCAAAACATTGACTTTGTGTTTTTACCATTGCCTTGGTCTTGTGAAATACCTTCCGGTCTAGTTAATTTTTTGTGCATCTAGCCCAGCTGTCTAGTAGATTTTTACCTGAAATTTGACCCCTGTAAGGGGATGTGGGGTATTTTGTATGAACTGTGCGATACATTAGGAATTGATGGTTTGGGTAAGATCATGAACCTCATCCGGAGTCCAATTTCGTAGATTCCATAACGTTGAATTATGTGCTTACGGCCTGCAGTTCTGTGCTTATCGAGCTAGCAAAGAAAAAGACACAGTATCCTTAGTTACGGGATGTCCACTTGCATACAAGCCAAAAATCTTTGCTAACCAGTGAAATGTGCTAACCGTTAGTGCAGAACGTTCTTCTATATTTAGAGGCAATTCCTTGCTTACGATAAACAGAGCAGAGAAATTCGGCCTTAAACTGCTTTTAATATTTTTATTTTATTTTTAATATTTTTTTTTTTTTTTTAATGTTTTTTAATGCAAGTTCACCCCGAACAAGGCTAAAAGCCACTCGAGGTACAGAGCTATAAAAGGAAAAAGAATCAAAGATACAAGAGGTAGGAATTAATATTCCTCTTGAAGTAGGAAAGATCATACGATGAAGGGAAACATGCACCAGGCAAAGAATTCCATAGAGATACAGAATGAGGGAAGAAGCTATTGGCATAGCTTTTTGTTCTACATCTAGGCACAGCTAGAGTATATTGGATGGAACAGGCGGAGAGCCAAGTTTCATGCTCAAACACCCCAACTGTAGGAACCAATCTGGTTTTATAGTTCATTTTTTGGTTCATTTCTGACTATTCTTGTTATTTTGATTTTCTTCAGATATGGGACCTCAGTGACATTGATAAAGACGGGCTACTAGACAAAGATGAATTTGCAGTGGTAAGTCTGACTTGGATCTGCTTCATATTTTGACCAAGCTTAAATTCACCAAATGTGACCAAACCCAACAAAACGAGTCATAAGTCACCAGAGCTACTTTTGCCTAATACAGGCCCTAAAACATGACTTATACTGTGGAAATCAATAGGGACTGTCGAGGTTTTCACCCACATAATGTCCATATTCATCAGGATGTCAAACTGAGTGATATATCAGAATGAAGAGCCAAATACTTAATTTTCAACACTGAATAGACCCAAGACATAATGACGTCATGCTTTGTTTACATATGCGCTTTCCTATGGGAGACAAGTCAGGACGCTAGACAATCGTCCCCACCTGGCTCCCATAGGAAAGCGCACATGTAAACAAAGCCATTATGCCATTACGTCTTGGGTCTATCGATTCTGGTAATAAGTGCTTCATGAGAACTTATTCCAGGAATAGTGAGATTATCTGCCTTTAATTGTTTGGTTCCAGGCTATGCATTTGGTTTACAGAGCCCTAGAGAAAGAGCCCACGCCCATCATCCTCCCACTCCAGCTCCTCCCACCACCAAAGCGTAAGAAGCCCGCCTTGGCCGGTGCTGTTGCAGTACTACCTAGCACAATGTCCACAAAGAGGCTGACACCACCGATTCCGTCCGATGGGTCACCAAAGGGATCCCCAGTACTAGCGTCAAAGCAGGTTAGTTCCGAATCAAAATCGTCGAGTTTGTTCGTGGTAATCACAAAAAATGATTTTGACAGATAAGGTTTTTTTTCTTTTTTTCATATTTTATGGCCTTTGTAGAGATACACACTTAAAGCTTGATTCATTGAAAAAAAAGTAGTCAAAAAGACTAGGATATCTTCCACCTTTTTAGTATTTCGATTTTGTTTTGTAGGAACAAAGTACCTGGGTTGTAACATCGGAAGAAAAGGCCAACTCGGATCTGATGTTCAGCCAGATTGATGGGGATAAAGATGGATTGGCTGGAGGTGAAGAGATCAGGCCACTGCTACTACAGTCGGGATTACCACAGAATATACTGGCTCAAATATGGTAGGTTTGTAGAATATACTGGCTCAAATATGGTAGGTTTGTAGAATGTACTGGCTCAAATATGGTAGGTTTGTAGAATGTACTGGCTCAAATATGGTAGGTTTGTAGAATGTACTTGCTCAAATATGGTAGGTTTGTATAATTACTGCAGAATACACTGGCTTACATATAATTGGTCTGTAGAATGTACTGGCTCAAATATAGTAGGTTTATAGAATGTACTGGCTCAAATATGGTAGGTTTGTAGAATGTACTGGCTCAAATATGGTAGGTTTGTATAATTACTGCAGAATACACTGGCTTACATATAATTGGTCTGTAGAATGTATTGGCTCAAATATGGTAGGTTTGTATAATTACTGCAGAATACACTGGCTTACATATGATAAGTCTGTAGAATGTAGTGGTTCAAATATGGTAGGTTTATAGAATGTACTGGCTCAAATATGGTAGGTTTATAGAATGTACTGGCTCAAATATGGTAGGTGTGTATAATTGCTGCAGAATACACTGGCTTACATATGATAAGTCTGTAGAATGTAGTGGTTCAAATGTGGTAGGTTTGTAGAATATACTGCCTCACACAGGATTTTAGAGAAATTACTACAGAATATACTGGCTTACATATGATAGGTCTATAGAATGTACTGGCTCACATATGGTAGGTTTGTAGAGAAATGACTGCATAATGTACTGGCTTACATATGATAGGTCTATTATGGAATGTACTGGCTCAAAAAATTGTAGGTTTGTAGAATATATTGGCTGAAAAATGGTACATTTGTAGAACGAAAATGTTGGGAGTACCACAGGTTATATTGGCTCAAATGTGGTCATAAACTTGAGCAGTTAACAGGGCGACATGGTTAGATGCCCATCAATAGCGAGTCTTGATTTTATTGAGCTGTTGTTATATAAAATTTGTCTTTTCTGTTCTGACTCTTGATTTGATCTCTATCGACAGGAATTTGTGTGACACTAAGCAAACGGGTCAGCTGAATGCAGAGCAGTTTGCACTCGTCATGCATCTCGTTAACCAAGCCAATGCAGGCTCCAACCCTCCACAGACATTAACACCCGACATGGTACCACCAACATTAAGACCTAAACCGGGCAAGGCTGGATTACAAGTAAGACATCCTCATGCCGATTTCTATCTCTCTCTCTCTCTCATCTTCTCTTGTCGTTCTCTTGCAATTTCAATTCGATGTCATCTGTAACCTGCTCGATAAAAAGGTATTATGTTACACTGAAAAAAAACCACACACACAGGGCTGTTCTATGTTTAGAGGGCAAACAATTCTTCCTATAATTTTTTTTTTTTTGGTTTGTTGGCTTCTATTATATCTATTTGTATAATTTGAGGGCAATATCTAAAAAACGCACTTCCGTTAAATTGGAAGCTATAGATATCAAGATATCAAGATATCTCGAGAACACAAAATGCCACAGGGGTCAAACTGACACCAAATTAAAGCTCAGGATGTGACATTCAACTATGTATATAACTAATTTTTCAGATTTTGTGACATAATAAACATTTTTGTAGAGCCGGTCACATTTGTCATTCAAATTAAAGGTTCACAGAAACCTGTATATGAAAATAGAAGAAAAAAATTGCTGGAAATTGTTTTTCAAGCAGTATTCTTACCGCTGATGATACCTACAAACTTCCACACTAAAATCACTAAAGACCCCAAATACATCAAACCATCTTGTCTTATGTATGCGCCATTGTTTCAGAACCATTTGTGGCACCAGCAAGTCAAATCTGACATAAGTTGGACATTTTGAAAATTGAGATTTCCATTCCATAATAAAATATATATTAAATGCAAGCTTTGTTATGGTAAAAAAAATACTGTTATACGATATTTTGGTTTATGAATAGAGCTGTAAATTCAACATTGAGAATGGAAAATAATACATATTATTTTTGGAAGTGCGCCAGACTAAAATGTCAAATTGTACACATTTAATGGTCTCAACACAAAAGCAAACCAGGTATTTTGAATTAAATATGCTTTTAAACTACAGTATTTTGTCAAAAACAGAAATCATGATTTTTTTTGACGATTTTCATGTAAATTACAATTACTAAAAAATAGGTCATGCGACTTATGTCCGATTTACCTTGCGGATGCCACATTTGTAAATTGTTTTGTCTATTTTGATTTCCGTGAACCTTTAACTGAGCTGAGATTGACTATAAGTCACATGTACTTTGTAAAATTCACATATGACTTAATAATAATAATAGTAATAATAATAACCCTAGATAGGCAATTTGGGAGACATTCCCATAGACTTGTGCACAACTTTTGAATATTACCTGTTCAAATTCCACGAAATTTGGTATATTTTCATTTTGGACCATTCTCTATCGATTTAACTCAGTTCCGACAGTAAAATTCTCACTGCTTAAGGGGGCTGGGTACTTAGGGAGACATCAAAAAGTCTCTCTAAGTACCCTTGTCTCCCTAAGTGATGATTATGAACTACTAAAAGTCTAATAATAATAATAATAATAATAATAAATCCCCTGGATGCGGCAAATGGGCGACTCTTTCCGAAATAACTCTATTTGGGCGAAACGAGTGTCGCCCTTTTAGAGCACTTTCCCCACGCGCCTTACTAAAAAACACTCCAAAGGGGTGACTTTTACAATAGGGCGACAGTTATGTGTCGCCCTATTCGACCAGGTCACCCTAACCCACTCTTTTCCAGGATTATGTGTCGCCCTATCTGGCAATTGAGGAAAATAATAATACAGGTTCTTATATAGCGCTTTTAGCAAGATCAAAGCGCTTTACAAATATTACCCCTGGTCATCGGGCACAATAATCATTCCTGAAACCTTCTCAGCTCCCTGGGGTGTATACAGCCCCGGCTGCTATTTTAAGCGCACACAGGCTAATCAAACACATAACCATCAATGCCCTCACAGGTACCCATTTTACTCCTGGGTGGAGAGAAGCAACTTGTGACAAAGTGCCTTGCTCGAGGACACAAGCACTATGACCCCCCAGCGGGTCTCGAACCCACAATCTGCAGTATCACCGAGATCTTGAGTTCAATACACTAAGCCACAAGGCCACAGCACTTCACGTACAAGATGCCAAGACTTAAAGAAATTAGATGATGAGAGAGATGTTCAGTCGAGGCAGCATCAGTATACACACATCAGTTCCTTTAAATTTTATTTTCACAATTATTCATTGTATGCATGTTATCTGCTTGTTGGTATTTTCTAGAAGACGTTTTTACTACTCGTTGATTGTTTTCCTCTGTTAATGTAGGACCTAGCGACTGGTTTGGGTGCTCAAGGGGATTTCTCAGCAATCAAAGAGCTGGATGCAATCGGCAAAGAGATTGAAAACCTCAGCAAAGAGAAGGGACAACTTCAGATAGATATCAGGACGAAGGAAGAACATGTCAAGATGAAGACATTAGAAGTACAGGTAAGCTTGTAGGGGAGTAAGCACGGAGGATGGGGGGGGGGGGGAAGTCAGATAGATATCAGGACGAAGGAAGAACATGTCAAGATGAAGACATTAGAAGTACAGGTAAGCTTGTAGGGGAGTAAGCACGGGGGATGGGGGGAGGTCAGATAGATATCAGGACGAAGGAAGAACATGTCAAGATGAAGACATTAGAAGTACAGGTAAGGTTGTAGGGGAGTGAGCACGGGGGATGGGGGGGGAGGTCAGATAGATATCAGGACGAAGGAAGAACATGTCAAGATGAAGACATTAGAAGTACAGGTAAGCTTGTAGGGGAGTAAGCACGGGGGATGGGGAGGGAGGTCAGATAGATATCAGGACGAAGGAAGAACATGTCAAGATGAAGACATTAGAAGTACAGGTAAGCTTGTAGGGGAGTAAGCACGGGGGATGGGGGGAGGTCAGATAGATATCAGGACGAAGGAAGAACATGTCAAGATGAAGACATTAGAAGTACAGGTAAGCTTGTAGGGGAGTAAGCACGGGGGGAGGTCAGATAGATATCAGGACGAAGGAAGAACATGTCAAGATGAAGACATTAGAAGTACAGGTAAGCTTGTAGGGGAGTAAGCACGGGGGATGGGGGGAGGTCAAATAGATATCAAGACGAAGGAAGAACATGTCAAGATGAAGACATTAGAAGTGCAGGTAAGCTTGTAGGGGAGTAAGCACGGGGGATGGGGGGGAGGTCAGATAGATATCAGGACGAAGGAAGAACATGTCAAGATGAAGACATTAGAAGAACAGGTAAGCTTGTAGGGGAGTAAGCACGGGGGATGGGGGGAGATCAGATAGATATCAGGACGAAGGAAGAACATGTCAAGATGAAGACATTAGAAGAACAGGTAAGCTTGTAGGGGAGTAAGCACGGGGGGAGGTCAGATAGATATCAGGACGAAGGAAGAACATGTCAAGATGAAGACATTAGAAGTGCAGGTAAGCTTGTAGGGGAGTAAGCACGGGGGATGGGGGGAGGTCAGATAGATATCAGGACGAAGGAAGAACATGTCAAGATGAAGACATTAGAAGAACAGGTAAGCTTGTAGGGGAGTAAGCACGGGGGGAGGTCAGATAGATATTGTAGCGTGCCGAGGTGAGCGATGGCAACTATAATCCTCTTAAATTTCCCTTAGCCACAAACAAACCAAAATAATGACAAATTGCAAACTTTTGTGAGCTCCTTTTTGTTTATGTTACTACATAGCGCATTGGAATTTAACAATAAAATAATTCATTTACGTGACAAATTCAATAAACTTAAATTTCGGCATACAAACGTATTCAGTTTTTCTTAAATTTGTATGCAATCTAAAACAAAAAAATCATATGAAATCCCAAAATTACAAAAGTGAAGCATCTGGCTTCCTTTAGTTTCTAGTCAAAATCACTCACAATTTATTTACTACGCGCAGATTCAATTAATAAGTACAAATCACAAACAAAACTATATGCTGGCAAAATGAAATCAACGCAAAATCTCGGATTTCATTTAAGTATTTAAGACAGTTTTAATTTAAAGGTGTGCGACCAACACAAACAAAAAAATACAAATTAATAAATTTAATATGTAAACATCTGACTCGATCTAACAAATCAAACACACCCAGCTGCTGGTAAGACCTTATCATTTTGGAAAACCCCCCTTTTTGTAAGAACATCTGAGCACCTGTGATATCCAAGCCATGCCCAATTTTACACCTTTAATTAAATAGACCAAAGATTTTGGTCTATTTAAGAAAAGCCCCAAAAAAGTACAGATTCTACACTTGCCAAAAAGAGAATTGCTCAAACATGTTTAAAAAAACTCTTAAAAGATTAACAATTATGCCCAAGGCCATACATGTACTTGCACTCACATGTACATATACCTAGGTCTTGTGGCTAATACAAAAAAAATAACTTGACAAGTTCTCACCAGCAAAACCTGAAAATAGCAGCCATCCGTTTTCAATCCCCATAAATTACATGTCAAGGAGTTGCAAAATGACTTTTAGAAACCTCTCAACTAATTTGGTCTCACCATGAAGGAAGGAATCCATGGTCTCACACAATCAAAATTCTGGAAAACAAACCGGTCGCATGGTCACCATGCCACACCCGGGCCCTCTCACAGCCCAACCAATTTTCCTGTAAAACAAAAACCCCTCTAACATGGACCTTAAATATAACTACAAAAATACAATTGCAACTCCCTAATCCATGGCAATAAAGAGGATAAATTAAGACGAGGCAACTCACCAAAAATAACAGCAAAACTCGAGTCTTAGACCCAACAAAAAAAGCACAACATACTTGAATGGAGGCAGGGCAGCAACTGCTGAATTCAACATTTTCAGCAAAAGCTACCTTGCCAAATGAGGGCAGCACAACATTATTTAAATTTAAATGACGCCCTCTTGTGATAATAAAACAACATTTGTTACAATACCCCCCTTCTTGTATAAAAGTCACGCCCCCGTGACTTAAATTATAATCTTCCAACTTTTCAGTAAGGCCGGATTAACTCATCATGGAACCCGAACTATAGTGAATAGCTACATCTTTAAGCTACATGTACATGTACAGTTCAAACACTGATCCACTTAAGCAGTTCTCACAAATGTCACTGTAAAAATGTCTATCCATTCAGGAAAGTTCATCCAAAAAGGCAATGACATAAAAGTGACAATAGCAAGCGAGCGACAACACAAGCGGGGTGGCCATTCCCAAGCCAGGTGTCTCGTTGAAAAATACTGCCAATTCGAAGATCAGTTCCCATCGCTGTTCTCGTTCAGAAAGGTTCTATCTTTAAAGTCGATTAAACTGTGCAAAGGGTTTCCTTCTTCCAGAAGTAGCTTAATCAAGCTTGAATTTCACATTATCCACAGACAAGCAAATCAAGTAGATCATTGAGCAGCTATCCTGTTCATCAAGTATATAAAACCGGTCTCGACGAAACTAAGATAGTTCAAACTCTTGTTGGGAATCATGTGAATTTACACATTTGTCCCAATAATCATCATCAAAAGTTACTCCATTACAAAGTCTTTGTATCGAGCAGGACGCTTACGAGTTCGGCGGGGTCTTAGCTCCGACTCGTCTGTATTTTCTACAGGATGTGACAAGTTTACATCACCATTTTCTGGAACATCAGTTTCTTTATCTTCAGATTCAGGTATGCACTGATTTCCTCCCGCCAACTCCGATGAAGCATTTGACCATACTCGACGACGCTTTACTTTGGGTTTTGATGCAACATTTGTGGGTCTGGTTCGAGAATTCCGGTTCACATGATCAGCTAAACATGGTACTGGGGCCATCTCTGAAGTTAAATTTTCTGAAAGACAAGTTTCAGTGGTTGCTACATCGCCATTGGTGCAGTTAACATCTCCCTGGATGCATTCAGATGGATCAGCAATGGTGCGACTGAAAACTAGCGCCTCACTCGCACGACCTCGCAACTCGCCATTGTTACCATTTACACCATGCATCTCCACAAGAACGTCCTTCTCTGCAGATCGCTTCTCACATGGCTTCATTCTGTCAAAGTGTACCACTTCGGTTCGTTGTCTTCCCCGAGGCTTACGAATGACATAATTTGCATCAGAAAGCTTCTTAATTATTACACACGGCCCTTGCCAACGGCTTTGAAATTTAGGAGTTATGCCTTTAGTTTTAGCTGGATTGAAGACCCATACATTATCCCCAACCCTATAGGGCTGGCCACACACCTTCAAATCATAATACCGCTTTTGTCGCTGTTGCGCAACAAAGGAAGATTCTCGAGCAATCTCGAAGACTACTTCAAGTCGCTCACGAATCTTCTGGGCATACCCCTCCTCCGGAACCTCCCCCTCAGACCCCGGAACCCTCCCCATAACTAAATGCAAGGGAATACTAATCTCCCTCCCAAACATCATAAGGTTAGGAGATACACCCGTAGTTTCTTGAGGGCTAGCACGATATGCCATAAGCACATAAGGAAGATGAATGTCCCAATCCCTTTGATCATACTGCACATACTTGGAAATCATATCCTCAAGAGTACGATTTAGTCTTTCCACTAAACCGTCACTTTGAGGCCTGTAACTACTGGTCAAAGTCTTTTCTATTTCAAGCAACCGACACACTGCCTTGAGCAACCGAGAGTCAAAATTCTTTCCTCTATCAGTGTGCAAATACAAAGGCATACCATACCTACAAGCAAACTGAGTAACAAATTTTTGAGCAACAGTTTCAGCCTCTTGATTTGGTAGGGGAAAGGCCTCGGCCCACTTTGTAAAATAATCCATGACGACTAAGATATAACGATTTCCTCTTTCAGAAACGGGTAAGGGGCCCATTATATCCATGGCTACCCGCTCTAGAGGAAAGCCCACGGCTGAAGGTTGCAAAGCTGCTCTCCTCTTTCGAGGGGTCCCCTTTCTCCGCTGACATTTAACACAAGTTCGAACCCAATCTGCTACATCCTGCCGATAATTGACCCAAAAATAACCCTGCCTGATCTTTTCTAGAGTTTTAGTTTGACCCAAATGTCCAGCAGAACGATGATCATGTGCCAGCTGAAGGACAGTCTTCTTCAATGTAATTGGAATCACCAACTGCAAAATCTCCCCAAATCCAACTCGCTCAAATCGTCGGTACAGAATTCCTTCACGAAGAACTAACTGGTCCCACTGCATCCACAGTGACTTCGTGGTTATTCCATACCGAGCAATGTCGCTCCAAAGAGGTTTCTTCTTATCCTTTAACCCCAAAATTAAAGGAAGTAATCGAGGATCATCTCCTTGTGCCTTTCTGATCTCATCTGAACTAACTTCTTTCAGAAAAACTCCCGCACACCGAGATTGACTTGGTTCACATTCCTCCTCCTCATGGTGTGGCATTCGTGATAAAGCATCGGCGTTTGCATGTTTAGGACCTGGGCGATGTTCTATAACAAAATCAAACATTCCCAAAGTCTCAAACCGCCGAGCCATTTGCCCTTCAGCATCTTTAAAATTCATTAGCCAGCGAAGTGAGCCATGATCAGTTCGTACCCGGAACCTGCGCCCAAACAAATAATGACGAAAATGCTTCACCGCGATAACCACTGCCAACAATTCTCTCCTAGTGACACTATACTGACGCTCAGCCTTACTGAATTTCTTACTATTGTAGGCTATTACACATTCCTGGCCATCCACTAACTGAGACAGTACAGCTCCACTTCCTTCTCCACTGGCATCAGTATCAAGAATAAATTCCTTAGAAAAATCAGGATACACCAATACCGGGGCCGAGGTCAAAGCAGTTTTGAGCTTCAAAAATGCATCTTCACATGGAGGGGTCCATTTAAAGCGCACATCCTTCTGGGTTAACTTATGAAGAGGCGAGGCTACCACACTGAAATGTTGAATGAACTTACGGTAGTAACCCGCTAAACCCAAAAATGCTCTGACCTCTTTCACAGATCGTGGAGTTGGCCACTCCTTTACCCTTTTTACTTTTTCCGGATCTGTTGACAGTCCTTTGGAGGAGACAAGATGTCCCAAATACAGAACTTCTGAGCAGAAAAATGTACACTTGGTTGGTTTCAACTTCAGACCACCCGCCTTCAGACGCCCAAAAACCGTCTCCAATCTTTCAAGATGTTGCTCAAAAGAATCTGCCATCACAATGATATCATCTAAATACACAAGACAAATCTCCCACTGCAACCCTGATAAGACCCTCTCCATAAGGCGTTCAAATGTGGCTGGAGCATTAGTTAAGCCAAAACTCATTACATTAAAATGATAATGACCAGAAACTGCCGAGAATGCTGTCTTAGGTCTATCTTTAGGATCAATTTCAACTTGCCAATATCCGGAGGCCAAGTCTATGGTTGAAAACCAACAAGACCCTGAAAGCGCATCAAAACTATCATCTATCCTTGGCAAGGGATATGCATCTTTCTTGGTAAAGCTATTCAAACGACGCAGATCCAAACAGAACCTCATTGACCCATCTTTCTTCATCACTAACAACACCGGGTTATTCCAAGGTGAATCAGAAGGAGAGATAACTCCTTGCCCTAGCATCTCATGCACTTGTCGTTGAATTTCTTGCTTCTTGTGAAAAGGAACTCGTCTCACTGGCTGTTTAATAGGTGATTGATCACCCACATCTATTTGATGATAAGTAAGATCTGTTCTGCCCAATTCTCCAGATTTGGCAAATAATTGTTGGTGTTTTCTAAGAAACTCTTCCAAAATCTTTGTCTGATCGTCATCTAATTCTTTTGAACTTCGTTCCAAGAGAGATTTCATTTCCTTTTTGAACTCTACCTCAGCCTCACTTTCACCCTCATCTTCCTCAGTTGAGACCACATCTGCAGGTTGAATCAAAGCAATGTGAGTTCGATCATAAATTACAACTGGTTCCGTATTCAAATTTATCACTCGCAATGGAACAAAATTTGTAGTTGGCATGACATACGACTTAGCAACCAAAATTCCGGGCTTAGTTTGTTGAAATCGATTAGTGGGTTCAATTATTCCTTTAATCTGTGCAGAATTTCTTCGCAAGACTCGACCTGGGATTACCATCTCACCTCCAGGTTCAATTTCCACAGTTTGTGCAACTGTAACCCTACAGCAGAAAGTGACATGTTTTTCCTCCACAACTGGAACCTCTCTGCCCTGGACAATGAACCGGCCATTTCCCAAATCACAAATTCCATCATATGCACGAAGAAAATCAACGCCCAAAATTCCATTGGTATCCAAATCAGCAATAACCACCATGTGTGAGAAAATTCTTCCACCCAGAGAAATAGGTATCTCAACTATTCCTCTAACGTTTAAAGCTTCCCCGTTAGCTACCACCAATGAAACATCACAAGGCTGCAATGTTGGACGATCTGACAATGGAATCCGTTTCCAAACATCTGTATGAAGAAAGGAATGTACAGATCCTGTATCAATGAGCATGTTAACAAAAATCCCATTAACTGACGCTCTGGCATAATAAGCATGACCACTATTGAGATGAGCCTTATTCCCTCCAGTGGGCTGAACCTCGGCCCTCGGGCCAGCCCCTCCTAGTTTTCCTGATTACGAGGAGACCGATTCTGTTGTCCTTTATGTGGACACTGGTTCTTGTAATGCCCAAGTTCACCACATACCCAGCATTGGCCTTTGGAATAGTTCTTCCTATGTGTATGAGAAGTAGAAATGGCTAATTCCTTCACCAACTGAGTAAGTTGTTGCAATTGGACTTCAAGTTGTTGAATTCTATCCCCATCAGGTGGAACAAATGACTGGGACTTCTCAGTGGAAAATTTCTGATTTTCTTGAATGTTCTGTTCCACTGACTGTCCAACCACTGCATTTCGGCGCTGTGGAACTTGTCCCTCTTCTTCTCTCCAGAAGTTTTCTTCCCTCTCAGCAATTTTAAATGCTTCCTCCAAGGTTTTTGGTGTTCCTCTGCGGACCTCCATACGAAGATGCTGGGAGTCTAAAGACACAATGAACTGTTCCCTAGTCAAATCGTCTATCATAGATGAAGATACCAGAGGATAAGCCTGCCTTGCCAGCTTCAACAGTTGATGACGCAGAACTGTCAGTGATTCCCCAGGTCTCCGTTTCCTGGCTTGAAAACGTTGTCGATAAGTCGACATTGAATCAGGCCTATCAAAATTCTCACGTAAAATGCCTACGATCTCATCTACAGACAACGAGGACCTTCCCGGCAAACTCTCAGTTAAAGCAGTCAAAGCCTCATCTCTTAAACTCATGGCCATAAACTGAGCTTTATCTTCATCTCTCCATTTGTTAATTTTTGTAACAAAATCAAAATGGACTAACCAACCTGACAAGGAGACCTTCCCCCTCCCATGATAAGGATCAGGCATGACAATAGGTTTTATTGGCCCAGAATGAAATGACTCAAAATTTGATTGATTACTTCGACTCTCAGTTGCTGAACTTTTTCCTGCAGGATGCGCCTTTATTGCCGACTGCTGACCAACAGCTACAGGAGTACTACATTTATTGGGGATGTCTGCCTCTCCAGGAAAAGACACCCGCTTCTCCCCAACTGCTCCCAAATTAATCATTTTTGAACCCTCTGTACTTTTAGTTAAAACTTTTTGGTCTAATTCATCCTCCTTATGAGACAATGTATCGGCAGATCTACCCAAAAATTTTTGACGAGCCCCTGAAGGGTTAGTTTCCAAAGGAGAAGTATACCCTGTGAATTGCTGCCCCACCTCATCAGAATTATAATCCCATGTAGGCGACAGCCTCGTCTTTTTGGATGGCTTTTTCACACTGGGTGTAAGTAACTCGGCCTTCTCAGACATTATGTCCGAAAGACCGAGCTCCTTGATTTTACCACGAGTCAGATACATAAGATAATTACCTAAAATAAGAACAAAATTGAGTTGGTCGCACAATGATGGAATATTCTTTCCTGCGGCAAATTATTACCAATACTGTCCAATGTGACAACAAATGTCAACACTTTCAAAAGGATACACTGTCTTCAGAAAACTGCTGAACCGGATAAAATAATAATTTCACTATACCAAAAATGCTATTGTTTTACTTCACCAGTCATTTGGATGGCGTGGGTTCGAATCCCACCGCTGCCACCAAATTGTAGCGTGCCGAGGTGAGCGATGGCAACTATAATCCTCTTAAATTTCCCTTAGCCACAAACAAACCAAAATAATGACAAATTGCAAACTTTTGTGAGCTCCTTTTTGTTTATGTTACTACATAGCGCATTGGAATTTAACAATAAAATAATTCATTTACGTGACAAATTCAATAAACTTAAATTTCGGCATACAAACGTATTCAGTTTTTCTTAAATTTGTATGCAATCTAAAACAAAAAAATCATATGAAATCCCAAAATTACAAAAGTGAAGCATCTGGCTTCCTTTAGTTTCTAGTCAAAATCACTCACAATTTATTTACTACGCGCAGATTCAATTAATAAGTACAAATCACAAACAAAACTATATGCTGGCAAAATGAAATCAACGCAAAATCTCGGATTTCATTTAAGTATTTAAGACAGTTTTAATTTAAAGGTGTGCGACCAACACAAACAAAAAAATACAAATTAATAAATTTAATATGTAAACATCTGACTCGATCTAACAAATCAAACACACCCAGCTGCTGGTAAGACCTTATCATTTTGGAAAACCCCCCTTTTTGTAAGAACATCTGAGCACCTGTGATATCCAAGCCATGCCCAATTTTACACCTTTAATTAAATAGACCAAAGATTTTGGTCTATTTAAGAAAAGCCCCAAAAAAGTACAGATTCTACACTTGCCAAAAAGAGAATTGCTCAAACATGTTTAAAAAAACTCTTAAAAGATTAACAATTATGCCCAAGGCCATACATGTACTTGCACTCACATGTACATATACCTAGGTCTTGTGGCTAATACAAAAAAAATAACTTGACAAGTTCTCACCAGCAAAACCTGAAAATAGCAGCCATCCGTTTTCAATCCCCATAAATTACATGTCAAGGAGTTGCAAAATGACTTTTAGAAACCTCTCAACTAATTTGGTCTCACCATGAAGGAAGGAATCCATGGTCTCACACAATCAAAATTCTGGAAAACAAACCGGTCGCATGGTCACCATGCCACACCCGGGCCCTCTCACAGCCCAACCAATTTTCCTGTAAAACAAAAACCCCTCTAACATGGACCTTAAATATAACTACAAAAATACAATTGCAACTCCCTAATCCATGGCAATAAAGAGGATAAATTAAGACGAGGCAACTCACCAAAAATAACAGCAAAACTCGAGTCTTAGACCCAACAAAAAAAGCACAACATACTTGAATGGAGGCAGGGCAGCAACTGCTGAATTCAACATTTTCAGCAAAAGCTACCTTGCCAAATGAGGGCAGCACAACATTATTTAAATTTAAATGACGCCCTCTTGTGATAATAAAACAACATTTGTTACAATATCAGGACGAAGGAAGAACATGTCAAGATGAAGACATTAGAAGTACAGGTAAGCTTGTAGGGGAGTAAGCACGGGGGCTGGGGGGAGGTCAAATAGATATCAAGACGAAGGAAGAACATGTCAAGATGAAGACATTAGAAGTACAGGTAAGCTTGTAGGGGAGTAAGCACGGGGGATGGGGGGAGGTCAGATAGATATCAGGACGAAGGAAGAACATGTCAAGATGAAGACATTAGAAGTGCAGGTAAGCTTGTAGGGGAGTAAGCACGGGGGATGGGGGGGAGGTCAGATAGATATCAGGACGAAGGAAGAACATGTCAAGATGAAGACATTAGAAGTGCAGGTAAGCTTGTAGGGGAGTAAGCACGGGGGATGGGGGGGAGGTCAGATAGATATCAGGACGAAGGAAGAACATGTCAAGATGAAGACATTAGAAGTGCAGGTAAGCTTGTAGGGGAGTAAGCACGGGGGATGGGGGGGAGGTCAGATAGATATCAGGACGAAGGAAGAACATGTCAAGATGAAGACATTAGAAGTACAGGTAAGCTTGTAGGGGAGTAAGCACGGGGGATGGGGGGGAGGTCAGATAGATATCAGGACGAAGGAAGAACATGTCAAGATGAAGACATTAGAAGTGCAGGTAAGCTTGTAGGGGAGTAAGCACGGGGGATGGGGGGAGGTCAGATAGATATCAGGACGAAGGAAGAACATGTCAAGATGAAGACATTAAAAGTACAGGTAAGCTTGTAGGGGAGTAAGCACGGGGGATGGGGGGAGGTCAGATAGATATCAGGACGAAGGAAGAACATGTCAAGATGAAGACATTAGAAGTGCAGGTAAGCTTGTAGGGGAGTAAGCACGGGGGATGGGGGGAGGTCAGATAGATATCAGGACGAAGGAAGAACATGTCAAGATGAAGACATTAAAAGTACAGGTAAGCTTGTAGGGGAGTAAGCACGGGGGATGGGGGGGAGGTCAGATAGATATCAGGACGAAGGAAGAACATGTCAAGATGAAGACATTAGAAGTACAGGTAAGCTTGTAGGGGAGTAAGCACGGGGGATGGGGGGAGGTCAGATAGATATCAGGACGAAGGAAGAACATGTCAAGATGAAGACATTAGAAGTGCAGGTAAGCTTGTAGGGGAGTAAGCACGGGGGATGGGGGGGAGGTCAGATAGATATCAGGACGAAGGAAGAACATGTCAAGATGAAGACATTAGAAGTGCAGGTAAGCTTGTAGGGGAGTAAGCACGGGGGATGGGGGGGAGGTCAGATAGATATCAGGACGAAGGAAGAACATGTCAAGATGAAGACATTAGAAGTGCAGGTAAGCTTGTAGGGGAGTAAGCACGGGGGATGGGGGGGAGGTCAGATAGATATCAGGACGAAGGAAGAACATGTCAAGATGAAGACATTAGAAGTGCAGGTAAGCTTGTAGGGGAGTAAGCACGGGGGGAGGTCAGATAGATATCAGGACGAAGGAAGAACATGTCAAGATGAAGACATTAGAAGTGCAGGTAAGCTTGTAGGGGAGTAAGCACGGGGGATGGGGGGGAGGTCAGATAGATATCAGGACGAAGGAAGAACATGTCAAGATGAAGACATTAGAAGTGCAGGTAAGCTTGTAGGGGAGTAAGCACGGGGGATGGGGGGGAGGTCAGATAGATATCAGGACGAAGGAAGAACATGTCAAGATGAAGACATTAGAAGTGCAGGTAAGCTTGTAGGGGAGTAAGCACGGGGGATGGGGGGGAGGTCAGATAGATATCAGGACGAAGGAAGAACATGTCAAGATGAAGACATTAGAAGTACAGGTAAGCTTGTAGGGGAGTAAGCACGGGGGGAGGTCAGATAGATATCAGGACGAAGGAAGAACATGTCAAGATGAAGACATTAGAAGTGCAGGTTAGCTTGTAGGGGAGTAAGCACGGGGGATGGGGGGAGGTCAGATAGATATCAGGACGAAGGAAGAACATGTCAAGATGAAGACATTAAAAGTACAGGTAAGCTTGTAGGGGAGTAAGCACGGGGGATGGGGGGGAGGTCAGATAGATATCAGGACGAAGGAAGAACATGTCAAGATGAAGACATTAGAAGTACAGGTAAGCTTGTAGGGGAGTAAGCACGGGGGGAGGTCAGATAGATATCAGGACGAAGGAAGAACATGTCAAGATGAAGACATTAGAAGTACAGGTAAGGTTGTAGGGGAGTAAGCACGGGGGATGGGGGGGAGGTCAGATAGATATCAGGACGAAGGAAGAACATGTCAAGATGAAGACATTAGAAGTACAGGTAAGCTTGTAGGGGAGTAAGCACGGGGGATGGGGAGGGAGGTCAGATAGATATCAGGACGAAGGAAGAACATGTCAAGATGAAGACATTAGAAGTACAGGTAAGCTTGTAGGGGAGTAAGCACGGGGGATGGGGGGAGGTCAGATAGATATCAGGACGAAGGAAGAACATGTCAAGATGAAGACATTAGAAGTACAGGTAAGGTTGTAGGGGAGTGAGCACGGGGGGTGGGGGGGGGAGGTCAGATAGATATCAGGACGAAGGAAGAACATGTCAAGATGAAGACATTAGAAGTACAGGTAAGCTTGTAGGGGAGTAAGCACGGGGGATGGGGAGGGAGGTCAGATAGATATCAGGACGAAGGAAGAACATGTCAAGATGAAGACATTAGAAGTACAGGTAAGCTTGTAGGGGAGTAAGCACGGGGGATGGGGGGAGGTCAGATAGATATCAGGACGAAGGAAGAACATGTCAAGATGAAGACATTAGAAGTACAGGTAAGCTTGTAGGGGAGTTAGCACGGGGGATGGGGGGGGGGGAGGTCAGATAGATATCAGGACGAAGGAAGAACATGTCAAGATGAAGACATTAGAAGTACAGGTAAGGTTGTAGGGGAGTAAGCACGGGGGGAGGTCAGATAGATATCAGGACGAAGGAAGAACATGTCAAAATGAAGACATTAGAAGTACAGGTAAGCTTCTTGGGGTACAAGCATGGGGGTGGGGGGCAGGTTATTGCTGAAATTAGGACAAGGGGGACATGTCAAGATGAAGACGTAAGAAGTACAGGTTAGCATCTAGGGGTACAAGCTGGTGGAGACCATTGCTAAATTGGGGAGAGTTCTAGACGACATTAAACAGATAATGAGGCGGGTAAGCCTCCAGTGTGTAAGTAGTAGGAAAGGATGGGAGGAGGAAAAGACTATAATAAGAATATTTAATGTGAAGCCATACGACAGTTCAAACTTTTTCAGCTGTAAAACCATGGGAAATTTGATCATATTGTGTAGAGGGAAATGGCTTGCAAGCTTTGTTGTCTTTGATTAAAAATGTCAGATGATGACGTCATGTAGGTGAAATTTTACTCTGTATTTTTAGCGTCAAACAAACCGCAAGGAAAACTGTTTGGACAATTTTGAATAAATTTTCAAAGGGAGGAAAAAACTGACAGGAGCGGGACTCGAACCTGTGACCTGTGCTCGGGGGGTGCTAGTCAGAAGTCATAAACCCATAATGCCGTATAGCCAGGGATCACCTTTATGATAAACCTGGGAAGCGACATTGTGGGCACTCAATGAAGATACGACTTTTTAACTATAATAATGTCAAACAAACCCCGAACAAAGACTGACAATTTGGGAGACGGCCAACATAGGGCAAGATAGCTCAGTTGGTAGAGCACCGGTACTGATCCTGGAGGTCACAGGTTCAAATCCCGCTCCTGCCAGTTTTCTTTGTTCACTTTGAAAACTCATTCCTTTGCGGTTATATTTATTTTCAGGTCAGACTTGTTTGCGTTTCCTGACGGTGGTTTTTATTCTTGTCTCTCAGGGCCTTCAGAGTGAGTTAGACAAGTCCACCGCTCAGTGCAGACAGCTGGAAACACAGAAAGCAGAGGCTCAGAAGAGATTAGATGAGCTGGATCAACAACGGACTAAGCTGGAAGGATTATTATCAGAGGTTAAACATCAGTGCACAGAGACCCAGCAAGATGTGGATAATCTCCAAAATCGGATTTCGTCCCAGGAGACCAGTATAAAGGTATGAAGAAATTGGATTTAGGAGGAGATTAAGAGATTAAGTCCCATGATGGTCCGTTATTTTATGGCCTGTTTGATTCAGTACTGCCATTAGGACCAATTTGGAAGTAATATTTTCACGCAGGCAATGTATCGTGCAGTGCACATTAGGCTTTATTAAAATGAGCAGTTAGTGTTTGAATGTGATCCTATGTCACATTTTGGATCAAAGGGCTTCTTGGTATCTTTTTATCATTAAGAATTATTTGATGAGGGGTGACACTGACCTGTTCAAAGTTTTGTGAGCATAGATGCTTGGAAGACAAAGAAAAAAATGATGTTCTTATAGTCTGGTTCCCTGACCCTACTTAAGACAAAATGAAGTAATGTATAGACTTCAGGTCGGGGAACTAGACTAGCTGGCTTGCACCTGTTTACGGATGTGTTATTAATTTCCAAACAAACTGTGGACTGACTAAAGTTGGTAAATTGAGGGCAGTATGGAATTTTTGTATCAATTTAATTTTCTTGAAAATGACAGCACACCAGTTGCCATGGTTTCACAGGTGCCATGATATAATTTATTCATCTTCTGACTCATTTATTCATTTCTTTTTAGCAACAACTAATTTAATACTAATAGTGTGGTTCGATTAATCATTCACCATCAGATTGGGCCTGATGACCTGGATCCTCCATTTTCCTCAAGAGGCAAAATCCTCTTATGGCCCTCAATCCTGCAAAATCCTCCAATTCTCCAATCCTCCAACTTCCAAAGACCCTCAATCCTCCAAATTCCTCCATTTGGCAAAGAGGAGTTTGGAGGATTTGGGAAGGTTAGGGGTCAAGCTTGTGGGTGGGATCTGTCAGGTCAATCAACAAGCGATTTTCTGCGGGCATGTAAAGTTTGGATATTTAATTGATCCGATGGCTGCTCGTAGGTTTTATCTGGGATGATCATTCTTGAGGCTCTTCGTTAGTGAAGCAGTTTATCAAGTGCCTACATTGTTGTTGAATTCTCTTCAGGCCAGTGTTGTAATCAAGTCAATCACAAGGCAGATCACAAGTGACATGGGATGAACAATGACAAAGGAATGCTTTTGTTATATAGTGTGTCTGAATAGCTTGTTACATGGTTTGAGACCAGAATTGTGAAGTGACTTGTGAAGTGACTTGTGAAGTGACTTGTGAAGTGACTTGTGAAGTGACTTGTGAAGTGACTTGTGAAGTGACTTGTGAAATGACTTGTGAAATGACTTGTGATTGACTTGTGATTGACTTGTGATTGACTTGTGATTGACTTGTGATTGACTTGTGATTGACTTTAGGCCCAGGAGGAGGAGCTAAATACTGCCCGTATCGATCTGAATAACCTGAGACAAGAAGAAGTGCAGTTAGAACAGCATCTAGAGTCCGGCAAGACACAGCTACAGTTGGTCAAGGACTCGACCAAAGGAGTAGAAGAAGAATTCCAACTGGTAAATCTCAGTTCAAGTCAAACAGACCCCATGTTGGGGCGGTTCAGGTGACGAGCAAGACATGACATGCATATTTGTGACCCGCTCTACAAAAAGGGTATTATACTCTAACTTTTTCGGAAGGCCTCCCATATGTTTTGTACACGATTTTCAATCGTGGACGTTCGGTCAAACGTAGACCCTTTGTCTACGCCCGAATTCTTTTGTCCTAGGTCCACGATTGCCGGTATATACATACTCACCCAAGTGTGTAAATACCTGCAATCGCGGACCTCCTATTGTCCCTCTTTTGTTTATACTTTAACGTTTTTGGAAGGCCTCCCATATGTTTTGTACACGATTTTTAGTCGTGGACCTTGATTCAATCGTGGACCCTATTGTCCTCTTTGTTAAAGGTCCACGGTTTGAATAGCTATACAAACTCACACAGGACTGTTCTATGTATAGAGGTCGGCAAAATCTTCAAATAAATTTGGGTGGTTTTTTTTAGGTTTGTTGGCTTTGATTGTATCTATATTTTTATAATTTATTTTCAGAAACGTTTATATTGATGAATAAAGATGAAAAAACAAATTTTGCTAGAAATTACTTCTTTCTTTCAACGTGCAAAAGGCTATGTCTCTATTAAACGCACTTCCGTTAAACTGGAAAATATGGGTATACAAATGTCAAGATATCTCGATAACACAAAATGCCACAGAGGTCAAACTAAACCAAATTAAAGCTTAGGATGAGACAAATTCAACTTTGTGTACAACTCAGTTTTCAAATTTTGCAATATAATTTTTGTAGAGCCGGTCACATTCATTGTGTGTATACTATATAAAGGACAGAGAACAAAAGATTGACATGAGAGGACTATAGATCCTCAATTATCAAGCTGCCCGTGGTTTGAAATCGTGTACAAAACCAATGGGAAGGGTTATACAAAGTTACAATACAAACAAAAGAGTACACGAGAAGGACAATGGAAGTCCTTGGTATGCACAATAATAAACCTGTGTGCTCTTTTAAATGTATGAAATTTAAGCTGGGATTTATCCATGTGGGCCTAAGTATGGAACGATTGTAGTAACATTGTGTAAAATTTCTCTCTCTTTTGAGTTTTGTGGTTCTGAGAACTGATTGTTTTTAACTCAACGTTTTGAACAGAGCATACAGTTTGAAGCGTCGAGTTAAAAACAACCGGTTCTTCTCAGGTAAACACAACTAAAAAAAAAGAGATCAATTTCACATGGCATTACCACAAACCTTCCATACTTTGTTCATGTCCACCATGCAAACCTACAAGTCTTGTTCATGTAGGCCTACTTTGTGAGATCAATATTGTAGTTTGAGCATAAACAAACTCACAAGTAGACTCTTGGGAGAGAGGAGGGTCAATGGGTCCATGAGAAGGATCTAAATTAGTAACTATGATCTTTTTGCCTAGTGATATTCTATTATTTGTTGGTAATAATCTCTTTTCGTGAATGTTCCACCCACTCCAGCTCCAAGCCAAACTCAAGAGTCTTGTCGAGAGTAAGAATAAGCTGAACAGTCAGATTCAGCACTACGACCAAACAACCCCTGTACCGTCCGTTATCCCTCACGCTAACAACAATCAGGGTACGATACAAGGGATAGAGGAACTTGGAGCACTCAGCAGAATATCATCCATTGATACGGATCTTTTAAGTACGAGGGCAACGGTAAGTCACAGTTTGCATGTTAAATAAGAATGGCTTGGCTTCGTCAAGCTGCTGTGCTAGTAAAAAGAGGACTTGGGTTTGAATACTTGCAAAACAAGTTCAAGATAATTGCCGTTTAGCAAACACGATCGAGTGTTGTGCAGATTAACCCTAACCGTCCCAAACCCAACACCATGTTGTGTTGTATTTTGATGGGTTCAAGACTGTAGAGCTATGATGCCCCAATTTGTACAAAGAATGTACCATAGGTATACTGCACAGTGTTTGATTTTGACAGGTTCAGGAGAGTAAAAGTTCCACAGGGGTAAGGGTTAATTGTGCAAATCTATTTCATCACCTGGACCCAAGTGTACAGAATCCGTGATGCCGAATTTTGTGCTAACGATCAGCAATTCTGTGCTAACCGAGCTCAGCAAAGAGATTCGGCTCAAGTACAGAATCCTTAGTTACGGGATGTAACTAAAGCCAAAATTCATTGTTAACCCACAGAATTTGCTGCCGTTAAGCAGAACCGTGCAGTTGGGCTTTGTTTTATGTAAACATTGAAATAGTTTCATGATATGCTGAAATGTCGTTTTATTTAACCAGTTCGCGTCGGAGGACGTGTTAACACGATCTGGCTGTTTTTATACACGGGCACGGCTGACGGGTTAAAAACGTCAAGCTTGCCTCTACTCACCTCCGGCTGACGTCTCAACACGCTAATCCCTCATTTGTTTTGTACACACACACAAAGTCCGAGAAGTCTGTGGAGGCGGACCGTGTGTTGAACTTGAACTTGGCCGCTGTGCAAGGCCGGTTGTTCTACAATTTACGCTCCGGTGGCCGCACCCGGAGTATTGAAATATGAGGTTTCAGCAAGAAATATTGTACAAATACTATTGAAATGACTCTTGCAAATTAGTATTTGTGGCATTTGGCTGTATTCCAGAAGTTGGCTGCTATATTTTGCCTTTTTCGAAAATCGAAATTTTCGGCAAAAATAATCCCGGTGCGAAGTGGTTAAATTACCAGGGGTGAGATTTCTCCGGATTTGTCCTGATTTCCAGATTTGTTAGTCCTTTTTTAATTCTCCTCAAATTTCAACTCTAAATTACACCCAAGAAATAGATTTTTAAACCTATTTTTCTTTGGCTTCTTGCCATTTTGCTTGTTAGCTTTGTCTGCTTTCTACCTTCACCGAAATTCAGATTTTTAATTTTTTTTGGCAATATTTGGCTTAGTAGGGAGTAACTGTTTTTATTCTCTCTTTGCATGTGGGTTGGAGGTGACGTGTTTCATATTTCTTACAAATCAGTTCACATTTATTGAAGGCATATTTTTTGCGCTACTTCATTTGCAAGATGTATAGGAGGATACACATTGGAGCGTTGATTTGAAAATGTTAAAGGTAGTGTACGTGATTGGTCATTGTTGCAATTTTAAGAAATGGGCGGATTTGGGGGTTAGTATTTCATAGGAAATATCGTTCCACTGACCTGTTCTCGAAATAAAACGAGAGAAAAACGGCGCTCGTTTTCAACCGTCGGGCGGATGATAGCCTTTAGTCAAGGCGTGCTGTCCGGGGCGCGCCACTCGTCCGGGTAGGCTACAGGGCAGTTTTCCAACGATTTCCAGCTTAAATCGTTGAAAAACGATATAAATTTCCACTTTTCTTGACGACAGCACACCTAGTGCTATCATTTCACAGGATGATTGAGACTATTAACTTATAGTCTAGTAAGGTATTTTGTAATAATTCAGGATTACCAATCGTGTACACTACATTTAAGTGATACGACACCTCATACTTCAGCAGGTGTAGTAAATCAACTGTTTTTCCATTTGTATTAGGCGGGTAATAGCCCAGTCAGTAGTCTTAGTGGATTTAGTACAACGTCGGAGACAAGACGTGGTGATGAAGACTTCAAGGTAGGTTATAGGTCAGAGGTCAAGGGGATAGAACTTTCAATCCTTGATTACCAGTAGCTGTCATATGTGATACAACCTCGGATAGTCAGTGCCGATACGGCTTGGCCAAGAGTCATGGCAGAGTCATCTGCTGTACAGGATAACTGCCATGTAGGTGCCAGTACAGAATCTGAGATTAAGATTCTGGCTACGGCGTATGGCTACGGCTTATGGCTATGGCTGATGGCTATGGCTTATGGCTCATGGCTTATGGCTCATGGCTTATGGCTCATGGCTTATGGCTCATGGCTTATGGCTCATGGCTTATGGCTCATGGCTTATGTCTAAGGCTTATGGCTTATGGCTCATGGCTACAGCTTACGGCTACAGCTACCACTTATGGCTTATGGCTTATGGCTTATGGCTACGGCTTTGAACAAATGCTAGTACATGTTGAAGCTAATGACGTAATGCTTCAAATTGCTTTGTCAGGTTGATGAATTGCAAATACTGCTTTTTCTTACTCTGAGAAATACACATTCAGCTATGCTAACTGTAAAGAATTTGTGGTGAAAGGGTTATTCCCACAAGCTGCTTTGCTATACCAGCTATATACCGATGCTTGCAAAAACAAAAATTCTACATGTTATTGTGTCTTAACAGTTCAGATATATTTACTTCCTGAAGTCATTCCTGTTCAGTACTTTTCCTGCCATTTTGTTAACCCCTTGCTTCTGGCTGTTATTGATTGCTGGTATGCCAAGATCGGGGCTGTGCACCACACTGAATAGAGTGGTCCTATTCATCGCACTTTGAGTCCCCCTTTCGAGTGAATGAAAAGCTTTGTTTGAAAAAGCTTTTCATGACACTCCCATTCAAGAGCAATATAGTTGAAACATGAATGGATTGAGTAGGTGCACAAATGCGTGTATAGACATTAACCGGCCAGGTGGTCTTTTTTCAAACTGCGGCTATGTCCGTCGTCCGTATTCAATAGGTTAATTACAAGTTTTGCAGTGAAGGCTTTGTGTCTGACAACTCTTCCTTAATTTCATGACATTTTCTAATTCCTTATGACATAATTTGATATTTATTTTCTCGCTGTTTTAGGATGATCCATTCAAAGGTCGTGACCCTTTTGCTAATTTTGGTGACACCAATGCTGCTGACCCCTTCCAATCAGCGGATCCGTTCACCGAAGGTGAGTAGTCGTCAGTCTTCCGCGTGGGGGGAGGTGAGGTGAGCTGGTCTCACCCGCCTGGGTCTATAGGTCTGAAAATCGGGATAATTTCTCTAGAATCTGTTGAAGATTTTTTCATCTGTTTAGATCTGGGCCCAGGAAAAGTGTGGTAGGGTTGGCAATTTAAAGTAGGGCCAACCTTACCAACTCTGATCGTAACCCTTTACATAAAATGGCTTTTAGCCTTGTATTGGGTGATTATAAAATCAAATTAAAATGAGTTTTTCCTTGACATAAAATGCTGTTTTTATTTTTTATTTTTTTTTATTTTATTTTTTTTTAATGTAAGTTTTCCCCAAACAAGGCTAAAAGCCACTCGAGGTATGGAGCTACAAAGAGAAAGAAAACAAAAAAAAAGAAAAACAATTTAAATGGGAAAAAAATGGGGGGAAAATAATACATAAATTAATAAAAATAAAAAAAAGTGATAAAAAAAGATGCTGTTTAATAATAAGTAAGCTTCTTGTTTTTCTTTTTTTAATCTGCAGATCCTTTTAGGAGTGAAGGCTTTGCATCAGATCCTTTCGGTGCAGATCCCTTTAAAAGTTCAACGACCCCTGACCCCTTCAAAAGTTCAGCGACCCCTGACCCCTTCAAAAGTTCAGCAACCCCTGACCCCTTCAAAAGTTCAACATCACCCGATCCCTTTCCCAGTGCACCATCCGATCCTTTCAATGCCAAAATGACCCCTGACCCATTCAGCGACATGAACTCTGACCCCTTCAAGGGCGGTGACCCTTTTGCATCCAAAGGCACATTGTTGGGCGGGGACGATCTGTTCGCGTCATCTTCAGTAGACGGAGCTGATGATCCGTTCAAGAGTACGGATCTATTCAAGACGGGAAGCGGTATCTCATCAACGAAGACAGATGGTACGATTCAAGTTTGGTTTGTAATGAAAAATATCGAAGTTTATCCCCAATCGTACCTTTGTGTTGGAAACAATAACTGGCTCATTTGTTCCTCGTACCAAAGTAACATTGCCAAGAAACAGATGGACCAGTCCAAATCAAATGTCCAAATCTTTTCCCGGAATCGTCTATATCTCGGTATTAAGCATAATTCAGTCTCAATTATCAGCATTTTTCAACTTCTTTTTCAGTGTTGGTAATAGCGGTGGGAGAAATCAGAGTTTATCCTGATATTATTCAAACCGAATTTCACTGGAAGATCATACTTTATAGTTGGGCCAACAAAAAGTGACAAGTGAGGTGCCACGTGAAAAGCCCTCCCAATGACTGGATACACTTTGCAAAAACACTCCAGAGCTGCAATGTTGAAAAGGAATGGATGGGTAGGCTATTCATATAATACCAAGAAGACCACTAGAGAGTGAATGCAGTTACAATCGGAGACCATGGAGCAAATTGGAGGATGTTCCAGTTGTTTTCTTTAGCCTGTGTCAGGAAAAAATGAAAGGCTTAATTTTGTTTAGGTTGCTTTCGAATATTTGGTTTCCAAAATCGAAACCGTGTAGTAGAATTCAAACCGAATGGTAGAAAATCTGGATTTATATCACACCACTACATGTAGTTGGTAACAAAACCTTGGGGCAGTGTTATAAATAATCGGGTTTTTATCTCTGCATGTGTCCCTCACTGGTTAGTTTATTGATGTATGTTTGTCAGACTGTTTGTTTTTCTGTCTTTATTTGCCTGTTTGCCTGTCTATTAATTTTCGAAGAATCTCATGTTGATTGTTTTTCTGATTTGCCTTTGAGAAAGAACTTGAATGTGAAACGTTAGGCCAGCCAATTTTGTTGATTTGTATATTTCAGGTCAATCCAGTCAGCAGTTTGCAGCAATTTCATTCAATTTCATTTCAATTTCATCGTGTTGAGTGTAACATATTGTTTTATAACGGATGGAAATCAGTGTTTTTGAACTGAAATTTCCTCAATCTTCTTTCGACAGCGTTTAGTTCTGTTGATCCGTTTGGGGGAGATGCGTTTAAGACTGACGCATTTATGAAGGTAGGACACAGCTTGATATGTAGTCTTTCCCTGAAATGAATTTGACGCCCCATAATTATAAAGTGGATGCGTATAACTGCATGGAAACATACTTTAAAGACGGGTGGGCGAACCAGTTATGTTTACTGAATGATTAAAGATGAATTTATGAATCTTGCGTTCTGTGGGATGTCTGACATTTTGTCTTTTTGATACATGACGTATTGCAACTTTTTGCAATTTATATTCAATATCTTGTATCAAATTCTGGTTGTAAACTGTTTTAATTTCGAAACTTAAGTGAGATATTTTGATTCCTTTTTTATAAGGGTTCTGGTACAGACACATTCGGCAGTCACCCCTTCAATCCCAAAGAGGAAATCCCCGCTCTTCCCCCTAAGAAAAGTAAAACCACCTCCGTTAAATCCACGACCGTCTCTGCATCTGCCAGTACTACTTCCACGTCGACGAACAACTCGGATGCCTTTGCAGCATTTGGCAGCGATTCCAGCGCCGATCCTTTCACCTCCATGACCTCTCCTGCCGACCCCTTCGGCGGTGACCCATTTGCATCATCGGTATCGTCGGCTAACGCTAAGGAGGGTGGTATGTCTGATCCCTTTGCAAGCTTTGCGGACTTTGGCTCAGTGAAGGTGAGTAGAGATGGCTCTCTCTCTCTCGCATTCTGATAATCATTGGCTCCTTGGTCTAAGCGTATTGTTAATTTGGTTGGAGGTGAGTTGGGCTCATCCTTACAATCACTCTCCCACCGGAGATCTGTTGCTACTCTTAGTCTGTTCTACAGATATTTTCATGGGAAATGTTCCACCGGCTTGTCCAGCTTGGTTCCTCCAGTTAGGGTGTTTGAGCGTGAAACTTGGCTTTCCACCTGTTCCCACCAATAAACTCTGACTGTACCTAGATGTAGAATGAAAAGCTATGCCAATAGCTTTTTCCCTCATTCTGTATCTCTACGGAATTCTTTGCCTGGTGCATGTTTACCTTCATCTTACGATCTTTCCTTCTTTAAGAGGAATATTTATTCCTACTTCTTGCATTCTTCTTTTTTCCTTTTTCCTTTTTACATAGCTGGCTCTTTCTATAAATTTGGGGTCCAATTTTGGTGCCCCCGTTATGTCTGACATGTATAAAAATGTGCAAGCTAGATCATAGAATGGAGTGAAACACAAACTAGGCAAGAAGTTCCAACGAGATACAGCACGTGAAAAAAAAAGCTTTTTCAAAGTGAGCAAAGAAACTGGCAGGAGTGGGATTCGATCCCGCGACCTCCAGGTGAGCTATCTTGCCCTATGTTGGCGGTCTCCCAAATTGTCGGTATCTTTGTTCGGGTGGGCGCTAGTCAGAAGTCATAAACCCAGAATGCCGTATATCACACCCAATTTTACGATACAACCTGGTAAAAAACGACATTGTGGGGATCACTCAGTGAGGATACGACTTTTTAACTTAAAATTGGGTGTGATCTCTTGCTATACGGCATTCTGGGTTTTTGACTTCTGACTAGCGCCCACCCGAACAAAGATACTGACAATTTGGGAGACCGCCAACGTGGGGCAAGATGGCTCGGTTGCTGGATCGCCGGTACGGTGACCCGGAGGTCGCGGGTTTTCGAATCCCGCTCCTGCCGGTTTCTTTGTTCACTTTGAAAATGTATTCAAATTTACCTAGTCAGTTTCCCTTGTGGATTGTTTGACGAAAAAACAGCTATTAGAGTAGCTCTTTGTTTTACATCTCGGCACAGCTAGAGTGTATGGGTGAGAGGAAGCAGAGAGCCTGGTTGTACGCTCAAACACCCTGACAGGAGGGACCAAGTTAAACAGACTGGTGGAACAATTCCCATGGAAACATCTCTAGAACAGACTGAGGGTGGCTACAGACCTACGGTGGGAAAGGGGTTGTAATGATGAGCCCAACTCTTCACCAACCAGATTAACGATTCGCTTCTGCACCCGATCTAATAGAGATAAACGGCATGCAGAAGCTCTGGCCCATATGTGGCAACAGTATTCCATCAGGGGACGTATAATTGTCTTATATAAGTACAGGTTAGCATCGGGAGGTAGAAACGTCTAAGCTCGATAAAGACAACCAACTCGCATGGAAGCACTCTTTACGATACCTATTATATACTTCTCCCAGCTAGCATTAATGGAGATATCAATCCCGAGAAGGCGTAAATCTGATACCTCCGGCAAAGTTGACGAACCCATATGAATGAAAGGAAATGTATCATCTCTGATGGATTTCAATTTGATTTATTTTGACAAACAAAATAAAAGCATGAAAATAAGACAATGATTTTCCCGAGAGGATGACACACAAAAGAAGGGAATCCTTGTGAATATATAAAATTACAGGAATTACAGTTGACATTAATTATTTAAGGGATGTGATAGAAAAGGGATGTAAAAATTTGAAATCCCCAAATCGACTTCTCGGTGGAAAAATTGTTGTTTCTGCTTCAGTGACTTTCGGCACATTTCAGTGCCCCCCATCACAAACCTATTTATGGAATTATTGAAAGAACTTGTAGCCGTGAATATTTGCTAACAAACTTTGTAGATGAACTACATACAAATGGTGCCAAATGTAAATATCAAAATATATTATACTGCTGATGACTGGCTGCATTGACCTGAAATGTACGAATCAATAAAATTACCCTGCCTAACCTTTTGAACTTAAGCCAATTTCTAGCTAATTGTGTCAAAATGTAAATAGTTGCAGGTGTTGTGATCCACTGACCTTCACCGCAACTTTAGAATTATGCCATTTCTTTTCAGGAATGATCTGCATTGCTTCATCTAAGATTTGTTCTACTTGTGTTTACATTGTTGGTTTAATGGAATGCATAAAAAGTCAACAAAATTAGCTGGCCAAATGTTTTAAACTTACACATGTAAGCAAGTTCTTTCTCAAAGGCAAATGACAGTAGTACAAGAAACAAACATGTGGAGGCACACAAGCATGCTGGGGTGGATGGAGAAACACAAAAGAGAGAGATTAACCCCTTGTGTATGGATGACGCCAAATGGCGCCAAAAGAATATTGCCACCAGGCCGGATGACTTCAATACACGCCATTTTCTGCATTTTCAATTCATTGTTGGATTTTTGTTTGAGTTACGCTTGGCTGCAGAAGCCTCTTGTGTCCGTTTCGCTTGGCTGCACAAGCCGACATGGCACCCGGCGCCTCACTATGAAAACCGTACTCAAGGGGTTAAGGATCAAGGGAGTGTGGCAGTAGGTGAACAGAGAGGGAGTGCAGAGAGGGGAAGGGACAGCAAGGATCAAGGGAGTGTGGCAGTAGGTGAACAGAGATGGAGTGCAGAGAGGGGAAGGGACAGCAAGGATCAAGGGAGTGTGGCAGTAGGTGAACAGAGATGGAGTGCAGAGAGGGGAAGGGACAGCAAGGATCAAGGGAGTGTGGCAGTAGGTGAACAGAGAGAGAGGGGAAGGGACAGCAAGGATCAAGGGAGTGTGGCAGTAGGTGAACAGAGAGGGAGTGCAGAGAGGGGAAGGGACAGCAAGGATCAAGGGAGTGTGGCAGTAGGTGAACAGAGAGGGAGTGCAGAGAGGGGAAGGGACAGCAAGGATCAAGGGAGTGTGGCAGTAGGTGAACAGAGATGGAGTGCAGAGAGGGGAAGGGACAGCAAGGATCAAGGGAGTGTGGTTTGGGTGAGGGTGGAAGGGGGTGAGATGGGAGGGATGAATCGGGGGAGACAAAGGAGTGTAAAAAACAAAGGAATGTCAAACAAGTTGTTATGTAGCTTTCCGTTTAAAAAGCAACATTTTGAGAGCCGCTGCCAACTTCTCCCTATCTGAGTGGGAAGTTGAGCATCTTCAAAATGGTAAGGTCTGGATTTACTCGACGTGTTTCTCAAGATGTTTGTTAACTGATTATAATGTTGACAGGCCAGCTCTAAGAAACCCAAGGAAGCAATCGTATCTTGGCAGGATACGACATCTTCTTCCCAAGCCTAAAGTAAGATGAATCGCAACTGATATCATTCAATCGGTCCTTCATCAAGTCATCTATGCATCCATCCATCAAGCAGTCATCTCCGTCATCATTTATATCAAGCAATCGCAACTTTGACAATTCATTTCAGGCCTCGAACATCAGTTTCTGCTTCAGTTAATCTTTCATATTTGCAAATCGAAACATGTCTTTGTCATCATTTGTTTGTCGAAGGAACTTCGCTTCAGCTTTTGCTTATTATTCACAAGCGTGATTGAACAGGCTTTGCATGACAGCGAGCACAACCAGAGAGAAATTGTGCGGATACACTCTGTAAAGTAACTGACTCTAAAATGAAAATAGTATGGTTCTTAGAATAACCAGATGTATTAACTTGACACTTGAGGCAGTATACGCTGACCGTCGTCAGGAATAGGATTTATACCTCTGGTTCCTTTGATACCTCTGGTTCCTCTGAAGGCTCTGGTACCTCTGGTTCCACTGATACCTCTGGTTCCACTGATACCTCTGGTTCCACTGATACCTCTGGTTCCACTGATACCTCTGGTTCCACTGATACCTCTGGTTCCACTGATACCTCTGGTTCCACTGATACCTCTGGTTCCACTGATACCTCTGGTTCCACTGATACCTCTGGTTCCACTGATACCTCTGGTTCCACTGATACCTCTGGTTCCTCTGATACTCTGGTTCCTCTGATACTCTTGTCTTTTTTTAGTTTAGTTACTTCACATAGTGTATCCGCAAACTTTCTCCCTAATTATTCACAATTTTGCATCACCTTGTGCAATACTGACTGTTTGAATTAAATTTGCTCAGTGCAAAATTGTGTTTAGTAATTGCCAGATTAATTTAGTGATATCGGGGGGGGGGGGGGGGGGTCATGGATCATGTATTAACTGTAACACCCTGGAGGTTTTGGGACTGTTGGTTATGACTGAATACGTCTACTTTCATAGATGGTTTTAAAACGGACAATAGTGCTGCCGTGCTATCCTCACACATGCTAGATTCATCCAATCTTTTGCCATTTTCTCTAAGCGACAAATCGCATGTACATGTATGTGCTAATTCCAAAAAGCATTCAAGAGTGTGATTCGTCACTTTGTGGACTCTGCAACAAAATGTAATCAGCTGTAGGGCTGACAGAAGCATTATTCAAATATTTCATCATTAAATGTTGTACATGTATTTATTACACAAACTGTACATTTAGAGGTATGTTTTTGATGACTTTTTTGTAGTTCGAAGTTGGTGATAATGCCTGGCCACCACAAGAGGGCACCAAACAGGAGGAGACGAAATCAACAACACAACCTGAGAAGGATAAGAACCAATCAGAGGGTGTAGCTGTTAAAAATGATGTTGGAGTTTCAGATGCGTAGCACATGGGACTAGCGACTGCCATTTACCAGTGCAAGAGGGCGCCAAACAAGATGAGAATAGATCAACACAACCTGACTGTGAGACACGACAGAGCATCAGATGCAAAGCACTCGGAACAAGCGACTGCCATTAGCCACCACGAGAGGGCGCCAACCAGATGATTTTAAGCAATTTAATCAGTTCCATGGTGGGACATTCTAACGTGACTTGCGATGTTTGCTTAATTCATAAAAGTACTAAAGCAACTGCCGTTATCCGTTAACTAAAATGGCTCATCACCAGCCACCAGAGGGCGCCAAGCAGATTGAGCATCCCTCTCATTATAAACAAGTGTCACCATCACCCCATGGACAAAGAACAGATGGCCCAAACTGTTGGTCACAATTTGCAAAGCGGATTGTAACATTTGAAATTTGTCCGTCATCTAAAGGCCGGTCCATGCTTCACACAAATGCGAAAGGAAACTTGACGTCGCGAAACATTTGTGGTGAAGATTTGCACAAGCTGAAGGGTGTTCAACTTTTGCGAATTTGCAGCGCGGATATTTGGCGTTGAAGTCATAAAAGTCACTTCACCTTTTGCAATCGCGTGAAGCGGGAACTGGCATATAAAGGGAACAATGCCTAAGCCTAGTGACAAAGTCAATGTCTGTTGCCTTATGCTGTGATTAATTTATGAATGAATGGGCAAGCCTTCATGAGCGTTGTAATGAACACGTACTAATTTCCTCATACGCTTGTCCTTATGTATTATCATGGTCATTGTATTATTTTAGCCAAAATTACCTACTCACCATCATAGCTGTTTATTAAAAACCAAAAATAAACATCTTATTCTGGCAGCATCTTTGTTAGGAAGACTATATATTTTGTAATTACATGTATTGCAGAGGTGCAGATCGCTGAAATTTAGATTTTAAATCGTACTGTAGTTAATTTGGTGACGATTTCAACCATAATAACCCGGAGGATTTGTTTGCCATTTACACTACATGGCATACTGGATACAGTGCTCCTCTGCCTAGCCATGTTAGAATTGTAAACTGTAGTCTATTGAAACATTACCATGGCAACATGCTTAATCACAGTGAAGGTTTTTAGTTGTATGAATCTGAGCAGATTACTCCGTTGCGGATTTTAAAACGTTCCTGCATTTTTTTATGTAGCAGGAACAAGCTGTTCAAATATACAAACTGGTTTAAAACTCGGTTAAAAAAATGTACGATCTACAATCGTATCTGCCATTACTCACAGTTATGCCCTTATCAATTGGTCTCCCCACCACTACCACCCCGACCCCAACACTGCCCCACCCCAACACTGCCCCACCCCCACACTGTCCCACTTCCACACTGCCCCCACCATCGGATGTCGGGATTGGTAAGAGTAGAGGAAAGGGTCCTTCTTTGTGTGTGAACAAAATCGGCCCAACATTTGTACAGGAGAATGGTGTCCAGGGCCAGGGTAGGGTTTGGTGAGCTCTGAAATGACAATACCCACACTTGGGGGTGGGGCTGCCAGGTAGGAGAGGGGCGGGGCTGCCAGGTAGGAGAGGGGCGTGGGAAACAATTGATAAGTAGATAAAATGCACTGCCTTGAATCACTGAAGGAAACCAACATTGGGGTGTATATCAACAATGCAAGTATGTCCTACAGCAAGGGAAATAAGACCATGAGTGGGTTGATTGGTACAGTGCTGAATCTGCTGGAATCTATTGCTGTGAACTCGGGTTCAAATCTCACTAAGCGTCCTCCACAAAGCTCCCCTTTAGCATTTGTGCCCCCTGTCCACTCGACTCGCTTGGCAGTCTCATCACATCCTTTCACTGTTCTAAAGGCTTGATACTCTTCAATTTTTGTTTCCTTTCCCCTCGTACTGCCTCTCCTTGTAACCTGCTTCCCTTCCGCCTGTAATCTTTCACAATTCAAACGAAATGTGAATAGATACAGCCCTGTTGCCAGCTCCGGGACAGGGGGGGGGGGGGGGGGGGGGGTGGGGGGGCGGGGGCCACAGTACCTGCTAGGGGATACATCACAAGAAAATACACAATTATGTATAATTTTGATGCTTTTTTATTTTTGCCAATGGGGGGGGGGGGGAATTGGTTGCCAGGGGGGACTGGTCTCTCCGACCCCCCCCCCCCCCCCCCCATAAGCGATGGGCCTGACTATCCCTGTGATTTCTGTATTTTCTTGTCTTTTGTAGCCCACACCTTGAATGGCCTTTTGGTCTTGTGCGATACACGTAAACAAAGTTTAACTTGCAGTGGGCTTTCATTCTGGTCGATAAGCACTATGAGCCTTGCCTTACACTTGTCTGACTTAGGTTCGACTCTCACCTGCTTCAATTAGTTAATGGCATTATTTGCACCCAACCTTACAGTAGAGAAAAGGGTTGGATCGAATACTTGCCCTTCCTTTCACCACAGGTTAATCCCTACTTGAATGTTAGATCATTTTAACTTACAGGTTAATCACAGCTAAATGTAGCTAATTGCAGCACAATTAGTCTTAATTTCATGTACAGTTGTATAATTTTGATAGGAAAGGCAACTTGTATGGCTTGTGTAAATAATAAATAAAAGCCAGAGTTACAATATTAGGATAAATTAACTGATGAAGAACTTTGAACCTTGCAAAGATGTACGTTCATTTTGAATTGTTTAATGCATACAGCGGGATTATCTTACTAAGCTAGCCCAAAGCTATAGTTGTAGTTGTGGATGTACCGGTAGTTGAACAGGGGAGGTGAGTTGGTCTTTAAAACCAACGGTTAAAGTTACCCCGTCTGGGTCTGTAGGTCTAAACATTTGGATAATTTCTTTGGTATCTATTGAAGATTTATCCTGTAATTTAGATCTGGACCCAGAAAAACCGTAAGGGTGGTAGGGCTGGCAACCTAAAATGTGGCCAACCCCACCACCTTTGTTGTAGCCCTTTACCTAGAGTGGCTTTTAGCCTTGTATTCGGCAACTTCAATAAAAAAGTTGAACCTACATATTGGGGTTCACGTGTCAAGTAGACTGTCATAAAGAAATGCATGTCGATGTCACTGTGATGTAAGCATGTACGTCATTTATTGTGGCCACCTCTCTATTGTGGCAACCTCTCTATTGTGGCAACCTGTCTATTGTGGCCGCCGGTCTATTGTGGCCACCTGTCTATTGTGACCTCTTTCCACATCCATTGGGTGCCACATTTCGCAAGTTGAATGCTACAGCAATATTCTTTATTCTCTTGAGTTGACCTATCGCCGTTTACAAGTTAACCATGCCCCTTTAATAGACATTCCCTATGGGAATTTTGTGTGGTAATTTTTGTTTGTCTCAGATTTTGCGCGTTCCATGTGGAATTATAATTGATGTGATTGAACAATAAATCACAAGCTGCGTTGACGCAATTCGACCGCGATAGGTCAATTGTGTCATGTAGTTCATGTTTGGCTAATTCAAGAGAGGGAGTTCCATCCTTCCTTTATATTGTGCTGCTGTAAATCAGCGACAGACTACCAGTTTCTTTGGGAGTCATGTATTTTGGTTATACATGGGGTTAGTTTTGCAAGTAAAAGAATATGAAAGGTGGAGCATGCCTTATAGAATTTGCCGATTGTTTCAGTAATTATTATCATTGGACAGAAACTTGCCAGTAATGCGGTGCATGCAATTCTAGGGTTGAATATTAGGTTTGTCAGACGGAGGAGCTGGACGTAGAGCAGGGGTGAGGTTTCTCAAGATTTGTTTTCCTGATTTCAAGATTTTGGGTGAGACGTCTTTCAGATTTTCAGAAGATTTTTTTGGTCCTGAAATTGTTTTAATGCTTCCAAAATGACCTCTGCAACCTGAAACGGTCTTCTTTTGATTCTGACGAGCCTATTTTATGGGAGATTTTAACCGTATCTTTTTTGGTAGAAAATGCAGTTTTATTATGCATATTTCAGCAGCGCCATACGAATCAAATGCCTCCGAATGTTTCGTGGATTATTTATTTTCCTCAAATCTCACCCCTGGTAGAGCAGCCCAAGTAAATTCTGACTAGCTGTCATGGCAGATGCTGTTGCGAGTATTAATGTAAGTGTCTTTCTGAAAAGACAAGATGGTTTATTCCAACAGTCATATCATCAAAGTCTTTCTTAAGATGGCGTTTCATTTTTAACTCGGCTGCATTCTTTTTGTATTATCACTCATGTATAAGTATTTGTAAATACCGTTGTCATTACACTTAGTTAATCAGGGAAAGAATTGTTCTTCTCATTAGCCATTGGAAGCTAGAGATCACAGTTAATGGAGACATGCAGCTCATCGGGGAGCGAAATATCCACTGGACCGCTAGGCTGAGTCCAGTGATTTGAGCCTTGGTCTAGTGAACTCTTGACCAAAGTAGTCCGGTGGTCTTGTGATTTTTTTTCATACACTGCGTGAAATGCTATCACTAAAGTCTATTTTTTTTCTGAATCTGGTGACCTGAAAAAGCCCCATAATTTCTGGAATGGCCATTTTTAGTTTTGAGGCAGGGAGTTTCAATCAAAACAGCATTCCTATAACCCCTCCCCCAATAAGGTCGGCAAAGGGGGAAAAAATTCGAAACAGCACACTCATTCAAAACACTATGTGTTCTTATTTTTACCATTGGTCTTGTGAAATACCTTCCGGTCTAGTCAAATTGTTGTGCTACTAGCCCAGCTGTCTAGTAGATTTTTACCTGAAATTCGCTCATGTTATAGTTGAAAGTGGAAAATGTGACCAAATCCCAAAATGAACAAGTATTATAAGTTTTCAAATTGAACAAAGAAACTGGCACGAGCGGGATTCGAACCTGCGACCTCCGGGTTACCGTACCGGCGCTCTACCAACTGAGCTATCTTGCCCTATGTTGGCGGTCTCCCAAATTGTCAGTATCTTTGTTCGAGTGGGCGCTAGTCAGAAGTCATAAACCCAGAATGCCGTGTAGCCAGGGATCACACCCAATTTTACGATACAACCTGGGAAGCGACATTGTGGAGATCACTCAATGAGGATACGACTTTTTAACTTATAATTCGTCACACAATCCACAAGGGAAACTGACTAGGTAAATTTGAGTACATTTTCAAATTGTGCCAGTTTCTTTGTTCAATTTGAAAATGTATTCAAGTATTATAAGTTATTAGAGTTACTTTCAGGTTACAGGCCCTTCAGCAAATCTGACACAAATGGAAATCGATTAATTCAGTCATCAAATAAACCACAAGGGTAACTGACTAGGTAATTTTCACTGAATTTTCAAAGTGAACAAAGAAAACTGTCAGGAGCAGGTTTTAAACCTGTGACCTCCAGAATATCGTACCGGCGCTCTACCGACTGAGCTATCTTGCCCTATGTTGGCGGTCTCTCAAATAGTCACAAGTCATAAACCCATAATGGGAAGCGACATTGCGGGTGGGGATCACTCACTGGGGACACGACTTTTTAGCTTATGTTTTCTTTGTTCACTTTGAAAATTCATTCAAATTACCTAGTTTCCCTTGTGGGTTGTTTGATGGTGTAAATGAATATTTCATATTTCCGTTTAAAACTTTTAAACTGTTCACCAAATCTTTATGGTCCATATTCATCAGGATGTCACACTGGGGATTTGTCAAAATGCAAAACCGATTATGCTTGATATTACATATGAAAAGTGGCAAATGTAATCATAAGATCTAGTCGCAAGTGTGGTTTCATACTCGTGTTTTGATCAGAGAGGTAGCATATTTGTGAAAAGCGTTGCAAAACTGTCATAGAAGCTTTTATTTTACATATCACGGGCATATTTTAGGATGGTGCATTTTTAAAAATATGAATATAAACCGTGTGCCCTTTGTTTTTTTTACATCTAAACCGCCCCATATTCAAATGTCATGGTGGTACACACACACACGCATCGTGTGTTGCATAAATTTGCATGAAATTAAAGGTCACATAATTTAAAGGCGATCTGACCTGCGACGTCAGGCTCCTAGAGCAAATTTTATGCAAAACACGATGTGTGATGTCAGAGGGCATATCGTGTATGATAGTCAAACATTGAAGTTTGTATTATCTGGTCAGAGAAAATCAGACTTGGAAAAAACCAAAAACATTATACACAAGAAAACAAACTACGGAATATACTCTGAAAATCCACTTTTCTCACGAATATTTTATTATTTTTTTGCCACTATATCCAAAACTACAGGTATGAAATAAGCCTGAGTAATACTTAATGCAGATATCTACAACAAATATTTAACACTGAGGTTCACATTTTTGGAGGTTGTGATATGGGCAAACATCATGGGGCATAGTGTTATTACCTTTTGCATACGGACGACGGCGGTTTGAAAAATACCACCTGGCCAGTTGATGTCCGTATTCACATTCCTGCATGTACTCAATCGTGTTTCAATTTTATTCATGAATGGAGTGGAATCGATAGATAGAGCTTTTTCCAACAAAGCTTTCATTCACACAAAAGGGGGGCTCCATGTGTGATGAATATTAAAGACCACTCTATTCTGTGTGGTGATTGTTTGCATTTATGCTTGGCTGCACAGCCCATACTTGGCATACCAGCACCCCATCAATAACAGCCGGACACAAGGGGTTATATAGCCACAGCTGTATGAATTAAATTACACTCATTATATATTTATGATATATCTTTGTTCTGTATAAGTTAACCACTGCTGCCATGTACATTAAACCGTTGGCAATATTGTTATGTATGTGAAGCAAATTAAATTCTAAACAAAATGCCTACAGAAAAAGAAAAAAATGTTGTCGTGTTCGGCCTTTTTTTTAATAACTCTGATTGAGCTGCAGGAATCAAGATTATAATCTTCTGGGACAATACCACTTGAGAGGCAGTTGTCTTGGTCTGATAGAGACATCACATCTTGGACCCAAAAGATAAAGTCAACAGAGATACAGGTAAGCCAAGATTTAATTGAACTATTAATTTTCAATGTCAAAACAAACAAATAAAATGGCCGGAGTGGGTTTTTAATCTACCACCTCCGGATTTACCGTACCAGATGGCACAGCTTCCAATCCCACCCGTACAAGGTTTTTGTTCACTCTGAAAATTGATCAGAATTGTCGAGTCGGTTTCTTGAAGGGTTACACAGGAAAAGTGTTGATACTTTATAAGGAATTTCTTTTACAATATGTAGTATGTGCTTATATAAATGTTCATATTTTGCAGTTTATTACGTTGCAATGATTTTATAACGCACCTCTTGCTGGTTCTTTATCCTGGTTGGCTGAAACACGGTCACATGGGATTCACTGGTATAGGCTAGTGCATGAAATTTGCGTCATCATGAACTAAATGCGCTTTAAGACATCGCGCGCGCATAATTTCCAGAGTATAGAGTACCGAGGTGATGACGTCAATCAATGCAATGTTTGGAACCAGAATACATTCTAAACTGCATGTGTTTGGAACCATTGCCGCAGTAACTGACGTAAGACTTCGGTATACTCTATTGTGTCTGATCGGGCACTATACTAAAACTTTTTGAATGGTTACAGCGCCCTCAACTACAACTTTCATGCGTGGTATTATTCATAATCACTGAGCGTACACTATGATGTGAACAGTGGAACAGCAACTCAAACACTAAATCATTCCTTTAATTGTTGATTTGCTGTTGAGTTAATTGTTGAATTTAAAACAGTTCAATTATAAAACCCTGCATGAAAAGTTTCTTTTCATATTTTATATTTTGGACAGAGGTGTGTTATAAAACACATATGGACTAGCATAATAAGCCCATTTGCAAGTTAAATTTGAATAACATCTGGTACACTGACATGCTCAAAATGCTTTGCACATTTTAACTTGATTCGGGGCAAGCCTTAATTATGCTAGCAACCGCCAGCTCCAGGATGGTCTGGTGTCTTTGTGCCATTGTCACCCATTGTGAACAATGTATTGGTGCTAAGTGTCTCTTACATAACTATGCAAGAGCTTGCCCGAATCATGTGATATAGCAACAAAGTTAAAATGTGCCAAGCATTAGGAGCAAGACAGTGTACCAGATGTTATTCAAATTTAACTCGCAAATGGCTTATTCGGTCACCAGTGCACGTCTATGCCCCCCTGGGGACTGTGAGTGACCAGAAGAGGGTCCTATTTCCCTCTTCTGGTCACTCACAGTCCCTCGGGTGCATAGACGTGCACTAGTGACCTCATTGCCAGTTCATATGTGTATAATATTTCCCCTATTTCCTCATCTGGACCAAGCTGCAATCTTATACAATCGGCATAGCCACTCATCAAATTTGAAAATCCCAAGATCACACCAGTCAAATTCCCAAAATTTCCTAAGGTAATGGAAAATACTGTACAAGTCCCTTTCACGCAATCCATGATTTTTACCTTTCAAACTAAACTTTCAAAAAGGAAAAACATTTATATTATTACAATCTGAGTACTTGTGTTACCAAACAATGCATCTATTAATCATACAAGCACATTGTATAAATGCACTTTAAACATAAAATGAAACATCAGCTTCAATTTAACAGTTTAGTATACAACATTTGCAAACATAAAAAACAAACAAAACTACTGAATTATTATGAAATATCTTACTTGACTATAAAAGTAAATAATAGTCTCAAGCATCCTGTGAAATCATGACACCTGTGCTGTCAATTTTCAGCGATGGTCTGTCGATAATCGGATACCTGCACGATATGGGGGGAAAAGGGTACCTCCCCCCCCCCCCCCCCCCTTTCATCCCTATACCCTAAGCACACTCCAGATTGTTATCTAACACATCCCCCTAGATTTCTGAATAGAATTCCTGAGATTCCGGGAACACAATGACCAACAAAAAAGAGCGGGGTCCCTTCCCCCCCCCCCCCCCCCCCCATATCATGCTTCATATGGATAATCGTCAGAAATAGTCTAGTTCCCTGACCTGATAATTCCCTATAACGTCTGTAAATTGCTCTGTTTTGTCTGAAGTAGCAACTAAAATTTGGGTAATCTGAGGAAATTGTGATTTTTATTATTATTATTTTTTTTTTTTTGGGGGGGGGGGGGAGAGGGTGTGGATTTTTGAAGAGATTTACACAAATGTGCATACAATTTAAGACATCTTCAAACAAATATTAATTGAAAAAGGATATTTGAAATCTCATGCATTGTTATGAGTGGTGTTTCATGATTTCTCTTCATTCTTTCTCAAAATACGGTGGACAGCACTGGGGGTTAATACGGACGGCAGCCATGGCCGCGGTTTGAAAAAGACCACCTGGCCAGCTGTTGTCTATATGCGCATTCCTGCACATACTCAACGCATTGCCTATTGTTTGTATTACGCTTGGCTGAACAAGCCCGTCTTGGCATACCAGCCAGTCAGAAGGGGTGAAGTGGCAAATATTTAATCTGGTTTATAAAGTGTCTTCATTATTGATGTGTCCGTAAGATCCTCCCCGACTCGGCCGTCGCAGTTCGGGAAGTTCTATGATCGTCTTACTTCCTCGCTTCCTGCGATTGGTCTTTGGCTTCCTGGTATCCTTGCCAGTCTTAATCAGAGTACTGGTATCTCCTGCCTGGGAACCAGCTGAGATTTTTCTGCTTCTGGAGTCTTCACCCTCGTCTGCAGGAAAGTGCAAAGGTCAGATTTCAATCCTGTGTATTTTTGTTAATGGAAGTCGCTCACCAATAGAAGGCTAAAAGCCACTCTAGGTAAAGGGCTGCAACAGAGGTGATGGGGTTGGCCCATAGAGCTATATTAATTTACTAGAGCGCTGACTCGATGTACAAAGTGATGCCTGCTGGGCGCATCCATGTTTGTGTACAAAACTATGGGAAAACTTTAAATTTTGTATGGCTTTTGTACGGCTATTTGCATATCTGCGTTTGTATTCTATACAGTCGCATTATCGAAGCCGACACTCCCGAAACCGAAATGCACAATCAATAAATGAGCGTTTCATTTTGCTCTGCACAAACAACGCAAACGCGTACACGTCTCCACTGCAGATGATTTTTGCCGTGACGTTTTATAACCGTCATGACGCGCTTAAGTTGTTTGCGTATGTTGTAATTCCGCGTTGCATTCAGAGTACACTTTTAAAATTCACTCCATCTAATTTGATTATGTTCTACAAAACACGCACACGAATTCAAAATGTCTGCACGCAGGAAGGATTTAAAGTATCTCCGCGCGTAAGAATGAGGAGTTAGCGCTCTAGTAATTTAGTATAGCTCTATGGGTTGGCCATATTTCAGGTTGCCAGCCCTACCATCCTTACAGTTTTCCTGGATCCAGATCTAAAGAGAGGATAAATTTACAGACCCAGACGGGAAGGCGAGACTAACTCAACTCTCCCTTGTAACCAAATTCAAAGGCGGCAGAAGCTGATTTTTATCGGGGTGGCATCACCATTTTAAAATCTTTGCATTATGAAATGTTACTGCTTAACCCCTTCCATACGGATGATGCAAATATGCGCAAAAAAAAGTGCCACTAGGCCGGATGACGCAATTGGCCGCCGTTTGTGCAGTTTCAAACCATTGTTGGATTAAACAGTGCTACCATGCAGGCCGGATGACGCCATTGGCCGCTGTTTTTGCAGTTTCAATCCATTGTTGGATTATTGTGTAAAGGATACGCTTGACTGCACAAACACATTGTAGCGGTTCGCTTGGCTGCCAGAGCCGCCGCGGCACCCCGACGTCTCCCGTAAAATACTGTACTCAAGGGGTTAAAACTGCTTAAAGCACATTGGGGTGGCACTGCCACCCAAGTACGTTCCACAAGTTTATTTTATTATAAAAAATTGCATGTCGATGTCATTGTGATGTAAGCATGTACGTCATTTATTGTGGCCACCTGTCTATTGTGGCCGCCTGTCTATTGTGGCCACCTGTCTATTGTGGCCACCTGTCTATTGTGGCCACCTCTCTATTGTGGCCACCTGTCTATTGTGGCCACCTTTCTATTGCGGCCACCTTTCTATTGTGGCCACCTCTCTATTGTGGCCACCTCTCTATTGTGACCACCTGTCTATTGCGGCCACCTGTCTATTGCGACCACCTGTCTATTGCGGCCACCTCTCTATTGCGGCCACCTGTCCATTGCGGCCACCTGTCCATTGCGGCCACCTGTCTATTGCGGCCACCTGTCTATTGCGGCAACCTGTCTATTGCGGCCACCTGTCTATTGCGGCCACCTGTCTATTGCGGCCACCTGTCTATTGCGGCCACCTGTCTATTGCGGCCACCTGTCTATTGCGGCCACCTGTCTAATGCGGCCACCTGTCTAATGCGGCCACCTGTCTATTGCGGCCACCTGTCTATTGCGGCCACCTGTCTATTGCGGCCACCTGTCTATTGCGGCCACCTGTCTATTGCGGCCACCTGTCTATTGCGGCCACCTGTCTATTGTGATTAATTTATGAATGAATGGGCAATTACTCACAGTTATGCCCTTATCAATTGGTCTCCCCACCACTACCACCCCGACCCCCACACTGCCCCACCCCAACACTGCCCCACCCCACACTGTCCCACTTCCACACTGCCCCCACCATCGGATGTCGGGATTGGTAAGAGTAGAGGAAAGGGTCCTTCTTTGTGTGTGAACAAAATCGGCCCAACATTTGTACAGGAGAATGGTGTCCAGGGGTAGGGTTTGGTGAGCTCTGAAATGACAATACCCCACACTTGGGGGTGGGGCTGCCAGGTAGGAGAGGGGCGGGGCTGCCAGGTAGGAGAGGGGCGTAGGAAACAATTGATAAGTAGATAAAATGCACTGCCTTGAATCACTGAAGAAAACGACCAACATTGGGGTGTATATCAACAATGCAAGTATGTCCTACAGCAAGGGAAATAAGACCAGTGAGTGGGTTGATTGGTACAGTGCTGAATCTGCTGGAATCTATTGCTGTGAACTCGGTTCAAATCTCACTAAGCGTCCTCCACAAAGCTCCCCTTTAGCATTTGTGCCCCCTGTCCACTCGACTCACTTGGCAGTCTCATCACATCCTTTCACCGTTCTAAAGGCTCGATACTCTTCAATTTTTGTTTCCTTTCCCCTCGTACTGCCTCTCCTTATAACCTGCTTCCCTTCCGCCTGTAATCTTTCACAATTCAAACGAAATGTGAATAGATACAGCCCTGTTGCCAGCTCCGGGGAGGGGGGAGTGGGGGGGGGGGGCGAGTGGGGGGGGGCAGTACCTGCTGGGGATACATCACAAGAAAATACATAATTATGTATAATTTTGATGCTTTTTTTATTTTTGCCAATGGGGGGGGGGGGGGATTGGTTGCCAGGGGGGACTGGCCTCTCTGACCCCCTCCCCCCATAAGCGATGGGCCTGACCACCTATCCCTGTGAGTTCTGTCTTTTCTTGTCTTTTGTAGCCCACACCTTGAGTGGCCTTTTGGTCTTGTGCGATGCCCGTAAACAAAGTTTAACTTGCAGTGGGCTTTCATTCTGGTCAATAAGCACTATGAGCCTTGCCTTACACTTGTCTGACTTAGGTTCGACTCTCACCTGCTTCAATTAGTTAATGGCATCATTTGCACCAAACCTGACAGTAGAGAAAAGGGTTGGATCGAATACTTGCCCTTCCTTTCACCACAGGTTAATCCCTACTTGAATGTTAGATCATTTTAACTTACAGGTTAATCACAGCTAAATGTAGCTAATTGCAGCACAATTAGTCTTAATTTCATGTACAGTTGTATAATTTTGATAGGAAAGGCAACTTGTATGGCTTGTGTAAATAATAAATAAAAGCCAGAGTTACAATATTAGGATAAATTAACTGATGAAGAACTTTGAACCTTGCAAAGATGTACGTTCATTTTGAATTGTTTAATGCATACAGCGGGATTATCTGACTAAGCTAGCTAGCCCAAAGCTTTAGTCGCAGTAGTGGATGTACCGGTAGTTGAACAGGGGAGGTGAGTTGGTCTTTAATACCAATGGTGGTAGTTACCCCGCCTGGATCTCTAGGTCTGAAAATTGGGATAATTCCTTTGGTATCTATTGAAGATTTATCCTCTCTTTAGATCTGGACCCAGGAAAACCGTAAGGGTGTGGGGCTGGCAACCTAAAATGTGTTGTCGCCCTTTACCTAGAGTGGCTTTTAGCCTTGTATTCGGCAACTTCCAGAAAAAGTTGAACCTACATATTGGGGTTCACGTGTCAAGTAGACTGTCATAAAAAATTGCATGTCGATGTCACTGTGATGTAAGCATGTACGTCATTTATTGTGGCCACCTCTCTATTGTGGCCTCCTGTCTATTGTGGCCACCTCTCTATTGTGGCCTCCTGTCTATTGCGGCCACCTGCCTTTTGCGACCACCTGTCTATTGCGGCCACCTGTCTATTGCGGCCACCTGTCTATTGCGACCACCTGTCTATTGCGGCCACCTGTCTATTGCGGCCACGTGTCTATTGCGGCCACCTGTCTATTGCGGCCACCTGTCTATTGCGGCCACCTGGCTATTGCGGCCACCTGTCTATTGCGGCCACCTGTCTATTGCGGCCACCTGTCTATTGCGGCCACCTGTCTATTGTGATCAATTTATGAATGAATGGGCAATTACTCACAGTTATGCCCTTATCAATTGGTCTCCCCACCACTACCACCCCGACCCCCACACTGCCCCACCCCAACACTGCCCCACCCCACACTGTCCCACTTCCACACTGCCCCCACCATCGGATGTCGGGATTGGTAAGAGTAGAGGAAAGGGTCCTTCTTTGTGTGTGAACAAAATCGGCCCAACATTTGTACAGGAGAATGGTGTCCAGGGGTAGGGTTTGGTGAGCTCTGAAATGACAATACCCCACACTTGGGGGTGGGGCTGCCAGGTAGGAGAGGGGCGGGGCTGCCAGGTAGGAGAGGGGCGTAGGAAACAATTGATAAGTAGATAAAATGCACTGCCTTGAATCACTGAAGAAAACGACCAACATTGGGGTGTATATCAACAATGCAAGTATGTCCTACAGCAAGGGAAATAAGACCAGTGAGTGGGTTGATTGGTACAGTGCTGAATCTGCTGGAATCTATTGCTGTGAACTCGGTTCAAATCTCACTAAGCGTCCTCCACAAAGCTCCCCTTTAGCATTTGTGCCCCCTGTCCACTCGACTCACTTGGCAGTCTCATCACATCCTTTCACCGTTCTAAAGGCTCGATACTCTTCAATTTTTGTTTCCTTTCCCCTCGTACTGCCTCTCCTTATAACCTGCTTCCCTTCCGCCTGTAATCTTTCACAATTCAAACGAAATGTGAATAGATACAGCCCTGTTGCCAGCTCCGGGGAGGGGGGAGTGGGGGGGGGGGGCGAGTGGGGGGGGGGGGGCAGTACCTGCTGGGGATACATCACAAGAAAATACATAATTATGTATAATTTTGATGCTTTTTTTATTTTTGCCAATGGGGGGGGGGGGGGGGGGGGATTGGTTGCCAGGGGGGACTGGCCTCTCTTACCCCCTCCCCCCATAAGCGATGGGCCTGACCACCTATCCCTGTGAGTTCTGTCTTTTCTTGTCTTTTGTAGCCCACACCTTGAGTGGCCTTTTGGTCTTGTGCGATGCCCGTAAACAAAGTTTAACTTGCAGTGGGCTTTCATTCTGGTCAATAAGCACTATGAGCCTTGCCTTACACTTGTCTGACTTAGGTTCGACTCTCACCTGCTTCAATTAGTTAATGGCATCATTTGCACCAAACCTGACAGTAGAGAAAAGGGTTGGATCGAATACTTGCCCTTCCTTTCACCACAGGTTAATCCCTACTTGAATGTTAGATCATTTTAACTTACAGGTTAATCACAGCTAAATGTAGCTAATTGCAGCACAATTAGTCTTAATTTCATGTACAGTTGTATAATTTTGATAGGAAAGGCAACTTGTATGGCTTGTGTAAATAATAAATAAAAGCCAGAGTTACAATATTAGGATAAATTAACTGATGAAGAACTTTGAACCTTGCAAAGATGTACGTTCATTTTGAATTGTTTAATGCATACAGCGGGATTATCTGACTAAGCTAGCCCAAAGCTTTAGTCGCAGTAGTGGATGTACCGGTAGTTGAACAGGGGAGGTGAGTTGGTCTTTAATACCAATGGTGGTAGTTACCCCGCCTGGATCTCTAGGTCTGAAAATTGGGATAATTCCTTTGGTATCTATTGAAGATTTATCCTCTCTTTAGATCTGGACCCAGGAAAACCGTAAGGGTGTGGGGCTGGCAACCTAAAATGTGTTGTCGCCCTTTACCTAGAGTGGCTTTTAGCCTTGTATTCGGCAACTTCCAGAAAAAGTTGAACCTACATATTGGGGTTCACGTGTCAAGTAGACTGTCATAAAAAATTGCATGTCGATGTCACTGTGATGTAAGCATGTACGTCATTTATTGTGGCCACCTCTCTATTGTGGCCTCCTGTCTATTGCGGCCACCTGTCTATTGCGGCCACCTGTCTATTGCGGCCACCTGGCTATTGCGGCCACCTGGCTATTGCGGCCACCTGTCTATTGCGGCCACCTGTCTATTGCGGCCACCTGTCTATAGCGGCCACATGTCTATAGCGGCCACCTCGCTATAGCGGCCACCTCGCTATAGCGGCCACCTCGCTATAGCGGCCACCTGTCTATTGCGGCCACCTGTCTATTGCGGCCACCTGTCTATTGCGGCCACCTGTCTATTGCGGCCACCTGTCTATAGCGGCCACCTGTCTATAGCGGCCACCTGTCTATAGCGGCCACCTGACTATAGCGGCCACCTGTCTATAGCGGCCACCTGTCTATTGCGGCCACCTGTCTATTGCGGCCACCTGTCTATAGCGGCCACCTGTCTATTGCGGCCACCTGTCTATAGCGGCCACCTGTCTATTGCGGCCACCTGTCTATTGCGGCCACCTGTCTATAGCGGCCACCTGTCTATAGCGGCCACCTGTCTATTGCGGCCACCTGTCTATTGCGGCCACCTGTCTATTGCGGCCACCTGTCTATTGCGGCCACCTGTCTATAGCGGCCACCTGTCTATAGCGGCCACCTCGCTATAGCGGCCACCTCGCTATAGCGGCCACCTGTCTATTGCGGCCACCTGTCTATTGCGGCCACCTGTCTATTGCGGCCACCTGTCTATTGCGGCCACCTGTCTATAGCGGCCACCTGTCTATAGCGGCCACCTGTCTATTGCGGCCACCTGTCTATAGCGGCCACCTGTCTATAGCGGCCACCTGTCTATTGCGGCCACCTGTCTATAGCGGCCACCTGTCTATTGGGGCCACCTGTCTATTGCGGCCACCTGTCTATAGCGGCCACCTGTCTATAGCGGCCACCTGTCTATAGCGGCCACCTGTCTATAGCGGCCACCTGTCTATTGCGGCCACCTGTCTATAGCGGCCACCTGTCTATTGCGGCTACCTGTCTATTGCGGCCACCTGTCTATAGCGGCCACCTGTCTATAGCGGCCACCTGTCTATTGCGGCCACCTGTCTATAGCGGCCACCTGTCTATTGCGGCCACCTGTCTATTGTGATTAATTTATGAATGAATGGGCAATTACTCACAGTTATGCCCTTATCAATTGGTCTCCCCACCACTACCACCCCGACCCCCACACTGCCCCACCCCAACACTGCCCCACCCCACACTGTCCCACTTCCACACTGCCCCCACCATCGGATGTCGGGATTGGTAAGAGTAGAGGAAAGGGTCCTTCTTTGTGTGTGAACAAAATCGCCCTTTACCTAGAGTGGCTTTTAGCCTTGTATTCGGCAACTTCCAGAAAAAGTTGAACCTACATATTGGGGTTCACGTGTCAAGTAGACTGTCATAAAAAATTGCATGTCGATGTCACTGTGATGTAAGCATGTACGTCATTTATTGTGGCCACCCGTCTATTGCGGCCACCCGTCTATTGCGGCCACCCGTCTATTGCGGCCACCCGTCTATTGCGGCCACCCGTCTATTGCGGCCACCCGTCTATTGTGGCCACCCGTCTATTGCGGCCACCCGTCTATTGCGGCCACCCGTCTATTGCGGCCACCAGTCTATTGCGACCACCAGTCTATTGGGGCCACCTGTCTATTGCGGCCACCTGTCTATTGCGGCCACCTGTCTATTGCGGCCACCTGTCTATTGCGGCCACCTGTCTATTGTGATTAATTTATGAATGAATGGGCAATTACTCACAGTTATGCCCTTATCAATTGGTCTCCCCACCACTACCACCCCGAACCCCACACTGCCCCACCCCAACACTGCCCCACCCCACACTGTCCCACTTCCACACTGCCGCCACCATCGGATGTCGGGATTGGTAAGAGTAGAGTAAAGGGTCCTTCTTTGTGTGTTAACAAAATCGGCCTAACATTTGTACAGGAGAATGGTGTCCAGGGGTAGGGTTTGGTGAGCTCTGAAATGACAATACCCCACACTTGGGGGTGGTAGCGGCCACCTGTCTATTGCGGCCACCTGTCTATTGCGGCCACCTGTCTATTGCGGCCACCTGTCTATTGCGGCCACCTGTCTATAGCGGCCACCTGTCTATAGCGGCCACCTGTCTATAGCGGCCACCTGTCTATAGCGGCCACCTGTCTATAGCGGCCACCTGTCTATTGCGGCCACCTGTCTATAGCGGCCACCTGTCTATTGCGGCTACCTGTCTATTGCGGCCACCTGTCTATAGCGGCCACCTGTCTATAGCGGCCACCTGTCTATTGCGGCCACCTGTCTATAGCGGCCACCTGTCTATTGCGGCCACCTGTCTATTGTGATTAATTTATGAATGAATGGGCAATTACTCACAGTTATGCCCTTATCAATTGGTCTCCCCACCACTACCACCCCGACCCCCACACTGCCCCACCCCAACACTGCCCCACCCCACACTGTCCCACTTCCACACTGCCCCCACCATCGGATGTCGGGATTGGTAAGAGTAGAGGAAAGGGTCCTTCTTTGTGTGTGAACAAAATCGCCCTTTACCTAGAGTGGCTTTTAGCCTTGTATTCGGCAACTTCCATAAAAAGTTGAACCTACATATTGGGGTTCACGTGTCAAGTAGACTGTCATAAAAAATTGCATGTCGATGTCACTGTGATGTAAGCATGTACGTCATTTATTGTGGCCACCCGTCTATTGCGGCTACCCGTCTATTGCGGCCACCCGTCTATTGCGGCCACCCGTCTATTGCGGCCACCCGTCTATTGCGGCCACCCGTCTATTGTGGCCACCCGTCTATTGCGGCCACCCGTCTATTGCGGCCACCCGTCTATTGCGGCCACCAGTCTATTGCGGACACCAGTCTATTGGGGCCACCTGTCTATTGCGGCCACCTGTCTATTGCGGCCACCTGTCTATTGCGGCCACCTGTCTATTGTGATTAATTTATGAATGAATGGGCAATTACTCACAGTTATGCCCTTATCAATTGGTCTCCCCACCACTACCACCCCGAACCCCACACTGCCCCACCCCAACACTGCCCCACCCCACACTGTCCCACTTCCACACTGCCGCCACCATCGGATGTCGGGATTGGTAAGAGTAGAGTAAAGGGTCCTTCTTTGTGTGTTAACAAAATCGGCCTAACATTTGTACAGGAGAATGGTGTCCAGGGGTAGGGTTTGGTGAGCTCTGAAATGACAATACCCCACACTTGGGGGTGGTAGCGGCCACCTGTCTATTGCGGCCACCTGTCTATTGCGGCCACCTGTCTATTGCGGCCACCTGTCTATTGCGGCCACCTGTCTATTGCGGCCACCTGTCTATAGCGGCCACCTGTCTATAGCGGCCACCTGTCTATAGCGGCCACCTGTCTATAGCGGCCACCTGTCTATAGCGGCCACCTGTCTATTGCGGCCACCTGTCTATAGCGGCCACCTGTCTATTGCGGCCACCTGTCTATTGTGATTAATTTATGAATGAATGGGCAATTACTCACAGTTATGCCCTTATCAATTGGTCTCCCCACCACTACCACCCCGACCCCCACACTGCCCCACCCCAACACTGCCCAACCCCACACTGTCCCACTTCCACACTGCCCCCACCATCGGATGTCGGGATTGGTAAGAGTAGAGGAAAGGGTCCTTCTTTGTGTGTGAACAAAATCGCCCTTTACCTAGAGTGGCTTTTAGCCTTGTATTCGGCAACTTCCATAAAAAGTTGAACCTACATATTGGGGTTCACGTGTCAAGTAGACTGTCATAAAAAATTGCATGTCGATGTCACTGTGATGTAAGCATGTACGTCATTTATTGTGGCCACCCGTCTATTGCGGCCACCCGTCTATTGCGGCCACCCGTCTATTGCGGCCACCCGTCTATTGCGGCCACCCGTCTATTGTGGCCACCCGTCTATTGCGGCCACCCGTCTATTGCGGCCACCCGTCTATTGCGGCCACCAGTCTATTGCGGCCACCAGTCTATTGGGGCCACCTGTCTATTGCGGCCACCTGTCTATTGCGGCCACCTGTCTATTGCGGCCACCTGTCTATTGCGGCCACCTGTCTATTGTGATTAATTTATGAATGAATGGGCAATTACTCACAGTTATGCCCTTATCAATTGGTCTCCCCACCACTACCACCCCGAACCCCACACTGCCCCACCCCAACACTGCCCCACCCCACACTGTCCCACTTCCACACTGCCGCCACCATCGGATGTCGGGATTGGTAAGAGTAGAGTAAAGGGTCCTTCTTTGTGTGTTAACAAAATCGGCCTAACATTTGTACAGGAGAATGGTATCCAGGGGTAGGGTTTGGTGAGCTCTGAAATGACAATACCCCACACTTGGGGGTGGTAGCGGCCACCTGTCTATTGCGGCCACCTGTCTATTGCGGCCACCTGTCTATTGCGGCCACCTGTCTATTGCGGCCACCTGTCTATTGCGGCCACCTGTCTATAGCGGCCACCTGTCTATAGCGGCCACCTGTCTATAGCGGCCACCTGTCTATAGCGGCCACCTGTCTATAGCGGCCACCTGTCTATTGCGGCCACCTGTCTATAGCGGCCACCTGTCTATTGCGGCTACCTGTCTATTGCGGCCACCTGTCTATAGCGGCCACCTGTCTATAGCGGCCACCTGTCTATTGCGGCCACCTGTCTATAGCGGCCACCTGTCTATTGCGGCCACCTGTCTATTGTGATTAATTTATGAATGAATGGGCAATTACTCACAGTTATGCCCTTATCAATTGGTCTCCCCACCACTACCACCCCGACCCCCACACTGCCCCACCCCAACACTGCCCCACCCCACACTGTCCCACTTCCACACTGCCCCCACCATCGGATGTCGGGATTGGTAAGAGTAGAGGAAAGGGTCCTTCTTTGTGTGTGAACAAAATCGCCCTTTACCTAGAGTGGCTTTTAGCCTTGTATTCGGCAACTTCCATAAAAAGTTGAACCTACATATTGGGGTTCACGTGTCAAGTAGACTGTCATAAAAAATTGCATGTCGATGTCACTGTGATGTAAGCATGTACGTCATTTATTGTGGCCACCCGTCTATTGCGGCCACCCGTCTATTGCGGCCACCCGTCTATTGCGGCCACCCGTCTATTGCGGCCACCCGTCTATTGCGGCCACCCGTCTATTGTGGCCACCCGTCTATTGCGGCCACCCGTCTATTGCGGCCACCCGTCTATTGCGGCCACCAGTCTATTGCGGCCACCAGTCTATTGGGGCCACCTGTCTATTGCGGCCACCTGTCTATTGCGGCCACCTGTCTATTGCGGCCACCTGTCTATTGTGATTAATTTATGAATGAATGGGCAATTACTCACAGTTATGCCCTTATCAATTGGTCTCCCCACCACTACCACCCCGAACCCCACACTGCCCCACCCCAACACTGCCCCACCCCACACTGTCCCACTTCCACACTGCCGCCACCATCGGATGTCGGGATTGGTAAGAGTAGAGTAAAGGGTCCTTCTTTGTGTGTTAACAAAATCGGCCTAACATTTGTACAGGAGAATGGTGTCCAGGGGTAGGGTTTGGTGAGCTCTGAAATGACAATACCCCACACTTGGGGGTGGTAGCGGCCACCTGTCTATTGCGGCCACCTGTCTATTGCGGCCACCTGTCTATTGCGGCCACCTGTCTATTGCGGCCACCTGTCTATTGCGGCCACCTGTCTATTGCGGCCACCTGTCTATTGCGGCCACATGTCTATTGCGGCCACCTGTCTATTGCGGCCACCTGTCTATAGCGGCCACCTGTCTATTGCGGCCACCTGTCTATTGCGGCCACCTGTATATTGCGGCCACCTGTCTATAGCGGCCACCTGTCTATAGCGGCCACCTGTCTATAGCGGCCACCTGTCTATAGCGGCCACCTGGCTATAGCGGCCACCTGGTTATAGCGGCCACCTGTCTATAGCGGCCACCTGTCTATAGCGGCCACCTGGCTATAGCGGGCACCTGGCTATAGCGGCCACCTGTCTATAGCGGCCACCTGTCTATTGCGGCCACCTGTCTATTGTGATTAATTTATGAATGAATGGGCAATTACTCACAGTTATGCCCTTATCAATTGGTCTCCCCACCACTACCACCCCGACCCCCACACTGCCCCACCCCAACACTGCCCCACCCCACACTGTCCCACTTCCACACTGCCCCCACCATCGGATGTCGGGATTGGTAAGAGTAGAGGAAAGGGTCCTTCTTTGTGTGTGAACAAAATCGGCCTAACATTTGTACAGGAGAATGGTGTCCAGGGGTAGGGTTTGGTGAGCTCTGAAATGACAATACCCCACACTTGGGGGTGGTAGCGGCCACCTGTCTATTGCGGCCACCTGTCTATTGCGGCCACCTGTCTATTGCGGCCACCTGTCTATTGCGGCCACCTGTCTATTGCGGCCACCTGTCTATAGCGGCCACCTGTCTATAGCGGCCACCTGTCTATAGCGGCCACCTGTCTATAGCGGCCACCTGTCTATAGCGGCCACCTGTCTATTGCGGCCACCTGTCTATAGCGGCCACCTGTCTATTGCGGCCACCTGTCTATTGTGATTAATTTATGAATGAATGGGCAATTACTCACAGTTATGCCCTTATCAATTGGTCTCCCCACCACTACCACCCCGACCCCCACACTGCCCCACCCCAACACTGCCCAACCCCACACTGTCCCACTTCCACACTGCCCCCACCATCGGATGTCGGGATTGGTAAGAGTAGAGGAAAGGGTCCTTCTTTGTGTGTGAACAAAATCGCCCTTTACCTAGAGTGGCTTTTAGCCTTGTATTCGGCAACTTCCATAAAAAGTTGAACCTACATATTGGGGTTCACGTGTCAAGTAGACTGTCATAAAAAATTGCATGTCGATGTCACTGTGATGTAAGCATGTACGTCATTTATTGTGGCCACCCGTCTATTGCGGCCACCCGTCTATTGCGGCCACCCGTCTATTGCGGCCACCCGTCTATTGCGGCCACCCGTCTATTGCGGCCACCCGTCTATTGTGGCCACCCGTCTATTGCGGCCACCCGTCTATTGCGGCCACCCGTCTATTGCGGCCACCAGTCTATTGCGGCCACCAGTCTATTGGGGCCACCTGTCTATTGCGGCCACCTGTCTATTGCGGCCACCTGTCTATTGCGGCCACCTGTCTATTGCGGCCACCTGTCTATTGTGATTAATTTATGAATGAATGGGCAATTACTCACAGTTATGCCCTTATCAATTGGTCTCCCCACCACTACCACCCCGAACCCCACACTGCCCCACCCCAACACTGCCCCACCCCACACTGTCCCACTTCCACACTGCCGCCACCATCGGATGTCGGGATTGGTAAGAGTAGAGTAAAGGGTCCTTCTTTGTGTGTTAACAAAATCGGCCTAACATTTGTACAGGAGAATGGTATCCAGGGGTAGGGTTTGGTGAGCTCTGAAATGACAATACCCCACACTTGGGGGTGGTAGCGGCCACCTGTCTATTGCGGCCACCTGTCTATTGCGGCCACCTGTCTATTGCGGCCACCTGTCTATTGCGGCCACCTGTCTATTGCGGCCACCTGTCTATAGCGGCCACCTGTCTATAGCGGCCACCTGTCTATAGCGGCCACCTGTCTATAGCGGCCACCTGTCTATAGCGGCCACCTGTCTATTGCGGCCACCTGTCTATAGCGGCCACCTGTCTATTGCGGCTACCTGTCTATTGCGGCCACCTGTCTATAGCGGCCACCTGTCTATAGCGGCCACCTGTCTATTGCGGCCACCTGTCTATAGCGGCCACCTGTCTATTGCGGCCACCTGTCTATTGTGATTAATTTATGAATGAATGGGCAATTACTCACAGTTATGCCCTTATCAATTGGTCTCCCCACCACTACCACCCCGACCCCCACACTGCCCCACCCCAACACTGCCCCACCCCACACTGTCCCACTTCCACACTGCCCCCACCATCGGATGTCGGGATTGGTAAGAGTAGAGGAAAGGGTCCTTCTTTGTGTGTGAACAAAATCGCCCTTTACCTAGAGTGGCTTTTAGCCTTGTATTCGGCAACTTCCATAAAAAGTTGAACCTACATATTGGGGTTCACGTGTCAAGTAGACTGTCATAAAAAATTGCATGTCGATGTCACTGTGATGTAAGCATGTACGTCATTTATTGTGGCCACCCGTCTATTGCGGCCACCCGTCTATTGCGGCCACCCGTCTATTGCGGCCACCCGTCTATTGCGGCCACCCGTCTATTGCGGCCACCCGTCTATTGTGGCCACCCGTCTATTGCGGCCACCCGTCTATTGCGGCCACCCGTCTATTGCGGCCACCAGTCTATTGCGGCCACCAGTCTATTGGGGCCACCTGTCTATTGCGGCCACCTGTCTATTGCGGCCACCTGTCTATTGCGGCCACCTGTCTATTGCGGCCACCTGTCTATTGTGATTAATTTATGAATGAATGGGCAATTACTCACAGTTATGCCCTTATCAATTGGTCTCCCCACCACTACCACCCCGAACCCCACACTGCCCCACCCCAACACTGCCCCACCCCACACTGTCCCACTTCCACACTGCCGCCACCATCGGATGTCGGGATTGGTAAGAGTAGAGTAAAGGGTCCTTCTTTGTGTTAACAAAATCGGCCTAACATTTGTACAGGAGAATGGTGTCCAGGGGTAGGGTTTGGTGAGCTCTGAAATGACAATACCCCACACTTGGGGGTGGTAGCGGCCACCTGTCTATTGCGGCCACCTGTCTATTGCGGCCACCTGTCTATTGCGGCCACCTGTCTATTGCGGCCACCTGTCTATTGCGGCCACCTGTCTATTGCGGCCACCTGTCTATTGCGGCCACATGTCTATTGCGGCCACCTGTCTATTGCGGCCACCTGTCTATAGCGGCCACCTGTCTATTGCGGCCACCTGTCTATTGCGGCCACCTGTATATTGCGGCCACCTGTCTATAGCGGCCACCTGTCTATAGCGGCCACCTGTCTATAGCGGCCACCTGTCTATAGCGGCCACCTGGCTATAGCGGCCACCTGGTTATAGCGGCCACCTGTCTATAGCGGCCACCTGTCTATAGCGGCCACCTGGCTATAGCGGGCACCTGGCTATAGCGGCCACCTGTCTATAGCGGCCACCTGTCTATTGCGGCCACCTGTCTATTGTGATTAATTTATGAATGAATGGGCAATTACTCACAGTTATGCCCTTATCAATTGGTCTCCCCACCACTACCACCCCGACCCCCACACTGCCCCACCCCAACACTGCCCCACCCCACACTGTCCCACTTCCACACTGCCCCCACCATCGGATGTCGGGATTGGTAAGAGTAGAGGAAAGGGTCCTTCTTTGTGTGTGAACAAAATCGCCCTTTACCTAGAGTGGCTTTTAGCCTTGTATTCGGCAACTTCCATAAAAAGTTGAACCTACATATTGAGGTTCACGTGTCAAGTAGACTGTCATAAAAAATTGCATGTCGATGTCACTGTGATGTAAGCATGTACGTCATTTATTGTGGCCACCCGTCTATTGCGGCCACCCGTCTATTGCGGCCACCCGTCTATTGCGGCCACCCGTCTATTGCGGCCACCCGTCTATTGCGGCCACCCGTCTATTGCGACCACCCGTCTATTGCGGCCACCCGTCTATTGCGGCCACCAGTCTATTGCGGCGACCAGTCTATTGGGGCCACCTGTCTATTGCGGCCACCTGTCTATTGCGGCCACCTGTCTGTTGCGGCCACCTGTCTATTGCGGCCACCTGTCTATTGTGATTAATTTATGAATGAATGGGCAATTACTCACAGTTATGCCCTTATCAATTGGTGTCCCCACCACTACCACCCCGACCCCCACACTGCCCCACCCCAACACTGCCCCACCCCACACTGTCCCACTTCCACACTGCCGCCACCATCGGATGTCGGGATTGGTAAGAGTAGAGTAAAGGGTCCTTCTTTGTGTGTGAACAAAATCGGCCTAACATTTGTACAGGAGAATGGTGTCCAGGGGTAGGGTTTGGTGAGCTCTGAAATGACAATACCCCACACTTGGGGGTGGTAGCGGCCACCTGTCTATTGCGGCCACCTGTCTATTGCGGCCACCTGTCTATTGCGGCCACCTGTCTATTGCGGCCACCTGTCTATAGCGGCCACCTGTCTATAGCGGCCACCTGTCTATAGCGGCCACCTGTCTATAGCGGCCACCTGTCAATTGCGGCCACCTGTCTATAGCGGCCACCTGTCTATTGCGGCCACCTGTCTATTGCGGCCACCTGTCTATAGCGGCCACCTGTCTATAGCGGCCACCTGTCTATTGCGGCCACCTGTCTATAGCGGCCACCTGTCTATTGCGGCCACCTGTCTATTGCGGCCACCTGTCTATTGCGCGACCACCTGTCTATTGCGGCCACCTGTCTATTGCGGCCACCTGTCTATTGCGGTCACCTGTCTATTGCGGCCACCTGTCTATAGCGGCCACCTGGCTATAGCGGCCACCTGTCTATTGCGGCCACCTGTCTATTGCGGCCACCTGTCTATAGCGGCCACCTCGCTATAGCGGCCACCTGTCTATTGCGGCCACCTGTCTATTGCGGCCACCTGTCTATAGCGGCCACCTGTCTATAGCGGCCACCTGTCTATAGCGGCCACCTGTCTATTGCGGCCACCTGTCTATAGCGGCCACCTGTCTATTGCGGCTACCTGTCTATTGCGGCCACCTGTCTATAGCGGCCACCTGTCTATAGCGGCCACCTGTCTATTGCGGCCACCTGTCTATAGCGGCCACCTGTCTATTGCGGCCACCTGTCTATTGTGATTAATTTATGAATGAATGGGCAATTACTCACAGTTATGCCCTTATCAATTGGTCTCCCCACCACTACCACCCCGACCCCCACACTGCCCCACCCCAACACTGCCCCACCCCACACTGTCCCACTTCCACACTGCCCCCACCATCGGATGTCGGGATTGGTAAGAGTAGAGGAAAGGGTCCTTCTTTGTGTGTGAACAAAATCGCCCTTTACCTAGAGTGGCTTTTAGCCTTGTATTCGGCAACTTCCATAAAAAGTTGAACCTACATATTGGGGTTCACGTGTCAAGTAGACTGTCATAAAAAATTGCATGTCGATGTCACTGTGATGTAAGCATGTACGTCATTTATTGTGGCCACCCGTCTATTGCGGCCACCCGTCTATTGCGGCCACCCGTCTATTGCGGCCACCCGTCTATTGCGGCCACCCGTCTATTGCGGCCACCCGTCTATTGTGGCCACCCGTCTATTGCGGCCACCCGTCTATTGCGGCCACCCGTCTATTGCGGCCACCAGTCTATTGCGGCCACCAGTCTATTGGGGCCACCTGTCTATTGCGGCCACCTGTCTATTGCGGCCACCTGTCTATTGCGGCCACCTGTCTATTGCGGCCACCTGTCTATTGCGGCCACCTGTCTATTGCGCGACCACCTGTCTATTGCGGCCACCTGTCTATTGCGGCCACCTGTCTATTGCGGTCACCTGTCTATTGCGGCCACCTGTCTATAGCGGCCACCTCGCTATAGCGGCCACCTGTCTATTGCGGCCACCTGTCTATAGCGGCCACCTCGCTATAGCGGCCACCTGTCTATTGCGGCCACCTGTCTATTGCGGCCACCTGTCTATAGCGGCCACCTGTCTATAGCGGCCACCTGTCTATAGCGGCCACCTGTCTATTGCGGCCACCTGTCTATAGCGGCCACCTGTCTATTGCGGCTACCTGTCTATTGCGGCCACCAGTCTATTGCGGCCACCAGTCTATTGGGGCCACCTGTCTATTGCGGCCACCTGTCTATTGCGGCCACCTGTCTATTGCGGCCACCTGTCTATTGCGGCCACCTGTCTATTGCGGCCACCTGTCTATTGTGATTAATTTATGAATGAATGGGCAATTACTCACAGTTATGCCCTTATCAATTGGTCTCCCCACCACTACCACCCCGAACCCCACACTGCCCCACCCCAACACTGCCCCACCCCACACTGTCCCACTTCCACACTGCCGCCACCATCGGATGTCGGGATTGGTAAGAGTAGAGTAAAGGGTCCTTCTTTGTGTGTTAACAAAATCGGCCTAACATTTGTACAGGAGAATGGTGTCCAGGGGTAGGGTTTGGTGAGCTCTGAAATGACAATACCCCACACTTGGGGGTGGTAGCGGCCACCTGTCTATTGCGGCCACCTGTCTATTGCGGCCACCTGTCTATTGCGGCCACCTGTCTATTGCGGCCACCTGTCTATTGCGGCCACCTGTCTATAGCGGCCACCTGTCTATTGCGGCCACCTGTCTATTGCGGCCACCTGTATATTGCGGCCACCTGTCTATAGCGGCCACCTGTCTATAGCGGCCACCTGTCTATAGCGGCCACCTGTCTATAGCGGCCACCTGTCTATAGCGGCCACCTGTCTATAGCGGCCACCTGTCTATAGCGGCCACCTGGTTATAGCGGCCACCTGTCTATAGCGGCCACCTGTCTATAGCGGCCACCTGGCTATAGCGGGCACCTGGCTATAGCGGCCACCTGTCTATAGCGGCCACCTGTCTATTGCGGCCACCTGTCTATTGTGATTAATTTATGAATGAATGGGCAATTACTCACAGTTATGCCCTTATCAATTGGTCTCCCCACCACTACCACCCCGACCCCCACACTGCCCCACCCCAACACTGCCCCACCCCACACTGTCCCACTTCCACACTGCCCCCACCATCGGATGTCGGGATTGGTAAGAGTAGAGGAAAGGGTCCTTCTTTGTGTGTGAACAAAATCGCCCTTTACCTAGAGTGGCTTTTAGCCTTGTATTCGGCAACTTCCATAAAAAGTTGAACCTACATATTGAGGTTCACGTGTCAAGTAGACTGTCATAAAAAATTGCATGTCGATGTCACTGTGATGTAAGCATGTACGTCATTTATTGTGGCCACCCGTCTATTGCGGCCACCCGTCTATTGCGGCCACCCGTCTATTGCGGCCACCCGTCTATTGCGGCCACCCGTCTATTGCGGCCACCCGTCTATTGCGACCACCCGTCTATTGCGGCCACCCGTCTATTGCGGCCACCAGTCTATTGCGGCGACCAGTCTATTGGGGCCACCTGTCTATTGCGGCCACCTGTCTATTGCGGCCACCTGTCTGTTGCGGCCACCTGTCTATTGCGGCCACCTGTCTATTGTGATTAATTTATGAATGAATGGGCAATTACTCACAGTTATGCCCTTATCAATTGGTGTCCCCACCACTACCACCCCGACCCCCACACTGCCCCACCCCAACACTGCCCCACCCCACACTGTCCCACTTCCACACTGCCGCCACCATCGGATGTCGGGATTGGTAAGAGTAGAGTAAAGGGTCCTTCTTTGTGTGTGAACAAAATCGGCCTAACATTTGTACAGGAGAATGGTGTCCAGGGGTAGGGTTTGGTGAGCTCTGAAATGACAATACCCCACACTTGGGGGTGGTAGCGGCCACCTGTCTATTGCGGCCACCTGTCTATTGCGGCCACCTGTCTATTGCGGCCACCTGTCTATTGCGGCCACCTGTCTATAGCGGCCACCTGTCTATAGCGGCCACCTGTCTATAGCGGCCACCTGTCTATAGCGGCCACCTGTCAATTGCGGCCACCTGTCTATAGCGGCCACCTGTCTATTGCGGCCACCTGTCTATTGCGGCCACCTGTCTATAGCGGCCACCTGTCTATAGCGGCCACCTGTCTATTGCGGCCACCTGTCTATAGCGGCCACCTGTCTATTGCGGCCACCTGTCTATTGCGGCCACCTGTCTATTGCGGCCACCTGTCTATTGCGCGACCACCTGTCTATTGCGGCCACCTGTCTATTGCGGCCACCTGTCTATTGCGGTCACCTGTCTATTGCGGCCACCTGTCTATAGCGGCCACCTCGCTATAGCGGCCACCTGTCTATTGCGGCCACCTGTCTATAGCGGCCACCTCGCTATAGCGGCCACCTGTCTATTGCGGCCACCTGTCTATTGCGGCCACCTGTCTATAGCGGCCACCTGTCTATAGCGGCCACCTGTCTATAGCGGCCACCTGTCTATTGCGGCCACCTGTCTATAGCGGCCACCTGTCTATTGCGGCTACCTGTCTATTGCGGCCACCTGTCTATAGCGGCCACCTGTCTATAGCGGCCACCTGTCTATTGCGGCCACCTGTCTATAGCGGCCACCTGTCTATTGCGGCCACCTGTCTATTGTGATTAATTTATGAATGAATGGGCAATTACTCACAGTTATGCCCTTATCAATTGGTCTCCCCACCACTACCACCCCGACCCCCACACTGCCCCACCCCAACACTGCCCCACCCCACACTGTCCCACTTCCACACTGCCCCCACCATCGGATGTCGGGATTGGTAAGAGTAGAGGAAAGGGTCCTTCTTTGTGTGTGAACAAAATCGCCCTTTACCTAGAGTGGCTTTTAGCCTTGTATTCGGCAACTTCCATAAAAAGTTGAACCTACATATTGGGGTTCACGTGTCAAGTAGACTGTCATAAAAAATTGCATGTCGATGTCACTGTGATGTAAGCATGTACGTCATTTATTGTGGCCACCCGTCTATTGCGGCCACCCGTCTATTGCGGCCACCCGTCTATTGCGGCCACCCGTCTATTGCGGCCACCCGTCTATTGCGGCCACCCGTCTATTGTGGCCACCCGTCTATTGCGGCCACCCGTCTATTGCGGCCACCCGTCTATTGCGGCCACCAGTCTATTGCGGCCACCAGTCTATTGGGGCCACCTGTCTATTGCGGCCACCTGTCTATTGCGGCCACCTGTCTATTGCGGCCACCTGTCTATTGCGGCCACCTGTCTATTGTGATTAATTTATGAATGAATGGGCAATTACTCACAGTTATGCCCTTATCAATTGGTCTCCCCACCACTACCACCCCGAACCCCACACTGCCCCACCCCAACACTGCCCCACCCCACACTGTCCCACTTCCACACTGCCGCCACCATCGGATGTCGGGATTGGTAAGAGTAGAGTAAAGGGTCCTTCTTTGTGTGTTAACAAAATCGGCCTAACATTTGTACAGGAGAATGGTGTCCAGGGGTAGGGTTTGGTGAGCTCTGAAATGACAATACCCCACACTTGGGGGTGGTAGCGGCCACCTGTCTATTGCGGCCACCTGTCTATTGCGGCCACCTGTCTATTGCGGCCACCTGTCTATTGCGGCCACCTGTCTATTGCGGCCACCTGTCTATAGCGGCCACCTGTCTATTGCGGCCACCTGTCTATTGCGGCCACCTGTATATTGCGGCCACCTGTCTATAGCGGCCACCTGTCTATAGCGGCCACCTGTCTATAGCGGCCACCTGTCTATAGCGGCCACCTGGCTATAGCGGCCACCTGGTTATAGCGGCCACCTGTCTATAGCGGCCACCTGTCTATAGCGGCCACCTGGCTATAGCGGGCACCTGGCTATAGCGGCCACCTGTCCATAGCGGCCACCTGTCTATTGCGGCCACCTGTCTATTGTGATTAATTTATGAATGAATGGGCAATTACTCACAGTTATGCCCTTATCAATTGGTCTCCCCACCACTACCACCCCGACCCCCACACTGCCCCACCCCAACACTGCCCCACCCCACACTGTCCCACTTCCACACTGCCCCCACCATCGGATGTCGGGATTGGTAAGAGTAGAGGAAAGGGTCCTTCTTTGTGTGTGAACAAAATCGCCCTTTACCTAGAGTGGCTTTTAGCCTTGTATTCGGCAACTTCCATAAAAAGTTGAACCTACATATTGGGGTTCACGTGTCAAGTAGACTGTCATAAAAAATTGCATGTCGATGTCACTGTGATGTAAGCATGTACGTCATTTATTGTGGCCACCCGTCTATTGCGGCTACCCGTCTATTGCGGCCACCCGTCTATTGCGGCCACCCGTCTATTGCGGCCACCCGTCTATTGCGGCCACCCGTCTATTGTGGCCACCCGTCTATTGCGGCCACCCGTCTATTGCGGCCACCCGTCTATTGCGGCCACCAGTCTATTGCGGACACCAGTCTATTGGGGCCACCTGTCTATTGCGGCCACCTGTCTATTGCGGCCACCTGTCTATTGCGGCCACCTGTCTATTGTGATTAATTTATGAATGAATGGGCAATTACTCACAGTTATGCCCTTATCAATTGGTCTCCCCACCACTACCACCCCGAACCCCACACTGCCCCACCCCAACACTGCCCCACCCCACACTGTCCCACTTCCACACTGCCGCCACCATCGGATGTCGGGATTGGTAAAAGTAGAGTAAAGGGTCCTTCTTTGTGTGTTAACAAAATCGGCCTAACATTTGTACAGGAGAATGGTGTCCAGGGGTAGGGTTTGGTGAGCTCTGAAATGACAATACCCCACACTTGGGGGTGGTAGCGGCCACCTGTCTATTGCGGCCACCTGTCTATTGCGGCCACCTGTCTATTGCGGCCACCTGTCTATTGCGGCCACCTGTCTATTGCGGCCACCTGTCTATAGCGGCCACCTGTCTATAGCGGCCACCTGTCTATAGCGGCCACCTGTCTATAGCGGCCACCTGTCTATAGCGGCCACCTGTCTATTGCGGCCACCTGTCTATAGCGGCCACCTGTCTATTGCGGCCACCTGTCTATTGTGATTAATTTATGAATGAATGGGCAATTACTCACAGTTATGCCCTTATCAATTGGTCTCCCCACCACTACCACCCCGACCCCCACACTGCCCCACCCCAACACTGCCCAACCCCACACTGTCCCACTTCCACACTGCCCCCACCATCGGATGTCGGGATTGGTAAGAGTAGAGGAAAGGGTCCTTCTTTGTGTGTGAACAAAATCGCCCTTTACCTAGAGTGGCTTTTAGCCTTGTATTCGGCAACTTCCATAAAAAGTTGAACCTACATATTGGGGTTCACGTGTCAAGTAGACTGTCATAAAAAATTGCATGTCGATGTCACTGTGATGTAAGCATGTACGTCATTTATTGTGGCCACCCGTCTATTGCGGCCACCCGTCTATTGCGGCCACCCGTCTATTGCGGCCACCCGTCTATTGCGGCCACCCGTCTATTGCGGCCACCCGTCTATTGTGGCCACCCGTCTATTGCGGCCACCCGTCTATTGCGGCCACCCGTCTATTGCGGCCACCAGTCTATTGCGGCCACCAGTCTATTGGGGCCACCTGTCTATTGCGGCCACCTGTCTATTGCGGCCACCTGTCTATTGCGGCCACCTGTCTATTGCGGCCACCTGTCTATTGTGATTAATTTATGAATGAATGGGCAATTACTCACAGTTATGCCCTTATCAATTGGTCTCCCCACCACTACCACCCCGAACCCCACACTGCCCCACCCCAACACTGCCCCACCCCACACTGTCCCACTTCCACACTGCCGCCACCATCGGATGTCGGGATTGGTAAGAGTAGAGTAAAGGGTCCTTCTTTGTGTGTTAACAAAATCGGCCTAACATTTGTACAGGAGAATGGTATCCAGGGGTAGGGTTTGGTGAGCTCTGAAATGACAATACCCCACACTTGGGGGTGGTAGCGGCCACCTGTCTATTGCGGCCACCTGTCTATTGCGGCCACCTGTCTATTGCGGCCACCTGTCTATAGCGGCCACCTCGCTATAGCGGCCACCTGTCTATTGCGGCCACCTGTCTATTGCGGCCACCTGTCTATAGCGGCCACCTGTCTATAGCGGCCACCTGTCTATAGCGGCCACCTGTCTATTGCGGCCACCTGTCTATAGCGGCCACCTGTCTATTGCGGCTACCTGTCTATTGCGGCCACCTGTCTATAGCGGCCACCTGTCTATAGCGGCCACCTGTCTATTGCGGCCACCTGTCTATAGCGGCCACCTGTCTATTGCGGCCACCTGTCTATTGTGATTAATTTATGAATGAATGGGCAATTACTCACAGTTATGCCCTTATCAATTGGTCTCCCCACCACTACCACCCCGACCCCCACACTGCCCCACCCCAACACTGCCCCACCCCACACTGTCCCACTTCCACACTGCCCCCACCATCGGATGTCGGGATTGGTAAGAGTAGAGGAAAGGGTCCTTCTTTGTGTGTGAACAAAATCGCCCTTTACCTAGAGTGGCTTTTAGCCTTGTATTCGGCAACTTCCATAAAAAGTTGAACCTACATATTGGGGTTCACGTGTCAAGTAGACTGTCATAAAAAATTGCATGTCGATGTCACTGTGATGTAAGCATGTACGTCATTTATTGTGGCCACCCGTCTATTGCGGCCACCCGTCTATTGCGGCCACCCGTCTATTGCGGCCACCCGTCTATTGCGGCCACCCGTCTATTGCGGCCACCCGTCTATTGTGGCCACCCGTCTATTGCGGCCACCCGTCTATTGCGGCCACCCGTCTATTGCGGCCACCAGTCTATTGCGGCCACCAGTCTATTGGGGCCACCTGTCTATTGCGGCCACCTGTCTATTGCGGCCACCTGTCTATTGCGGCCACCTGTCTATTGCGGCCACCTGTCTATTGTGATTAATTTATGAATGAATGGGCAATTACTCACAGTTATGCCCTTATCAATTGGTCTCCCCACCACTACCACCCCGAACCCCACACTGCCCCACCCCAACACTGCCCCACCCCACACTGTCCCACTTCCACACTGCCGCCACCATCGGATGTCGGGATTGGTAAGAGTAGAGTAAAGGGTCCTTCTTTGTGTGTTAACAAAATCGGCCTAACATTTGTACAGGAGAATGGTGTCCAGGGGTAGGGTTTGGTGAGCTCTGAAATGACAATACCCCACACTTGGGGGTGGTAGCGGCCACCTGTCTATTGCGGCCACCTGTCTATTGCGGCCACCTGTCTATTGCGGCCACCTGTCTATTGCGGCCACCTGTCTATTGCGGCCACCTGTCTATTGCGGCCACCTGTCTATTGCGGCCACCTGGCTATAGCGGCCACCTGGTTATAGCGGCCACCTGTCTATAGCGGCCACCTGTCTATAGCGGCCACCTGGCTATAGCGGGCACCTGGCTATAGCGGCCACCTGTCCATAGCGGCCACCTGTCTATTGCGGCCACCTGTCTATTGTGATTAATTTATGAATGAATGGGCAATTACTCACAGTTATGCCCTTATCAATTGGTCTCCCCACCACTACCACCCCGACCCCCACACTGCCCCACCCCAACACTGCCCCACCCCACACTGTCCCACTTCCACACTGCCCCCACCATCGGATGTCGGGATTGGTAAGAGTAGAGGAAAGGGTCCTTCTTTGTGTGTGAACAAAATCGCCCTTTACCTAGAGTGGCTTTTAGCCTTGTATTCGGCAACTTCCATAAAAAGTTGAACCTACATATTGAGGTTCACGTGTCAAGTAGACTGTCATAAAAAATTGCATGTCGATGTCACTGTGATGTAAGCATGTACGTCATTTATTGTGGCCACCCGTCTATTGCGGCCACCCGTCTATTGCGGCCACCCGTCTATTGCGGCCACCCGTCTATTGCGGCCACCCGTCTATTGCGGCCACCCGTCTATTGCGACCACCCGTCTATTGCGGCCACCCGTCTATTGCGGCCACCAGTCTATTGCGGCGACCAGTCTATTGGGGCCACCTGTCTATTGCGGCCACCTGTCTATTGCGGCCACCTGTCTATTGCGGCCACCTGTCTATTGCGGCCACCTGTCTATTGTGATTAATTTATGAATGAATGGGCAATTACTCACAGTTATGCCCTTATCAATTGGTCTCCCCACCACTACCACCCCGAACCCCACACTGCCCCACCCCAACACTGCCCCACCCCACACTGTCCCACTTCCACACTGCCGCCACCATCGGATGTCGGGATTGGTAAGAGTAGAGTAAAGGGTCCTTCTTTGTGTGTTAACAAAATCGGCCTAACATTTGTACAGGAGAATGGTGTCCAGGGGTAGGGTTTGGTGAGCTCTGAAATGACAATACCCCACACTTGGGGGTGGTAGCGGCCACCTGTCTATTGCGGCCACCTGTCTATTGCGGCCACCTGTCTATTGCGGCCACCTGTCTATTGCGGCCACCTGTCTATTGCGGCCACCTGTCTATTGCGGCCACCTGTCTATTGCGGCCACATGTCTATTGCGGCCACATGTCTATTGCGGCCACCTGTCTATAGCGGCCACCTGTCTATTGCGGCCACCTGTCTATTGCGGCCACCTGTATATAGCGGCCACCTGTCTATAGCGGCCACCTGTCTATAGCGGCCACCTGTCTATAGCGGCCACCTGTCTATAGCGGCCACCTGGCTATAGCGGCCACCTGGTTATAGCGGCCACCTGTCTATAGCGGCCACCTGTCTATAGCGGCCACCTGGCTATAGCGGGCACCTGGCTATAGCGGCCACCTGTCCATAGCGGCCACCTGTCTATTGCGGCCACCTGTCTATTGTGATTAATTTATGAATGAATGGGCAATTACTCACAGTTATGCCCTTATCAATTGGTCTCCCCACCACTACCACCCCGACCCCCACACTGCCCCACCCCAACACTGCCCCACCCCACACTGTCCCACTTCCACACTGCCCCCACCATCGGATGTCGGGATTGGTAAGAGTAGAGGAAAGGGTCCTTCTTTGTGTGTGAACAAAATCGCCCTTTACCTAGAGTGGCTTTTAGCCTTGTATTCGGCAACTTCCATAAAAAGTTGAACCTACATATTGAGGTTCACGTGTCAAGTAGACTGTCATAAAAAATTGCATGTCGATGTCACTGTGATGTAAGCATGTACGTCATTTATTGTGGCCACCCGTCTATTGCGGCCACCCGTCTATTGCGGCCACCCGTCTATTGCGGCCACCCGTCTATTGCGGCCACCCGTCTATTGCGGCCACCCGTCTATTGCGACCACCCGTCTATTGCGGCCACCCGTCTATTGCGGCCACCAGTCTATTGCGGCGACCAGTCTATTGGGGCCACCTGTCTATTGCGGCCACCTGTCTATTGCGGCCACCTGTCTGTTGCGGCCACCTGTCTATTGCGGCCACCTGTCTATTGTGATTAATTTATGAATGAATGGGCAATTACTCACAGTTATGCCCTTATCAATTGGTGTCCCCACCACTACCACCCCGACCCCCACACTGCCCCACCCCAACACTGCCCCACCCCACACTGTCCCACTTCCACACTGCCGCCACCATCGGATGTCGGGATTGGTAAGAGTAGAGTAAAGGGTCCTTCTTTGTGTGTGAACAAAATCGGCCTAACATTTGTACAGGAGAATGGTGTCCAGGGGTAGGGTTTGGTGAGCTCTGAAATGACAATACCCCACACTTGGGGGTGGTAGCGGCCACCTGTCTATTGCGGCCACCTGTCTATTGCGGCCACCTGTCTATTGCGGCCACCTGTCTATTGCGGCCACCTGTCTATAGCGGCCACCTGTCTATAGCGGCCACCTGTCTATAGCGGCCACCTGTCTATAGCGGCCACCTGTCAATTGCGGCCACCTGTCTATAGCGGCCACCTGTCTATTGCGGCCACCTGTCTATTGCGGCCACCTGTCTATAGCGGCCACCTGTCTATAGCGGCCACCTGTCTATTGCGGCCACCTGTCTATAGCGGCCACCTGTCTATTGCGGCCACCTGTCTATTGCGGCCACCTGTCTATTGCGGCCACCTGTCTATTGCGCGACCACCTGTCTATTGCGGCCACCTGTCTATTGCGGCCACCTGTCTATTGCGGTCACCTGTCTATTGCGGCCACCTGTCTATAGCGGCCACCTCGCTATAGCGGCCACCTGTCTATTGCGGCCACCTGTCTATAGCGGCCACCTCGCTATAGCGGCCACCTGTCTATTGCGGCCACCTGTCTATTGCGACCACCTGTCTATAGCGGCCACCTGTCTATAGCGGCCACCTGTCTATAGCGGCCACCTGTCTATTGCGGCCACCTGTCTATAGCGGCCACCTGTCTATTGCGGCTACCTGTCTATTGCGGCCACCTGTCTATAGCGGCCACCTGTCTATAGCGGCCACCTGTCTATTGCGGCCACCTGTCTATAGCGGCCACCTGTCTATTGCGGCCACCTGTCTATTGTGATTAATTTATGAATGAATGGGCAATTACTCACAGTTATGCCCTTATCAATTGGTCTCCCCACCACTACCACCCCGACCCCCACACTGCCCCACCCCAACACTGCCCCACCCCACACTGTCCCACTTCCACACTGCCCCCACCATCGGATGTCGGGATTGGTAAGAGTAGAGGAAAGGGTCCTTCTTTGTGTGTGAACAAAATCGCCCTTTACCTAGAGTGGCTTTTAGCCTTGTATTCGGCAACTTCCATAAAAAGTTGAACCTACATATTGGGGTTCACGTGTCAAGTAGACTGTCATAAAAAATTGCATGTCGATGTCACTGTGATGTAAGCATGTACGTCATTTATTGTGGCCACCCGTCTATTGCGGCCACCCGTCTATTGCGGCCACCCGTCTATTGCGGCCACCCGTCTATTGCGGCCACCCGTCTATTGCGGCCACCCGTCTATTGTGGCCACCCGTCTATTGCGGCCACCCGTCTATTGCGGCCACCCGTCTATTGCGGCCACCAGTCTATTGCGGACACCAGTCTATTGGGGCCACCTGTCTATTGCGGCCACCTGTCTATTGCGGCCACCTGTCTATTGCGGCCACCTGTCTATTGTGATTAATTTATGAATGAATGGGCAATTACTCACAGTTATGCCCTTATCAATTGGTCTCCCCACCACTACCACCCCGAACCCCACACTGCCCCACCCCAACACTGCCCCACCCCACACTGTCCCACTTCCACACTGCCGCCACCATCGGATGTCGGGATTGGTAAGAGTAGAGTAAAGGGTCCTTCTTTGTGTGTTAACAAAATCGGCCTAACATTTGTACAGGAGAATGGTGTCCAGGGGTAGGGTTTGGTGAGCTCTGAAATGACAATACCCCACACTTGGGGGTGGTAGCGGCCACCTGTCTATTGCGGCCACCTGTCTATTGCGGCCACCTGTCTATTGCGGCCACCTGTCTATTGCGGCCACCTGTCTATTGCGGCCACCTGTCTATAGCGGCCACCTGTCTATAGCGGCCACCTGTCTATAGCGGCCACCTGTCTATAGCGGCCACCTGTCTATAGCGGCCACCTGTCTATTGCGGCCACCTGTCTATAGCGGCCACCTGTCTATTGCGGCCACCTGTCTATTGTGATTAATTTATGAATGAATGGGCAATTACTCACAGTTATGCCCTTATCAATTGGTCTCCCCACCACTACCACCCCGACCCCCACACTGCCCCACCCCAACACTGCCCCACCCCACACTGTCCCACTTCCACACTGCCCCCACCATCGGATGTCGGGATTGGTAAGAGTAGAGGAAAGGGTCCTTCTTTGTGTGTGAACAAAATCGCCCTTTACCTAGAGTGGCTTTTAGCCTTGTATTCGGCAACTTCCATAAAAAGTTGAACCTACATATTGGGGTTCACGTGTCAAGTAGACTGTCATAAAAAATTGCATGTCGATGTCACTGTGATGTAAGCATGTACGTCATTTATTGTGGCCACCCGTCTATTGCGGCCACCCGTCTATTGCGGCCACCCGTCTATTGCGGCCACCCGTCTATTGCGGCCACCCGTCTATTGCGGCCACCCGTCTATTGTGGCCACCCGTCTATTGCGGCCACCCGTCTATTGCGGCCACCCGTCTATTGCGGCCACCAGTCTATTGCGGCCACCAGTCTATTGGGGCCACCTGTCTATTGCGGCCACCTGTCTATTGCGGCCACCTGTCTATTGCGGCCACCTGTCTATTGCGGCCACCTGTCTATTGTGATTAATTTATGAATGAATGGGCAATTACTCACAGTTATGCCCTTATCAATTGGTCTCCCCACCACTACCACCCCGAACCCCACACTGCCCCACCCCAACACTGCCCCACCCCACACTGTCCCACTTCCACACTGCCGCCACCATCGGATGTCGGGATTGGTAAGAGTAGAGTAAAGGGTCCTTCTTTGTGTGTTAACAAAATCGGCCTAACATTTGTACAGGAGAATGGTGTCCAGGGGTAGGGTTTGGTGAGCTCTGAAATGACAATACCCCACACTTGGGGGTGGTAGCGGCCACCTGTCTATTGCGGCCACCTGTCTATTGCGGCCACCTGTCTATTGCGGCCACCTGTCTATTGCGGCCACCTGTCTATTGCGGCCACCTGTCTGTAGCGGCCACCTGTCTATAGCGGCCACCTGTCTATAGCGGCCACCTGTCTATAGCGGCCACCTGTCTATAGCGGCCACCTGTCTATTGCGGCCACCTGTCTATAGCGGCCACCTGTCTATTGCGGCTACCTGTCTATTGCGGCCACCTGTCTATAGCGGCCACCTGTCTATAGCGGCCACCTGTCTATTGCGGCCACCTGTCTATAGCGGCCACCTGTCTATTGCGGCCACCTGTCTATTGTGATTAATTTATGAATGAATGGGCAATTACTCACAGTTATGCCCTTATCAATTGGTCTCCCCACCACTACCACCCCGACCCCCACACTGCCCCACCCCAACACTGCCCCACCCCACACTGTCCCACTTCCACACTGCCCCCACCATCGGATGTCGGGATTGGTAAGAGTAGAGGAAAGGGTCCTTCTTTGTGTGTGAACAAAATCGCCCTTTACCTAGAGTGGCTTTTAGCCTTGTATTCGGCAACTTCCATAAAAAGTTGAACCTACATATTGGGGTTCACGTGTCAAGTAGACTGTCATAAAAAATTGCATGTCGATGTCACTGTGATGTAAGCATGTACGTCATTTATTGTGGCCACCCGTCTATTGCGGCCACCCGTCTATTGCGGCCACCCGTCTATTGCGGCCACCCGTCTATTGCGGCCACCCGTCTATTGCGGCCACCCGTCTATTGTGGCCACCCGTCTATTGCGGCCACCCGTCTATTGCGGCCACCCGTCTATTGCGGCCACCAGTCTATTGCGGCCACCAGTCTATTGGGGCCACCTGTCTATTGCGGCCACCTGTCTATTGCGGCCACCTGTCTATTGCGGCCACCTGTCTATTGCGGCCACCTGTCTATTGTGATTAATTTATGAATGAATGGGCAATTACTCACAGTTATGCCCTTATCAATTGGTCTCCCCACCACTACCACCCCGAACCCCACACTGCCCCACCCCAACACTGCCCCACCCCACACTGTCCCACTTCCACACTGCCGCCACCATCGGATGTCGGGATTGGTAAGAGTAAAGGGTCCTTCTTTGTGTGTTAACAAAATCGGCCTAACATTTGTACAGGAGAATGGTGTCCAGGGGTAGGGTTTGGTGAGCTCTGAAATGACAATACCCCACACTTGGGGGTGGTAGCGGCCACCTGTCTATTGCGGCCACCTGTCTATTGCGGCCACCTGTCTATTGCGGCCACCTGTCTATTGCGGCCACCTGTCTATAGCGGCCACCTGTCTATAGCGGCCACCTGTCTATAGCGGCCACCTGTCTATAGCGGCCACCTGTCAATTGCGGCCACCTGTCTATAGCGGCCACCTGTCTATTGCGGCCACCTGTCTATAGCGGCCACCTGTCTATAGCGGCCACCTGTCTATTGCGGCCACCTGTCTATAGCGGCCACCTGTCTATTGCGGCCACCTGTCTATTGCGGCCACCTGTCTATTGCGGCCACCTGTCTATTGCGCGACCACCTGTCTATTGCGCGACCACCTGTCTATTGCGGCCACCTGTCTATTGCGGCCACCTGTCTATTGCGGTCACCTGTCTATTGCGGCCACCTGTCTATAGCGGCCACCTCGCTATAGCGGCCACCTGTCTATTGCGGCCACCTGTCTATAGCGGCCACCTCGCTATAGCGGCCACCTGTCTATTGCGGCCACCTGTCTATTGCGGCCCCCTGTCTATAGCGGCCACCTGTCTATAGCGGCCACCTGTCTATAGCGGCCACCTGGCTACCTCGCTATAGCGGCCACCTGTCTATTGCGGCCACCTGTCTATTGCGGCCACCTGTCTATAGCGGCCACCTGTCTATAGCGGCCACCTGTCTATAGCGGCCACCTGGCTATAGCGGCCACCTGGCTATAGCGGCCACCTGGCTATAGCGGCCACCTGTCTATAGCGACCACCTGTCTATAGCGGCCACCTGGCTATAGCGGCCACCTGTCTATTGCGGCCACCTGTCTATAGCGGCCACCTGTCTATTGCGGCCACCTGTCTATAGCGGCCACCTGTCTATTGCGGCCACCTGTCTATTGTGATTAATTTATGAATGAATGGGCAATTACTCACAGTTATGCCCTTATCAATTGGTCTCCCCACCACTACCACCCCGACCCCCACACTGCCCCACCCCAACACTGCCCCACCCCACACTGTCCCACTTCCACACTGCCCCCACCATCGGATGTCGGGATTGGTAAGAGTAGAGGAAAGGGTCCTTCTTTGTGTGTGAACAAAATCGCCCTTTACCTAGAGTGGCTTTTAGCCTTGTATTCGGCAACTTCCATAAAAAGTTGAACCTACATATTGGGGTTCACGTGTCAAGTAGACTGTCATAAAAAATTGCATGTCGATGTCACTGTGATGTAAGCATGTACGTCATTTATTGTGGCCACCCGTCTATTGCGGCCACCTGTCTATAGCGGCCACCTGTCTATTGTGGCCACCTGTCTATAGCGGCCACCTGTCTATAGCGGCCACCTGTCTATAGCGGCCACCTGTCTATAGCGGCCACCTGTCTATAGCGGCCACCTGGCTATAGCGGCCACCTGGCTATAGCGGCCACCTGGCTATAGCGGCCACCTGGCTATAGCGGCCACCTGTCTATTGCGGCCACCTGTCTATTGTGATTAATTTATGAATGAATGGGCAATTACTCACAGTTATGCCCTTATCAATTGGTCTTCCCACCACTACCACCCCGACCCCCACACTGCCCCACCCCAACACTGCCCCACCCCACACTGTCCCACTTCCACACTGCCCCCACCATCGGATGTCGGGATTGGTAAGAGTAGAGGAAAGGGTCCTTCTTTGTGTGTGAACAAAATCGCCCTTTACCTAGAGTGGCTTTTAGCCTTGTATTCGGCAACTTCCATAAAAAGTTGAACCTACATATTGGGGTTCACGTGTCAAGTAGACTGTCATAAAAAATTGCATGTCGATGTCACTGTGATGTAAGCATGTACGTCATTTATTGAGGCCACCCGTCTATTGCGGCCACCCGTCTATTGCGGCCACCCGTCTATTGCGGCCACCCGTCTATTGCGGCCACCCGTCTATTGCGGCCACCCGTCTATTGCGGCCACCCGTCTATTGCGGCCACCCGTCTATTGCGGCCACCTGTCTATTGCGGCCACCTGTCTATTGTGATTAATTTATGAATGAATGGGCAATTACTCACAGTTATGCCCTTATCAATTGGTCTCCCCACCACTACCACCCCGACCCCCACACTGCCCCACCCCAACACTGCCCCACCCCACACTGTCCCACTTCCACACTGCCCCCACCATCGGATGTCGGGATTGGTAAGAGTAGAGTAAAGGGTCCTTCTTTGTGTGTGAACAAAATCGGCCTAACATTTGTACAGGAGAATGGTGTCCAGGGGTAGGGTTTGGTGAGCTCTGAAATGACAATACCCCACACTTGGGGGTGGGGCTGCCAGGTAGGAGAGGGGCGGGGCTGCCAGGTAGGAGAGGGCGTAGGAAACAATTGATAAGTAGATAAAATGCACTGCCTTGAATCACTGAAGAAAACGACCAACATTGGGGTGTATATCAACAATGCAAGTATGTCCTACAGCAAGGGAAATAAGACCAGTGAGTGGGTTGATTGGTACAGTGCTGAATCTGCTGGAATCTATTGCTGTGAACTCGGTTCAAATCTCACTAAGCGTCCTCCACAAAGCTCCCCTTTAGCATTTGTGCCCCCTGTCCACTCGACTCACTTGGCAGTCTCATCACATCCTTTCACCGTTCTAAAGGCTCGATACTCTTCAATTTTTGTTTCCTTTCCCCTCGTACTGCCTCTCCTTGTAACCTGCTTCCCTTCCGCCTGTAATCTTTCACAATTCAAACGAAATGTGAATAGATACAGCCCTGTTGCCAGCTCCGGGGAGGGGGGGGGGGTTGGGGGGGAGGGGCGGGGGGCAGTACCTGCTGGGGATACATCACAAGAAAATACATAATTATGTATAATTTTGATGCTTTTTTATTTTTGCCAATGGGGGGGGGGGGGGATTGGTTGCCAGGGGGGACTGGCCTCTCTTCGACTCTCACCTGCTTCAATTAGTTAATTGCACCAAACCTGACAGTAGAGAAAAGGGTTGGATCGAATACTTGCCCTTCCTTTCACCACAGGTTAATCCCTACTTGAATGTTAGATCATTTTAACTTACAGGTTAATCACAGCTAAATGTAGCTAATTGCAGCACAATTAGTCTTAATTTCATGTACAGTTGTATAATTTTGATAGGAAAGGCAACTTGTATTGCTTGTGTAAATAATAAATAAAAGCCAGAGTTACAATATCAGGATAAATTAACTGATGAAGAACTTTGAACCTTGCAAAGATGTACGTTCATTTTGAATTGTTTAATGCATACAGCGGGATTATCTGACTAAGCTAGCCCAAAGCTTTAGTCGTAGTAGTGGATGTACCGGTAGTTGAACAGGGGAGGTGAGTTGGTCTTTAATACCAATGGTGGTAGTTACCCCGCCTGGATCTCTAGGTCTGAAAATTGGGATAATTCCTTTGGTATCTATTGAAGATTTATCCTCTCTTTAGATCTGTAGTTAATTTGGTGACGATTTCAACCATAATAACCCGGAGGATTTGTTTGCCATTTACACTACATGGCATACTGGATACAGTGCTCCTCTGCCTAGCCATGTTAGAATTGTAAACTGTAGTCTATTGAAACATTACCATGACAACATGCTTAATCACAGTGAAGGTTTTTAGTTGTATGAATCTGAGCAGATTACTCCGTTGCGGATTTTAAAACGTTCCTGCATTTTTTTTATGTAGCAGGAACAAGCTGTTCAAATATACAAACTGGTTTAAAACTCGGTTAAAAAAAATGTATGATCTAATTGCATGTCGATGTCACTTGATGTAAGCATGTACGTCATTTATTGTGGCCACCTCTCTATTGTAGCGGCCACCCGTCCATTGCGTCCACCCGTCCATTGCGTCCACCCGTCCATTGCGTCCACCCGTCCATTGCGTCCACCCGTCCATTGCGGCCACCCGTCCATTGCGTCCACCCGTCCATTGCGGCCACCCGTCCATTGCGGCCACCCGTCCATTGCGGCCACCCGTCCATTGCGGCCACCCGTCCATTGCGGCCACCCGTCCATTGCGGCCACCCGTCCATTGCGGCCACCCGTCCATTGCGGCCACCCGTCCATTGCGGCCACCCGTCCATTGCGGCCACCCGTCCATTGCGGCCACCCGTCCATTGCGGCCACCCGTCCATTGCGGCCACCCGTCCATTGCGGCCACCCGTCCATTGCGGCCACCCGTCCATTGCGGCCACCCGTCCATTGCGGCCACCCGTCCATTGCGGCCACCCGTCCATTGCGGCCACCCGTCCATTGCGGCCACCCGTCCATTGCGGCCACCCGTCCATTGCGGCCACCCGTCCATTGCGGCCACCCGTCCATTGCGGCCACCCGTCCATTGCGGCCACCCGTCCATTGCGGCCACCCGTCCATTGCGGCCACCCGTCCATTGCGGCCACCCGTCCATTGCGGCCACCCGTCCATTGCGGCCACCCGTCCATTGCGGCCACCCGTCCATTGCGGCCACCCGTCCATTGCGGCCACCCGTCCATTGCGGCCACCCGTCCATTGCGGCCACCCGTCCATTGCGGCCACCCGTCCATTGCGGCCACCCGTCCATTGCGGCCACCCGTCCATTGCGGCCACCCGTCCATTGCGGCCACCCGTCCATTGCGGCCACCCGTCCATTGCGGCCACCCGTCCATTGCGGCCACCCGTCCATTGCGGCCACCCGTCCATTGCGGCCACCCGTCCATTGCGGCCACCCGTCCATTGCGGCCACCCGTCCATTGCGGCCACCCGTCCATTGCGGCCACCCGTCCATTGCGGCCACCCGTCCATTGCGGCCACCCGTCCATTGCGGCCACCCGTCCATTGCGGCCACCCGTCCATTGCGGCCACCCGTCCATTGCGGCCACCCGTCCATTGCGGCCACCCGTCCATTGCGGCCACCCGTCCATTGCGGCCACCCGTCCATTGCGGCCACCCGTCCATTGCGGCCACCCGTCCATTGCGGCCACCCGTCCATTGCGGCCACCCGTCCATTGCGGCCACCCGTCCATTGCGGCCACCCGTCCATTGCGGCCACCCGTCCATTGCGGCCACCCGTCCATTGCGGCCACCCGTCCATTGCGGCCACCCGTCCATTGCGGCCACCCGTCCATTGCGGCCACCCGTCCATTGCGGCCACCCGTCCATTGCGGCCACCCGTCCATTGCGGCCACCCGTCCATTGCGGCCACCCGTCCATTGCGGCCACCCGTCCATTGCGGCCACCCGTCCATTGCGGCCACCCGTCCATTGCGGCCACCCGTCCATTGCGGCCACCCGTCCATTGCGGCCACCCGTCCATTGCGGCCACCCGTCCATTGCGGCCACCCGTCCATTGCGGCCACCCGTCCATTGCGGCCACCCGTCCATTGCGGCCACCCGTCCATTGCGGCCACCCGTCCATTGCGGCCACCCGTCCATTGCGGCCACCCGTCCATTGCGGCCACCCGTCCATTGCGGCCACCCGTCCATTGCGGCCACCCGTCCATTGCGGCCACCCGTCCATTGCGGCCACCCGTCCATTGCGGCCACCCGTCCATTGCGGCCACCCGTCCATTGCGGCCACCCGTCCATTGCGGCCACCCGTCCATTGCGGCCACCCGTCCATTGCGGCCACCCGTCCATTGCGGCCACCCGTCCATTGCGGCCACCCGTCCATTGCGGCCACCCGTCCATTGCGGCCACCCGTCCATTGCGGCCACCCGTCCATTGCGGCCACCCGTCCATTGCGGCCACCCGTCCATTGCGGCCACCCGTCCATTGCGGCCACCCGTCCATTGCGGCCACCCGTCCATTGCGGCCACCCGTCCATTGCGGCCACCCGTCCATTGCGGCCACCCGTCCATTGCGGCCACCCGTCCATTGCGGCCACCCGTCCATTGCGGCCACCCGTCCATTGCGGCCACCCGTCCATTGCGGCCACCCGTCCATTGCGGCCACCCGTCCATTGCGGCCACCCGTCCATTGCGGCCACCCGTCCATTGCGGCCACCCGTCCATTGCGGCCACCCGTCCATTGCGGCCACCCGTCCATTGCGGCCACCCGTCCATTGCGGCCACCCGTCCATTGCGGCCACCCGTCCATTGCGGCCACCCGTCCATTGCGGCCACCCGTCCATTGCGGCCACCCGTCCATTGCGGCCACCCGTCCATTGCGGCCACCCGTCCATTGCGGCCACCCGTCCATTGCGGCCACCCGTCCATTGCGGCCACCCGTCCATTGCGGCCACCCGTCCATTGCGGCCACCCGTCCATTGCGGCCACCCGTCCATTGCGGCCAACCGTCCATTGCGGCCAACCGTCCATTGCGGCCAACCGTCCATTGCGGCCAACCGGCCATTGCGGCCAACCGGCCATTGCGGCCACCCGGCCATTGCGGCCACCCGGCCATTGCGGCCACCCGGCCATTGCGGCCACCCGGAGGATTTGTTTGCCATTTACACTACATGGCATACTGGATACAGTGCTCCTCTGCCTAGCCATGTTAGAATTGTAAACTGTAGTCTATTGAAACATTACCATGACAACATGCTTAATCACAGTGAAGGTTTTTAGTTGTATGAATCTGAGCAGATTACTCCGTTGCGGATTTTAAAACGTTCCTGCATTTTTTTTATGTAGCAGGAACAAGCTGTTCAAATATACAAACTGGTTTAAAACTCGGTTAAAAAAAATGTATGATCTAATTGCATGTCGATGTCACTTGATGTAAGCATGTACGTCATTTATTGTGGCCACCTCTCTATTGTAGCGGCCACCCGTCCATTGCGTCCACCCGTCCATTGCGTCCACCCGTCCATTGCGTCCACCCGTCCATTGCGGCCACCCGTCCATTGCGGCCACCCGTCCATTGCGGCCACCCGTCCATTGCGGCCACCCGTCCATTGCGGCCACCCGTCCATTGCGGCCACCCGTCCATTGCGGCCACCCGTCCATTGCGGCCACCCGTCCATTGCGGCCACCCGTCCATTGCGGCCACCCGTCCATTGCGGCCACCCGTCCATTGCGGCCACCCGTCCATTGCGGCCACCCGTCCATTGCGGCCACCCGTCCATTGCGGCCACCCGTCCATTGCGGCCACCCGTCCATTGCGGCCACCCGTCCATTGCGGCCACCCGTCCATTGCGGCCACCCGTCCATTGCGGCCACCCGTCCATTGCGGCCACCCGTCCATTGCGGCCACCCGTCCATTGCGGCCACCCGTCCATTGCGGCCACCCGTCCATTGCGGCCACCCGTCCATTGCGGCCACCCGTCCATTGCGGCCACCCGTCCATTGCGGCCACCCGTCCATTGCGGCCACCCGTCCATTGCGGCCACCCGTCCATTGCGGCCACCCGTCCATTGCGGCCACCCGTCCATTGCGGCCACCCGTCCATTGCGGCCACCCGTCCATTGCGGCCACCCGTCCATTGCGGCCACCCGTCCATTGCGGCCACCCGTCCATTGCGGCCACCCGTCCATTGCGGCCACCCGTCCATTGCGGCCACCCGTCCATTGCGGCCACCCGTCCATTGCGGCCACCCGTCCATTGCGGCCACCCGTCCATTGCGGCCACCCGTCCATTGCGGCCACCCGTCCATTGCGGCCACCCGTCCATTGCGGCCACCCGTCCATTGCGGCCACCCGTCCATTGCGGCCACCCGTCCATTGCGGCCACCCGTCCATTGCGGCCACCCGTCCATTGCGGCCACCCGTCCATTGCGGCCACCCGTCCATTGCGGCCACCCGTCCATTGCGGCCACCCGTCCATTGCGGCCACCCGTCCATTGCGGCCACCCGTCCATTGCGGCCACCCGTCCATTGCGGCCACCCGTCCATTGCGGCCACCCGTCCATTGCGGCCACCCGTCCATTGCGGCCACCCGGCCATTGCGGCCACCCGGCCATTGCGGCCACCCGGCCATTGCGGCCACCCGGCCATTGCGGCCACCCGGCCATTGCGGCCACCCGGCCATTGCGGCCACCCGGCCATTGCGGCCACCCGGCCATTGCGGCCACCCGGCCATTGCGGCCACCCGGCCATTGCGGCCACCCGGCCATTGCGGCCACCCGGCCATTGCGGCCACCCGGCCATTGCGGCCACCCGGCCATTGCGGCCACCCGGCCATTGCGGCCACCCGGCCATTGCGGCCACCCGGCTATTGTGATTAATTCATGAATGAATGACATGTACTAATTTCCTCATACGCTTGTCCTTATGTATTATCATGGTCATTGTATTATTTTAGCCAAAATTACCTAATCACCATCATAGCTGTCTATAGCGGCCACCTCGCTATAGCGGCCACCTGGCTATAGCGGCCACCTGGCTATAGCGGCCACCTGGCTATAGCGGCCACCTGTCTATTGCGGCCACCTGGCTGTAGCGGCCACCTGTCTATAGCGGCCACCTGTCTATTGCGGCCACCTGTCTATTGCGGCCACCTGTCTATTGCGGCCACCAGTCTATAGCGGCCACCTGTCTTTAGCGGCCACCTGTCTATAGCGGCCACCTGTCTATAGCGGCCACCTGGCTATAGCGGCCACCTGGCTATAGCGGCCACCTGGCTATAGCGGCCACCTGTCTATAGCGGCCACCTGTCTATAGCGGCCACCTGGCTATAGCGGCCACCTGGCTATAGCGGCCACCTGTCTATAGCGGCCACCTGTCTATAGCGGCCACCTGGCTATAGCGGCCACCTGTCTATAGCGGCCATCTGACTATAGCGGCCACCTGTCTATAGCGGCCACCTGTCTATTGCGGCCACCTGGCTATAGCGGCCACCTGGCTATAGCGGCCACCTGTCTATTGCGGCCACCTGTCTATTGCGGCCACCTGTCTATTGCGGCCACCTGTCTATTGCGGCCACCCGTCTATTGCGGCCACCCGTCTATTGCGGCCACCAGTCTATTGCGGCCACCAGTCTATTGGGGCCACCTGTCTATTGCGGCCACCTGTCTATTGCGGCCACCTGTCTATTGCGGCCACCTGTCTATTGCGGCCACCTGTCTATTGTGATTAATTTATGAATGAATGGGCAACTACTCACAGTTATGCCCTTATCAATTGGTCTCCCCACCACTACCACCCCGACCCCCACACTGCCCCACCCCAACACTGCCCCACCCCACACTGTCCCACTTCCACACTGCCCCCACCATCGGATGTCGGGATTGGTAAGAGTAGAGTAAAGGGTCCTTCTTTGTGTGTGAACAAAATCGGCCTAACATTTGTACAGGAGAATGGTGTCCAGGGGTAGGGTTTGGTGAGCTCTGAAATGACAATACCCCACACTTGGGGGTGGGGCTGCCAGGTAGGAGAGGGGCGGGGCTGCCAGGTAGGAGAGGGCGTAGGAAACAATTGATAAGTAGATAAAATGCACTGCCTTGAATCACTGAAGAAAACGACCAACATTGGGGTGTATATCAACAATGCAAGTATGTCCTACAGCAAGGGAAATAAGACCAGTGAGTGGGTTGATTGGTACAGTGCTGAATCTGCTGGAATCTATTGCTGTGAACTCGGTTCAAATCTCACTAAGCGTCCTCCACAAAGCTCCCCTTTAGCATTTGTGCCCCCTGTCCACTCGACTCACTTGGCAGTCTCATCACATCCTTTCACCGTTCTAAAGGCTCGATACTCTTCAATTTTTGTTTCCTTTCCCCTCGTACTGCCTCTCCTTGTAACCTGCTTCCCTTCCGCCTGTAATCTTTCACAATTCAAACGAAATGTGAATAGATACAGCCCTGTTGCCAGCTCCGGGGAGGGGGGGGGGGGTTGGGGGGGGGGGGGGGCGGGGGGCAGTACCTGCTGGGGATACATCACAAGAAAATACATAATTATGTATAATTTTGATGCTTTTTTATTTTTGCCAATGGGGGGGGGGATTGGTTGCCAGGGGGGACTGGCCTCTCTGACCCCCTCCCCCCCATAAGCGATGGGCCTGACCACCTATCCCTGTGAGTTCTGTCTTTTCTTGTCTTTTGTAGCCCACACCTTGAGTGGCCTTTTGGTCTTGTGCGATGCCCGTAAACAAAGTTTAACTTGCAGTGGGCTTTCATTCTGGTCAATAAGCACTATGAGCCTTGCCTTACACTTGTCTGACTTAGGTTCGACTCTCACCTGCTTCAATTAGTTAATGGCATTATTTGCACCAAACCTGACAGTAGAGAAAAGGGTTGGATCGAATACTTGCCCTTCCTTTCACCACAGGTTAATCCCTACTTGAATGTTAGATCATTTTAACTTACAGGTTAATCACAGCTAAATGTAGCTAATTGCAGCACAATTAGTCTTAATTTCATGTACAGTTGTATAATTTTGATAGGAAAGGCAACTTGTATTGCTTGTGTAAATAATAAATAAAAGCCAGAGTTACAATATCAGGATAAATTAACTGATGAAGAACTTTGAACCTTGCAAAGATGTACGTTCATTTTGAATTGTTTAATGCATACAGCGGGATTATCTGACTAAGCTAGCCCAAAGCTTTAGTCGTAGTAGTGGATGTACCGGTAGTTGAACAGGGGAGGTGAGTTGGTCTTTAATACCAATGGTGGTAGTTACCCCGCCTGGATCTCTAGGTCTGAAAATTGGGATAATTCCTTTGGTATCTATTGAAGATTTATCCTCTCTTTAGATCTGGACCCAGGAAAACCGTAAGGGTGTGGGGCTGGCAACCTAAAATGTGTTGTCGCCCTTTACCTAGAGTGGCTTTTAGCCTTGTATTCGGCAACTTCCATAAAAAGTTGAACCTACATATTGGGGTTCACGTGTCAAGCAGACTGTCATAAAAAATTGCATGTCGATGTCACTTGATGTAAGCATGTACGTCATTTATTGTGGCCACCTCTCTATTGTAGCGGCCTCTCTATTGTGACCACCTGTCTATTGTGGCCACCTGTCTATTGTGGCCACCTGTCTATTGTGGCCACCTGTCTATTGTGGCCTTCTTTCTATTGTGGCCACCTTTCTATTGTGGCCACCTCTCTATTGCGGCCACCCGTCCATTGCGGCCACCCGTCCATTGCGGCCACCCGTCCATTGCGGCCACTCGTCCATTGCGGCCACCCGTCCATTGCGGCCACCCGTCCATTGCGGCCACCCGTCCATTGCGGCCACCCGTCCATTGCGGCCACCCGTCTATTGCGGCCACCTGTCTATTGCGGCCACCCGTCTATTGTGATTAATTTATGAATGAATGGGCAAGCCTTCATGAGCGTTGTAATGAACATGTACTAATTTCCTCATACGCTTGTCCTTATGTATTATCAAGGTCATTGTATTATTTTAGCCAAAATTACCTAATCACCATCATAGCTGTTTATTAAAAACCAAAAATAAACATCTTATTCTGGCAGCATCTTTGTCAGGAAGACTATATATTTTGTAATTACATGTATTGCAGAGGTGCAGATCGCTGAAATTTAGATTTTAAATCGTACTGTAGTTAATTTGGTGACGATTTCAACCATAATAACCCGGAGGATTTGTTTGCCATTTACACTACATGGCATACTGGATACAGTGCTCCTCTGCCTAGCCATGTTAGAATTGTAAACTGTAGTCTATTGAAACATTACCATGACAACATGCTTAATCACAGTGAAGGTTTTTAGTTGTATGAATCTGAGCAGATTACTCCGTTGCGGATTTTAAAACGTTCCTGCATTTTTTTTATGTAGCAGGAACAAGCTGTTCAAATATACAAACTGGTTTAAAACTCGGTTAAAAAAAATGTATGATCTAATTGCATGTCGATGTCACTTGATGTAAGCATGTACGTCATTTATTGTGGCCACCTCTCTATTGTAGCGGCCACCCGTCCATTGCGTCCACCCGTCCATTGCGTCCACCCGTCCATTGCGTCCACCCGTCCATTGCGTCCACCCGTCCATTGCGTCCACCCGTCCATTGCGGCCACCCGTCCATTGCGGCCACCCGTCCATTGCGGCCACCCGTCCATTGCGGCCACCCGTCCATTGCGGCCACCCGTCCATTGCGGCCACCCGTCCATTGCGGCCACCCGTCCATTGCGGCCACCCGTCCATTGCGGCCACCCGTCCATTGCGGCCACCCGTCCATTGCGGCCACCCGTCCATTGCGGCCACCCGTCCATTGCGGCCACCCGTCCATTGCGGCCACCCGTCCATTGCGGCCACCCGTCCATTGCGGCCACCCGTCCATTGCGGCCACCCGTCCATTGCGGCCACCCGTCCATTGCGGCCACCCGTCCATTGCGGCCACCCGTCCATTGCGGCCACCCGTCCATTGCGGCCACCCGTCCATTGCGGCCACCCGTCCATTGCGGCCACCCGTCCATTGCGGCCACCCGTCCATTGCGGCCACCCGTCCATTGCGGCCACCCGTCCATTGCGGCCACCCGTCCATTGCGGCCACCCGTCCATTGCGGCCACCCGTCCATTGCGGCCACCCGTCCATTGCGGCCACCCGTCCATTGCGGCCACCCGTCCATTGCGGCCACCCGTCCATTGCGGCCACCCGTCCATTGCGGCCACCCGTCCATTGCGGCCACCCGTCCATTGCGGCCACCCGTCCATTGCGGCCACCCGTCCATTGCGGCCACCCGTCCATTGCGGCCACCCGTCCATTGCGGCCACCCGTCCATTGCGGCCACCCGTCCATTGCGGCCACCCGTCCATTGCGGCCAACCGTCCATTGCGGCCACCCGGCCATTGCGGCCACCCGGCCATTGCGGCCACCCGGCCATTGCGGCCACCCGGCCATTGCGGCCACCCGGCCATTGCGGCCACCCGGCCATTGCGGCCACCCGGCCATTGCGGCCACCCGGCCATTGCGGCCACCCGGCTATTGTGATTAATTCATGAATGAATGACATGTACTAATTTCCTCATACGCTTGTCCTTATGTATTATCATGGTCATTGTATTATTTTAGCCAACATTACCTAATCACCATCATAGCTGTCTATAGCGGCAACCTCGCTATAGCGGCCACCTGGCTATAGCGGCCACCTGGCTATAGCGGCCACCTGTCTATTGCGGCCACCTGTCTATTGCGGCCACCAGTCTATAGCGGCCACCTGTCTTTAGCGGCCACCTGTCTATAGCGGCCACCTGTCTATAGCGGCCACCTGGCTATAGCGGCCACCTGGCTATAGCGGCCACCTGGCTATAGCGGCCACCTGGCTATAGCGGCCACCTGTCTATAGCGGCCACCTGTCTATAGCGGCCACCTGGCTATAGCGGCCACCTGGCTATAGCGGCCACCTGTCTATAGCGGCCACCTGTCTATAGCGGCCACCTGGCTATAGCGGCCACCTGTCTATAGCGGCCATCTGACTATAGCGGCCACCTGTCTATAGCGGCCACCTGTCTATTGCGGCCACCTGGCTATAGCGGCCACCTGGCTATAGCGGCCACCTGTCTATTGCGGCCACCTGTCTATTGCGGCCACCTGTCTATTGCGGCCACCTGTCTATTGCGGCCACCCGTCTATTGCGGCCACCCGTCTATTGCGGCCACCAGTCTATTGCGGCCACCAGTCTATTGGGGCCACCTGTCTATTGCGGCCACCTGTCTATTGCGGCCACCTGTCTATTGCGGCCACCTGTCTATTGTGATTAATTTATGAATGAATGGGCAATTACTCACAGTTATGCCCTTATCAATTGGTCTCCCCACCACTACCACCCCGACCCCCACACTGCCCCACCCCAACACTGCCCCACCCCACACTGTCCCACTTCCACACTGCCCCCACCATCGGATGTCGGGATTGGTAAGAGTAGAGTAAAGGGTCCTTCTTTGTGTGTGAACAAAATCGGCCTAACATTTGTACAGGAGAATGGTGTCCAGGGGTAGGGTTTGGTGAGCTCTGAAATGACAATACCCCACACTTGGGGGTGGGGCTGCCAGGTAGGAGAGGGGCGGGGCTGCCAGGTAGGAGAGGGCGTAGGAAACAATTGATAAGTAGATAAAATGCACTGCCTTGAATCACTGAAGAAAACGACCAACATTGGGGTGTATATCAACAATGCAAGTATGTCCTACAGCAAGGGAAATAAGACCAGTGAGTGGGTTGATTGGTACAGTGCTGAATCTGCTGGAATCTATTGCTGTGAACTCGGTTCAAATCTCACTAAGCGTCCTCCACAAAGCTCCCCTTTAGCATTTGTGCCCCCTGTCCACTCGACTCACTTGGCAGTCTCATCACATCCTTTCACCGTTCTAAAGGCTCGATACTCTTCAATTTTTGTTTCCTTTCCCCTCGTACTGCCTCTCCTTGTAACCTGCTTCCCTTCCGCCTGTAATCTTTCACAATTCAAACGAAATGTGAATAGATACAGCCCTGTTGCCAGCTCCGGGGAGGGGGGGGGGGGGGGTTGGGGGGGGGGGCGGGGGGCAGTACCTGCTGGGGATACATCACAAGAAAATACATAATTATGTATAATTTTGATGCTTTTTTATTTTTGCCAATGGGGGGGGGGGGGGGGGGGGGATTGGTTGCCAGGGGGGACTGGCCTCTCTGACCCCCTCCCCCCCCATAAGCGATGGGCCTGACCACCTATCCCTGTGAGTTCTGTCTTTTCTTGTCTTTTGTAGCCCACACCTTGAGTGGCCTTTTGGTCTTGTGCGATGCCCGTAAACAAAGTTTAACTTGCAGTGGGCTTTCATTCTGGTCAATAAGCACTATGAGCCTTGCCTTACACTTGTCTGACTTAGGTTCGACTCTCACCTGCTTCAATTAGTTAATGGCATTATTTGCACCAAACCTGACAGTAGAGAAAAGGGTTGGATCGAATACTTGCCCTTCCTTTCACCACAGGTTAATCCCTACTTGAATGTTAGATCATTTTAACTTACAGGTTAATCACAGCTAAATGTAGCTAATTGCAGCACAATTAGTCTTAATTTCATGTACAGTTGTATAATTTTGATAGGAAAGGCAACTTGTATTGCTTGTGTAAATAATAAATAAAAGCCAGAGTTACAATATTAGGATAAATTAACTGATGAAGAACTTTGAACCTTGCAAAGATGTACGTTCATTTTGAATTGTTTAATGCATACAGCGGGATTATCTGACTAAGCTAGCCCAAAGCTTTAGTCGTAGTAGTGGATGTACCGGCAGTTGAACAGGGGAGGTGAGTTGGTCTTTAATACCAATGGTGGTAGTTACCCCGCCTGGATCTCTAGGTCTGAAAATTGGGATAATTCCTTTGGTATCTATTGAAGATTTATCCTCTCTTTAGATCTGGACCCAGGAAAACCGTAAGGGTGTGGGGCTGGCAACCTAAAATGTGTTGTCGCCCTTTACCTAGAGTGGCTTTTAGCCTTGTATTCGGCAACTTCCATAAAAAGTTGAACCTACATATTGGGGTTCACGTGTCAAGCAGACTGTCATAAAAAATTGCATGTCGATGTCACTTGATGTAAGCATGTACGTCATTTATTGTGGCCACCTCTCTATTGTAGCGGCCTCTCTATTGTGACCACCTGTCTATTGTGGCCACCTGTCTATTGTGGCCACCTGTCTATTGTGGCCACCTGTCTATTGTGGCCTTCTTTCTATTGTGGCCACCTTTCTATTGTGGCCACCTCTCTATTGCGGCCACCCGTCCATTGCGGCCACCCGTCCATTGCGGCCACCCGTCCATTGCGGCCACCCGTCCATTGCGGCCACCCGTCCATTGCGGCCACCCGTCCATTGCGGCCACCCGTCCATTGCGGCCACCCGTCCATTGCGGCCACCCGTCCATTGCGGCCACCCGTCCATTGCGGCCACCCGGCTATTGCGGCCACCCGTCTATTGCGGCCACCTGTCTATTGTGATTAATTTATGAATGAATGGGCAAGCCTTCATCTGCGTTGTAATGAACATGTACTAATTTCCTCATAGGCTTGTCCTTATGTATTATCATGGTCATTGTATTATTTTAGCCAAAATTACCTAATCACCATCATAGCTGTTTATTAAAAACCAAAAATAAACATCTTATTCTGGCAGCATCTTTGTTAGGAAGACTATATATTTTGTAATTACATGTATTGCAGAGGTGCAGATCGCTGAAATTTAGATTTTAAATCGTACTGTAGTTAATTTGGTGACGATTTCAACCATATTAACCCAGAGGATTTGTTTGCCATTTACACTACATGGCATACTGGATACAGTGCTCCTCTGCCTGGCCATGTTAGAATTGTAAACTGTAGTCTATTGAAACATTACCATGACAACATGCTTAATCACAGTGAAGGTTTTTAGTTGTATGAATCTGAGCAGATTACTCCGTTGCGGATTTTAAAACGTTCCTGCATTTTTTTTATGTAGCAGGAACAAGCTGTTCAAATATACAAACTGGTTTAAAACTCGGTTAAAAAAAATGTATGATCTAATTGCATGTCGATGTCACTTGATGTAAGCATGTACGTCATTTATTGTGGCCACCTCTCTATTGTAGCGGCCTCTCTATTGTGACCACCTGTCTATTGTGGCCACCTGTCTATTGTGGCCACCTGTCTATTGTGGCCACCTGTCTATTGTGGCCTTCTTTCTATTGTGGCCACCTTTCTATTGTGGCCACCTCTCTATTGCGGCCACCCGTCCATTGCGGCCACCTGTCTATTGCGGCCACCTGTCTATTGTGATTAATTTATGAATGAATGGGCAATTACTCACAGTTATGCCCTTATCAATTGGTCTCCCCACCACTACCACCCCGACCCCCACACTGCCCCACCCCAACACTGCCCCACCCCACACTGTCCCACTTCCACACTGCCCCCACCATCGGATGTCGGGATTGGTAAGAGTAGAGGAAAGGGTCCTTCTTTGTGTGTGAACAAAATCGCCCTTTACCTAGAGTGGCTTTTAGCCTTGTATTCGGCAACTTCCATAAAAAGTTGAACCTACATATTGGGGTTCACGTGTCAAGTAGACTGTCATAAAAAATTGCATGTCGATGTCACTGTGATGTAAGCATGTACGTCATTTATTGTGGCCAACCGTCTATTGCGGCCACCCGTCTATTGCGACCACCCGTCTATTGCGGCCACCCGTCTATTGCGGCCACCCGTCTATTGCGGCCACCCGTCTATTGCGGCCACCCGTCTATTGCGGCCACCCGTCTATTGTGGCCACCCGTCTATTGCGGCCACCCGTCTATTGCGGCCACCAGTCTATTGGGGCCACCTGTCTATTGCGGCCACCTGTCTATTGCGGCCACCTGTCTATTGCGGCCACCTGTCTATTGCGGCCACCTGTCTATTGTGATTAATTTATGAATGAATGGGCAATTACTCACAGTTATGCCCTTATCAATTGGTCTCCCCACCACTACCACCCCGACCCCCACACTGCCCCACCCCAACACTGCCCCACCCCACACTGTCCCACTTCCACACTGCCCCCACCATCGGATGTCGGGATTGGTAAGAGTAGAGGAAAGGGTCCTTCTTTGTGTGTGAACAAAATCGCCCTTTACCTAGAGTGGCTTTTAGCCTTGTATTCGGCAACTTCCATAAAAAGTTGAACCTACATATTGGGGTTCACGTGTCAAGTAGACTCATAAAAAATTGCATGTCGATGTCACTGTGATGTAAGCATGTACGTCATTTATTGTGGCCACCCGTCTATTGCGGCCACCCGTCTATTGCGGCCACCCGTCTATTGCGGCCACCCGTCTATTGCGGCCACCCGTCTATTGCGGCCACCCGTCTATTGCGGCCACCCGTCTATTGCGGCCACCCGTCTATTGCGGCCACCCGTCTATTGCGGCCACCCATCTATTGCGGCCACCCGTCTATTGCGGCCACCCGTCTATTGCGGCCACCCGTCTATTGCGGCCACCAGTCTATTGCGGCCACCTGTCTATTGCGGCCACCTGTCTATTGCGGCCACCTGTCTATTGCGGCCACCTGTCTATTGCGGCCACCTGTCTATTGCGGCCACCTGTCTATTGTGATTAATTTATGAATGAATGGGCAATTACTCACAGTTATGCCCTTATCAATTGGTCTCCCCACCACTACCACCCCGACCCCCACACTGCCCCACCCCAACACTGCCCCACCCCACACTGTCCCACTTCCACACTGCCGCCACCATCGGATGTCGGGATTGGTAAGAGTAGAGTAAAGGGTCCTTCTTTGTGTGTGAACAAAATCGGCCTAACATTTGTACAGGAGAATGGTGTCCAGGGGTAGGGTTTGGTGAGCTCTGAAATGACAATACCCCACACTTGGGGGTGGTAGCGGCCACCTGTCTATTGCGGCCACCTGTCTATTGCGGCCACCTGTCTATTGCGGCCACCTGTCTATTGCGGCCACCTGTCTATAGCGGCCACCTGTCTATAGCGGCCACCTGTCTATAGCGGCCACCTGTCTATAGCGGCCACCTGTCTATTGCGGCCACCTGTCTATAGCGGCCACCTGTCTATTGCGGCTACCTGTCTATTGCGGCCACCTGTCTATAGCGGCCACCTGTCTATTGCGGCCACCTGTCTATAGCGGCCACCTGTCTATTGCGGCCACCTGTCTATTGTGATTAATTTATGAATGAATGGGCAATTACTCACAGTTATGCCCTTATCAATTGGTCTCCCCACCACTACCACCCCGACCCCCACACTGCCCCACCCCAACACTGCCCCACCCCACACTGTCCCACTTCCACACTGCCCCCACCATCGGATGTCGGGATTGGTAAGAGTAGAGGAAAGGGTCCTTCTTTGTGTGTGAACAAAATCGCCCTTTACCTAGAGTGGCTTTTAGCCTTGTATTCGGCAACTTCCATAAAAAGTTGAACCTACATATTGGGGTTCACGTGTCAAGTAGACTGTCATAAAAAATTGCATGTCGATGTCACTGTGATGTAAGCATGTACGTCATTTATTGTGGCCACCCGTCTATTGCGGCCACCCGTCTATTGCGGCCACCCGTCTATTGCGGCCACCCGTCTATTGCGGCCACCCGTCTATTGCGGCCACCCGTCTATTGTGGCCACCCGTCTATTGCGGCCACCCGTCTATTGCGGCCACCCGTCTATTGCGGCCACCAGTCTATTGCGGACACCAGTCTATTGGGGCCACCTGTCTATTGCGGCCACCTGTCTATTGCGGCCACCTGTCTATTGCGGCCACCTGTCTATTGCGGCCACCTGTCTATTGTGATTAATTTATGAATGAATGGGCAATTACTCACAGTTATGCCCTTATCAATTGGTCTCCCCACCACTACCACCCCGAACCCCACACTGCCCCACCCCAACACTGCCCCACCCCACACAGTCCCACTTCCACACTGCCGCCACCATCGGATGTCGGGATTGGTAAGAGTAGAGTAAAGGGTCCTTCTTTGTGTGTTAACAAAATCGGCCTAACATTTGTACAGGAGAATGGTGTCCAGGGGTAGGGTTTGGTGAGCTCTGAAATGACAATACCCCACACTTGGGGGTGGTAGCGGCCACCTGTCTATTGCGGCCACCTGTCTATTGCGGCCACCTGTCTATTGCGGCCACCTGTCTATTGCGGCCACCTGTCTATTGCGGCCACCTGTCTATTGCGGCCACATGTCTATTGCGGCCACCTGTCTATTGCGGCCACCTGTCTATAGCGGCCACCTGTCTATTGCGGCCACCTGTCTATTGCGGCCACCTGTCTATTGCGGCCACCTGTCTATAGCGGCCACCTGTCTATAGCGGCCACCTGTCTATAGCGGCCACCTGTCTATAGCGGCCACCTGGCTATAGCGGCCACCTGGCTATAGCGGCCACCTGGTTATAGCGGCCACCTGTCTATAGCGGCCACCTGTCTATAGCGGCCACCTGGCTATAGCGGGCACCTGGCTATAGCGGCCACCTGTCTATAGCGGCCACCTGTCTATTGCGGCCACCTGTCTATTGTGATTAATTTATGAATCAATGGGCAATTACTCACAGTTATGCCCTTATCAATTGGTCTCCCCACCACTACCACCCCGACCCCCACACTGCCCCACCCCAACACTGCCCCACCCCACACTGTCCCACTTCCACACTGCCCCCACCATCGGATGTCGGGATTGGTAAGAGTAGAGGAAAGGGTCCTTCTTTGTGTGTGAACAAAATCGCCCTTTACCTAGAGTGGCTTTTAGCCTTGTATTCGGCAACTTCCATAAAAAGTTGAAACTACATATTGGGGTTCACGTGTCAAGTAGACTGTCATAAAAAATTGCATGTCGATGTCACTGTGATGTAAGCATGTACGTCATTTATTGTGGCCAACCGTCTATTGTGGCCACCCGTCTATTGCGACCACCCGTCTATTGCGGCCACCCGTCTATTGCGGCCACCCGTCTATTGCGGCCACCCGTCTATTGCGGCCACCCGTCTATTGCGGCCACCCGTCTATTGTGGCCACCCGTCTATTGCGGCCACCCGTCTATTGCGGCCACCCGTCTATTGCGGCCACCAGTCTATTGCGGCCACCAGTCTATTGGGGCCACCTGTCTATTGCGGCCACCTGTCTATTGCGGCCACCTGTCTATTGCGGCCACCTGTCTATTGCGGCCACCTGTCTATTGTGATTAATTTATGAATGAATGGGCAATTACTCACAGTTATGCCCTTATCAATTGGTCTCCCCACCACTACCACCCCGACCCCCACACTGCCCCACCCCAACACTGCCCCACCCCACACTGTCCCACTTCCACACTGCCCCCACCATCGGATGTCGGGATTGGTAAGAGTAGAGGAAAGGGTCCTTCTTTGTGTGTGAACAAAATCGCCCTTTACCTAGAGTGGCTTTTAGCCTTGTATTCGGCAACTTCCATAAAAAGTTGAACCTACATATTGGGGTTCACGTGTCAAGTAGACTGTCATAAAAAATTGCATGTCGATGTCACTGTGATGTAAGCATGTACGTCATTTATTGTGGCCACCCGTCTATTGCGGCCACCCGTCTATTGCGGCCACCCGTCTATTGCGGCCACCTGTCTATTGCGGCCACCTGTCTATTGCGGCCACCTGTCTATTGCGGCCACCTGTCTATTGCGGCCACCTGTCTATTGTGATTAATTTATGAATGAATGGGCAATTACTCACAGTTATGCCCTTATCAATTGGTCTCCCCACCACTACCACCCCGACCCCCACACTGCCCCACCCCAACACTGCCCCACCCCACACTGTCCCACTTCCACACTGCCGCCACCATCGGATGTCGGGATTGGTAAGAGTAGAGTAAAGGGTCCTTCTTTGTGTGTGAACAAAATCGGCCTAACATTTGTACAGGAGAATGATGTCCAGGGGTAGGGTTTGGTGAGCTCTGAAATGACAATACCCCACACTTGGGGGTGGTAGCGGCCACCTGTCTATTGCGGCCACCTGTCTATTGCGGCCACCTGTCTATAGCGGCCACCTGTCTATAGCGGCCACCTGTCTATAGCGGCCACCTGTCTATTGCGGCCACCTGTCTATAGCGGCCACCTGTCTATTGCGGCTACCTGTCTATTGCGGCCACCTGTCTATAGCGGCCACCTGTCTATAGCGGCCACCTGTCTATTGCGGCCACCTGTCTATAGCGGCCACCTGTCTATTGCGGCCACCTGTCTATTGTGATTAATTTATGAATGAATGGGCAATTACTCACAGTTATGCCCTTATCAATTGGTCTCCCCACCACTACCACCCCGACCCCCACACTGCCCCACCCCAACACTGCCCCACCCCACACTGTCCCACTTCCACACTGCCCCCACCATCGGATGTCGGGATTGGTAAGAGTAGAGGAAAGGGTCCTTCTTTGTGTGTGAACAAAATCGCCCTTTACCTAGAGTGGCTTTTAGCCTTGTATTCGGCAACTTCCATAAAAAGTTGAACCTACATATTGGGGTTCACGTGTCAAGTAGACTGTCATAAAAAATTGCATGTCGATGTCACTGTGATGTAAGCATGTACGTCATTTATTGTGGCCACCCGTCTATTGCGGCCACCCGTCTATTGCGGCCACCCGTCTATTGCGGCCACCCGTCTATTGCGGCCACCCGTCTATTGCGGCCACCCGTCTATTGCGGCCACCAGTCTATTGGGGCCACCTGTCTATTGCGGCCACCTGTCTATTGCGGCCACCTGTCTATTGCGGCCACCTGTCTATCGCGGCCACCTGTCTATTGTGATTAATTTATGAATGAATGGGCAATTACTCACAGTTATGCCCTTATCAATTGGTCTCCCCACCACTACCACCCCGAACCCCACACTGCCCCACCCCAACACTGCCCCACCCCACACTGTCCCACTTCCACACTGCCGCCACCCTCGGATGTCGGGATTGGTAAGAGTAGAGTAAAGGGTCCTTCTTTGTGTGTTAACAAAATCGGCCTAACATTTGTACAGGAGAATGGTGTCCAGGGGTAGGGTTTGGTGAGCTCTGAAATGACAATACCCCACACTTGGGGGTGGTAGCGGCCACCTGTCTATTGCGGCCACCTGTCTATTGCGGCCACCTGTCTATTGCGGCCACCTGTCTATTGCGGCCACCTGTCTATTGCGGCCACCTGTCTATTGCGGCCACCTGTCTATTGCGGCCACATGTCTATTGCGGCCACCTGTCTATTGCGGCCACCTGTCTATAGCGGCCACCTGTCTATTGCGGCCACCTGTCTATTGCGGCCACCTGTCTATTGCGGCCACCTGTCTATAGCGGCCACCTGTCTATAGCGGCCACCTGTCTATAGCGGCCACCTGTCTATAGCGGCCACCGGCTATAGCGGCCACCTGGCTATAGCGGCCACCTGGCTATAGCGGCCACCTGGTTATAGCGGCCACCTGTCTATAGCGGCCACCTGTCTATAGCGGCCACCTGGCTATAGCGGGCACCTGGCTATAGCGGCCACCTGTCTATAGCGGCCACCTGTCTATTGCGGCCACCTGTCTATTGTGATTAATTTATGAATGAATGGGCAATTACTCACAGTTATGCCCTTATCAATTGGTCTCCCCACCACTACCACCCCGACCCCCACACTGCCCCACCCCAACACTGCCCCACCCCACACTGTCCCACTTCCACACTGCCCCCACCATCGGATGTCGGGATTGGTAAGAGTAGAGGAAAGGGTCCTTCTTTGTGTGTGAACAAAATCGCCCTTTACCTAGAGTGGCTTTTAGCCTTGTATTCGGCAACTTCCATAAAAAGTTGAACCTACATATTGAGGTTCACGTGTCAAGTAGACTGTCATAAAAAATTGCATGTCGATGTCACTGTGATGTAAGCATGTACGTCATTTATTGTGGCCACCCGTCTATTGCGGCCACCCGTCTATTGCGGCCACCCGTCTATTGCGGCCACCCGTCTATTGCGGCCACCTGTCTATTGCGGCCACCCGTCTATTGCGGCCACCCGTCTATTGCGGCCACCCGTCTATTGCGGCCACCAGTCTATTGCGGCGACCAGTCTATTGGGGCCACCTGTCTATTGCGGCCACCTGTCTATTGCGGCCACCTGTCTATTGCGGCCACCTGTCTATTGTGATTAATTTATGAATGAATGGGCAATTACTCACAGTTATGCCCTTATCAATTGGTCTCCCCACCACTACCACCCCGACCCCCACACTGCCCCACCCCAACACTGCCCCACCCCACACTGTCCCACTTCCACACTGCCGCCACCATCGGATGTCGGGATTGGTAAGAGTAGAGTAAAGGGTCCTTCTTTGTGTGTGAACAAAATCGGCCTAACATTTGTACAGGAGAATGGTGTCCAGGGGTAGGGTTTGGTGAGCTCTGAAATGACAATACCCCACACTTGGGGGTGGTAGCGGCCACCTGTCTATTGCGGCCACCTGTCTATTGCGGCCACCTGTCTATTGCGGCCACCTGTCTATAGCGGCCACCTGTCTATAGCGGCCACCTGTCTATAGCGGGCACCTGTCTATAGCGGCCACTTGTCAATTGCGGCCACCTGTCTATAGCGGCCACCTGTCTATTGCGGCCACCTGTCTATTGCGGCCACCTGTCTATAGCGGCCACCTGTCTATAGCGGCCACCTGTCTATTGCGGCCACCTGTCTATAGCGGCCACCTGTCTATTGCGGCCACCTGTCTATTGCGGCCACCTGTCTATTGCGGCCACCTGTCTATTGCGCGACCACCTGTCTATTGCGGCCACCTGTCTATTGCGGCCACCTGTCTATTGCGGTCACCTGTCTATTGCGGCCACCTGTCTATAGCGGCCACCTCGCTATAGCGGCCACCTGTCTATTGCGGCCACCTGTCTATAGCGGCCACCTCGCTATAGCGGCCACCTGTCTATTGCGGCCACCTGTCTATTGCGGCCACCTGTCTATAGCGGCCACCTGTCTATAGCGGCCACCTGTCTATAGCGGCCACCTGGCTACCTCGCTATAGCGGCCACCTGTCTATTGCGGCCACCTGTCTATTGCGGCCACCTGTCTATAGCGGCCACCTGTCTATAGCGGACACCTGTCTATAGCGGCCACCTAGCTATAGCGGCCACCTGGCTATAGCGGCCACCTGGCTATAGCGGCCACCTGTCTATAGCGACCACCTGTCTATAGCGGCCACCTGGCTATAGCGGCCACCTGTCTATTGCGGCCACCTGTCTATAGCGGCCACCTGTCTATTGCGGCCACCTGTCTATAGCGGCCACCTGTCTATTGCGGCCACCTGTCTATTGTGATTAATTTATGAATGAATGGGCAATTACTCACAGTTATGCCCTTATCAATTAGTCTCCCCACCACTACCACCCCGACCCCCACACTGCCCCACCCCAACACTGCCCCACCCCACACTGTCCCACTTCCACACTGCCCCCACCATCGGATGTCGGGATTGGTAAGAGTAGAGGAAAGGGTCCTTCTTTGTGTGTGAACAAAATCGCCCTTTACCTAGAGTGGCTTTTAGCCTTGTATTCGGCAACTTCCATAAAAAGTTGAACCTACATATTGGGGTTCACGTGTCAAGTAGACTGTCATAAAAAATTGCATGTCGATGTCACTGTGATGTAAGCATGTACGTCATTTATTGTGGCCACCCGTCTATTGCGGCCACCCGTCTATTGCGGCCACCCGTCTATTGCGGCCACCCGTCTATTGCGGCCACCCGTCTATTGCGGCCACCCGTCTATTGTGGCCACCCGTCTATTGCGGCCACCCGTCTATTGCGGCCACCCGTCTATTGCGGCCACCAGTCTATTGCGGCCACCAGTCTATTGGGGCCACCTGTCTATTGCGGCCACCTGTCTATTGCGGCCACCTGTCTATTGCGGCCACCTGTCTATTGCGGCCACCTGTCTATTGTGATTAATTTATGAATGAATGGGCAATTACTCACAGTTATGTTCTTATCAATTGGTCTCCCCACCACTACCACCCCGAACCCCACACTGCCCCACCCCAACACTGCCCCACCCCACACTGTCCCACTTCCACACTGCCGCCACCATCGGATGTCGGGATTGGTAAGAGTAGAGTAAAGGGTCCTTCTTTGTGTGTTAACAAAATCGGCCTAACATTTGTACAGGAGAATGGTGTCCAGGGGTAGGGTTTGGTGAGCTCTGAAATGACAATACCCCACACTTGGGGGTGGTAGCGGCCACCTGTCTATTGCGGCCACCTGTCTATTGCGGCCACCTGTCTATTGCGGCCACCTGTCTATTGCGGCCACCTGTCTATTGCGGCCACCTGTCTATTGCGGCCACCTGTCTATTGCGGCCACATGTCTATTGCGGCCACCTGTCTATTGCGGCCACCTGTCTATAGCGGCCACCTGTCTATTGCGGCCACCTGTCTATTGCGGCCACCTGTCTATTGCGGCCACCTGTCTATAGCGGCCACCTGTCTATAGCGGCCACCTGTCTATAGCGGCCACCTGTCTATAGCGGCCACCTGGCTATAGCGGCCACCTGGCTATAGCGGCCACCTGGTTATAGCGGCCACCTGTCTATAGCGGCCACCTGTCTATAGCGGCCACCTGGCTATAGCGGGCACCTGGCTATAGCGGCCACCTGTCTATAGCGGCCACCTGTCTATTGCGGCCACCTGTCTATTGTGATTAATTTATGAATGAATGGGCAATTACTCACAGTTATGCCCTTATCAATTGGTCTCCCCACCACTACCACCCCGACCCCCACACTGCCCCACCCCAACACTGCCCCACCCCACACTGTCCCACTTCCACACTGCCCCCACCATCGGATGTCGGGATTGGTAAGAGTAGAGGAAAGGGTCCTTCTTTGTGTGTGAACAAAATCGCCCTTTACCTAGAGTGGCTTTTAGCCTTGTATTCGGCAACTTCCATAAAAAGTTGAACCTACATATTGAGGTTCACGTGTCAAGTAGACTGTCATAAAAAAATTGCATGTCGATGTCACTGTGATGTAAGCATGTACGTCATTTATTGTGGCCACCCGTCTATTGCGGCCACCCGTCTATTGCGACCACCCGTCTATTGCGGCCACCCGTCTATTGCGGCCACCCGTCTATTGCGGCCACCCGTCTATTGCGGCCACCCGTCTATTGCGGCCACCCGTCTATTGCGGCCACCCGTCTATTGCGGCCACCAGTCTATTGCGGCCACCTGTCTGTTGCGGCCACCTGTCTATTGCGGCCACCTGTCTATTGTGATTAATTTATGAATGAATGGGCAATTACTCACAGTTATGCCCTTATCAATTGGTCTCCCCACCACTACCACCCCGACCCCCACACTGCCCCACCCCAACACTGCCCCACCCCACACTGTCCCACTTCCACACTGCCGCCACCATCGGATGTCGGGATTGGTAAGAGTAGAGTAAAGGGTCCTTCTTTGTGTGTGAACAAAATCGGCCTAACATTTGTACAGGAGAATGGTGTCCAGGGGTAGGGTTTGGTGAGCTCTGAAATGACAATACCCCACACTTGGGGGTGGTAGCGGGCACCTGTCTATTGCGGCCACCTGTCTATTGCGGCCACCTGTCTATTGCGGCCACCTGTCTATTGCGGCCACCTGTCTATAGCGGCCACCTCGCTATAGCGGCCACCTGTCTATTGCGGCCACCTGTCTATAGCGGCCACCTCGCTATAGCGGCCACCTGTCTATTGCGGCCACCTGTCTATTGCGGCCACCTGTCTATAGCGGCCACCTGTCTATAGCGGCAACCTGTCTATAGCGGCCACCTGGCTACCTCGCTATAGCGGCCACCTGTCTATTGCGGCCACCTGTCTATTGCGGCCACCTGTCTATAGCGGCCACCTGTCTATAGCGGCCACCTGTCTATAGCGGCCACCTGGCTATAGCGGCCACCTGGCTATAGCGGCCACCTGGCTATAGCGGCCACCTGTCTATAGCGACCACCTGTCTATAGCGGCCACCTGGCTATAGCGGCCACCTGTCTATTGCGGCCACCTGTCTATAGCGGCCACCTGTCTATTGCGGCCACCTGTCTATAGCGGCCACCTGTCTATTGCGGCCACCTGTCTATTGTGATTAATTTATGAATGAATGGGCAATTACTCACAGTTATGCCCTTATCAATTAGTCTCCCCACCACTACCACCCCGACCCCCACACTGCCCCACCCCAACACTGCCCCACCCCACACTGTCCCACTTCCACACTGCCCCCACCATCGGATGTCGGGATTGGTAAGAGTAGAGGAAAGGGTCCTTCTTTGTGTGTGAACAAAATCGCCCTTTACCTAGAGTGGCTTTTAGCCTTGTATTCGGCAACTTCCATAAAAAGTTGAACCTACATATTGGGGTTCACGTGTCAAGTAGACTGTCATAAAAAATTGCATGTCGATGTCACTGTGATGTAAGCATGTACGTCATTTATTGTGGCCACCCGTCTATTGCGGCCACCCGTCTATTGCGGCCACCCGTCTATTGCGGCCACCCGTCTATTGCGGCCACCCGTCTATTGCGGCCACCCGTCTATTGTGGCCACCCGTCTATTGCGGCCACCCGTCTATTGCGGCCACCCGTCTATTGCGGCCACCAGTCTATTGCGGCCACCAGTCTATTGGGGCCACCTGTCTATTGCGGCCACCTGTCTATTGCGGCCACCTGTCTATTGCGGCCACCTGTCTATTGCGGCCACCTGTCTATTGTGATTAATTTATGAATGAATGGGCAATTACTCACAGTTATGTTCTTATCAATTGGTCTCCCCACCACTACCACCCCGAACCCCACACTGCCCCACCCCAACACTGCCCCACCCCACACTGTCCCACTTCCACACTGCCGCCACCATCGGATGTCGGGATTGGTAAGAGTAGAGTAAAGGGTCCTTCTTTGTGTGTTAACAAAATCGGCCTTACATTTGTACAGGAGAATGGTGTCCAGGGGTAGGGTTTGGTGAGCTCTGAAATGACAATACCCCACACTTGGGGGTGGTAGCGGCCACCTGTCTATTGCGGCCACCTGTCTATTGCGGCCACCTGTCTATTGCGGCCACATGTCTATTGCGGCCACCTGTCTATTGCGGCCACCTGTCTATAGCGGCCACCTGTCTATTGCGGCCACCTGTCTATTGCGGCCACCTGTCTATTGCGGCCACCTGTCTATAGCGGCCACCTGTCTATAGCGGCCACCTGTCTATAGCGGCCACCTGTCTATAGCGGCCACCTGGCTATAGCGGCCACCTGGCTATAGCGGCCACCTGGCTATAGCGGCCACCTGTCTATAGCGGCCACCTGTCTATTGCGGCCACCTGGCTATTGTGATTAATTTATGAATGAATGGGCAATTACTCACAGTTATGCCCTTATCAATTGGTCTCCCCACCACTACCACCCCGACCCCCACACTGCCCCACCCCAACACTGCCCCACCCCACACTGTCCCACTTCCACACTGCCCCCACCATCGGATGTCGGGATTGGTAAGAGTAGAGGAAAGGGTCCTTCTTTGTGTGTGAACAAAATCGCCCTTTACCTAGAGTGGCTTTTAGCCTTGTATTCGGCAACTTCCATAAAAAGTTGAACCTACATATTGAGGTTCACGTGTCAAGTAGACTGTCATAAAAAATTGCATGTCGATGTCACTGTGATGTAAGCATGTACGTCATTTATTGTGGCCACCCGTCTATTGCGGCCACCCGTCTATTGCGACCACCCGTCTATTGCGGCCACCCGTCTATTGCGGCCACCCGTCTATTGCGGCCACCCGTCTATTGCGGCCACCCGTCTATTGCGGCCACCCGTCTATTGCGGCCACCCGTCTATTGCGGCCACCCGTCTATTGCGGCCACCCGTCTATTGCGGCCACCCGTCTATTGCGGCCACCCGTCTATTGCGGCCACCCGTCTATTGCGGCCACCAGTCTATTGCGGCCACCTGTCTGTTGCGGCCACCTGTCTATTGCGGCCACCTGTCTATTGTGATTAATTTATGAATGAATGGGCAATTACTCACAGTTATGCCCTTATCAATTGGTCTCCCCACCACTACCACCCCGACCCCCACACTGCCCCACCCCAACACTGCCCCACCCCACACTGTCCCACTTCCACACTGCCGCCACCATCGGATGTCGGGATTGGTAAGAGTAGAGTAAAGGGTCCTTCTTTGTGTGTGAACAAAATCGGCCTAACATTTGTACAGGAGAATGGTGTCCAGGGCTAGGGTTTGGTGAGCTCTGAAATGACAATACCCCACACTTGGGGGTGGTAGCGGGCACCTGTCTATTGCGGCCACCTGTCTATTGCGGCCACCTGTCTATTGCGGCCACCTGTCTATTGCGGCCACCTGTCTATAGCGGCCACCCGTCTATAGCGGCCACCTGTCTATAGCGGCCACCTGTCTATAGCGGCCACCTGTCAATTGCGGCCACCTGTCTATAGCGGCCACCTGTCTATTGCGGCCACCTGTCTATTGCGGCCACCTGTCTATAGCGGCCACCTGTCTATAGCGGCCACCTGTCTATTGCGGCCACCTGTCTATAGCGGCCACCTGTCTATTGCGGCCACCTGTCTATTGCGGCCACCTGTCTATTGCGCGACCACCTGTCTATTGCGGCCACCTGTCTATTGCGGCCACCTGTCTATTGCGGTCACCTGTCTATTGCGGCCACCTGTCTATAGCGGCCACCTCGCTATAGCGGCCACCTGTCTATTGCGGCCACCTGTCTATAGCGGCCACCTCGCTATAGCGGCCACCTGTCTATTGCGGCCACCTGTCTATTGCGGCCACCTGTCTATAGCGGCCACCTGTCTATAGCGGCAACCTGTCTATAGCGGCCACCTGGCTACCTCGCTATAGCGGCCACCTGTCTATTGCGGCCACCTGTCTATTGCGGCCACCTGTCTATAGCGGCCACCTGTCTATAGCGGCCACCTGTCTATAGCGGCCACCTGGCTATAGCGGCCACCTGGCTATAGCGGCCACCTGGCTATAGCGGCCACCTGTCTATAGCGACCACCTGTCTATAGCGGCCACCTGGCTATAGCGGCCACCTGTCTATTGCGGCCACCTGTCTATAGCGGCCACCTGTCTATTGCGGCCACCTGTCTATAGCGGCCACCTGTCTATTGCGGCCACCTGTCTATTGTGATTAATTTATGAATGAATGGGCAATTACTCACAGTTATGCCCTTATCAATTGGTCTCCCCACCACTACCACCCCGACCCCCACACTGCCCCACCCCAACACTGCCCCACCCCACACTGTCCCACTTCCACACTGCCCCACCATCGGATGTCGGGATTGGTAAGAGTAGAGGAAAGGGTCCTTCTTTGTGTGTGAACAAAATCGCCCTTTACCTAGAGTGGCTTTTAGCCTTGTATTCGGCAACTTCCATAAAAAGTTGAACCTACATATTGGGGTTCACGTGTCAAGTAGACTGTCATAAAAAATTGCATGTCGATGTCACTGTGATGTAAGCATGTACGTCATTTATTGTGGCCACCCGTCTATTGCGGCCACCCGTCTATTGCGGCCACCCGTCTATTGCGGCCACCCGTCTATTGCGGCCACCCGTCTATTGCGGCCACCCGTCTATTGCGGCCACCCGTCTATTGCGGCCACCCGTCTATTGCGGCCACCCGTCTATTGCGGCCACCAGTCTATTGCGGCCACCAGTCTATTGGGGCCACCTGTCTATTGCGGCCACCTGTCTATTGCGGCCACCTGTCTATTGCGGCCACCTGTCTATTGCGGCCACCTGTCTATTGCGGCCACCTGTCTATTGTGATTAATTTATGAATGAATGGGCAATTACTCACAGTTATGCCCTTATCAATTGGTCTCCCCACCACTACCACCCCGAAAACCAAAAACTGCCCCAGCCCAACACTGCCCCACCCCACACTGTTCCACTTCCACACTGCCGCCACCATCGGATGTCGGGATTGGTAAGAGTAGAGTAAAGGGTCCTTCTTTGTGTGTTAACAAAATCGGCCTAACATTTGTACAGGAGAATGGTGTCCAGGGGTAGGGTTTGGTGAGCTCTGAAATGACAATACCCCACACTTGGGGGTGGTAGCGGCCACCTGTCTATTGCGGCCACCTGTCTATTGCGGCCACCTGTCTATTGCGGCCACCTGTCTATTGCGGCCACCTGTCTATTGCGGCCACCTGTCTATTGCGGCCACCTGTCTATTGCGGCCACATGTCTATTGCGGCCACCTGTCTATTGCGGCCACCTGTCTATAGCGGCCACCTGTCTATTGCGGCCACCTGTCTATTGCGGCCACCTGTCTATTGCGGCCACCTGTCTATAGCGGCCACCTGTCTATAGCGGCCACCTGTCTATAGCGGCCACCTGTCTATAGCGGCCACCTGGCTATAGCGGCCACCTGGTTATAGCGGCCACCTGTCTATAGCGGCCACCTGTCTATAGCGGCCACCTGGCTATAGCGGGCACCTGGCTATAGCGGCCACCTGTCTATAGCGGCCACCTGTCTATTGCGGCCACCTGTCTATTGTGATTAATTTATGAATGAATGGGCAATTACTCACAGTTATGCCCTTATCAATTGGTCTCCCCACCACTACCACCCCGAACCCCACACTGCCCCACCCCAACACTGCCCCACCCCACACTGTCCCACTTCCACACTGCCGCCACCATCGGATGTCGGGATTGGTAAGAGTAGAGTAAAGGGTCCTTCTTTGTGTGTTAACAAAATCGGCCTAACATTTGTACAGGAGAATGGTGTCCAGGGGTAGGGTTTGGTGAGCTCTGAAATGACAATACCCCACACTTGGGGGTGGTAGCGGCCACCTGTCTATTGCGGCCACCTGTCTATTGCGGCCACCTGTCTATTGCGGCCACCTGTCTATTGCGGCCACCTGTCTATTGCGGCCACCTGTCTATTGCGGCCACCTGTCTATTGCGGCCACATGTCTATTGCGGCCACCTGTCTATTGCGGCCACCTGTCTATAGCGGCCACCTGTCTATTGCGGCCACCTGTCTATTGCGGCCACCTGTCTATTGCGGCCACCTGTCTATAGCGGCCACCTGTCTATAGCGGCCACCTGTCTATAGCGGCCACCTGTCTATAGCGGCCACCTGGCTATAGCGGCCACCTGGCTATAGCGGCCACCTGGTTATAGCGGCCACCTGTCTATAGCGGCCACCTGTCTATAGCGGCCACCTGGCTATAGCGGGCACCTGGCTATAGCGGCCACCTGTCTATAGCGGCCACCTGTCTATTGCGGCCACCTGTCTATTGTGATTAATTTATGAATCAATGGGCAATTACTCACAGTTATGCCCTTATCAATTGGTCTCCCCACCACTACCACCCCGACCCCCACACTGCCCCACCCCAACACTGCCCCACCCCACACTGTCCCACTTCCACACTGCCCCCACCATCGGATGTCGGGATTGGTAAGAGTAGAGGAAAGGGTCCTTCTTTGTGTGTGAACAAAATCGCCCTTTACCTAGAGTGGCTTTTAGCCTTGTATTCGGCAACTTCCATAAAAAGTTGAACCTACATATTGAGGTTCACGTGTCAAGTAGACTGTCATAAAAAATTGCATGTCGATGTCACTGTGATGTAAGCATGTACGTCATTTATTGTGGCCACCCGTCTATTGCGGCCACCCGTCTATTGCGACCACCCGTCTATTGCGGCCACCCGTCTATTGCGGCCACCCGTCTATTGCGGCCACCCGTCTATTGCGGCCACCCGTCTATTGCGGCCACCCGTCTATTGCGGCCACCCGTCTATTGCGGCCACCCGTCTATTGCGGCCACCCGTCTATTGCGGCCACCAGTCTATTGCGGCCACCTGTCTGTTGCGGCCACCTGTCTATTGCGGCCACCTGTCTATTGTGATTAATTTATGAATGAATGGGCAATTACTCACAGTTATGCCCTTATCAATTGGTCTCCCCACCACTACCACCCCGACCCCCACACTGCCCCACCCCAACACTGCCCCACCCCACACTGTCCCACTTCCACACTGCCGCCACCATCGGATGTCGGGATTGGTAAGAGTAGAGTAAAGGGTCCTTCTTTGTGTGTGAACAAAATCGGCCTAACATTTGTACAGGAGAATGGTGTCCAGGGGTAGGGTTTGGTGAGCTCTGAAATGACAATACCCCACACTTGGGGGTGGTAGCGGGCACCTGTCTATTGCGGCCACCTGTCTATTGCGGCCACCTGTCTATTGCGGCCACCTGTCTATTGCGGCCACCTGTCTATAGCGGCCACCCGTCTATAGCGGCCACCTGTCTATAGCGGCCACCTGTCTATAGCGGCCACCTGTCAATTGCGGCCACCTGTCTATAGCGGCCACCTGTCTATTGCGGCCACCTGTCTATTGCGGCCACCTGTCTATAGCGGCCACCTGTCTATAGCGGCCACCTGTCTATTGCGGCCACCTGTCTATAGCGGCCACCTGTCTATTGCGGCCACCTGTCTATTGCGGCCACCTGTCTATTGCGCGACCACCTGTCTATTGCGGCCACCTGTCTATTGCGGCCACCTGTCTATTGCGGTCACCTGTCTATTGCGGCCACCTGTCTATTGCGGCCACCTCGCTATAGCGGCCACCTGTCTATTGCGGCCACCTGTCTATAGCGGCCACCTCGCTATAGCGGCCACCTGTCTATTGCGGCCACCTGTCTATTGCGGCCACCTGTCTATAGCGGCCACCTGTCTATAGCGGCAACCTGTCTATAGCGGCCACCTGGCTACCTCGCTATAGCGGCCACCTGTCTATTGCGGCCACCTGTCTATTGCGGCCACCTGTCTATAGCGGCCACCTGTCTATAGCGGCCACCTGTCTATAGCGGCCACCTGGCTATAGCGGCCACCTGGCTATAGCGGCCACCTGGCTATAGCGGCCACCTGTCTATAGCGACCACCTGTCTATAGCGGCCACCTGGCTATAGCGGCCACCTGTCTATTGCGGCCACCTGTCTATAGCGGCCACCTGTCTATTGCGGCCACCTGTCTATAGCGGCCACCTGTCTATTGCGGCCACCTGTCTATTGTGATTAATTTATGAATGAATGGGCAATTACTCACAGTTATGCCCTTATCAATTGGTCTCCCCACCACTACCACCCCGACCCCCACACTGCCCCACCCCAACACTGCCCCACCCCACACTGTCCCACTTCCACACTGCCCCCACCATCGGATGTCGGGATTGGTAAGAGTAGAGGAAAGGGTCCTTCTTTGTGTGTGAACAAAATCGCCCTTTACCTAGAGTGGCTTTTAGCCTTGTATTCGGCAACTTCCATACAAAGTTGAACCTACATATTGGGGTTCACGTGTCAAGTAGACTGTCATAAAAAATTGCATGTCGAAGTCACTGTGATGTAAGCATGTACGTCATTTATTGTGGCCACCCGTCTATTGCGGCCACCCGTCTATTGCGACCACCCGTCTATTGCGGCCACCCGTCTATTGCGGCCACCCGTCTATTGCGGCCACCCGTCTATTGCGGCCACCCGTCTATTGCGGCCACCAGTCTATTGCGGCCACCAGTCTATTGGGGCCACCTGTCTATTGCGGCCACCTGTCTATTGCGGCCACCTGTCTATTGCGGCCACCTGTCTATTGCGGCCACCTGTCTATTGTGATTAATTTATGTATGAATGGGCAATTACTCACAGTTATGCCCTTATCAATTGGTCTCCCCACCACTACCACCCCGACCCCCACACTGCCCCACCCCAACACTGCCCCACCCCACACTGTCCCACTTCCACACTGCCGCCACCATCGGATGTCGGGATTGGTAAGAGTAGAGTAAAGGGTCCTTCTTTGTGTGTGAACAAAATCGGCCTAACATTTGTACAGGAGAATGGTGTCCAAGGGTAGGGTTTGGTGAGCTCTGAAATGACAATACCCCATACTTGGGGGTGGCGCTGCCAGGTAGGAGAGGGGCGGGGCTGCCAGGTAGGAGAGGGCGTAGGAAACAATTGATAAGTAGATAAAATGCACTGCCTTGAATCACTGAAGAAAACGACCAACATTGGGGTGTATATCAACAATGCAAGTATGTCCTACAGCAAGGGAAATAAGACCAGTGAGTGGGTTGATTGGTACAGTGCTGAATCTGCTGGAATCTATTGCTGTGAACTCGGTTCAAATCTCACTAAGCGTCCTCCACAAAGCTCCCCTTTAGCATTTGTGCCCCCTGTCCACTCGACTCACTTGGCAGTCTCATCACATCCTTTCACCGTTCTAAAGGCTCGATACTCTTCAATTTTTGTTTCCTTTCCCCTCGTACTGCCTCTCCTTGTAACCTGCTTCCCTTCCGCCTGTAATCTTTCACAATTCAAACGAAATGTGAATAGATACAGCCCTGTTGCCAGCTCCGGGGAGGGGGGGGGGGGGGTTGGGGGGGGGGGGGGCGGGGGGCTGTACCTGCTGGGGATACATCACAAGAAAACACATAATTATGTATAATTTTTATGCTTTTTTATTTTTGCCAAATGGGGGGGGGGGGGAATTGGTTGCCGGGGGGACTGGCCTCTCTGACCCCCTCCCCCCCCCCATAAGCGATGGGCCTGACCACCTATCCCTGTGAGTTCTGTCTTTTCTTGTCTTTTGTAGCCCACACCTTGAGTGGCCTTTTGGTCTTGTGCGATGCCCGTAAAAAAAGTTTAACTTGCAGTGGGCTTTCATTCTGGTCAATAAGCACTATGAGCCTTGCCTTACACTTGTCTGACTTAGGTTCGACTCTCACCTGCTTCAATTAGTTAATGGCATTATTTGCACCAAACCTGACAGTAGAGAAAAGGGTTGGATCGAATACTTGCCCTTCCTTTCACCACAGGTTAATCCCTACTTGAATGTTAGATCATTTTAACTTACAGGTTAATCACAGCTAAATGTAGCTAATTGCAGCACAATTAGTCTTAATTTCATGTACAGTTGTATAATTTTGATAGGAAAGGCAACTTGTATGGCTTGTGTAAATAATAAATAAATGCCAGAGTTACAATATTAGGATAAATTAACTGATGAAGAACTTTGAACCTTGCAAAGATGTACGTTCATTTTGAATTGTTTAATGCATACAGCGGGATTATCTGACTAAGCTAGCCCAAAGCTTTAGTCGTAGTAGTGGATGTACCGGTAGTTGAACAGGGGAGGTGAGTTGGTCTTTAATACCAATGGTGGTAGTTACCCCGCCTGGATCTCTAGGTCTGAAAATTGGGATAATTCCTTTGGTATCTATTGAAGATTTATCCTCTCTTTAGATCTGGACCCAGGAAAACCGTAAGGGTGTGGGGCTGGCAACCTAAAATGTGTTGTCGCCCTTTACCTAGAGTGGCTTTTAGCCTTGTATTCGGCAACTTCCATAAAAAGTTGAACCTACATATTGGGGTTCACGTGTCAAGCAGACTGTCATAAAAAATTGCATGTCGATGTCACTTGATGTAAGCATGTACGTCATTTATTGTGGCCACCTCTCTATTGTAGCGGCCTCTCTATTGTGACCACCTGTCTATTGTGGCCACCTGTCTATTGTGGCCACCTGTCTATTGTGGCCACCTGTCTATTGTGGCCTTCTTTCTATTGTGGCCACCTTTCTATTGTGGCCACCTCTCTATTGCGGCCACCCGTCCATTGCGTCCACCCGTCCATTGCGGCCACCCGTCCATTGCGGCCACTCGTCCATTGCGGCCACCCGTCCATTGCGGCCACCCGTCCATTGCGGCCACCCGTCCATTGCGGCCACCCGTCCATTGCGGCCACCCGTCTATTGCGGCCACCTGTCTATTGCGGCCACCTGTCTATTGTGATTAATTTATGAATGAATGGGCAAGCCTTCATGAGCGTTGTAATGAACATGTACTAATTTCCTCATACGCTTGTCCTTATGTATTATCATGGTCATTGTATTATTTTAGCCAAAATTACCTAATCACCATCATAGCTGTTTATTAAAAACCAAAAATAAACATCTTATTCTGGCAGCATCTTTGTTAGGAAGACTATATATTTTGTAATTACATGTATTGCAGAGGTGCAGATCGCTGAAATTTCGATTTTAAATCGTACTGTAGTTAATTTGGTGACGATTTCAACCATATTAACCCAGAGGATTTGTTTGCCATTTACACTACATGGCATACTGGATACAGTGCTCCTCTGCCTAGCCATGTTAGAATTGTAAACTGTAGTCTATTGAAACATTACCATGGCAACATGCTTAATCACAGTGAAGGTTTTTAGTTGTATGAATCTGAGCAGATTACTCCGTTGCGGATTTTAAAACGTTCCTGCATTTTTTTTATGTAGCAGGAACAAGCTGTTCAAATATACAAACTGGTTTAAAACTCGGTTAAAAAAAATGTATGATCTAATTGCATGTCGATGTCACTTGATGTAAGCATGTACGTCATTTATTGTGGCCACCTCTCTATTGTAGCGGCCTCTCGATTGTGGCCACCCGTCCATTGCGGCCACCCGTCCATTGCGGCCACCCGTCCATTGCGGCCACCCGTCCATTGCGGCCACCCGTCCATTGCGGCCACCCGTCCATTGCGGCCACCCGTCCATTGCGGCCACCCGTCCATTGCGGCCACCCGTCCATTGCGGCCACCCGTCCATTGCGGCCACCCGTCCATTGCGGCCACCCGTCCATTGCGGCCACCCGTCCATTGCGGCCACCCGTCCATTGCGGCCACCCGTCCATTGCGGCCACCCGTCCATTGCGGCCACCCATCCATTGCGGCCACCCGGCCATTGCGGCCACCCGGCCATTGCGGCCACCCGGCCATTGCGGCCACCCGGCCATTGCGGACACCCGGCCATTGCGGCCACCCGGCCATTGCGGCCACCCGGCCATTGCGGCCACCCGGCCATTGCGGCCACCCGGCCATTGCGGCCACCCGGCCATTGCGGCCACCCGGCCATTGCGGCCACCCGGCCATTGCGGCCAACTGGCCATTGCGGCCACCCGTCTATTGCGGCCACCCGTCCATTGCGGCCACCTGGCTATTGCGGCCACCTGTCTATTGCGGCCACCTGTCTATTGTGATTAATTTATGAATGAATGGGCAAGCCTTCATGAGCGTTGTAATGAACATGTACTAATTTCCTCATACGCTTGTCCTTATGTATTATCATGGTCATTGTATTATTTTAGCCAAAATTACCTAATCACCATCATAGCTGTTTATTAAAAACCAAAAATAAACATCTTATTCTGGCAGCATCTTTGTTAGGAAGACTATATATTTTGTAATTACATGTATTGCAGAGGTGCAGATCGCTGAAATTTCGATTTTAAATCGTACTGTAGTTAATTTGGTGACGATTTCAACCATATTAACCCGGAGGATTTGTTTGCCATTTACACTACATGGCATACTGGATACAGTGCTCCTCTGCCTAGCCATGTTAGAATTGTAAACTGTAGTCTATTGAAACATTACCATGGCAACATGCTTAATCACAGTGAAGGTTTTTAGTTGTATGAATCTGAGCAGATTACTCCGTTGCGGATTTTAAAACGTTCCTGCATTTTTTTTATGTAGCAGGAACAAGCTGTTCAAATATACAAACTGGTTTAAAACTCGGTTAAAAAAAATGTATGATCTAATTGCATGTCGATGTCACTTGATGTAAGCATGTACGTCATTTATTGTGGCCACCTCTCTATTGTAGCGGCCTCTCTATTGTGACCACCCGTCCATTGCGGCCACCCGTCCATTGCGGCCACCCGTCCATTGCGGCCACCCGTCCATTGCGGCCACCCGTCCATTGCGGCCACCCGTCCATTGCGGCCACCCGTCCATTGCGGCCACCCGTCCATTGCGGCCACCCGTCCATTGCGGCCACCCGTCCATTGCGGCCACCCGTCCATTGCGGCCACCCGTCCATTGCGGCCACCCGTCTATTGCGGCCACCTGTCTATTGTGATTAATTTATGAATGAATGGGCAAGCCTTCATGAGCGTTGTAATGAACATGTACTAATTTCCTCATACGCTTGTCCTTATGTATTATCATGGTCATTGTATTATTTTAGCCAAAATTACCTAATCACCATCATAGCTGTTTATTAAAAACCAAAAATAAACATCTTATTCTGGCAGCATCTTTGTTAGGAAGACTATATATTTTGTAATTACATGTATTGCAGAGGTGCAGATCGCTGAAATTTAGATTTTAAATCGTACTGTTGTTAATTTGGTGACGATTTCAACCATATTAACCCGGAGGATTTGTTTGCCATTTACACTACATGGCATACTGGATACAGTGCTCCTCTGCCTAGCCATGTTAGAATTGTAAACTGTAGTCTATTGAAACATTACCATGGCAACATGCTTAATCACAGTGAAGGTTTTTAGTTGTATGAATCTGAGCAGATTACTCCGTTGCGGATTTTAAAACGTTCCTGCATTTTTTTTATGTAGCAGGAACAAGCTGTTCAAATATACAAACTGGTTTAAAACTCGGTTAAAAAAAATGTATGATCTAATTGCATGTCGATGTCACTTGATGTAAGCATGTACGTCATTTATTGTGGCCACCTCTCTATTGTAGCGGCCTCTCTATTGTGACCACCCGTCCATTGCGGCCACCCGTCCATTGCGGCCACCCGTCCATTGCGGCCACCCGTCCATTGCGGCCACCCGTCCATTGCGGCCACCCGTCCATTGCGGCCACCCGTCCATTGCGGCCACCCGTCCATTGCGGCCACCCGTCCATTGCGGCCACCCGTCCATTGCGGCCACCCGTCCATTGCGGCCACCCGTCCATTGCGGCCACCCGTCCATTGCGGCCACCCGTCCATTGCGGCCACCCGTCCATTGCGGCCACCCGTCCATTGCGGCCACCCGTCCATTGCGGCCACCCGTCCATTGCGGCCACCCGTCCATTGCGGCCACCCGTCCATTGCGGCCACCCGTCTATTGCGGCCACCTGTCTATTGTGATTAATTTATGAATGAATGGGCAAGCCTTCATGAGCGTTGTAATGAACATGTACTAATTTCCTCATACGCTTGTCCTTATGTATTATCATGGTCATTGTATTATTTTAGCCAAAATTACCTAATCACCATCATAGCTGTTTATTAAAAACCAAAAATAAACATCTTATTCTGGCAGCATCTTTGTTAGGAAGACTATATATTTTGTAATTACATGTATTGCAGAGGTGCAGATCGCTGAAATTTAGATTTTAAATCGTACTGTTGTTAATTTGGTGACGATTTCAACCATATTAACCCGGAGGATTTGTTTGCCATTTACACTACATGGCATACTGGATACAGTGCTCCTCTGCCTAGCCATGTTAGAATTGTAAACTGTAGTCTATTGAAACATTACCATGGCAACATGCTTAATCACAGTGAAGGTTTTTAGTTGTATGAATCTGAGCAGATTACTCCGTTGCGGATTTTAAAACGTTCCTGCATTTTTTTTATGTAGCAGGAACAAGCTGTTCAAATATACAAACTGGTTTAAAACTCGGTTAAAAAAAATGTATGATCTAATTGCATGTCGATGTCACTTGATGTAAGCATGTACGTCATTTATTGTGGCCACCTCTCTATTGTAGCGGCCTCTCTATTGTGACCACCCGTCCATTGCGGCCACCCGTCCATTGCGGCCACCCGTCCATTGCGGCCACCCGTCCATTGCGGCCACCCGTCCATTGCGGCCACCCGTCCATTGCGGCCACCCGTCCATTGCGGCCACCCGTCCATTGCGGCCACCCGTCCATTGCGGCCACCCGTCCATTGCGGCCACCCGTCCATTGCGGCCACCCGTCCATTGCGGCCACCCGGCCATTGCGGCCACCCGGCCATTGCGGCCACCCGGCCATTGCGGCCACCCGGCCATTGCGGCCACCCGGCCATTGCGGCCACCCGGCCATTGCGGCCACCCGGCCATTGCGGCCACCCGGCCATTGCGGCCACCCGGCCATTGCGGCCACCCGGCCATTGCGGCCACCCGGCCATTGCGGCCACCTGGCCATTGCGGCCAACTGGCCATTGCGGCCAACTGTCCATTGCGGCCACCTGTCTATTGCGGCCACCTGTCTATTGCGGCCACCTGGCTATTGCGGCCACCTGGCTATTGCGGCCACCTGTCTATTGCGATTAATTTATGAATGAATGGGCAATTACTCACAGTTATGCCCTTATCAATTGGTCTCCCCACCACTACCACCCCGACCCCCACACTGCCCCACCCCAACACTGCCCCACCCCACACTGTCCCACTTCCACACTGCCCCCACCATCGGATGTCGGGATTGGTAAGAGTAGAGGAAAGGGTCCTTCTTTCTGGCTCGACATCTGCTTTAATTCTCATCTGAGATATAAAACCTTTTGCCATACACCCATCCGCATCGCTTGTTACTCTTTTTTGCCAACAAGGGTTCCTTACACTCTAGAAGTTTCTTGGCACATTGAATTCCCACTTCTCTTTCATCCCCCATGTTGTAATTTGCTGGGCGTGTAGCACTACAAGAATCTGTGTGCTCGGAACACTTGTTACTGCTGTGTTTGCCTGACATTTGATTTGCAGATTTACAGAGTTTATTCTCGTGGTGGTACATTACTACCATTTTTTTGGTGGTTACATTCTCACATACTACGTCCCTAGTTTGGGTTGCCGGCACAAATGGTGTTTTTTTCCCGACAGTTTCTCGAGGGGTTATTGTATTGTCTATCTAATTCGACAGCAATCGGTTTTTCTCTGTCATAGCCCTGTAATTCTCGAATACCTTTGACCAGTTTTCTCTTTTCAGCCATACTTCTAACATTTTCATTGATAATAATGTCCCCACATTTGCTTGCTGTTTTCTGCAGCCCACTGATTGAAGGAACAGTTGTACCCAATGCTGTCAAAAGTCGTCTTGCTCCTGTGGCTGCAATACCCGTGTTGAGGAGACCAACTTAAAGGGCCATGTTTGGAGTTGCAGTGCGTCGGCCTCTGCTGACCTGAGGTATCTCTGAGTACAGCTTCTTCCTTCCTGTCGAGAAGTGGCACTTGTTGCATGACAGCACTCCTCAAACAAGGCCCCTGTGTTTCTTGCTCTGCATGCCTGTAGCTGAGGCCAGCCATCAGTCAGGATTCGCATGCTGATGGTCCAGGGTAGCTCGGACACTTGTCTCAACTGTAGTGTTGACATGAACAATTCTGTAGCCGCCTGGGTTCAAGTTGTCAGCTCCTTCCCTCTGGAGTCTGCTTATCGGCGTTATTTCCTCAATTTTCGGTCGCAGCACCATCACAGTTTTATTAGTTCTGGCACCTGGTGGGTTGTAGAAAGAACCTCGCTCATCTCTGGGAAAGGCCAGTTGCAATTGTTCATTTGTGGGTCTGATATAGAAAGATGAAACATCAGCCTTTTCTCTTATCAACTGACATGTCAGACCATTGCCTTTTTTTTCCTCTTAAACATGCCCTTTCTGTAGCGAACCATGGTGGACCTTTCAGTTGGTGAGTAATTAGGGTTATGAAGAGTTTTGTTTATTCCATGTCACTATGAACAACAAAAGAATAATGGTGCACTAACAATAAACATCCATTGCAAAGCTATTGCATTTCATTCAGTGCATGCTTAAGTTACTGCTTCCCCGTTGTGCCAATAACCAAAGGCATTTTCTAAATATAAACTAGTTGGTGAAATGAAAATTATTAAATTCATAAGGCAAATCAAAATGAATTCGATTTGTGACATTTCTCTTTTCTTCAGAGTTTTGGCTTATCTTGCCTAATAGTATAGTTTGAAAAAATGTCTGCGCAGTACAATAATGTCAACACTAGTTAACTAGTGCACGCCCCAACCAGTTGATTGTTTCAGAACCATTTATAGCCTTTCTCCAATTTGATTTCTGTAATAGCCAACCGGTACGTCTTTCACAGTTTTCGCCTACAAAACCATCGCTGCACCGGCAGACTACTGCGGAGTTTATCCCCGTACACGTGGCTCTATTCTGACACGGATTAAAGGGGGGACACATTGCCTTCAAATGTCATGAAATTTTGCTGTTTGGAAATGTTCCTTATCTTTTATAAGAGTTGTTCATGCAAAAAAACATGTATGTGTTGTAATTAGTGAGTAGTGATTACAAAACAAAAAATTGGCCTCTGACCCCTGACATCTGACCCGCGAAACAGACTTATTTCCAGTAGTAAATACCACCGTATAAATAATGCGCTAAATATGCTGCAAGTCTTAGGCTGGCGCCGCAGCCAGTGGCCTTGTAAACCTATCAAATGATCGCCAGGTACCATTCTCCACATCGCGACACATAGCACCAGTGATGCGCGCCGTGCCACAGTACATCAAAATGGATCAACAGGACGTACTTCAACCAGCTGCGACTGGAAATACGACTGGTGAACACGGTCCGCCATTTTGTCAAAAATTTGGTTCTACAAAATGGCGGACCGTTATTTGTCACGAAATTAAACAAAAACCACGCAATTTGAAGAGATAGTTATGTAAATCTTTATATTCTACTTTTTAAAAAGCTTTCCAACCATATCCATTTCAGTTTTATAGCCTAAATCGCAAAATCCAAAGCAAATAGTCCCTTCAACGCTCTCATGACACGGGCCCACTGTGAACATAAAAACCCAATCACAAACGGATTAGCCTATTTGGTTCAGCACTATCGTATATGTATTGTGGCCCTAAAGGGCACATTTTCTGCGCACATTTTCTGCGCACATTTTCTGCGCACATTTTCTGCGCACATTTTCTGCGCACATTTTCTGCGCACATTTTCTGCGCACATTTTCTGCGCACATTTTCTGCGCAGAAATGCGCGCATGTCCCTTTAGGGCCACGATAATCATGACTTCTATCAGGGTGCGTGCCACTAAATCTGTGAAAATCACTGCGCGCGAGCTCATTAATATTTTGTGATTGTAGAAACATTTGTGAAAATCAAGAATTGCTGACCCGTGGCTTCCAACTCGGAAAATTCCGTTCACAAAAATGACTAATACGTGGGTCTATTTGGCATAGAGGCAGGGGCTACATTTAGACCTGGGCCCAAAAAATGGGCCACCATTTTAGGGGTGGTTTGTGGGGAGGGGAGTATAAAAAAAATTTCCTTCAACTCTTATAAATTTGAAAAGAGAATTATTCTAGGAGTCTTAATCTTTAATTTCCAGTGAAAAAAATATTTAATACAAATAGTGGAAAACAATTAACTAATCAATTGCGAAAAGAAAAATATGAGAAAGAAACATATTAATTTCAAAAGTAAATGTCTGAAACGGACGTCTGTGATTAGGATGGAAATAGAGCATCTATATAGTATCTGTAGGCATGGACCAAAATCAGCTGGAGCATGTCTTGTCAACACAAAAGTATCACTCTAAAGACCACAAACTAGCACTCAATATTCAAATTATGTTACACCTGCAATAATTACACATTCAGACGGGGTCCTATTTTGATATTTCAGCCTGATACATTGTATGACTTGACAAGATATTCTTTCAATCTTTTTTTAAAAATGTGTTTCAACATGCATCAAGCAAAAGATAAATCTGCGCAACAAGTACCTACATGTAGGTAAGAATTTAAACTCAGGGTTCTAAAAATCAACAGTAAGTGTGTGAACAATCACCTTAAACTTGGGTTAACTTTTTTTTAAAACCACCCTGTAATTACCCGTTATTCTGTCCCGCTTGTATTTATTTGTATGGCAGAATAAACATTCCTTCAGGAACTTGTGGCGTTTCCTCTATTCTCTCCTGACATCTGATCAAAGTGTGCATTTTCTTGGTGGCTCTCCTACATCTCCTACATCTTGGACTGGAACTTGCTGGTTCAATTCTGTTCCCTCATCTGCAAAATGAAAAGGACAGAAAAAAAGTTGATTCAACATATTTTACTACATACAAATGTTTTTATTTTAACTGAAACGGTTCCAATTTGCGGGGAAAAAATGACAAATCTTCAGTCGTTCCGAAGCGATCACACACACACGCACCATCGAGGAAGCCGCACACACGAAGCTCCTGTTTAGTATCCCGGCATGCATGTGCGGGGGGGCCGTGGGTCGGTCAAGTCTTGATTATTCATCGAAAATTTGAAGCGTGGTGCGCGATACGGCAGCCAACTGCTGCGTGTCGTTATCGGAGCTGCATGCATTGCCTGTCGTCGCGTACCGCGCTTCAAATTTTCGATGAATAATCATGACTTGACCGACTTACGGCCCCCCCGGCACATGTGTGACCAGTCGACCCGGTTGGTCACCTGGTCCCTCCACTGCACTATCAGCTTACCTACAATCCTTCTTAATCTGGTGTTGAGTGTGACCGATCTACATAATCATCTGGTCCCTCCACGGTCCTTGTTAAACATTCTTTTCCTTTACTTTCTCACATTCCTTTCTCTCTATTGTCATAGTTTGGTATGCGGCAATGCCTTGTTGAACACTCTCTATTGTACTTTAGTATGTGTGCACCCCTTCTGCTAGCACAGTGCCCTATTCTTGCACCAACCCAGTTTACTCTGCATTGTGCGATGCTCTAGATGCATATGTAGCTGTGCAGCCAAGAACAATAAGCTATTGTTGCGCTACTGCCTCTCACCATGCTCTCATTTAGATGTGAAACCTTTGGCTGTATAGCTTTCTTGGCTCAGTGCAAAATTTACTTTAGTCACTCTGTTCTTGAGTTCCCTTGTGTGAACATCATCGTTGGTTCTGTAATTTAAATACGTACACGTTACGACGTTGCTACGTTAGCACTTGCAGCCAAATACCGTTAGAATTGCCCAGTGTTTTCAGCACATTCTTCGGTTGGCACAGGTCGGGGGACGCCGCATGGTAAGTTATAAATATTTCTTATCGTTAGTAGAACATGTACAATCCTTTAATACATAGTATTTTGAGAAACTCACCTCTTATAAGTGTTGAATCGGTCGGAGGAAGTATCAATGCATCATAGTAGACTAAGATTTTAATTGAGTAAAACGAACTGTTGAATCTCTGCAATCCTGACTACACGTATATTTAAGCAATCCTGAAGTGATACAATTTTGAGGAAATAGAAGTACCCGTATAGTTTGCTAAGAAACATGTACATGTGATGCCAATTTTCGAGGTTGAAATACCTAAATGGGATTTGAACTGAAGTGGAATGGAATCTATTTAGTATTTACAGAGGAATCCACACCTAAGTACAAGTTCACAATGGTTTTAATTACTGTAATTAGCACATATGAAGGTCTCACTTTGTAAAATATGCATCTGTGGAGCCTCATATCAATTGTATATTTTCTTAAGTTCATGAGGACAAAAGGCAAACGTGGAAGTCCAATACTTGAACATGTTTAATACTTTCATGGAAATAGATTGTTTTGCGGGAGTGAGGAAAACAAGATAAGGTAGTATTTGAAGAACAATTATAAATAATATAAAATCACAGAACATTTTCTTGTACTTTACAGTTTACATCTTGACGTGCCTTATACCTTCTGTACAACCGGCTTAGCCGTGCCGTATTCGTCAACCCCAGCTTATATACATATTGCTGGTAGGTGTTTTGATCAAATGTGTGCATCTCAGTTTATCAATGATGAAAACTATGCCCAATTTTGAATGGTATAAGTGGAACTTTCATGTAACGTAAATGCTTAAAGATTCTGCGACAAATAATTGTTATTGGCAATACAAGTTTAGAAAGCTCACCGTACATCTTTAGTGTGCATATTATTGTGAAATTATAGAGTAAATTACAAACTTTCCCGAGGCAACTTAAATACCCCTGTACTTGGTAAATTGAGCTTTTCTTGAGTGATCACAGATACATTTTGATTTCACATTTTTATTTGATATTCGTGACCAGAAAAGTTTACATGATGTATACAGGGAATTGATACCACAAATTTATAGAACAAATTATTGCCTCGCTCACACTCTAGTAAATACAATTGTAAATGAACGTAAACTATTAGGGTAATGCTCGAATATAAACGACTATGTATTGACTATTTATTTTTGTTTGTTTTATTCCTTTACAGATAATACATTGACTGTCGTTTTTGCTTGGTTTGAAAAGCTGTATCTTTAAATATAGACTGTTGGAACTACCAACTGTGTGTGTATATATATATCCACAGTCTAGAATTGTATGTAAATAAATTACCGGAAACTTAAACCTGTTTCTTTGTGCCTCCACATCCCTGTTCCCTTAAAGTAAATTCTTATAACCAACCCCCTCGGTTACACATGCATGCCGGGATACCAAACAGGAGCTTCGTGTGTGCGGCTTCCTCGATGTATGTATATGTGTGTGTGTGTGTGTGTGATCGCTTCGGAACGACTGAAGATTTTTGTCATTTTTTTCCCGCAAATTGGAACCGTTTCAGGCGAAAATTGACTTGGCGCAAGCGAGGTGAGGATGTAAATGAGGCATATTATGATTTTTAGGGAAAGCCGTGCAGTAATTCTCGTGTACAATGTAGAAACGTGATTGCATGGGAATGACTTTCTTATTCTTGCTGTACTAGCCTTTGGAAAAAATCGGCGTCTTTCTATGGGGTTCCTGTCAGAACCCCATAGTTCTAGGGGTAGGCCCATACAAGGATTGTCTTCTTTAAAATGTAATTAAGGAGAACTTTTTTGCTCACCAGTATTAAGTTTGATAACTGAAATTGCTCACCACTTTTTGATGCTACACTTTTTGCTTTTATAATTCATTTTTAATTGAAACGTATGCTGTAATTGTGCTCACTCTGAATTCTTTGCAAATCCACATCTGGAGGGATTGCTGACTTGGGTTCCAGTTTCCCTTTCTTGTACAATGACTTGGCACAGTTCTACAAGTTATATCGTTGTGCCCTACACTTTGCCCTTCGTATTTTATAATGTGTGCTCCTAGCCCGTTGGGAATGATATTTTTCTTTTCTGTCTATTTCAGCCAGACTTTTGGCAGTTGCAGATCCTGGCAAAACAGGACAACCTGCAGCTTCACACTTAAGGATGATTAAGTTGGCATGGCCATTGTTGACAAGGTGAACTGCGCTGTGGTCTCTTGAGAGAGCATTTCTGGAAAAGGTTAGTGTCCCTTTTGGATTAGTACTTGAAAAAGCATGGTTCATGGACTCTGCTTTTTGTGTACTTGTCCCATATCTGGTTTTTTGCATTGCCACGTGACCAATTCTCTTTTGAATTTTCAGTAAAAGTAGTTTCTTGTCAGACTCGAGCATTTTCAGTTTTCCCCTAACATGAACAGGAAGGTAGGGAATAAGGCTGTTCGATATCCATTTATTTTTATACCGAAATATCGGCAGAAAAATATCGCGATATTCGATATTATCGTGATGATGTCACTTTTCTATTACCGGAAGAACGGGAAAAAAATAATACATGACGGAAGTCACCACGGCATCATGAGATCGGGGCCACCGGGCCGCGGGATCGGGCCCGCCGGGATTGAGCGGCAGGAACGGGGGACCGGTTTGACAAGGCTTCCCTTCGCTCGTTGAGTATTTGGAGTTTTACGACATTTACCTTCAGTTGGCTACTTTATGGCACTCCAGAAAGACTAGCGTTTGTTTACTATTTCAGCCTTGTTGATTATTAGTAACAGATGATAATACCATGGACGATCACATGCGAGCTGTCAACAAACGATCGTGTCGTATATTGTGAAAACGACATGACATTGCACAATGTACATGTACAATGGATGCGCGGCACGTGTTTTAATCTTTTCTCAAGACGCAGTTCGCTACACGTAACTACACCTACGTGTGCCTTGTACACTGGGAAAGACGGTGGCATTCAGTGCGGTTGCTTGCACTTGACCAAGGCTGGCAACAAAGCAACGCGCACGCGCAGATGCGCTACAGGGGTTGACCTTATTGCAAACAATTGCCATACCCCTCGATCTCAAGATGAGTTCGCAAGCGTGTAGGTACGTACATTGTACACTGGGAATAAGACGTTGTTTGCACTTGACAACGTACGGCGCGGAGGGTAAATCGCTCGGAAGGTAAATCGCGTGGAGCGGAGATGTCATGTCGGGGTTTAGAAAACGGTCAAAGAAAGACACATTTAGTGCATGTATGTATTTCTTTATTCCTTCATGGTACATCATGATACATTATATACTATTCTACCGTCCAATAATTGGAAATAACTGGAATTTCGAGCAAAGTAAACTGGACAAATCCACACGTAATGCGGCCAAAAGGAACACACATCGCGATATTCTTCGGTATATCGAATTCCCCGATATTCCGTTTTTTTTAAAAAGAGGCCGATACGATTTTCGATATGAGAAAAAATATCGAAATATCGGGAAATATCGTCATATCGAACAGGCTTAGTAGGGAAATCTGTTATTGCCATTGCAAACCAAGGACTGCTTTTTGCAAAGGTTGTGGCGACCTTGGTAACAAGCGCGTTTGGGGGACCAAGCGCGTTTGGGGGACCAAGCGCGTTTGGGGGACCAAGCGCGTTTGGGGGACCAAGCGCGTTTGGGGGACCAAGCGCGTTTGGGGGACCAAGCGCGTTTGGGGGACCAAGCGCGTTTGGGGGACCAAGCGCGTTTGGGGGACCAAGCGCGTTTGGGGGACCAAGCGCGTTTGGGGGACTGATTATACTTTTTAAAAAGTACAAATTATGCAATCTGTTTCAAACTATTGGAATTTACCAATGTCAAGTGCTCTTGAAATCTAAATTTAAAAATGGATACACTTCAGAGTATGTAGAAAAAATTAACCATGCTCAGATCCTCTGGTAATTTCACGCCAATTCAATGTACATGTACTGTAGCTGAATATTAATTTAGAAATGCTGCTAGAATATACAAGAACATAAGAAATTCGTTAGTACCAGTCATTTGATACATGTATAGCAACCCTAAGTAAATTTAGAATTACTCTTTTGAAATAAAAGAACATTGTAGTTGTGATTGTTTTTGTAACTGAAACACATAATTATTATGGCTTTATTGTGATCCATACCGACCTGATTTGTTTGCTGAAACATGTAATTAAATAATCTTGATATATTAAACTTTATGTATGTGTTGCACAATTAATTTAGAAATCATCTCCCACATTTCTTGAGGATTGCCCCTTGGGGGACCAAGGGCGTTTGGGGGACCAAGGGCGTTTGGGGGACCAAGGGCGTTTGGGGGACCAAGGGCGTTTGGGGGACCAAGGGCGTTTGGGGGACCAAGGGCGTTTGGGGGACCAAGGGCGTTTGGGGGACCAAGGGCGTTTGGGGGACCAAGGGCGTTTGGGGGACCAAGGGCGTTTGGGGGACCAAGGGCGTTTGGGGGACCAAGGGCGTTTGGGGGACCAAGGGCGTTTGGGGGACCAAGGGCGTTTGGGGGACCAAGGGCGTTTGGGGGACCAAGGGCGTTTGGGGGACCAAGGGCGTTTGGGGGACCAAGGGCGTTTGGGGGACCAAGGGCGTTTGGGGGACCAAGGGCGTTTGGGGGACCAAGGGCGTTTGGGGGACCAAGGGCGTTTGGGGGACCAAGGGCGTTTGGGGGACCAAGGGCGTTTGGGGGACCAAGGGCGTTTGGGGGACCAAGGGCGTTTGGGGGACCAAGGGCGTTTGGGGGACCAAGGGCGTTTGGGGGACCAAGGGCGTTTGGGGGACCAAGGGCGTTTGGGGGACCAAGGGCGTTTGGGGGACCAAGGGCGTTTGGGGGACCAAGGGCGTTTGGGGGACCAAGGGCGTTTGGGGGACCAAGGGCGTTTGGGGGACCAAGGGCGTTTGGGGGACCAAGGGCGTTTGGGGGACCAAGGGCGTTTGGGGGACCAAGGGCGTTTGGGGGACCAAGGGCGTTTGGGGGACCAAGGGCGTTTGGGGGACCAAGGGCGTTTGGGGGACCAAGGGCGTTTGGGGGACCAAGGGCGTTTGGGGGACCAAGGGCGTTTGGGGGACCAAGGGCGTTTGGGGGACCAAGGGCGTTTGGGGGACCAAGGGCGTTTGGGGGACCAAGGGCGTTTGGGGGACCAAGGGCGTTTGGGGGACCAAGGGCGTTTGGGGGACCAAGGGCGTTTGGGGGACCAAGGGCGTTTGGGGGACCAAGGGCGTTTGGGGGACCAAGGGCGTTTGGGGGACCAAGGGCGTTTGGGGGACCAAGGGCGTTTGGGGGACCAAGGGCGTTTGGGGGACCAAGGGCGTTTGGGGGACCAAGGGCGTTTGGGGGACCAAGGGCGTTTGGGGGACCAAGGGCGTTTGGGGGACCAAGGGCGTTTGGGGGACCAAGGGCGTTTGGGGGACCAAGGGCGTTTGGGGGACCAAGGGCGTTTGGGGGACCAAGGGCGTTTGGGGGACCAAGGGCGTTTGGGGGACCAAGGGCGTTTGGGGGACCAAGGGCGTTTGGGGGACCAAGGGCGTTTGGGGGACCAAGGGCGTTTGGGGGACCAAGGGCGTTTGGGGGACCAAGGGCGTTTGGGGGACCAAGGGCGTTTGGGGGACCAAGGGCGTTTGGGGGACCAAGGGCGTTTGGGGGACCAAGGGCGTTTGGGGGACCAAGGGCGTTTGGGGGACCAAGGGCGTTTGGGGGACCAAGGGCGTTTGGGGGACCAAGGGCGTTTGGGGGACCAAGGGCGTTTGGGGGACCAAGGGCGTTTGGGGGACCAAGGGCGTTTGGGGGACCAAGGGCGTTTGGGGGACCAAGGGCGTTTGGGGGACCAAGGGCGTTTGGGGGACCAAGGGCGTTTGGGGGACCAAGGGCGTTTGGGGGACCAAGGGCGTTTGGGGGACCAAGGGCGTTTGGGGGACCAAGGGCGTTTGGGGGACCAAGCGCGTTTGGGGGACCAAGCGCGTTTGGGGGACCAAGCGCGTTTGGGGGACCAAGCGCGTTTGGGGGACCAAGCGCGTTTGGGGGACCAAGCGCGTTTGGGGGACCAAGCGCGTTTGGGGGACCAAGCGCGTTTGGGGGACCAAGCGCGTTTGGGGGACCAAGCGCGTTTGGGGGACCAAGCGCGTTTGGGGGACCAAGCGCGTTTGGGGGACCAAGCGCGTTTGGGGGACCAAGCGCGTTTGGGGGACCAAGCGCGTTTGGGGGACCAAGCGCGTTTGGGGGACCAAGCGCGTTTGGGGGACCAAGCGCGTTTGGGGGACCAAGCGCGTTTGGGGGACCAAGCGCGTTTGGGGGACCAAGCGCGTTTGGGGGACCAAGCGCGTTTGGGGGACCAAGCGCGTTTGGGGGACCAAGCGCGTTTGGGGGACCAAGCGCGTTTGGGGTACCAAGCGCGTTTGGGGGACCAAGCGCGTTTGGGGGACCAAGCGCGTTTGGGGGACCAAGCGCGTTTGGGGGACCAAGCGCGTTTGGGGGACCAAGCGCGTTTGGGGGACCAAGCGCGTTTGGGGGACCAAGCGCGTTTGGGGGACCAAGCGCGTTTGGGGGACCAAGCGCGTTTGGGGGACCAAGCGCGTTTGGGGGACCAAGCGCGTTTGGGGGACTGATTATACTTTTTAAAAAGTACAAATTATGCAATCTGTTTCAAACTATTGGAATTTACCAATGTCAAGTGCTCTTGAAATCTAAATTTAAAAATGGATACACTTCAAGTGAGCAGAGTATGTAGAAAAAATTAACCATGCACAGATCCTCTGGTAATTTCACGCCAATTCAATGTACATGTACTGTAGCTGAATATTAATTCAGAAATGCTGTCGTTGGTTCAAACATATCGTAATAATGACCAAACAAGTTCAATGCAACAGCAGCTTGATTGTTTGCATTCTTGGTCATTAAAAAATCATATGAGACTCAATCCCAAAAAATGTCAGGTCATGATTTCTTGCTTCCAAAGACACCAACCTGTTAGGCCCATTTTTCAAATCGGTAATAATGTCATCAATCAAACAAACTGTGTTAAGCTTTTGGGCATTCATATACAAGAAAACCTTAAATGGGATTCTTAGGTTGATTACATGTGTAAAGCCTTTAACAAAAAACTGTACTTTTTACGTCAACTTAAACGATGTAACATTCCTGTTAATGACTTGAGAACAGTGTATTTGCAATATGTTCGACCAACTCTTGAATACGCCTCACCAGCCTGGTTTTGTGGTCTTACTAAATTCCAAAGAGAGTGCCTGGAGAAAATGCAACGAAAGGCATTCCGTATCATGCTTACTTGGGATTTTTGTAAATTTAAACCTTATACAGATATTTGTGAGGTGCTTAGCATTCCGCCCCTCACTGAAAGACTTGAACAGCTTTCTTTGAATTTTGGTAATTCGCTTCTGTCGTCAACCAAGCATAGAGAGTGGCTGCCTCCTGCAAGGAACAATAACCTTAGGAATTCCGACTCTCTGTCTACCATCAGGTGCAGAACTAACCGATACAGGTCTAGCTCCATTCCCTACCTAACCAGCATTTTGAACATGTAAAGTGATTTAATAGGCCTCCAATCTTTGACCATGTAACATTTCTGTTTGTTGTCCTTTGTGGGTGGGTGTGGTTGTTAACACTTTTATTTTTTGTATGGTTAGTTTGTTTTCTGATTTTCTCTTCCTGTTTGTCTGCGTGTTTTTGCAGTGTTGTCTTGTCCTTGTTTGTTTGTTTGTTTGTTTGTTTGTTTGTTTGTTTGTTGTTCTTTGTATGTGTTTTTTTGGTTGTCTGTTTGTCTGTTTGTCTGTCTGTCTGTCGGGCTGTCGGTGTGTCTGTCTGTTTGTTTGTTTGTCTGTTGCTTTTAAATTTGTAATGCTCCTATTGTATAAATATTTTGTTTTACTTTTATATTTCTATTGTAAATCTGTATTTTAATTCAGCCTGCCGGCTGCGACGAGCAGATTTGAATAAACCAGTAATAATAATAGAATATACAAGAACATAAGAAATTGGTTAGTACCAGTCATTTGATACATGTATAGCAACCCTAAGTAAATTTAGAATTACTCTTTTGAAATAAAAGAACATTGTAGTTGTGATTGTTTTTGTAACTGAAACACATAATTATTATGGCTTTATTGTGATCCATACCGACCTGATTTGTTTGCTGAAACATGTAATTAAATAATCTTGATATATTAAACTTTATGTATGTGTTGCACAATTAATTTAGAAATCATCTTTCAAAATCAAAAAGTTGGCATGGGATTATTCCTTAATATTGGGGAATATTTAATACAAATAGTGGAAAACAATTAACTAATCAATTGCGAAAAGAAAAATATGAGAAAGAAACATATTAATTTCAAAAGTAAATGTCTGAAACGGACGTCTGTGATTAGGATGGAAATAGAGCATCTATATAGTATCTGTAGGCATGGACCAAAATCAGCTGGAGCATGTCTTGTCAACACAAAAGTATCACTCTAAAGACCACAAACTAGCACTCAATATTCAAATTATGTTACACCTGCAATAATTACACATTCAGACGGGGTCCTATTTTGATATTTCAGCCTGATACATTGTATGACTTGACAAGATATTCTTTCAATCTTTTTTTAAAAATGTGTTTCAACATGCATCAAGCAAAAGATAAATCTGCGCAACAAGTACCTACATGTAGGTAAGAATTTAAACTCAGGGTTCTAAAAATCAACAGTAAGTGTGTGAACAATCACCTTAAACTTGGGTTAACTTTTTTTTTAAACCACCCTGTAATTACCCGTTATTCTGTCCCGCTTGTATTTATTTGTATGGCAGAATAAACATTCCTTCAGGAACTTGTGGCGTTTCCTCTATTCTCTCCTGACATCTGATCAAAGTGTGCATTTTCTTGGTGGCTCTCCTACATCTCCTACATCTTGGACTGGAACTTGCTGGTTCAATTCTGTTCCCTCATCTGCAAAATGAAAAGGACAGAAAAAAAGTTGATTCAACATATTTTACTTCATACAAATGTTTTTATTTTAACTGAAACAGTTCCAATTTGCGGGGAAAAAATGACAAATCTTCAGTCGTTCCGAAGCGATCACACACACACGCACCATCGAGGAAGCCGCACACACGAAGCTCCTGTTTAGTATCCCGGCATGCATGTGCGGGGGGGCCGTGGGTCGGTCAAGTCTTGATTATTCATCGAAAATTTGAAGCGTGGTGCGCGATACGGCAGCCAACTGCTGCGTGTCGTTATCGGAGCTGCATGCATTGCCTGTCGTCGCGTACCGCGCTTCAAATTTGCGATGAATAATCATGACTTGACCGACTTACGGCCCCCCCGGCACATGTGTGACCAGTCGACCCGGTTGGTCACCTGGTCCCTCCACTGCACTATCAGCTTACCTACAATCCTTCTTAATCTGGTGTTGAGTGTGACCGATCTACATAATCATCTGGTCCCTCCACGGTCCTTGTTAAACATTCTTTTCCTTTACTTTCTCACATTCCTTTCTCTCTATTGTCATAGTTTGGTATGCGGCAATGCCTTGTTGAACACTCTCTATTGTACTTTAGTATGTGTGCACCCCTTCTGCTAGCACAGTGCCCTATTCTTGCACCAACCCAGTTTACTCTGCATTGTGCGATGCTCTAGATGCATATGTAGCTGTGCAGCCAAGAACAATAAGCTATTGTTGCGCTACTGCCTCTCACCATGCTCTCATTTAGATGTGAAACCTTTGGCTGTAGCTTTCTTGGCTCAGTGCAAAATTTACTTTAGTCACTCTGTTCTTGAGTTCCCTTGTGTGAACATCATCGTTGGTTCTGTAATTTAAATACGTACACGTTACGACGTTGCTACGTTAGCACTTGCAGCCAAATACCGTTAGAATTGCCCAGTGTTTTCAGCACATTCTTCGGTTGGCACAGGTCGGGGGACGCCGCATGGTAAGTTATAAATATTTCTTATCGTTAGTAGAACATGTACAATCCTTTAATACATAGTATTTTGAGAAACTCACCTCTTATAAGTGTTGAATCGGTCGGAGGAAGTATCAATGCATCATAGTAGACTAAGATTTTAATTGAGTAAAACGAACTGTTGAATCTCTGCAATCCTGACTACACGTATATTTAAGCAATCCTGAAGTGATACAATTTTGAGGAAATAGAAGTACCCGTATAGTTTGCTAAGAAACATGTACATGTGATGCCAATTTTCGAGGTTGAAATACCTAAATGGGATTTGAACTGAAGTGGAATGGAATCTATTTAGTATTTACAGAGGAATCCACACCTAAGTACAAGTTCACAATGGTTTTAATTACTGTAATTAGCACATATGAAGGTCTCACTTTGTAAAATATGCATCTGTGGAGCCTCATATCAATTGTATATTTTCTTAAGTTCATGAGGACAAAAGGCAAACGTGGAAGTCCAATACTTGAACATGTTTAATACTTTCATGGAAATAGATTGTTTTGCGGGAGTGAGGAAAACAAGATAAGGTAGTATTTGAAGAACAATTATAAATAATATAAAATCACAGAACATTTTCTTGTACTTTACAGTTTACATCTTGACGTGCCTTATACCTTCTGTACAACCGGCTTAGCCGTGCCGTATTCGTCAACCCCAGCTTATATACATATTGCTGGTAGGTGTTTTGATCAAATGTGTGCATCTCAGTTTATCAATGATGAAAACTATGCCCAATTTTGAATGGTATAAGTGGAACTTTCATGTAACGTAAATGCTTAAAGATTCTGCGACAAATAATTGTTATTGGCAATACAAGTTTAGAAAGCTCACCGTACATCTTTAGTGTGCATATTATTGTGAAATTATAGAGTAAATTACAAACTTTCCCGAGGCAACTTAAATACCCCTGTACTTGGTAAATTGAGCTTTTCTTGAGTGATCACAGATACATTTTGATTTCACATTTTTATTTGATATTCGTGACCAGAAAAGTTTACATGATGTATACAGGGAATTGATACCACAAATTTATAGAACAAATTATTGCCTCGCTCACACTCTAGTAAATACAATTGTAAATGAACGTAAACTATTAGGGTAATGCTCGAATATAAACGACTATGTATTGACTATTTATTTTTGTTTGTTTTATTCCTTTACAGATAATACATTGACTGTCGTTTTTGCTTGGTTTGAAAAGCTGTATCTTTAAATATAGACTGTTGGAACTACCAACTGTGTGTGTATATATATATCCACAGTCTAGAATTGTATGTAAATAAATTACCGGAAACTTAAACCTGTTTCTTTGTGCCTCCACATCCCTGTTCCCTTAAAGTAAATTCTTATAACCAACCCCCTCGGTTACACATGCATGCCGGGATACCAAACAGGAGCTTCGTGTGTGCGGCTTCCTCGATGTGTGTGTGGGTGTGTGTGTGTGTGTGTGATCGCTTCGGAACGACTGAAGATTTTTGTCATTTTTTTCCCGCAAATTGGAACCGTTTCAGGCGAAAATTGACTTGGCGCAAGCGAGGTGAGGATGTAAATGAGGCATATTATGATTTTTAGGGAAAGCCGTGCAGTAATTCTCGTGTACAATGTAGAAACGTGATTGCATGGGAATGACTTTCTTATTCTTGCTGTACTAGCCTTTGGAAAAAATCGGCGTCTTTCTATGGGGTTCCTGTCAGAACCCCATAGTTCTAGGGGTAGGCCCATACAAGGATTGTCTTCTTTAAAATGTAATTAAGGAGAACTTTTTTGCTCACCAGTATTAAGTTTGATAACTGAAATTGCTCACCATTTTTTGATGCTACACTTTTTGCTTTTATAATTCATTTTTAATTGAAACGTATGCTGTAATTGTGCTCACTCTGAATTCTTTGCAAATCCACATCTGGAGGGATTGCTGACTTGGGTTCCAGTTTCCCTTTCTTGTACAATGACTTGGCACAGTTCTACAAGTTATATCGTTGTGCCCTACACTTTGCCCTTCGTATTTTATAATGTGTGCTCCTAGCCCGTTGGGAATGATATTTTTCTTTTCTGTCTATTTCAGCCAGACTTTTGGCAGTTGCAGATCCTGGCAAAACAGGACAACCTGCAGCTTCACACTTAAGGATGATTAAGTTGGCATGGCCATTGTTGACAAGGTGAACTGCGCTGTGGTCTCTTGAGAGAGCATTTCTGGAAAAGGTTAGTGTCCCTTTTGGATTAGTACTTGAAAAAGCATGGTTCATGGACTCTGCTTTTTGTGTACTTGTCCCATATCTGGTTTTTTGCATTGCCACGTGACCAATTCTCTTTTGAATTTTCAGTAAAAGTAGTTTCTTGTCAGACTCGAGCATTTTCAGTTTTCCCCTAACATGAACAGGAAGGTAGGGAATAAGGCTGTTCGATATCCATTTATTTTTATACCGAAATATCGGCAGAAAAATATCGCGATATTCGATATTATCGTGATGATGTCACTTTTCTATTACCGGAAGAACGGGAAAAAAATAATACATGACGGAAGTCACCACGGCATCATGAGATCGGGGCCACCGGGCCGCGGGATCGGGCCCGCCGGGATTGAGCGGCAGGAACGGGGGACCGGTTTGACAAGGCTTCCCTTCGCTCGTTGAGTATTTGGAGTTTTACGACATTTACCTTCAGTTGGCTACTTTATGGCACTCCAGAAAGACTAGCGTTTGTTTACTATTTCAGCCTTGTTGATTATTAGTAACAGATGATAATACCATGGACGATCACATGCGAGCTGTCAACAAACGATCGTGTCGTATATTGTGAAAACGACATGACATTGCACAATGTACATGTACAATGGATGCGCGGCACGTGTTTTAATCTTTTCTCAAGACGCAGTTCGCTACACGTAACTACACCTACGTGTGCCTTGTACACTGGGAAAGACGGTGGCATTCAGTGCGGTTGCTTGCACTTGACCAAGGCTGGCAACAAAGCAACGCGCACGCGCAGATGCGCTACAGGAGTTGACCTTATTGCAAACAATTGCCATACCCCTCGATCTCAAGATGAGTTCGCAAGCGTGTAGGTACGTACATTGTACACTGGGAATAAGACGTTGTTTGCACTTGACAACGTACGGCGCGGAGGGTAAATCGCTCGGAAGGTAAATCGCGTGGAGCGGAGATGTCATGTCGGGGTTTAGAAAACGGTCAAAGAAAGACACATTTAGTGCATGTATGTATTTCTTTATTCCTTCATGGTACATCATGATACATTATATACTATTCTACCGTCCAATAATTGGAAATAACTGGAATTTCGAGCAAAGTAAACTGGACAAATCCACACGTAATGCGGCCAAAAGGAACACACATCGCGATATTCTTCGGTATATCGAATTCCCCGATATTCCGTTTTTTTTTAAAAGAGGCCGATACGATTTTCGATATGAAAAAAAATATCGAAATATCGGGAAATATCGTCATATCGAACAGGCTTAGTAGGGAAATCTGTTATTGCCATTGCAAACCAAGGACTGCTTTTTGCAAAGGTTGTGGCGACCTTGGTAACAAGCGCGTTTGGGGGACCAAGCGCGTTTGGGGGACCAAGCGCGTTTGGGGGACCAAGCGCGTTTGGGGGACCAAGCGCGTTTGGGGGACCAAGCGCGTTTGGGGGACCAAGCGCGTTTGGGGGACCAAGCGCGTTTGGGGGACCAAGCGCGTTTGGGGGACCAAGCGCGTTTGGGGGACCAAGCGCGTTTGGGGGACCAAGCGCGTTTGGGGGACCAAGCGCGTTTGGGGGACCAAGCGCGTTTGGGGGACCAAGCGCGTTTGGGGGACTGATTATACTTTTTAAAAAGTACAAATTATGCAATCTGTTTCAAACTATTGGAATTTACCAATGTCAAGTGCTCTTGAAATCTAAATTTAAAAATGGATACACTTCAGAGTATGTAGAAAAAATTAACCATGCTCAGATCCTCTGGTAATTTCACGCCAATTCAATGTACATGTACTGTAGCTGAATATTAATTTAGAAATGCTGCTAGAATATACAAGAACATAAGAAATTCGTTAGTACCAGTCATTTGATACATGTATAGCAACCCTAAGTAAATTTAGAATTACTCTTTTGAAATAAAAGAACATTGTAGTTGTGATTGTTTTTGTAACTGAAACACATAATTATTATGGCTTTATTGTGATCCATACCGACCTGATTTGTTTGCTGAAACATGTAATTAAATAATCTTGATATATTAAACTTTATGTATGTGTTGCACAATTAATTTAGAAATCATCTCCCACATTTCTTGAGGATTGCCCCTTGGGGGACCAAGGGCGTTTGGGGGACCAAGGGCGTTTGGGGGACCAAGGGCGTTTGGGGGACCAAGGGCGTTTGGGGGACCAAGGGCGTTTGGGGGACCAAGGGCGTTTGGGGGACCAAGGGCGTTTGGGGGACCAAGGGCGTTTGGGGGACCAAGGGCGTTTGGGGGACCAAGGGCGTTTGGGGGACCAAGGGCGTTTGGGGGACCAAGGGCGTTTGGGGGACCAAGGGCGTTTGGGGGACCAAGGGCGTTTGGGGGACCAAGGGCGTTTGGGGGACCAAGGGCGTTTGGGGGACCAAGGGCGTTTGGGGGACCAAGGGCGTTTGGGGGACCAAGGGCGTTTGGGGGACCAAGGGCGTTTGGGGGACCAAGGGCGTTTGGGGGACCAAGGGCGTTTGGGGGACCAAGGGCGTTTGGGGGACCAAGGGCGTTTGGGGGACCAAGGGCGTTTGGGGGACCAAGGGCGTTTGGGGGACCAAGGGCGTTTGGGGGACCAAGGGCGTTTGGGGGACCAAGGGCGTTTGGGGGACCAAGGGCGTTTGGGGGACCAAGGGCGTTTGGGGGACCAAGGGCGTTTGGGGGACCAAGGGCGTTTGGGGGACCAAGGGCGTTTGGGGGACCAAGGGCGTTTGGGGGACCAAGGGCGTTTGGGGGACCAAGGGCGTTTGGGGGACCAAGGGCGTTTGGGGGACCAAGGGCGTTTGGGGGACCAAGGGCGTTTGGGGGACCAAGGGCGTTTGGGGGACCAAGGGCGTTTGGGGGACCAAGGGCGTTTGGGGGACCAAGGGCGTTTGGGGGACCAAGGGCGTTTGGGGGACCAAGGGCGTTTGGGGGACCAAGGGCGTTTGGGGGACCAAGGGCGTTTGGGGGACCAAGGGCGTTTGGGGGACCAAGGGCGTTTGGGGGACCAAGGGCGTTTGGGGGACCAAGGGCGTTTGGGGGACCAAGGGCGTTTGGGGGACCAAGGGCGTTTGGGGGACCAAGGGCGTTTGGGGGACCAAGGGCGTTTGGGGGACCAAGGGCGTTTGGGGGACCAAGGGCGTTTGGGGGACCAAGGGCGTTTGGGGGACCAAGGGCGTTTGGGGGACCAAGGGCGTTTGGGGGACCAAGGGCGTTTGGGGGACCAAGGGCGTTTGGGGGACCAAGGGCGTTTGGGGGACCAAGGGCGTTTGGGGGACCAAGGGCGTTTGGGGGACCAAGGGCGTTTGGGGGACCAAGGGCGTTTGGGGGACCAAGGGCGTTTGGGGGACCAAGGGCGTTTGGGGGACCAAGGGCGTTTGGGGGACCAAGGGCGTTTGGGGGACCAAGGGCGTTTGGGGGACCAAGGGCGTTTGGGGGACCAAGGGCGTTTGGGGGACCAAGGGCGTTTGGGGGACCAAGGGCGTTTGGGGGACCAAGGGCGTTTGGGGGACCAAGGGCGTTTGGGGGACCAAGGGCGTTTGGGGGACCAAGGGCGTTTGGGGGACCAAGGGCGTTTGGGGGACCAAGGGCGTTTGGGGGACCAAGGGCGTTTGGGGGACCAAGGGCGTTTGGGGGACCAAGGGCGTTTGGGGGACCAAGGGCGTTTGGGGGACCAAGGGCGTTTGGGGGACCAAGGGCGTTTGGGGGACCAAGGGCGTTTGGGGGACCAAGGGCGTTTGGGGGACCAAGGGCGTTTGGGGGACCAAGGGCGTTTGGGGGACCAAGGGCGTTTGGGGGACCAAGGGCGTTTGGGGGACCAAGGGCGTTTGGGGGACCAAGGGCGTTTGGGGGACCAAGGGCGTTTGGGGGACCAAGGGCGTTTGGGGGACCAAGGGCGTTTGGGGGACCAAGGGCGTTTGGGGGACCAAGGGCGTTTGGGGGACCAAGGGCGTTTGGGGGACCAAGGGCGTTTGGGGGACCAAGGGCGTTTGGGGGACCAAGGGCGTTTGGGGGACCAAGCGCGTTTGGGGGACCAAGCGCGTTTGGGGGACCAAGCGCGTTTGGGGGACCAAGCGCGTTTGGGGGACCAAGCGCGTTTGGGGGACCAAGCGCGTTTGGGGGACCAAGCGCGTTTGGGGGACCAAGCGCGTTTGGGGGACCAAGCGCGTTTGGGGGACCAAGCGCGTTTGGGGGACCAAGCGCGTTTGGGGGACCAAGCGCGTTTGGGGGACCAAGCGCGTTTGGGGGACCAAGCGCGTTTGGGGGACCAAGCGCGTTTGGGGGACCAAGCGCGTTTGGGGGACCAAGCGCGTTTGGGGGACCAAGCGCGTTTGGGGGACCAAGCGCGTTTGGGGGACCAAGCGCGTTTGGGGGACCAAGCGCGTTTGGGGGACCAAGCGCGTTTGGGGGACCAAGCGCGTTTGGGGGACCAAGCGCGTTTGGGGGACCAAGCGCGTTTGGGGGACCAAGCGCGTTTGGGGGACCAAGCGCGTTTGGGGGACCAAGCGCGTTTGGGGGACCAAGCGCGTTTGGGGGACCAAGCGCGTTTGGGGGACCAAGCGCGTTTGGGGGACCAAGCGCGTTTGGGGGACCAAGCGCGTTTGGGGGACCAAGCGCGTTTGGGGGACTGATTATACTTTTTAAAAAGTACAAATTATGCAATCTGTTTCAAACTATTGGAATTTACCAATGTCAAGTGCTCTTGAAATCTAAATTTAAAAATGGATACACTTCAGAGTATGTAGAAAAAATTAACCATGCTCAGATCCTCTGGTAATTTCACGCCAATTCAATGTACATGTACTGTAGCTGAATATTAATTTAGAAATGCTGCTAGAATATACAAGAACATAAGAAATTGGTTAGTACCAGTCATTTGATACATGTATAGCAACCCTAAGTAAATTTAGAATTACTCTTTTGAAATAAAAGAACATTGTAGTTGTGATTGTTTTTGTAACTGAAACACATAATTATTATGGCTTTATTGTGATCCATACCGACCTGATTTGTTTGCTGAAACATGTAATTAAATAATCTTGATATATTAAACTTTATGTATGAGTTGCACAATTAATTTAGAAATCATCTCCCACATTTCTTGAGGATTGCGTTTGGGGGACCAAGGGCGTTTGGGGGACCAAGGGCGTTTGGGGGACCAAGGGCGTTTGGGGGACCAAGGGCGTTTGGGGGACCAAGGGCGTTTGGGGGACCAAGGGCGTTTGGGGGACCAAGGGCGTTTGGGGGACCAAGGGCGTTTGGGGGACGAAGGGCGTTTGGGGGACCAAGGGCGTTTGGGGGACCAAGGGCGTTTGGGGGACCAAGGGCGTTTGGGGGACCAAGGGCGTTTGGGGGACCAAGGGCGTTTGGGGGACCAAGGGCGTTTGGGGGACCAAGCGCGTTTGGGGGACCAAGGGCGTTTGGGGGACCAAGCGCGTTTGGGGGACCAAGCGCGTTTGGGGGACCAAGCGCGTTTGGGGGACCAAGCGCGTTTGGGGGACCAAGCGCGTTTGGGGGACCAAGCGCGTTTGGGGGACCAAGCGCGTTTGGGGGACCAAGCGCGTTTGGGGGACCAAGCGCGTTTGGGGGACCAAGCGCGTTTGGGGGACCGATCATACTTTTTAAAAAGTACAAATTATGCAATCTGTTTCAAACTATTGGAATTTACCAATGTCAAGTGCTCTTGAAATCTAAATTTAAAAATGGATACACTTCAAGTGAGCAGAGTATGTAGAAAAAATTAACCATGCACAGATCCTCTGGTAATTTCACGCCAATTCAATGTACATGTACTGTAGCTGAATATTAATTTAGAAATGCTGCTAGAATATACAAGAACATAAGAAATTGGTTAGTACCAGTCATTTGATACATGTATAGCAACCCTAAGTAAATTTAGAATTACTCTTTTGAAATAAAAGAACATTGTAGTTGTGATTGTTTCTGTAACTGAAACACATAATTATTATGGCTTTATTGTGATCCATACCGACCTGATTTGTTTGCTGAAACATGTAATTAAATAATCTTGATATATTAAACTTTATGTATGTGTTGCACAATTAATTTAGAAATCATCTTTCAAAATCAAAAAGTTGGCATGGGATTATTCCTTAATATTGGGGAATATTTAATACAAATAGTGGAAAACAATTAACTAATCAATTGCGAAAAGAAAAATATGAGAAAGAAACATATTAATTTCAAAAGTAAATGTCTGAAACGGACGTCTGTGATTAGGATGGAAATAGAGCATCTATATAGTATCTGTAGGCATGGACCAAAATCAGCTGGAGCATGTCTTGTCAACACAAAAGTATCACTCTAAAGACCACAAACTAGCACTCAATATTCAAATTATGTTACACCTGCAATAATTACACATTCAGACGGGGTCCTATTTTGATATTTCAGCCTGATACATTGTATGACTTGACAAGATATTCTTTCAATCTTTTTTTAAAAATGTGTTTCAACATGCATCAAGCAAAAGATAAATCTGCGCAACAAGTACCTACATGTAGGTAAGAATTTAAACTCAGGGTTCTAAAAATCAACAGTAAGTGTGTGAACAATCACCTTAAACTTGGGTTAACTTTTTTTTAAAACCACCCTGTAATTACCCGTTATTCTGTCCCGCTTGTATTTATTTGTATGGTAGAATAAACATTCCTTCAGGAACTTGTGGCGTTTCCTCTATTCTCTCCTGACATCTGATCAAAGTGTGCATTTTCTTGGTGGCTCTCCTACATCTCCTACATCTTGGACTGGAACTTGCTGGTTCAATTCTGTTCCCTCATCTGCAAAATGAAAAGGACAGAAAAAAAGTTGATTCAACATATTTTACTAAATACAAATGTTTTTATTTTAACTGAAACGGTTCCAATTTGCGGGGAAAAAATGACAAATCTTCAGTCGTTCCGAAGCGATCACACACACACGCACCATCGAGGAAGCCGCACACACGAAGCTCCTGTTTAGTATCCCGGCATGCATGTGCGGGGGGGCCGTGGGTCGGTCAAGTCTTGATTATTCATCGAAAATTTGAAGCGTGGTGCGCGATACGGCAGCCAACTGCTGCGTGTCGTTATCGGAGCTGCATGCATTGCCTGTCGTCGCGTACCGCGCTTCAAATTTTCGATGAATAATCATGACTTGACCGACTTACGGCCCCCCCCGGCACATGCATGCCGGGATACCAAACAGGAGCTTCGTGTGTGCGGCTTCCTCGATGGTGTGTGTGTGTACGCGTCAATGGTGCAGAGTGAGCTCGTTTATGTGACTGGGAAGCCACGCTTCGAGGACGCGTTGCAAATCGAGGTCGTCCTCGATTTGCAATAACGTTAAAAATGGACACTTCATACAAAGTAATGACGACTAGTGAAATATTTCGCTTTTTAAAGGCAGTCCTCGGTGTACGGGAGTGACACGCGGAGTGTGACTTTACACGCCCTCATTTTACCCCGGAGAATCGCTTCAGATGTGGCCGGTAATGTAAAGAGCGCCCTCTCTAGTTCTTCGTGAGGGAGGATGCGCGCTTAATTAAAGTTTATCAAATGAATTCAAGCGGAACGCGTCCTCTATCTCTTTCGCGTTCCTCCATGCTCTTCGTGAACACGCATCTTGAATTTTGGTGAGTACATATCCTGCAAGCTTTCATTTTATTACTGATTAATTGTGTGTGGAAAATCGCCCTAAAAGTGTTAAAATGGCGATGTTCTGAGAAATGTATGCTCTCAAATGAAATAACGTTAACGCCCACAGAAATGATGGTGTTACATAAAAGTGCATAAATCCGTCCACCACCTAAAACCTCGTGCACAAAGTCTATAAGCATGGAGGTATTTCCTACCTCCATAGTCCATGCTATAAGCCATGACCGAAAAAGTCGCATATTAGTTGGCACGAAAAATGTGTAAATGTTGCCCTCCTAAATGGGTGTTTATTCTTCACATGTTCAATTTTGGGTAGTTGTCATAAGCCAACTTAAAAAAAAGGGAAAATAAGTGGTGGCTGGCTGCGGCTGTGGAACTCTTTCCACTCCTGCTTTCAATTTTTAATACTAGGCCTACATGTAGAAGTAATACGTATGCTTTGTATGATTGATTATTTTCAGTCTGTCCATGTGTTCCTACATGCCACTGATGGAAGTTGGGTTAACAACATGGAATGCAGGGATCAAGACACAAAATTAGGCCGTAAAGTAAGTACTCCAGCAGAAATGGGGTTTGGGCACCAGGCATGATGATTTTGGGTCATCTCGTACCCGAGTTAACTCGCACCCGAGTCAACTGGTACTCCCTCCTTTTGAATGGAGTATGAATGGACAGTTCCAACAAAATGTTTTAATTTTACCATCAAAATGTCTACAATAAATGGTAGTTACGCCACCAGAGATGACTTGGGTGTAAATTTTGGGGTACAAGTTGACTCGGGTATGAGTTAACCCGCGTATGAGTTGACCCATACCCTAGGCATACCGCTCCACCCAGTGCCTGTGTGCCCCTCTCCACCCCCAACAAGCCCTAAGTCACTCATAATTGACCCCCCCCCCCCATCCCCTTATCCCCAATCCACTCCACCCCCCCCATCCACCCCCCCATCCACCCCTCCCCCCACCCCCCCCCCCCATCCACCCCCCCCCCATCCACCCCCCCCCCCATCCACCCCCACCCCCCCCCCCCCCCACCCCCCCACCCCCCATCCACCCCAACCACAGACAAAATAGAATAGCACGCATCCAATCCACAAACATAATTTTTTTAAAGAATACCATTATTTGAATGTTATCGATAATATAACAGATATGACACTGGTCATAAATGGGTCAGTCCACAGGGTTGGGACATGGTGTGTGATATGACCATATCATTAACCCTAACAGTCCTGAATCCTCCAATTTCAATAGGATTTTCCACAACACACTTTGGGTGTTAGGGTTAAAACTATCATTACATTTAATTCAGTTATTTCATGTAACATCCATCTTTGGGTGTCGGGTTATTTGAGAGTTTTCAATCATGTAAGTTATATGTTAACAACAAATGATTAAAAATGTCTTATTTAAATGTAAAAACATAACAAAGGAATTGTTGGACACAGTGTGCACGTTACGTCTATTTTACATTGTAAAATAGACATAACGTGCACACTGTGTCCAACAATTCCTTTGTTATGTGTTTTAACACTTTAATAAATTAATATGGGAAATTGATTACGTACACTAATTAAATGACACACTTTGCAACACTAAAACACCTTTTTTAATGTAGTCAGTGTCCACATGTTGCAGAGATAGCAAGAGTTTGAAGAATCTGTGCAGACGTAACATGGACACCATGATAGACATGACCATACACGTATTTCTGCTGTTGTGCTGCATTTTGATATTGAATACCATAACAAATGTTTTTAGTGTTGCAGTTTGTGTATTTCTAGAAGTGTTTAAAATCTTACAACAGGAAATTTGCATTTTTCAGGTCCCACCATGTCAGTACTAAAGGTTATGTAGAGACTGGCTTCATTATTCATCAGAAAATTGGTCAAACTGGTTACATGTATGTCCAACTTACACATTTTGTATCATATTTTGGGTAAAATATAATTTGCATGATTTTAAACTTTCTCAAATATTGCCCATCCAAAGACTGATGTCAACCTCGTGGATTGACCCAAATATATGTATTCATTTTTTGTCTTTATTGTTAGCTGGCGCTACCATCATGTGACCCACAGTGCAGTAGTTCTGCTCCTTTGAGGTGTGTCTGCCCCAAGACCAGCTGCAGGGATGACGGTGGCCAGCCAGCCGCGGCATGTCGTACTTGCCTCACTGACGAGTCACACAGGTCACCTGACGAAGTACAACCTACTGAGGACTGTGGTGTGACAGTCATGCAGACAAGTAATGTGGGTGGTCAAAGAAAATGGGACAAGAAACACTTTTGTTTTTACTGCGATGAACCTCAGTCCAAGTTGCCCCGTCATCTCCAGTCTTGTCATAAGGAAGAAAGAGAAGTTGTAGAGATTGCCTCTGAGACCAACCGTAGTGCACGGAAAAATCTTCTGTTGAAAATACGCAATGTTGGTAATCACAGGCACAACTGCCAAGTCCTTCGACAGGGTGAGGGTGTTCTCATTGTAGGATATAGGCCCAATCATAAAGCAGATCCACATGCCTATGGACCGTGCATATATTGTTTTTGCTATTATGTACGTAGCGATCTTTGGAGACACCAGTGCCCACTGAAGCCTGCCCTCCCTGCACAGAATAATAAAAACAGTAGGACAAATCGTGTGCGCGGACGTGTAGCTCACAAGAGTGATTTATTGAAACCTCCCCCTGCTGGAGTCTCTTTCAAGTTGAACCAGGTTCTAAGTCCAATGAAGAGAGATGATGTGGCTCTTGTAGTCCGGAACGATCCACTGATTATCAAAGTGGCCAAACGTGAATACCTGAAACTTGGCCACGACATAGGTCAACATGGCTACATCCGAAACAAAGTCAGGGAATTGGGTCGTCTTGTCATCCAATTGAGAAAAAACACCAACCAACCAAATGCAACACTTGAGGCATTTGTGCATCCCCACCGCCTCAACGACATAGTCACTGCCGTTCGTGATATAGCAGGATTCAGTGAAGTCAACCAGTTGTATCATGTTCCATCTCTAGCACTGAAGATTGGACATTCCATCAAGAAGTGTGCCCTGATAGTCAAAGGAGATGCTCTAGAGTGTGGTCTAAATCAGAAAGCCGAACAAGCCGAACAGTTTCTGCAGTTGTGTGAAATGAAATGGCAAGAAAGTGTTTCCACCCACGCGCACAGAACACTTCACCAAGGAAAGCGTAACAAACCTGTCATTCTCCCAACAAATGCTGATGTGGTCAAAATGTCGTCGTTCATCCATGACGTTGGTGACAGAGAATTCCAAAGCCTTGAAGCTGCCCGGGGGAAACGAATAAGAGCACCTTGGAAGAAATTGAATGAGGTCACACTTTGCCACCTCATTATGTTCAACCGCAGAAGGCAGGGGGAGGTTTCCAAGATGACGGTGGAGGATTTCACCAAGCACAGTGCAGCTGTTGTCAATAGGGACTGTGTGCTCACTGATATAGAAAGGCATCTATGCAAAATGTTCAAAGTTGTTGAAATTGTCGGTAAGAGGGGAAGAACTGTTCCGGTACTTCTGAGCACTGAGGCGATGACCTGGTTGAATGCATTGGTTGCCAAGAGAATTGAAGCGGGAGTAGCACAGGATAATCGTTACTTGTTTGCACGGTGTTGTTATGGGGGCCCGGGCCATATACGAGGAAGTGACTGTCTCCGAGCATATGCAACTGAAGCAGGCCTTGAGAATGCCGACAGCATCCGCTCTACAAAACTTCGGAAACATGTAGCGACCGCATCACAGATTCTTGCCTTGAAGGAACATCAGCTGGAAACACTTGCAGATTTCATGGGTCATGATTTGCGGGTCCATCGTGAATACTACCAGTTGCCAGATACTGTCCAGAGGGTCACCCAACTGTCGCGACTGTTCCTGAGCTTGGAGAGGGGCAACTTGGCATCCCAGCATGGCAAATCACTGCAAGAGTTACATGTGACTGGAGGTAAATATCTCACCGTTTATGAACCTCCCCCCGTGCCCCTCTAACCCCTGCCCTAATGCCTGCCTGCCTCCCTCCACCCCTTCCCCCTATATTCCCCCCTTCCCCCTATATTCCCCCCCCTATATTCCCCCCCCTATATTCCCCCCCCCCCTCCCGAATGAAATGGAAAACTTGGCCTCAAAAAATGCATTGATCATTTCTTTGTATATTGGCAGAAGGCTTCACGACTGATGAGGACAGCAGCGATTCCTCCGACTACTCAGATTCGAATGATGATTCCAGTGCAAGAGGTAAGTTGTGTCTGTGTCTGTCTGTGTGTGTCTGTCTGTCTGATGGAACAAGGTACCTGCGCCAAAAATTGATGTTTTACAGTAGTTTAATTCTCAAGTTTTCTGTGTTATAGGACTGGGTGTAACCAGTGTCCCATCCACTAGTGAGGCACCTTCAATATCTGCACGAATGAAGCTGCGTCGCAGGACTGCACGAGAGAAGAGAGACGTGGCATCCCGGCCTGACAAATCACTGCAAGAGTTACCCGTGACTAGAGGTAAATACTGTCTAGCTGGCAGACACTCTCCCTCCCCTATCCCACCTTTTCTCCCCCCGACCCTCCTCTCCGACCTTCCCTCCAACCCCTGCCCTAACTGCCTCCAACCCTTCCCCATTCTGTCCCCTCCCCTTCTATACTCCCTATCCTATCCTATCCTATCCTATCCCCCCCCATGAAATTGCAAACTTGCCCTCAAAATGCATTGATCCTTTCTTTTTATATTTGTAGAAGGCTTCAAGACTGAGGACTGCAGCGATACCTCTGACTACTGCGACTCGAATGATGATTCCAGTGATAGAAGTAAGTTGTTTTTGTCTGTCTGTTTGGCTGTCTTCGTCTGTCTTTCTGTCTCCATTTGTCAGTCTGGCTGTCTGTCTGTATAAGGTGGCTGCGCCAACAGTGAAGGATTAAGTGCCTTAATTATCATGTTTTCTGTGCGTTATAGGACCGTGTGATACCAGTGTCCCATCCAGTAGTCGGCCACCTCCAATATCTGGACGAGTGAAGCCGCGTCCCTGGACTGCACGGGAGAAGAGAGACGTCACGGAGGGCTTACAGAGATTCTTCTTGATGAGGACACTTCCTGGCAAATTTGACATTGAAGCAAGCTGTCCTGTGGCACTTCAGACTCGAACGTGGAGGAACATTAAAGACTTTTGCAGGAACACAATGAAGCTCAATGGCCGTTCTAGTGAACGTTAAGGGTATTCTTGGCCTTGTGAACGGACACTCAAAAAGTTTGTCGGAGCAGAATTAGTGCTCAGTTGCTCAATACAGGCAACCACTTAAGAAATGCAAAGTGTGCACCACATAGCTAAGGATGCTCACTGATTTCAGAAGATATTACGAAACTGAAAGCCATCAGACATGTATCATATTGAGGCCATCTTGTGCGCTGGCTGGGAGGCAATTAATAGTCTCGTGCCTATTTGGATTAGGAGAACAATGACCATCAGTTGAGCGCGATAATCTGTTGAAATAAGTTATTAAAATAGGACATGAAGTACCTTTCGTACAGAAAGACAATATCGGGAATCAAATGATAAGACATGATGTCATACGCCTAAAGGGCCTCTATTTTTCACAAACATGCCATTTTTTGTATGGTGTCCTCAATTTGATAGACAACACTCGCATGATAGAAATGGCCTCTATTTGATAGAATACTAAGTATGTCCTCAATGTGCATTGGTGCACATGTATGGGTGTGTGTGTGTGTGTGATCGCTTCGGAACGACTGAAGATTTTTGTCATTTTTTTCCCGCAAATTGGAACCGTTTCAGGCGAAAATTGACTTGGCGCAAGCGAGGTGAGGATGTAAATGAGGCATATTATGATTTTTAGGGAAAGCCGTGCAGTAATTCTCGTGTACAATGTAGAAACGTGATTGCATGGGAATGACTTTCTTATTCTTGCTGTACTAGCCTTTGGAAAAAATCGGCGTCTTTCTATGGGGTTCCTGTCAGAACCCCATAGTTCTAGGGGTAGGCCCATACAAGGATTGTCTTCTTTAAAATGTAATTAAGGAGAACTTTTTTGCTCACCAGTATTAAGTTTGATAACTGAAATTGCTCACCATTTTTTGATGCTACACTTTTTGCTTTTATAATTCATTTTTAATTGAAACGTATGCTGTAATTGTGCTCACTCTGAATTCTTTGCAAATCCACATCTGGAGGGATTGCTGACTTGGGTTCCAGTTGCCCTTTCTTGTACAATGACTTGGCACAGTTCTACAAGTTATATCGTTGTGCCCTACACTTTGCCCTTCGTATTTTATAATGTGTGCTCCTAGCCCGTTGGGAATGATATTTTTCTTTTCTGTCTATTTCAGCCAGACTTTTGGCAGTTGCAGATCCTGGCAAAACAGGACAACCTGCAGCTTCACACTTAAGGATGATTAAGTTGGCATGGCCATTGTTGACAAGGTGAACTGCGCTGTGGTCTCTTGAGAGAGCATTTCTGGAAAAGGTTAGTGTCCCTTTTGGATTAGTACTTGAAAAAGCATGGTTCATGGACTCTGCTTTTTGTGTACTTGTCCCATATCTGGTTTTTTGCATTGCCTCGTGACCAATTCTCTTCTGAATTTTCAGTAAAAGTAGTTTCTTGTCAGACTCGAGCATTTTCAGTTTTCCCCTAACATGAACAGGAAGGTAGGGAATAAGGCTGTTCGATATCCATTTATTTTTATACCGAAATATCGGCAGAAAAATATCGCGATATTCGATATTATCGTGATGATGTCACTTTTCTATTACCGGAAGAACGGGAAAAAAATAATACATGACGGAAGTCACCACGGCATCATGAGATCGGGGCCACCGGGCCGCGGGATCGGGCCCGCCGGGATTGAGCGGCAGGAACGGGGGACCGGTTTGACAAGGCTTCCCTTCGCTCGTTGAGTATTTGGAGTTTTACGACATTTACCTTCAGTTGGCTACTTTATGGCACTCCAGAAAGACTAGCGTTTGTTTACTATTTCAGCCTTGTTGATTATTAGTAACAGATGATAATACCATGGACGATCACATGCGAGCTGTCAACAAACGATCGTGTCGTATATTGTGAAAACGACATGACATTGCACAATGTACATGTACAATGGATGCGTGGCACGTGTTTTAATCTTTTCTCAAGACGCAGTTCGCTACACGTAACTACACCTACGTGTGCCTTGTACACTGGGAAAGACGGTGGCATTCAGTGCGGTTGCTTGCACTTGACCAAGGCTGGCAACAAAGCAACGCGCACGCGCACGCGCAGATGCGCTACAGGGGTTGACAATATTGCAAACAATTGCCATACCCCTCGATCTCAAGATGAGTTCGCAAGCGTGTATGTACGTACATTGTACACTGGGAATAAGACGTTGTTTGCACTTGACAACGTACGGCGCGGAGGGTAAATCGCTCGGAAGGTAAATCACGCGGAGCGGAGATGTCATGTCGGGGTTTAGAAAACGGTCAAAGTAAGACACATTTAGTGCATGTATGTATTTCTTTATTCCTTCATGGTACATCATGATACATTATATACTATTCTACCGTCCAATAATTGGAAATAACTGGAATTTCGAGCAAAGTAAACTGGACAAATCCACACGTAATGCGGCCAAAAGGAACACATATCGCGATATTCTTCGGTATATCGAATTCCCCGATATTACGGTTTTTTTTAAAAGAGGCCGATACGATTTTCGATATGAAAAAAATATCGAAATATCGGGAAATATCGTCATATCGAACAGGCTTAGTAGGGAAATCTGTTATTGCCATTGCAAACCAAGGACCGCTTTTTGCAAAGGTTGTAGCGACCTTGGTAACATTCGGGAATGGTTGAGGCAGCCTGTTCAGCCATGTCATACATTTGGGCAAAGTTTCTCCCACATTTCTTGAGGATTGCCCCTTGGAAATAACTGGAATTTCGAGCAAAGTAAACTGGACAAATCCACACGTAATGCGGCCAAAAGGAACACATATCGCGATATTCTTCGGTATATCGAATTCCCCGATATTCCGGTTTTTTTTAAAAGAGGCCGATACGATTTTCGATATGAACAAAATATCGAAATATCGGGAAATATCGTCATATCGAACAGGCTTAGTAGGGAAATCTGTTATTGCCATTGCAAACCAAGGACCGCTTTTTGCAAAGGTTGTGGCGACCTTGGTAACATTGGGGAATGGTTGAGGCAGCCTGTTCAGCCATGTCATACATTTGGGCAAAGTTTCTCCCACATTTCTTGAGGATTGCCCCTGCTTCTGCTTGTACCCTGTGACTTACATCGTCACCTAACCGGTCTTGTATCTTTTTTTTTTCCTTTTTAGTTCTACCAGGCATCATGTCACCACTGAATTTGGCCGACTGATTGCTGTACTGAGTGATCGATTCAAGTGAGGTGGGTCAAGAAAGTGTTCTGGCTCGACATCTGCTTTAATTCTCATCTGAGATATAAAACCTTTTGCCATACACCCATCCGCATCGCTTGTTACTCTTTTTTGCCAACAAGGGTTCCTTACACTCTAGAAGTTTCTTGGCACACTGAATTCCCACTTCTCTTTCATCCCCCATGTTGTAATTTGCTGGGCGTGTAGCACTACAAGAACCTGTGTGCTCGGAACACTTGTTACTGCTGTGTTTGCCTGACATTTGATTTGCACATTTACAGAGTTTATTCTCGTGGTGGTACATTACTACCATTTTTTTGGTGGTTACATTCTCACATACTACGTCCCTAGTTTGGGTTGCCGGCACAAATGGTGTTTTTTTCCCGACAGTTTCTCGAGGGGTTATTGTATTGTCTATCTAATTCGACAGCAATCGGTTTTTCTCTGTCATAGCCCTGTAATTCTCGAATACCTTTGACCAGTTTTCTCTTTTCAGCCATACTTCTAACATTTTCATTGATAATAATGTCCCCACATTTGCTTGCTGTTTTCTGCAGCCCACTGATTGAAGGAACAGTTGTACCCAATGCTGTCAAAAGTCGTCTTGCTCCTGTGGCTGCAATACCCGTGTTGAGGAGACCAACTTAAAGGGCCATGTTTGGAGTTGCAGTGCGTCGGCCTCTGCTGACCTGAGGTATCTCTGAGTACAGCTTCTTCCTTCCTGTCGAGAAGTGGCACTTGTTGCATGACAGCACTCCTCAAACAAGGCCCCTGTGTTTCTTGCTCTGCATGCCTGTAGCTGAGGCCAGCCATCAGTCAGGATTCGCATGCTGATGGTCCAGGGTAGCTCGGACACTTGTCTCAACTGTAGTGTTGACATGAACAATTCTGTAGCCGCCTGGGTTCAAGTTGTCAGCTCCTTCCCTCTGGAGTCTGCTTATCGGCGTTATTTCCTCAATTTTCGGTCGCAGCACCATCACAGTTTTATTAGTTCTGGCACCTGGTGGGTTGTAGAAAGAACCTCGCTCATCTCTGGGAAAGGCCAGTTGCAATTGTTCATTTGTGGGTCTGATATAGAAAGATGAAACATCAGCCTTTTCTCTTATCAACTGACATGTCAGACCATTGCCTTTTTTTTCCCTCTTAAACATGCCCTTTCTGTAGCGAACCATGGTGGACCTTTCAGTTGGTGAGTAATTAGGGTTATGAAGAGTTTTGTTTATTCCATGTCACTATGAACAACAAAAGAATAATGGTGCACTAACAATAAACATCCATTGCAAAGCTATTGCATTTCATTCAGTGCATGCTTAAATTACTGCTTCCCCGTTGTGCCAAATAACCAAAGGCATTTTCTAAATATGAACTAGTTGGTGAAATGAAAATTATTAAATTCATAAGGCAAATCAAAATGAATTCGATTTGTGACATTTCTCTTTTCTTCAGAGTTTTGGCTTATCTTGCCTAATAGTATAGTTTGAAAAAATGTCTGCGCAGTACAATAATGTCAACACTAGTTAACTAGTGCACGCCCCAACCAGTTGATTGTTTCAGAACCATTTATAGCCTTTCTCCAATTTGATTTCTGTAATAGCCAACCGGTACGTCTTTCACAGTTTTCGCCTACAAAACCATCGCTGCACCGGCAGACTACTGCGGAGTTTATCCCCTTACACGTGGCTCTATTCTGACACGGATTAAAGGGGGGACACATTGCCTTCAAATGTCATGAAATTTTGCTGTTTGGAAATGTTCCTTATCTTTTATAAGAGTTGTTCATGCAAAAAAACACGTATGTGTTGTAATTAGTGAGTAGTGATTACAAAACAAAAAATTGGCCTCTGACCCCTGACATCTGACCCGCGAAACAGACTTATTTCCAGTAGTAAATACCACTGTATAAATAATGTGCTAAATATGCTGCAAGAGTCTTAGGCTGGCGCCGCAGCCAGTGGCCTTGTAAACCTATCAAATGATCGCCAGGTACCATTCTCCACATCGCGACACATAGCACCAGTGATGCGCGCCGTGCCACAGTACATCAAAATGGATCAACAGGACGTACTTCAACCAGCTGTGACTGGAAATACGACTGGTGAACATGGTCCGCCATTTTGTGGAGTCAAAAATTTGGTTCTACAAAATGGCGGACCGTTATTTGTCACGAAATTAAACCAAAACCACGCAATTTGAAGAGATAGTTATGTAAATCTTTATATTCTACTTTTTAAAAAGCTTTCCAACCATATCCATTTCAGTTTTATAGCCTAAATCGCAAAATCCAAAGCAAATAGTCCCTTCAACGCTCTCATGACACGGGCCCACTGTGAACATAAAAACCCAATCACAAACGGATTAGCCTATTTGGTTCAGCACTATCGTATATGTATTGTGGCCCTAAAGGGACATCGAACATTTCTGCGCCGATTTTCTGCGCCGATTTTCTGCGCCGATTTTCTGCGCCGATTTTCTGCGCCGATTTTCTGCGCCGATTTTCTGCGCCGATTTTCTGCGCCGATTTTCTGCGCCGATTTTCTGCGCCGATTTTCTGCGCCCATTTTCTGCGCCCATTTTCTGCGCCGATTTTCTGCGCCCATTTTCTGCTCCCATTTTCTGCGCCCATTTTCTGCGCCCATTTTCTGCGCCCATTTTCTGCGCCGATTTTTTGCGCCGATTTTCTGCGCCGATTTTCTGCGCCGATTTTCTGCGCCGATTTTCTGCGCCGATTTTCTGCGCCCATTTTCTGCGCCCATTTTCTGCTCCCATTTTCTGCGCCCATTTTCTGCGCACATTTTCTGCGCACATTTTCTGCGCACATTTTCTGCGCACATTTTCTGCGCAGAAATGCGCGCATGTCCCTTTAGGGCCACGATAATCATGACTTCTATCAGGGTGCGTGCCACTAAATCTGTGAAAATCACTGCGCGCGAGCTCATTAATATTTTGTGATCCCTCCAGTAATTTTTAATAAGAGGTCCCTGGGGCCTGTAAATTGGACTGATTGTAGAAATATTTGTGAAAATCAAGAATTGCTGACCCGTGGCTTCCAACTCGGAAAATTCCGTTCACAAAAATGACCAATACGTGGGTCTATTTGGCATAGAGGCAGGGGCTACATTTAGACCTGGGCCCAAAAAATGGGCCACCATTTTAGGGGTGGTTTGTGGGGAGGGGAGTATAAAAAAAAAAATTCCTTCCGGCGCTCTTTCTCTTTTATTTTTGTGTTGCAATAATGATGAGCGCCGTCAACCTCGTTACCATGGGTACGATCTTGCGGCGCCATGTTTTCCCACCAAAACCTTCCTACTAAAAACACTGCGTCGCGCGTTAAACACATCGACTGCAGTCCTAATTACCATATCCCACTATGTGGGATATGGTAATTACACAATTCCAGGGGTTAAGATCGCCCAAGGCATGGTGGGAAAACATGGCGCCGCAAGATCGTACCCATGGTAACGAGGTTGTTATGAAGGCTACATAAGCAAAGTCGCCAGACGAGAGTATAGCATTAGCTCACACACAACTCACCGCGCAGGTTCCAATAAAAGCCGACTGCAAACAAAGGAAAGTATATGACTCTAACTAGCTTTTCAGCAAGAACAAGCCTACAACCCCAATTCTAAATGTGTCTCACAAAGATGTCAACACTTAAAATATGTTTATCGTAGTGTTACTCCTGAATCATGAGCAAAAAGCACAGCAAGTAATACTAGCCTTAGACAAAAAAATACGTACAGGCTCCACGTAAAACATTGTCGTTAATACAGTGACGTCATATGTTTCTACACGTATACGTCAATACTCGCGCGATACGGCACGCAGTTGACCTCGGCCTTTTCTGAATCGAATCAAAGTGGCTCAGAAAGAAAAGGCTCAAAAACATTTTGTTTGATTTTTCAGAATCATGAAACTTGTTACATTAGTTTTGGGGAGGCATAAACTATCAGATAAGTCAAAAAAGTCAAAAAAAAAATTCGTTTTAGTTTCTCTTTAAGCTAAAGATACTCGTTACTTTCCTTATGCAAGGACATTACTTTTTCATACTGCTTTAGATCATGTTCTTTCGATGCCTTCTTTGCTCATTACGAAAAAGCAGACTTTCAAAAGATATGTATATCTGCATGGAAGATTGACGTATTGTTATCCATTCGGTGCCTGTTGAATTTTCATGTTTCATATGATAATATACAAATAATTAATGTTTATGAGTGCGATGGTAAGAATAATTTCATGAGGTGACAGATTGAATGTTCTATTCCACGAGGCGAAGCCGAGTGGAATGGGACATTCCATCTGTCACCGAATGAAATTATTATTACCATTGCACGAATGTGAAACATTCATTATTTGTTTTATACAACGCCTGAATAAATCCGACAGATTGCATGCATGGATTTCTTGTTGCGAGGGAATTCCCCTCCCCCCTCCCCTCTTTTTGGTTGGTCATGGTGTTCCCGGAATCTTAGGAATTCTTATTAGAGGTCTAGGGGGCTGTGTTAGGTAACAATAGCCTGGAGAGTATAGGGTAGACCTATAGGGACAAGGGGGTACCCCTCTGCCCCATATCGCGCTTATACCCAGCACAATATGGGGCAGAGGGGTACCCCCCCCCCCCCCCCTCCCTTTTCCCCCCTATACCCTATACATTATCCAGACTATTTTTACCCCCCTAGACATCTAAAAAGAATTCCTGAGATTCCGGGAACACAATGACCAACACAAAAAGAGGGGGGGGGGGGGGGGGGGTTCCCTCTGCCCCATCGCGCATCATATGATCGTGCTGGGTATATTTCAGTTAGTCTGATATTCACGCGACACCTGCCATAGCTATGGCGGCCCTGAAGGGACATCGAAAATCGTGAATATTGAGGCAGTATTCACGACTTGCCCCGGATCGGAGAGCGGGACGTGAATTATGTGACGCGAATATTGACGTGAATATTCACGATTTAGGGCAAGTCGTGAAACTTTGTCGTGAAATATTGACGTCAATATTAACGATTTCCGATGTCCCTTCAGGGCCACCATGCATAGCCACATGCACGCATTCTTTGTGATCTATTGAAACCGCCATCACTTCAGACCAACACTATGAACATCTAACAAAAGAAAACCACGCAGTCCTTGACTGCGTGGGTTTTCTTTTGTTAGATGTTTATAGTGCAAATAGCCCTGCCGCGTTATTCAAAATATTTCGCCGGGACAAAACAAAATCGGGCCACCTCTTTGTGTTTTTTTGTTTGTTTCGTTCTAGCGTGCATGATTGATGGCGCCCAAAACCCATTCTTGGGCAACTTTGGCACAAACGTGCTATTTGAGTGGCCTTGGAGCATTGTATGTAGGCCCTATACTATTCTAAATTCCAGGTTTATCGATCTTGCTTGAAAGTTATGCAAGAATTAATTCCATGGTGGGCATTCAAGCTTGTGACGCTATACATGTATAATCAAATGAGACTCTCCTCCCAACTCAGGTACGCGCTAACCCTGCCTACTACAACAACAACAGCAGCTCCCAACTCAGTACGTGTATAGACGACAACACACTGCAGTCTAAATTGAAGCTTCAACAGTTCAACTCGAGGTAAGGAGATCGAAGCCATAGAGATATAGCCTTCGATCACGGCACAGCCCATACAGGGATTAACCATAGTGAAAGGACACAGACACCACGCAACATAATTATTGACGCTTTCAATTCAAACAGGCTTTTGTACAATCCAAAAGTTGGCCTTCACGACGCAGACTGGTCACGTACCCTTAGGACCTAAATAAGTTGCCGATCGTGTGAGTTCCATTTGAAACTACTCCACGTAAGACCTTGTCACACGGGCAATTTACAGGCAACCAGTTCGGAGCAATCTCTAAAAAACATCCGATAGGCCTACGTATGTAACATCGTATTTCACTGAGGAGATGAAACTATTGTGTTATTCCTCCATGATGAAACTTGCGTCGGGGATGATGTAGGCTAAATTGGGAAACGGGAATTTTGTTTTTGCCCTAATTTACATTACCCCCAACGCAAATTCCATCTTCTCACCGATGATGCGGTACCCGCTGCTACATTGGATTCGAACCGGCCAGCTGGCCCCGGCTAACTCGGTAGTCGAGTGGTTGGGGCGTGCGCACTGTTGGGCAGGAGGTCGTGGGTTCGGGTCACACCCTATAGTAAATCCGTGATTTTGTTTTCACGATCTCTTGTAAAGCACTGGGTATGCTCGGTGCTTCATACACTACGTCGGAAGTGCCAAAAATCCATCTTTTAATCGTATTTCACATGTAATGCATGAGATGTCACATTACCACAGTATTCTTTTCGTCATTTCATGTGGCAAAAACCAAAGTAACCTAACGTGTATTATTGCTTTTCAAGTTTAGGCCTATGCTTATGAATTTTGTTCACGAGTTGTGAAAGTACGTTACCAAAAAAGGTACCCATCGGTGGACGTTCTTGCTTCCACGTGGGATTCGAATTTGTCGACCGATCAGTGACGAGATTTTTGTAGGAGAGCCCTGCGAATTCTTTAAACTTAAAGGCGTAAAAAGTTTCAACTTGTCATCTTTCTTTTTTTGGGATAAGCATTCCATAGACGGGAGACTCCTTGTTACTAGACCAACGAGATGGAAAAACTGAGGATGAAGCTACTGGAAAGGAACGTGAACAGCTTCAAGCAGATGATGAGGTACATGTACTGGTCTTACAACGGAGAAGGTGCCCTCTAGTTATGAAATATATGTACAGATTATTTTTTCGCTATAATCGTACTAAGAAGTGTTAAAACGAGTATAGCCAGTTCGTGTACAGAAGAAATGGGGAAAATTTTGTAGGCTGCTAAACACTACTTGTCGGTGAATTGAGCATAATAATAAAAATAATAAAAATAATATAAATAATATAAATAAATAAATACAAATTTGTTTTTTATTGCGCTATTTCCATTTAAAAATAATCAAAAGCGCATAACAGAAATAATACACCATTTAAATAAACAGATATAGATACAACCACAATTTATGAGTGGTGGTGGTGGTGTTAAATAACGGATATAGGTCCCAATTAACCTAATTGGCACATTTTCTCAAACTGTTTTTGTGATCAGATTTTCTATGCAATGCACTCCGTTATACAGTAAGTTTCGTATCATGGACGACAACAGGAGCCACAGTCTGGATGTAGACGAACTGGCGACTGGACTTCGTGACTTGGGCTTGTTAGAGAGTGACATGACAACTGAAGAAATAAAGGCAGTCTTCAATACACTCGATAAGGATGGTTCTGGAAGTCTCAACTTTGATGAGTTCCTTGAAGCTGTGACGGTAATTCTTCTACTGATAAGCTCATTAGTGGCAAATGCAAATAACTTGTCTTAGATTAAGGACAACTAAAGGTGAGGACATTTGTGACCTCGAAATGTGTGGGGAAAGAGCACAATTTGGAAATCAAGATTATGGTATTCCTCGAAAGCAGGTTAGAAGCTTTAATTTGATATATTGTGTTTCGCTACCTCTTTTCTAGCCCCCGATACAACCTTTTGGAGTTGTCGAAGTCTTGACCCATTGCTTTGAAAAAAATGAAGCTCAGTTTGTGAGGCTGTGCACACTTTAACCCGAGTTAAAGAACCCCCACCCCCAAAAAAAAAAAAAAATTCTATTATAGATTAAGTTTAAAAGCTTTAGGATATGATTTTTTCCGCTCAATTTGTGCTGGCAGGCCACGTGTTTCGAGAAATTGTCGATATTGCGGACAGTGAATACAGTTCCTGATCTCTTATGCAAAACCGCAATGCTGGCATTTCCCCGCGAAGCACACTGCCTGTGCGGCTCCTCAATGTAGCCCTGTATAGCCGTATCTAAATGTATCAGTTTTTTGCTTTTTTTTTTTATGTGCGATTAGTGTCTGCCCCAGCTGTTTTAATAACAATAAATAATAAAACGCAAAAAATATAGGACGTTTTCGATGCTTATTGATAGTGATATTTATTTTGTATGCCGTGTGCCATATTTACATATTCATCATTTCTTACCGATCAGCGACTGGTGCTTCCGCGTAAAGTATAAACCCCGCGTGAGATGATCGCGCGTCAATTTTTAGTCGCGGCGACCGACTATAAACCAGCCTCTAGGCGATTGGGGCAGTTTATCGTTGTATAACTTCTATAAGGGTGATACAAATTTGAACTTCCCATCCCCGTCGCTACGTCCCTGGGCGAATGCTCAATTTATCCTTTGCCGATTACAAAATACATTGTTGTCCTTGTGTAATATCCCACAGCCACCTATGTCCATGGCAAGAAAGGACATCGTGAAAAAGGCTTTCCAGCAAATGGACAAGACCGGGGACGGGACCCTCACCGTGGCCGATGTGAAGGAGAGCCGTAGCGTCAAATATCACCCGGACTTCAAGAGCGGCAAGAAGACCGAGGAAGAGCTTCTGACGGAGTTCCTGAATAGCTTCGAGCCCGACGAAGCTAGCAGGGATGGAAAGGTAGGACGGGTGACGAACAATTAGGCCTTACAAATGCCATGAAATGAAGTTTGACACATTGGGCTAAAAGAAGCGTTCGTCTTAAAATGGCCGTGGTTGGAAAGTATATAGAATACCAGTATATTATACAAGAACATCCCTTGAAAATGCACGGTTTGTTTAAAAAAAGCAGCAGCGGTGCCGGCCGGCTTCTGCTTTTTTTTTTTTTTTTTTTTTTTTTTTTTTTTTTTTTTTTTTTTTAAATGGGATTGAAATGTAAGTAGAGATTAAAAAGATGGATATAGAAAAGATTGCCCCATTATTGCTTGTATATACGTATGGCATTAATTTGTCCAAACAGAAAATTCTGCACTTGCGTGAAGCGTGATTTCATAGGTTATTCATGCAATCCCGTTCATAAGATCCAAAGTTTGTACCTTCCATTTTGCCTCCTACCTAAAAAGGAAGTTGTGTTTGAAGACCAAGCTCACAAATGCAGACGATGAATCAATTATGTTTTCACGGTTTTTTGTTTCCTTACCAGGTAACGCTGGCAGAGTTTGAGAAGTACTACGCAGGAGTTGGCAAGAATTTTGAAGACGACGAGGCTTTTATCAACATGATGAAGAACTGCTATGGCTTGGATTAATTACCGTAACTGTCTATTTTCTATTATCTTTGAGCTTTAACGGTAGCCTAAACATTTTGCAAATCTTTGAATTAAATCTAGGTTATTTTCTAAACCTTGGCTTCACCTGTAGCTTCGGCTTCCCCTAATTTTAGACCCTTAGTCAGATTGTCAGATTAGGTCTTGGGCGGTTTTCTTTTTTTCTCTAAATGTACATAGTCTTTCATTTGAACACGGGCTCCGCCTGTTTCTGTTCAGATTGACAATGGATCTGGGAATACGATAGCTGAAGACGAAGCCAAACCCATTTGAGAAATGGCCTTGCACTCTAAAACAAATATATTCATATTTGACTGGTACAGTCAAAAATGCCCACGGCTGTCTACTTGTTCGGCCACAGTGTAATAGATGGATCAAAGTTGGACTGTTTTCCCGCCAAAACTACATGACATAAGAACAAGTTTGATCGTCAATACACTATACAAATGTACGGTACACCTAAACAGTTGTTGGACAAACTTATCCCATTGCAACGATATAAACCGTGATTAAAAAGTCTAAACATCGGACCAAACGGGAAATACTGAGCTGACAACCTACAGCCACTGGTTTTGGACGGGCTAGTCCGCAGCGAATAAGGAAGATATTTCAGACAAATGCATTGAGTGTTTTTTTTGGGGAATTGACTAACCCGGCTGTTTGACTCGAAGGAAGAGCAGTGGGAACTACGGTTTTAATTTTTTTTTTTGTTCTCTCTCCACGTGAAAACATGACGTCATGTCAATAAAATTTATATGGTAATTAATAATCTATGCCGCCGGTTAATGTCGCCAAGTACGGTAGTGAGCCATCGATGCTGGACCAAGATATTAATATGGCCTACTTCTTACAGTTTGTTAAATGCCCGCTCAGTCATACATTGCTCAAGCAATACGTGACCATATTAATAAAGCGTTCAAAATAATGGATTCACAATAACCAATGTGTCTTGATTTTCGTCTAACTGTTCTTATGGGTGTAATATATTACGTACACCGTCTGTGGAGTACCGAAGTCTGACGTCAGTTGGCACAACTGGCTCCAAACAAGTGGACTCGATTTCGACTGTTCCTTTGTTAACTTCACTTCGGTACTCTAAAGTTAACTACGTCACGCGGTGTTTGGTATGCCCTTGCATTCGCCAAGCCAGATGTGGACTGAACAGCGCGCTTTGTGGTATACACATGTACAGGAATTCGCCGACGCCGTGCAGGCTGCCCGCGTTCTTTAATTTGATAATTTATTATACGGCGACCAAAATTAGAAGCATTTACTGCGGTGGCGAGGCGCTCGCGTGAGTGTTAGACGCACGCGCTCGACGCATCTTCGAAAAACGGGGTGTTTACAACTTGCCAAAATGCGCACGCGAATCAAATTAAAGAACGCGGGCAGCCTGCACGCGAGCGCGGCACCACTGTAAAAATGGCGTCGGCGAATTCCTGTATAGATTACCGAAGTCTGACTTCGGTTGCCGTGGCAACTGGTTCCAAACGCATGCAGTTTAGAATGTATTCTGGTTCCAAACATTGCATTGATTGACGTCATCACTTCGGTACTCTATTTCGCATGGGAGCGTGCGCGACCTGCTTATGCATAATTTAACAGGCGGGTCAAACGAATAATCGCACTGGAGGAAACTCGTGTTTTAGTAATAACTTACTAGTCAGTTAACGTTCTGAGCAGAGTGATTCTGGACTGACTGGCAAACGGGTTTGAGGAATCTTCGGATTGTTCCAAAATGTGATCTGGAATATCAGACGTTATCTCTGCCAACATAAGTCCCAGATGTTCAGCACGATGTAACTGATCAACGGCCAGGGCTTTCAATGGCACAATAACGAGCGCTTTCTCCTGTTTGCATTTCGGTTACTTCGTTTCGTTCAAGCATAGCTATGGTTCAGGAAATGGAGCAGCTTGAAAAATTACTCTTGCCAAATCCCGTTGGTAAATTCACAAACAAATCATGGCCACGTACAAATTGCTGAATGACACTGATCTGATGACTTTTTAGCTTTCCAAAGCTCAGTTTTTTGGCTGTAAAATCCATCGCTTTGTCCACGCGGTCAGAAATGTTTTCCCAACAAACTACGAATGGCTTGGTACTGCGCTGCATGCACCAGAAAGGAAGGCTGCACGTACACACGTACGGATACCCCTAGAACTTAACTATGAGGCTCCTACCATGTACCAGAGCCGCATAGAAGAAAAAAGAAGCCCAATTTTACAGCAAGAATATAGAACACAATTTTCATCCACTGTGGTTTACACTGCACACCAAAACTGCTGCAAAGTTTACCCCGAAAATCTGCCTGTTGCTTACTTTACATCCTCACCTTGTGTGCACCAAGCAAAGGATCGGTAGAATCTGTCCCGTTTTAGAAAAAAGTGAAAAAATCCCTGTTCCAAACTGAAGCATTTTGAATCTCGAGAAGCAATATGACCCAGTACAAAGGTCAGATATAAGCCAATCAATTCACAGGGCTGTTGAGATTAATCATGAATAACCAACGGCCCTGTAAAGTGATTGGCTCATGCCTGACCTTCGTACTGGGTCTAATTGTTGCTTCTTGTCGATTCATATTGCTTCAGTCTGGAACTTACAGGGATTTGTTCACCTTTTTCCCCCTGAAATTAGGACAGATTCGATCGATCCTTAGCTTGGTGCACACAAGTTGAGGATGTAAAGTAAGAAACAGACAGATTTTTGGGGTAAACTTTTCAGCGGTTTTTGTGTGCAGTGTAAAGTGCATGAAAATTGTGTTCTTATTCTTGCTGCAGTAGCCTATGGGAAAATTGGGCTTCTTTCTATGGGGCTCTGGTACTGGTAGGAGCCCATAGTTATATATAAAAGACAAGAGGGCGTACTCGCTATACCCGGCCGTACCCCCCAAAACATGGCGGCCGGCTGTTCGACCCATAGAGTTATATATAAAAGACTAGAGGGCGTACATACCACGTGACCCCGTGCCCACAAGGACGACCGGCAGCCATGTTTTTTTTTTTTGGGGGGGTGGGGGGGGGACGGCCGGGTTGTATCCATATGAAGCACGATATGGGGGAAAGGGACCCCCCTCTTTTGTGTTGGTCATTGTGTTCCCGGAATCTCAGGAATTCTATTCAGAAATCTAGGAGGATGTGTTAGATAACAATAATCTGGAGTGTGCTTAGGGTATAGGGATAAAGGGGGGGGGGGGGGGGGTTACAGGGTATCGGTTCTGTATATACGCGGCATAGTGAGTACGCCATCTAGTCTTTTATATTATAACTCTGTGTAGGAGCCATATAGTTCTCGGGGTAACGTGCGGACTCGTACACCCGACGTGAGTACAGAAACTAGACTAGTGAGTGTTTGCGATTTACATGCAATAATGCAGCTACGTAACACGCGCGAGCAGAACTTGCGAAATTACCAAGACGGTCTCAGCGATTTGGCCTTGGCGTGTGTTGATAGAGGGCGCCGTGCGCGCTATACGTCGCACTGATACAAGGACGTCTTGTAACCAAGACTATCTTTCGCCTCGACTAGACTATGCGTGTACGTATTAGCCTTTTAAAGGTATGGCGGACACAATAGGAGGGCGCTATTTGATTTGGGTAAACCTTTAGTATGGCACAAAAGGTTTACCCAAATCAAATAGCGCCCTCCTATTGTGTCCGCCATACCTCTAAAAGGATAATGGTGGTGACTGGGCACCAGGACTGGGCACGTCCCGTATGGGTTGTGTTGGCCAGATCAGCGCCGGGCGCTCGCTCAGCTCGTTAATAGGGAACAAAGCTTGACAGCCTTGATCAAGGCTATCGCGCCATCCATATCAGTTCATACAAGTTGAGATGTCAATTTCTGCAATGGCCTATTTTGCAACAAAAAAATGTGACCCTTTTCAAACTCGCAAGGAAAAACTAGTTACCTTCAGTCGTCTAATACGAGGTACAACATTCTCTTCAAAAATAGGCATCTACGTACAAAATGTGAATTTCGTCGGAGAAGCCATACAACGTAGTAATCTTTCTGCATGTCCTCACTTGGCAAACGTGTAATCAGTGTGACATTTCCTCTGAGGGCTGTGCAAGGACTGGAGCCATGAAATATTTCAGCAGATATTTTTTCTTTCATTTAAATTGAAGCTTCACATATACGACACTGTTCTGCAGAATGCTTCGGAAAATAGAAAATAGTCGATTCAGTAATTTGGCGATTGTGTAGTGTAGGGCCCCTCTTTAGTTTTGATCAAAATAGAGTCGAGGGTATTTTTTCTCATACCAAAATGACTTTTTTAACCTAAAGCAGACTTCTCTTAATTCTTTTGACATCTTTTTTTTGGTAATTTTGAACAGTTTATTGCGGTAGAAAATGCAATTTTCGTACGCGCTTTACGGCAGTTGCCATGCGAATCAACGCGGTTTTGCGTGTTGACTGTACATCGCGGTGATCGCCATCTTTTATTTTTGAGTTGTGTTTTGTCGTTACCCAAAAATTTTCCTAAAAAACTAAAACCCTGCCCTTTATCAACGGCATACCTGTTGGTTTGTAATGTCGCTAACTAGTTTGGCAATTCCATTAACCTAAAAGAAGATTTTTGTTTCCTACACTACACAATCGGCAGTAATTTTGGGTCACCGAGCAAAACGTGTGGAAAAGCGGGGGCGGGGGACCATAACCGATTCTTTAAAAACCGAGGGAAATGGGGAAAGGACAAACAGATGATGACGTTCACCCAAATGAAGCTTTATTTATCTATTTTTTTTTTTACTTTCCACTTTCAGTGATCGGCAGTTGTGTTATTCCATTTGAAGCAGACTGACGCCTGAGTGTTATATGCCTACCATAGAGCAAGGTGTTCCTTGCTTAGTTCGACCCAGGGACGGATCTAGGTTTTAACTAAGGGGGGGGGGGGTTTACCTGAGGTGATTGGCCTACACACCCCAGCGGGGTCCGGGGCATTAAACCCGTGAAGCATGCCCCCCGAAAAAAAATTCACTGGGCAGCCCAAGGTGGGGGGGGGGGGGGGGGGGGGGGTTAAACCCCCCCCCCCCCCCCCCCGTAGATCCGCCACTGCGACCTGCAGATCATTCACATTCGAAAGTGAAAAAAAATCACTCCACAGCAAAATAGGGCTATGGCCAAGAAATACTAGGGCCGTTTGATCCAAAATGCTCAGAATTAGAAACACAGTCTTGGGCTAACGAGGGACATGTTCCAACTCCCTCGGCTGCATGGCTTTCAAAGCGCTGTTCCGAATAAAAATCCGTAGGATGCAAAGTTCGTAATATCGATCACTGATCAGCCCAATAAGGCACTTTTGCGCATGGGCCATTCAAAAGCTGTGTGGTCGCAGACATGCACGAGTTCTCCATTCAATTAATTATATCAAGGTTATTTGCTATTTGTCAAACCATGGAGCTTCCTCCATGGTCAAACTATGGAGGAATTCTCCACGGTCAAACAAACCACAAGCATTATTTGTTGTCATTATGTAGGCGTTAACGAATATTCTGTCTGACTTAACGAGCATTATCACGCGAGCTGGCAGCAGTGGGATCCGGGGGGGGGGGGGTACTCACTTTTATTTTAGGGTAGTGGGGTGCCTCTCATGATTTTGAGGTAAGACCGATGGCTATACCACTTTGAACTTGCTTTTACTACCCATGCATAAACCAATATATAATAGGTTCCCATGATACTAGATTAAAATACCACCCATTGATATACCAACCCTAGATATTGACCCATCCAAATACCATATACAGCCACCCCTATAAGTACAAATTAGCAGGTCATGGTCAGAGGTCGGAAGGTTATGTGCACACTCGACACGCGCGTGATACATTTACTGTGTACGAGCTGCCTGGTACTATATATTACCGAAGTCTGACGTCAGTTGCCGCGGCAATGGTTCTAAACACATGCAGTTTAGAATGTATTCTGGTTCCAAACATTGCATTGATTGACGTCATCACTTCGGTACTCTATACATATGTATATAAGCGGTACGGTGAGCATATAATGCACACAACACAGACGTTTGCAATCACTGTATACACGAACGCACACGTTTTAATATTTTGCTGTCGGGAATAATGATCTCTCTCGGGCGATCTCTAACGTTATTACTACCATGTACCACTCAATCTGGAAAATTGACGGCCCATTTATATACCAGTATGTGATAAAATTCCCATGTCAATACAGAGGATAGAATTACAACCGATGAGTATACCACTAATCGGGGGGGAAAGGGGGTCATTGATATACCGGACTGTCGAAAATGCGACCCATGTTTGCGGCACGTCCCCGTGTGGCCATTTGTACTGAGTACCCCCCCCCCCCCGGGAGTGGGATACAGTTGACTGACTCACGTCCGATGTCGCATGAATAATATCCGTCTCCCTGAAAAGCCGACTTTTTAGTGGTTCTACTGCGCATGCCTAAGTGAAGATAATTTGGACAGTGACCGGTCACGTGAGAGGATTTAACCAATAATATTGAAGAGAAGCCAAAGTCGGATATTCATATGACCGGTTATACGTCAACACGCTGTAGTCATTTTGGGTGCGTCCTTGCTGCTGTACTATAGTAACGCCAGTCCACTTTCTTCCCAAGCCAGTGAACCAACACGTAAGTTGTTTGTAAGAGTCGGTGAAATAGCATGCAGTAATCTTGGTCAGTACCGTCCAAGGAGATTTCCTACCCCATGTTCACGACACGCACCTCGTTCGATCACGCCATTGGTATCCAGTCAGTGTTTGTGTTGTTCTTAATTTCCGCGCGTGATGCGGACGGTAACGGACACGTACGACGGCAGTGCAGGCGCTAGGCGGCCGTGCGCGCCGCGCCGCCGTACTTCAGATATTTTTGACATGAATAATCATGAGCTTGTCTGGTCCGATCCGACCCGCGCACATGACCCGGGCCGCCGGCGGCCGGCAACAGTCGCATCGTGCATGTCGTGTCATTCGCCGTCAGTACGGATCGGAGATTTTTTTTTTCTTCACTTTTTTCGAAAATTGGAACCGCTTCCGGCGATCTTTTGCTTCGTGCACACAAGGTGAGGATGTAAATGAGGATATTACGGATTTGGCGGAGAACTGTGCAGCGGTTTTCGTGCGCACAGTGCAAACGTGAGTGCATGGAAATAACTTTCTTATTCTTGCTGTATTATTACTTTTATATTAGCCCATGGAGGAAGGAACACAGTGTTCCTTCCTCCATGATTAGCCTATGGGAAAAATAGGCTTCTTTCTATTAGGTAGGAGCCCTGAAAACACGGTGTTATGGTACACGGGGTAAAAGGTAGTTGAGGTTCACAATGGACTGTATTTAATTATAACTGGATGTTATTGGTATGGCGTGGTTGCCGTGATTAGCTGGTTGCCGTAAGCGGTGTTTGTCGTGATAGCCGTGGTTCTGGAATAAAGGATAAATATAAACACTAATGACCTTTCTAATCAAACTAAATAGGATAAACATAACCGACATATTGAGTACATGTATGTATGTATCGGAAAGCTAACAAAGGATAATATAGTAAAGAGTATACTAATGCGTATGCGTCCTTATAAGGCTAATAAGAATAATGAGACGATGGTTAACTTATACTAACAGTTAGGAGCATGGAGTACTAAAACATTAAAGAATAAGCACGAATTATAAAGCAAATAAGTAACTTGTTTCATCTAAATAACTGTTCCTCTATAAGGACACTTTAAAGTGAAAGGTACAGAATATGGTTAACAGAATGTCTGAAGTGTACTTACATTCACAAAGGACGCATGGCTTGGGGTAATTGAAGGATAAGATTGGAGAAATACAGGAATAATTCTGGAGACAATAATATGGACTGATCGGCAAAGGAGAGAGTGTGAGAATGACACAAAGGGGCATGGCTTAAATGGTCCCCAAGCCTAGCACTAAATGCATAATACACATAAACAAGAGGGCACCAGTTACACTGGCAGTGCAAAGTAGGAATAAAGAACTGTTCTCTGAAACCAGGCAAGGCGAAACCAGACATTACTTCATCCACATTCTTATCCTGGGCCAAACCTAACGTATTGTAGCGTGTCGATTGGGCTTTGATCGGAACACAATCAGTGACAACTCAGGCAATTATATTTCTGTTAGAACCTCGCTTTATTCACAATTTACGGTACAGAACAAAACACACTTCTTTGCATAGCAAGCTCCAAACATGTGACTGACTGACGCTATATAGCAACAACAACAAGATGGCTGCCGAGCCGGGTTGACCAGTCTGTTTTCCAGGGTTCTTAGTTCGCACCGTGAAAGGTGTAGAGCGCCCTCTGTTGTTAGCCGGTCCACTTCACAGGGGCTCCAGTCCGCACCGTGGAAGGTGTAGAGCGCCCTCTGTTGCTAGCCGGTCCAAACGCTACACCGCCCCCTCCCAGGACTCTTATTTGCCCTCAAATAAGTTCGGGGAAGGCGGCTAGATGTGGTCCCTCCATGCTCGTAGCCGCATCCCGGGTAGGCCTTGTCCGCTCTTGTTCCAGCCGTCTTGTTCCAGGGGGGATGTTGTCCAGCGGGAACCGTCTGGGAAGGTAATACACGCCCCAGTGGGGGCATGCTGTCCCGCCTCCGGTGGCGTTTGGCTGAAGGTGCCCTCGACGGCGCCGGCCGTGGGCGGCAAGTCCCAGCTGTGGATTTGGTCTTCTGCATGGCGCCGGTCCAACGTCTCTTTCGGCCGCTAGACTGGCCAGCTTCGGATTGAGGGTGGTCCGGACGGGGAGTGGTGGTGCGAGGCCGCTCCAGTTGGCAGCTGGCTTCGGTTTTCGAGTTAGTCCCTGGTCGGTGAGTGGCACAAGGCCGCTCCGAGCGGCAGCTGGCCTCGGCTGCAGCCTTTGTCGCCAGCCGGGGAGTGGTGCGAGGCCGCTCCAATTGGCAGCTGGCCTCGGCTGTAGGGTTGGTCGCTGGTTGCTGAGTGGCGCGAGGCCGCTCCGAGTGGTAGCTGGCTTCGCCCCCGACGGGATGGCACTCCATACCTCCTGCAGTGGTGTCCATGAGCTCGAGTTCTTCGTCGCTGGCAGATAACTCGAGCTCATCCTGCAGCACGGACCCCACTAGCTGGACCCCACTGCAGACGCGCTCGTGTTTAGCCCGGATATCGGACCGGTAGAAGGCCTGTCCACAGCCCTTTCCGCATTGGTAGGGCTTAGTTGGGTGCGTCTTCTCGCAGGAGGTCCGTCGATGACGTCGAAGGTTGGTCTTCCTTGTGAAGGTCCTCCCGCACTGTTCGCAGCGTACCTCGTCCATCCTGCAAGGGGAAGAAGAAGAAGGGTTATTTAGTTGGTGGCAATATCTGTTGGGCTGAACCACGGGCCGGCCATGCCTTGTTTTCTGTACGGGCTTAGCAGCAACCTCCGTTAGTTCAGGGTCTTTCACCCTGACGCGTTTCCGTCTGGGTACCTCCACTCGCGTTGGACCAGCAGGTTCTACGTTCCCCCTAGTTGACGACTCTCCCCCATCCAGGGGTTGAGGTTCAACGGTTTTAGCTCCGGGCACAGCTTTGGTCCACCAGTCCGCCTGCACTTCCCCCAGGTAGGGCTTGAGACGGTTGTAGTGCACCACCTTCGGTTTGGAGCGAGGCGACTTCTGGATTCTGTAGGTCACATCATCAATCTTGTTGAGCACGATGAAGGGCCCGTCCCACCAGCACTGCAGCTTGGGAGCTCGTCCCAGCTTCCTTTGGGGGGTGTACAACCAGACCGGACTTCCTGGCTCGTAACCACTTCCATGCAACCTGCGGTTATAACACTTCTTCTGGTGCAGCTGACTCGTTCTGAGGTGGCCTCTAGCAAAGGCGTGAGCATCCCTCATTTTCTCCTTTAGCTCCTGAGCATAATTGTGTAGGTCCACGGGACCATCGGTGTCCTCTTCGGAGGCTCCAACTACCAAGTCCAAGGGTAGACCGATCTCCCTGCCAAGCATTAGCATGTTCGGCGTCATCTTCGTGCTCTCATGCTGGGCAGAACGGTAGGCCATCATCAGGTATGGCAAGTGCTCATCCCAGTCGTCCTGTTTCTCCCTGACGAAGACACTGAGCATGGTCTTGAGTGTGCGGTTGAACCGCTCCACCATACCATCAGACTGGGGGTGGAACGGCGTCGTACGCGTCTTGTGGATGCCCAACAATTGACAGACACTTTGAAACAGCGCTGCCTCAAACTCCCGCCCCTGGTCGGTGTGGATCTCAAGATGAGCTCCGAATCGAGTGATGACCTGCTCGACCAGAACTCGGGCTACAGTCTTGGAGGTCTTGTCGGGGATGGCGAATGCCTCGACCCATTTGGTAAAGTAGTCGGCAACGACCATGATGCTCGTGTTGCCCAGCTTGGTACTTGGAAGTGGTCCTGTAATGTCGATGGCAATCCGTTCCATGGGAGCCCCCACCATGTATTGTTGGAGAGGAGCTCGCAATGGCTTGGGGGGAGACTTCTTAGATCCACACTTGTGGCATTTTCTACACCACTCCTCGGCCTGGCGCTTCATTCCTCTCCAGTAGACAGGTGCTTGCCGGAGACGGGCCACTGTTCTGGCTGTCCCGAGATGACCGGATGTTCTGTTGTCATGTGCTAGGTGCAGGACATCGGCAACCTTGGCCTTTGGAACCACGACCTTCCAGGCCGAGCTATGCCCCTCAACCTCCTCCCACCTGACCTTCAGAACCCCATCTACTAGTCCAAGTGTGTCCCACTTGGCTCACCAGAATTTAGTCCCCTCATCCAGCGCCGAAACTCCCTTCCAACCTGGTCTGGGACCCCCGTTCTCCAGCCAACGCAAGACATGCTGCAACTCTGTGTCCTCTTCTTGTGCCAACCGGATTTCGGGAGCCTCCCATGCTTTTACAAGCCCATCAACACCCTCGACCTCCCTTCCACCTGTTGCATCAGTCATGTCCTCCTCGCCCTCAACTTCCCTTGTTGATAACTGCCGTTGACACTCGGCGTTCTCCCTGCTCTTCTCCTGGTGCCGAAATACACAGCAAGAGGCGGTCGTTTCCTTTTCTGATTCCAACCTCCGGTAGCGCTCCTGCTGTTCGCTGTCACCCGAAGCTGGTCTCACTCCCCTGCCATTCTGTCTGTTGGCACCATCAGCATTGTTGAACCAGCTGCGTCTGGGGCACTCCCTCCGAAAGTGGCCACGTTTATGGCAGCGAAAACATTCCCTGTTGCTCTTATCTTGGTAGGGAGTTGGCGCCCTCTGATGGTCCCTTCCATCTCCTTGTGCTGTTACCACTCGCACATCTATAGCCCCTCGCCCAGCTTTCCTGTTGTACATCTGGGATTCCAGGAAGGCCTCCATTTCTGTAGCCAGTGTAACTGCTTGAGCCAAGGTCTTGGCTTTTCCGGCAAACACATGATGCTGAAGTTGTTCATCTCCAAGTGCATTGCGGAATGCCTCCACCGCCAGGTCCTCCCTGGCCTCAATTGGCAGTCCTGGGTAGCTCTTGGAGACGAGCCGACGGATTGATTGCCCCAGATCACTCAGAGGCTCCTCCCTTCCCCTCGTACGCATTGACAATTGGGCCCGGTACAGCGGAACCTGCGCACTGACTCCAAAGCGTTGCTCGAAGTGCTCCAAGAACGCGGGAAACTCCTTGCGCTGTTCCGATGTCATGTCGGACAGTGCCTCTCGAGCCACTCCTCTTAGGTGTGAAGCAAGGAACATCACCTTCTCGGCTTCACCCCACCCGTTCACCATCGAGACACTTTCAAAGTGGATAAGGTAGTCCTCCCAGGATGATGTGCCATCAAACTTATCTGGGAGCATCACCGGTCTCCTGACCGCACCAGTCTGCCTAGGGCCATGTGGTTCCATGTGATCCACCTCATAGGTTTGTGCATGGCGGATCCTCTGGGGGGGATCCGCCCCATTGGCTTGTGTACAGCAGATCCTCTCCGAATGGTAAGGATCCACCTCATTGGTTTGTGCACGGCGGATCCTCTGGGGGGATCCGCCCCATTGGTTTGTGTACAGCGGATCCTCTCCGAATGGTAAGGATCCCCCTCATTGGTTTGTGCACGGCGGATCCTCTGGGGGGGGGGGGGGGGATCCGCCACATTGGTTTGTGTACAGCGGATCCTCTCCGAATGGTAAGGATCCACCTCATTGGTTGGTGCACGGCGGATCCTCTGGGGGGGATCCGCCCCATTGGTTTGTGTACAGCGGATCCTCTCCGAATGGTAAGGATCCCCCTCATTGGTTTGTGCACGGCGGATCCTCTGGGGGGGGGGGATCCGCCCCATCGGTTTGTGTACAGCGGATCCTCTCCGAATGGTAAGGATCCACCTCATCCGTTTGTGCATGGCGGATCCTCTGGGGGGGATCCACCTCATTGGTTTGTGTACAGCGGATCCTCTTGGGGGATCCGCCTCATGTGTTTGTGTACAGCGGATCCTCTGGGGGGGGGGGGGGATCCACCTCATGTGTTTGTGTACAGCGGATCCTCTGGGGGGGGATCCACCTCATTGGTTTGTGTACGGCGGATCCTCTGGGGGAATCCGCCCCATTGGTTTGTGCACGGCGGATCCTCTGGGGGGGATCCGCCTCATCGGTTTGTGTACAGCGGATCCTCTCCGAATGGTAAGGATCCACCTCATCCATTTGTGCATGGCGGATCCTCTGGGGGGGATCCACCTCATTGGTTTGTGTACAGCGGATCCTCTTGGGGGGATCCGCCTCATGTGTTTGTGTACAGCGGATCCTCTGGGGGGGATCCGCCTCAATGGTTTGTGTACAGCGGATCCTTTGGGGGGGATCCGCCTCATTGGTTTGTGTACAGCGGATCCTCTCCGAATGGTAAGGATCCACCTCATTGGTTTGTGCACGGCGGATCCTCTGGGGGGGATCCGCCTCATTGGTTTGTGCACGGCGGATCCTCTCCGAATGGTAAGGATCCCCCTCATTGGTTTGTGTACGGCGGATCCTCTCCGAATGGTAAGGATCCACCTCATTTGTTTGTGTTTGGTTAGTCCCTTCGGGGAAGCATGGGTCCGTCACGTGGTCACGCGTGCCGCCGTTCCCGCCAAAACCGCGCAGGTCAAGGTCACGTGGGCAACTGTTCCCGCCAAAACCAAACGGGTCTGTTATATTGCTATGGACTGGTTTGCGGGGAGAGGGAAGGGGTGTACTCATAGTTTTCTGGCCCCTACTGTAAATCGAAGTGGTTTCTCCCCGCGGGTATTCCTGGGTGGGAATTTCCAATTCCTGATTGACGGGCTCCCTGACTGGCCTAGCGAACTCTGTCCCTAAGTGCTGACCATCATCACGCCCCCACAGGTCAAATTCCCACTCCTTTGCTACCCTCCCCGGAGTAATTCCCCCACTAGATTGTGGCCCGGGGGACAAGAAAGATTGCAATTCATCTATCGTCACATATGTTTTCAGGGTCTCATCCGCGATATGTTCCCTACATGTGGCCATAACGCCGATCCGTGTTCAAGCCACCGAGCAAAACAACAGTCAAAAATACCTGAATTTCCCGTCCAGATCGTGTCACCGCTGCCGCCAGTGTAGCGTGTCGATTGGGCTTTGATCGGAACACAATCAGTGACAACTCAGGCAATTATATTTCTGTTAGAACCTCGCTTTATTCACAATTTACGGTACAGAACAAAACACACTTCTTTGCATAGCAAGCTCCAAACATGTGACTGACTGACGCTATATAGCAACAACAACAAGATGGCTGCCGAGCCGGGTTGACCAGTCTGTTTTCCAGGGTTCTTAGTTCGCACCGTGAAAGGTGTAGAGCGCCCTCTGTTGTTAGCCGGTCCACTTCACAGGGGCTCCAGTCCGCACCGTGGAAGGTGTAGAGCGCCCTCTGTTGCTAGCCGGTCCAAACGCTACAATATAATATTGAGACTTCAGCCCAGATACTGGTTTATACTTGGAAACAGTAGCCCATTCATAAGCACAGAGTCTTGGGATTGCGCAGGGACTTGAGTTGTAGTAGGAGCAACAAAGGTCGAAGGGTCAATCTCCTATATTACACGAGGTGTTGTTTAATAACAAGCGAGCTATAGCAAAGACTTTTTGACAAGCCCCATTATTGTTCTAGGGGTAGTCATCAACTCGCACTGAAAGCACACTGTCAAGTGTAAACACGTCACAGGTCAATGCAGGTACTTTGCATTAAGTAGCATGCATTGTTACCAGCGCCTAGCATGCAATGGTCGGGTACGCTTCCACCACCTTTATTCCATATTTAACATATACCAGACGACTGTTTGGTGTTGATATTATTAGTTGAGTTAAGCGTCAACAATGAAAGTATATATATTTATATATTACATAAATCAGTCATATACAATCTCGCTTTTGGGGACACGATCCACATGTCTCCAATTGACCGCATGGTGGCGATGTTTAAAGCAGGAAGAAAATGTGTATGCATGAGGCTATGAGCAGGACAGAACGCGGGCATCAACTTTAGTATGCAGGCGCATTTTGAAATCGATTTTTGATTCTTGACCTGCAGTCATTTGACAATGGTCCAAGGCACGGTTCCGTGAATTCAGCGTCGGGGATTTTTCAATATAAATACGTGGACTTCAAGCGTCTCATTGTTCAGATGTCCTTGCTCAGGCAGATTATTATTCTGGGGCCTGGCCCATAGATGCCAGGATTAACGAGCCAAAAAACTTCTATTCCATGCAGATTTCGTGGGCTCATTGAAAGGCACTGGCGGTGGAACGGGGGGGGGGGGGGGCCTAATGCTCTTTACAAAGTGGTATAGTGAAGGCTCGCGTTCTGGGGCAATTTCATGGGACTGTTTATGTTAAGCACAAACAATTGCCTGTACCACAAACAAAACAATTCTTTAATACCTCGGTGTGATTTTCGCCAAGGAAGAAATATCAGTATTGCAAGCAACGTACATCGTGTGGGAATTTGGTAACTAATTCTGTTTTTACCCAGACTTTTCATGCTAGGCTTTTTCGTGCCTATATAGCAGCTTCGCCAAATTAAGGCCATTAATATTTATAGATGTCTTTGAAACCTGTGGATTTACTTGAGGCCTTTTGTGTAGTTCTCTATTAATGATTGACTGGAATGTTTCTTTTTGTACAAGGCCGTTCTTTGTCTGTAAGTGAAATGTCTTATCCGTTTTTTTTTCGTTTTGAACACGTCGTCGCCCTGTCGACAATATACCTCGAAACGCAGGGGGTGATTAATGGATCTTGGCCAATCAACTGGCACCTTGCGCCTGAAATTTAATATTCCGCCGCCGCCCATAATGTGCGTGACCCCGTGCATGTACACACGTGCATGGGCCAAATCCCACGGGAGTTTCCATAATATACGTCGAAAACTTACTTGCCCGCGCAGTGAGTGACAAGTCAAATTAAACAATGGAATTGATGGGCTGGTGTACGCAGCGCTTCCACTTTCAAGGAAATGTTCTTATTTTAAGAAATTCTTCCTTTCGAAGGAATTTTTAAGGAAATGAAAAAAACTAAGCAAATTTTGAGGAAATCCCCCAAATCTAAGGAAATCCTAAAGAAATTATTAAAATATGCGCAAATTCTACAATATTCTCCCAAAATTAGTGGCAAATACTACAACATCCTCCAAATTAGCTGTTTTATTTAATGCCCTATCAGTTTCAGAGTGACTATATGGAAACGTTTGCCCGGTTTTGTCTCATAAAAGAAGTTGACCACACGCGCGCTCTGTGGAGCGATGTGTACACAAGGTCGCGGGCCACTGACCTGCAGTGCGGGGTAGTTCCATTGTGGGAATGGGTAAATATACAATGAGGGGACAGGCATAGTGTAAGCATACAACGGTAACAAATTGTTGTGTAGTTCCATGTATTTTAATGCTTTACTCTTCTGATCAAAACACCAATGTAACACTGAATAACGCGTACGCAGAAGCAGAAGTCACTAACGTACGTACGTGGATGTAGTTGAAATTTGGCGCGCGCGGCCTGTACAGTTCCCAACCCCCTACGAGTTTTAATGGTACGATCCAATAAATAGGACTGAAAATCAGCTTTAATTGTAAAATATCACTTTAAATTAATCCCAAAACTGAAAATACTAGCTTGACAAATAGTCTTACATATTAATAATTATTAAAAACTATATTAGATATTGTAGAATTGTAGCATTTGACGAAGAAAGACACCGAGTAATAATTTATGACGTCACAAATGAAGCTTTGCGTGCTTGTGCATCCGGGACCTTTAGACGAAAGGTCATTTCAGACGCTAGCTGGTAATGGACAGTCTTTTTAAAAGGCTTTCTTCCGACGAAATTATTTAACCAATCAAAATAGGTTTTATATCACAAGAAAGCTAACAATCAGCATATTCATAAACCGCTAGGCCCGAAGCAGCCTGGTCACGGTGAAACGAGTGAGGGCTTGCGAAAGCGGGTCATGTACGAAGAAACTCGCTGTTTTGCCAACTCTCCCACGTAAAAACGAGGACATCTTGCAGACTTACTATGTTTTTTCCGACGAAACTGAGGAACTGACTGGTATTATTTCTAGGTTTTGGATTTGATGAATAGTTGTTCTAATGACTCCCGGGCGGCCCAATACTAGCAATGAAAGCACTTTTTTATAAAATCACTTTTTCATGAAAAAATGCTAATTTTCCCTATGTACGCAGGCCGCACGGAGCGGATGAGACAACGTTTCCAACAAGACTATCCGGAGTTCATTCGTCAGCAGCACATAAAATACGCGCACGCGCCACTGATTACTAGCGCTCATTGGCTGAACAGGCAAGTCGCGCATTTGAAGTGGATGCAGCAACAGGACGAGTATTGTCCACTGCACACACACATAGAGCCAGCATCTACACTCTACAGTGCGAGTTCAGTGTTACAGGTAAATGATATGCTGTTCCCAGACCGGATATTTTGAGCTTTGTACTAACCTCTGCTTACCCTCTATCACAAGGAAAGCACTAATATTAGGCTTCTGGTGGTTTAAATAAAAATAAGGAAATCGGGGGGAAAATAAGGAAATTTGGCTCTCGGGATAAGGAAATTTTCATTTTGATTGTGGAAGCACTGGGTGTACGTGTGCAGGCTTTCGATGGCATTAGTGCGGGAGTTCCAAAAGGAAGGAGCACGAAGCACATTATTGTTACATGTACCACGCAATGTTTAATCAGTTAATTGGAACAACATTTTGACACGGAATACGGACGTCCTCTTTTGCATCATAATTTAATAGAGATAGCGTTTTTTGTTTTTGTCACCATTTTATTGTGCAGATAAACGATACATCTTGATATCAGACTTGGAAGATGGAAAAACTGAAAGATGCGTTGTTGGAGAAGGGATGCGGATCATTTGTTCGACTTGGAAGGTAAATAACAGACCTTTAAATAAACAAACGATAATGCTCTTGGCGTATATAGTATCAACCTTATTAATTTTTTGCACTATACTTTCGTGCGGTCGTGTACTGCTTGTAAATTTGCTTCCAAAACGCAATTTGCCTGAATGTTCATCCACTTTAAGGCTTCTTGCAACAGTTGCAGTTCTATGGTATACAATGATTAATGTGTACCCTGTGGTATTCCTGTGGTATTAAGAGCGAGAATGTGAGCGTTAATTACCGATAAAGGATGTGGGACATACATGGATGGTCAGATACAATAGTGTGAAGGTCGATGTTATTTCTCGAACGCCACCGCCACCGTACAGGTCGAACAGAAGGATCCGAACAAATCTAGGTTCTATATCGCTGGAAAACACAAACCCCACCTCCCACAAACAAACACACAACGAGACATTTTTCTTCTGATATTTCTGCATCGACCTGTGGCGTTTGAGAAATAACCTCGACCTAGTGAAGGTCCCTGACCACATGCTGGATTCGTCTGTGGTTTGCCTTTACTCTACCTATGACAATGCGAGCGATATCGAGTTGAGGGCAACTTTCTATTTTTAGTTTGGTCATCAATTTACAATTTGTTTAGCATTTTGCAAGATTAAATATAAATGCCTCCTTGTTTCTCAACAATACCAGATTACGGTTACGTACCGGTAGTTTCCCAGTCAGAAAAAAATAATTTCACGCATTGTAGCTGCGTGCCTATGTACATGTACATGTATGTATTCTCGCCAAATCTGCTTGGTTTTTCAGTCAATTTTGCACGCTCCATATTGCCTGGTTTCTGAAATACAGAAAGTTTCGCTCGATGGATGAAAGCGGAGACAGAACCCTGGGCCTGGATGAGTTCAAGACGTTAATCCGCAGCCTGGACATAACCGAAGAGGCCATGCCCGATGTTGAAGTCGAAGCAGTCTTCAAGACACTGGATGCAGACAGCTCTGGAGGTGTGGAGCTCAAGGAGCTTCAGAAAGTTCTCATGGTAGGCATCCTGCTTCAATAAAGGAATCGGGGCCATTTATCAAATTTTAGCTTCGGCTTCGAATAATTTAAGTCTGCAGATGTGGTAAGATCTGCGGCACATTTTCGCTACATGTACATCAAAGCTTTATAGTTGAACCCATACCCAGGGCCTGATCATTGTAGTGCTTCAGATTGGCAAAGAAACTGTTGGCTCCGTGCACAAGGACCCCCTCAACGGAAAGAAAGGGAGAGTTGGGTAGTCACTATCGACGCCATCTTGCCTGACTTCAATTTGGGTTGTGAAGTGTCCGATAGTCTGCAAACAGACTGTCCAATTCCCCTGGTATACGTGTATCACATGAACGAGGAATGGCCTGTGTGAAACTAGCGAATTAAATTGACCCGCCCATGGACATCGTTGCTAGGTAAAAAGGCGCCCTCTTTTGTTGGCGCACAGAGCTCATAATATGAGCTCCGTGCGCCAACATTATAGGGAACACCCGAAGCCAAGGTTTGAGAAATGGCCCACGCAGTAGGATTTTTGTGACGTGTATGTACGAACAACTCTCTTCCATTGAATTTCCACCTTTTTTTGAGCTAACGAAAATGTCCATATTCATGAGCCAAAGCATGTCGTCAACAGCAGCCTCTTCATTGCTTTTCTCAAATGCATCGAAGTTTTACATTTTACTTAATTTTCATGTTAAACGGTTAGGAGCCTCCGACCCTCCCATCAAACCGAATGCCGATCGTCACGAAGGCATTTAAAAAACTGGACAAGACTGGTGATGGCATCGTGACTCTAGATGACCTTAAAGGGTCCTACAATCTCAAGTCCAACTCGGAGTACAAGAACGGCACTAAGACCGAGGACCAGCTTCTGACGGAGTTCCTCAACGTTTACGAGGCTGATGCGGGCACGAGGGATGGCACGGTAAGAATAGATCGGCCCATTAAGCAACGCCCCTTGTCGGATTGAAAAATCACAGCCCCGCGCGCCACACGTGCCACACGTCAGTCACACTTTTTTCGGATCATGGTTCGCGGCGGACCTTAATGGATCAGTCTGTTTCGTGTAAACTTTTTACTGAATTTGACAATCGTATGGGATGGGGAGACACGGGACTCAACCGGGAAAGGCACATGGTTTTCGCGACATTTTACCATTTCATGGCAAAGTGTGACACAATGTTATTACACCATAGTAGCTATAGATTTGTACATAATTCCCTACGCGTAGGCGTAATACATATATGAACAATAAGTCCCCCTATTGGGCATACTTCCTAACCCACTCTCATTATATCCCGCGTTTAATTGCCGATAATATCCACGAAATGCCAAATTATTTGACTTGAACAGAGCGGAAATTCGACGTTTAAAGCAACTGCTGAATGTGTGCCGAAAGTTTGATTTTCCGGCAGAAGACCGGCACTGTTTCAAACGTCTAACTGCTGCTGGGTCTAATTAATTGGCGTGATTCACAATGCAGAGCGCAATCCAGCGGTTGCAACGGAGATGTCATTTTCAAACTGCGCGGTCGATAAGTTACCACACCACCTCGTCGATCCTAGGGTATTTTTCAGGATATTGAACAAAATTCATTAGCCTGGTCTAATGCATGGCGGCGTACACGCAACACTATAATTCTTGACTATTACCACTGTTTTTCGGTTGGGTTGAGGAGAAGGGTGGCCCCATTTGCCCTTCCCCTGATCCGCCCTTGGTTTGAAGTGGGCCCTTAGGTCAAGAAAGCTTTTTCATTTGGACCGATTTCTCATTATTCCAGGTTACCTTGGACGAGTTCGTGAAGTATTACGCCATCAAGAGCAAATCGATGTCCAATGATCAGTTTTTCGAAGAATTGGTGAAGGACACCTGGGACCTGTGGGAGAATTGAACGCTCTGGACCTGTCGTCAACCGGGCTGTAGAACATCCAATTAAATCATCTCACGAATTTGTCAAGATTAAGTAGTCTATTTTTTTCAATAAAACCTTTGTCTGGCTTAGCTTTCGAAAAATCGCACCAATGCTGTAAAACTTATTAATTCATACATTAACACTGTTCTCTTGTGTAAACAAAACAAACGAAAGTGTTTAAAAAAATCTCAAGGGTACTTTCTACTTTGGAATATTTTGCCGTTTGCGAAAAGTGAACAATTTGCGTTCATCCATTAATTTTGTTAGTAATTATTTGCATTAATTCCAATGAGACGGTATAAGATTTGGTTAGGCATGTTGTAAGACTTTTGCACAAGGTAAAAATAACCTGAAAATTAGCGAAACATATTTCAATAGCATTGGTTTCTTGGTCGCTGTTTCTAGTCTTCTGGTTAATGGTTTTTGTTCTCATTTATATCCTTTGTTATAGGGTTGCCTAGGGCTGACTTAGGGGCGGGGAGGTACTTTAATTGTGTGGAATTTATTTTGTGACTTTATACCAATTAAAATTCCCGGCTGGAGTACGATAATGTATGCAGTGTCAGTTATTGGCATTTCTATAACTGCATGTACACGTGTATTATTATTGACGTACTGGTGAGGACAAAAAGGAGGGTTCAACAAAGGGAACAATACTGTCCTCACGTTTATTTCTTTGTTCCGGAAAAGTGAGGACAGGCAAACTAGTGCTTAGTCTATGGGGATGGGTTAGTGTGTAGGACAATAGAAAGTCCTGGCCAGGATTGTGAAAAAAGTATGAATGTACATGTATTTTGCTTATTACCGCTTGGAAATAGGTAGACTGCCCCCCCCCCCCCCCCCCCCCCTGGAGGAACGGTAATAATGGAGGGAGGGACGGACTGGAACCAGTCTAGGGAATAAGCCATTTTTTGCTCATGGTGAGCAATTTGCAGAGCCATAGAGTTGATATGAGGGGTCCGAAATGTTGGACCAGACATGGCGGATTATGCATCAGTACACATGGACAATTGCTAAAAAGTAGCCACACGCAAACATGTACAGGTTCTTATACATTTATCTTCAAAGGTTCAAAGGTGTGAATAATTATTACAATGCTTTGTCATGGAGCGGGGCCATCTTTGTGCCAAAGTCGGAAACTGATACAACTTCGGGCTCTGGTAATTTGGGAGGTCCAAACCATCGACTGGTTCCCGGTCCCGGTTTGGCTTTCTGTTTTTGGAACACCCCTCGTAATATAATATATGTAGAGATGAACAACCCTAGTTGGAGTAGAATGTCCCTTTTGTCTGTTGTGCAATGTCATATGAATATCCGACCAATGAAGTTCTGACTCTACCCATGATACATTGCAACATAATTGTGCTTTTATAATAAACACAATCATTTCTGGCAATGACATAACCTTTAACCTCAGCCCTAAACTCTAACCCCTAACACCATTTCTCACCATCGCCCTTATAACCCATGTTTCTCATTGTTTTGGTATTGTATTATACGGGGGTCTACTGATCATGCGCAATAGAACTAACAAGTTACCCCGAACAAAGATACTGACAATTTGGGAGACCGCCAACATAGGACAATAGAGAGCTCAGTTGGTAGAGCGCCGGTACGGTAACCCGGAGGTCGTAGGTTCGAACCCAGCTCCTGCCAGTTTCTTTGTTCACTTTGAAAATGAAGTCGGATTTTCAGTACATATGATGCACGATATGGGGGCAGAGGGAACTCCCCCCCCCCCTCTTTTGTGTTGGTCATGGTGTTCCCGGAATCTCAGGAATTCTTTTCAGAGGTCTAGGGGGATGTGCTAGGTAACAATAGTCTGGAGAGTATAGGGTAGGCCTATATGGACAAAAAAAAGGGGGGGGGAGGGGTACCCCTCTGCCCCATATCGTGCTTATATACCCACCCAGCACAATATGGGGCAGAGGGGTACCCCCTTTTCTCCTATACCCTGTACACTCTCAAGACTATTGTTACCTAACACATACCCCCTAGACATCTGAAAAGAATTTCTGAGATTCCGAGAACACATTGGCCAACACAAAGGGGGGGGGGGGGGGGGTTCCCTCTGCCCATATCGCGCACCATATGATCGTGCTTGGTATATTTCAGTTAGTCTGATATTCACGCGACACCTGCCATGGTGGCCCTGAAGGGACATCGGAAATCGTGAATATTGACGTCAGTATTCACAAAAAAATTTCACGACTTGCCCCGGAGAGCGGGACGTGAATTTTTTGACGCGAATATTGACGTGAATATTCACGATTTGGGGCAAGTCGTAAAACTTTGTCGTGAAATATTGACGTCAATATTAACGATTTCCGATGTCCCTTCAGGGCCACTATACATAGCCACACGCACGCATTCTTTGTGATCTATTGAAACCGCCATCACTTAAGACCAATAGCTAGCCCTGCCGCGTTATTCAAAATATTTCGCCGGGACAAAACAAAATCGGGCCACCTCTTTGTGTTTTTTGTTTGTTTCGTTCTAGCATGCATGATTGGCGCCCAAAACCCCTTCTTGGGCAACTTTGGCACAAACGTGCTATTTGAGTGGCCTTGGAGCAATGTAAATAGGCCCTATACTATTCGAAATTCCAGGTTTATCGATCTTGCTTGAAAGTTATGCAAGAATGAATTCCATGGTGGGCATTCAAGCTTGTGACGCTATATAATCAAATGAGACTCTCCTCCCAACTCAGGTACGCGCCAACCCTGCCTACTACAACAGCAACACCCTGCAGTCTAAATTGATCGCTTCAACAGTTCAACTCGAGGTAAGGAGATCGAAGCCATAGAGATATAGCCTTCACGGCACAGCAGACTAGCCCATACAGGGATTAACCATAGTGAAAGGACACAGACACCACGCAACATAATTATTGACGCTTTAAATTCAAACAGGCTTTTGTACAATCCAAAAGTTGGCCTTCACGACGCAGACTGGTCACGTACCCTTAGGACCTAAATAAGTTGCCGATCGTGTGATTTCCATTTGAAACTACTCCACGTAAGACCTTGTCAGTTGTCAAACGGGCAATTTACAGGCAACCAGTTAGGAGCAATCTCTAAAAAACATCCGATAGGCCTACGTATGTAACATCGTATTTCACTGAGGAGATGAAACCATTGTGTCTTATTCCTCCATGATGAAACTTGCGTCGGGGATGATGTAGGCTAAATTGGGAAAAGGGAATTTTGTTTTTGCCCTAATTTACATTACCCCCAACGCAAATTCCATCTTCTCACCGATGGTGCGGTACCCGCTGCTACATTGGATTCGAACCGGCCAGCTGGCCCCGGCTAACTCGGTAGACAAGTGGTTGGGGCGTGCGCACTGTTGGGCAGGAGGTCGTGGGTTCGGGTCACACAGTGCACACACAGTGTGGGCGTATTCGAAACCCCGTTCGCGTGTTGAAGAGATTTTAGACTTGAAATCAAGTCGGTAATTGGACGGTTTTATTATATTCGTCTGGGGTATAGCGCATACCGCTCTATTAGTTGCCAACATGCGTGTGCTTCACTGGCATAATAACATAATATGCCACGCTGTACGACGGACAAAACAGGGCTGTCTAACGACTTGTCCAAGTCTAAAGAGAGTTTCCAAAACGCAAACCGTGTTCACGAACAGGATTTTCACTCCCCACTTACTGGGGAGTAGATGAAGAACGTCAAGAACAAAGATGGCGGACTAAGGCCCTTCCGGAACTTGCGTTAATTTTTGTGAAATTCGGGAAGCACTTATGCAATCCAGGGACAGTATAAAATAATTATTAAAAAATGGGATCAATGGAGTGGGATTGTCTTCGCCAATTATTATTGCTGTTGCACGATTTCAATTATTTTCGTAAGCTCGTAAATGTTCCTTTCTTTTCATTCGTAGTATTAATATTTGCATAAGTAATGAGGATCCTTGACCACATAAACAATACGATGTAAATAATGTATTATAAGTTGTAAAAATATGTCATTTTGAATTCATGGACGTCCATGATATTATACTGACTAAATACAGATAATATCTTTAAAAACCAAAGAATGACATTTGGAAAGAATTCACAGTATGTGTCAAATTACACTGGGAACATGTTGCCAGTGAGCATAAAATTAAGAATTTCATGGGATGAGAATATGTTCCTTTTGTTTTAACAACCTGAATAAATATCGTAGACAACAGACGAAAACCTAAACTATTATACTTATTCAGTGGTTGTGTTTTACTCGATTCTTTTTTTTTACTATGAATATAAACTTCATTATTTGGCTACGCACATGATGACTCGGCACCAGGGCTAATCTGCAAGGGCACGCCGTGAAAATGACCATGTTATGTAACAGCACGCCCTGCTTGCAAGCGCTGCTGTAGCTAATTAGTATGGAAATTGATTTTAATTTAGCGCATAATTTAGTAGCCCATTGGAACGTATAGGGTGCACACGCTCTTTTGATGCTCCCTATTTGGCAATCAGCCTGAGAGAACACGGGTTACCCGAGAACGGGGTTTCGAATACGCCCACAATGTCATGTAGGTTGTGTGATTAAAGCTAATTCGATGTGACCAAACACTATCTTTAATGGGGGCTATTCTCTGGGCGTTAAAGTTTAAGACCGTTTGGCCTGTACGTACGTGGACAATACGTAGTACAGATGAACGTGTACATTTTCCTGCACAGTGAGCTACGCGAAAATTGTGTTTTTCATACCCAAACCCGCACACACGAGATGTCATAGGTTTTTGCGTACAATTTTACTTTGATGTTTCTGGTGGCAATGTGTGGTCGGATATCCTTTGTGAAACCATAGAGGTACTACATCCATGTTGAAACTGGTGTTGCGGGCTGATAAGATATGAGGAATATCTATACCATTGTGGGGCTGTCCATTACTCCGGCCCTGGAACGAGGAATGGATTATTAGCTCTCTGGAATTGACCGTGAACATCTGACAGTATCGGACTATATACCGTGCGATTATGCTGCTGTGCTTCCGGGCTGTTTAATTTACATTAGTGCAGTTCATATACAAGTGCCATATGCAGCGATAATTTACTTTAAAAGTTATAGGCCCAATGCAAATCCGACCAAATGGTATAGCCTGATGTCTTGGGTGATACAGTTGACTGACTCACGTCCGATGTCGCATGAATAATATCCGTCTCCCTGAAAAGCCGACTTTTTAGTGGTTCTACTGCGCATGCCCAAGTGAAGATAATTTTGACAGTGACCGGTCACGTGAGAGGGTTTAACCAATAATATTGAAGAGAAGCCAAAGTCGGATATTTATATTACCGGTCAACACGCTGTAGTCATTCTGGGTGCGTCCTTGCTGCTGTATAGTAACGCCAGTCCACTTTCTTCCCAAGCCAGTGAACCAACACGTAAGTTGCTTGGAACCGCTTCCGGCGATCTTTTGCTTGGTGCACAGGTGAGGATGTAAATGAGGATATTACGGATTTGGCGGAAACTGTGCAGCGGTTTTCGTGCGCATAAATAGTGCAAACGTGAGTGCATGCAATTAAGCTTGCTGTACAGTATAGCCCACGCACGGAGGAAGGAACACAGCACAGTGTTCCTTCCTCCATGATTAGCCTATGGGAAAAAAAGGCTTCTTTTTATTGGGTAGGAGGAGCCCACTCCACCATGGTACACATATATTTCATTTACAGAGGCAATTTCTCCTCTGTATGTTCAACTCAAAAGGCCTGTACTCCACCGGCCGTGGCACATATATTTCATTTACAGAGGCAATTTCTTCTCTGTCTGTATGTTCAAACTTACAAGGCCTGTACTCCACCGTGGTACACATATTTCATTTACAGAGGCCATTTCTCATCCGTCTGTATGTTCAACTCAGAAGGCCTGCACTCCATGGTATACACATATATTTCATTTACAGAGACAATTTCTTCTCTGTCTGTATGTTCAACTCCCAAGGCCTGTACTCCACCATGGTACACACATATTTCATTTACAGAGGCCATTTCTTCTCTGTCCGTATGCTCAACTCAAGTCCCGTACTCCACCATGGTACACATATTTCATTTACAGAGGCAATTTTACTTCTGTCTGTATGTTCAATTCACAAGGCCTGTACTCCACCATGGTACACATATATGTCCTGCACAGAGGCCATTTCTTCTCTGTCTGTATGTTCAAATCACAAGGCCTGTACTCCACACATATATTTCATTTACAGAGGCAATTTTACTTCTGTCTGTATGTTCAATTCACAAGGCCTGTACTCCACCATGGTACACATATATTTCATATACAGAGGTCATTTCTTCTCTGTCTGTATGTTCAAACTCTCAAGGCCTGTACTCCACCAGGGCAAACATATATTTCATATACAGAGGTCATTTCTTCTCTGTCTGTATGTTCAACTAACAAGGCCTACCATCCGCCATGGTACGCATATATTCTATTTACAAATGCAATTTCTTTGTATGTTCAAATGACGAGGCCTGTCCTCCCCCATGGTACACAAATGTTTCATTTACAGGTGGCAACTTCCTCTCTGTCTAAAAGTACCACACTCATGAGAGTATGCTCAACCCACGAGGCCTGTCCTCCACCATGGTACACATATATTTCATTTACAAAGGAAATTCCTTTGTATGTTCAAATGACGAGGCCTGCCCTCCACCATGGTACACAAATGTCTCATTCACAGATGGCAACCACTTCTCTGCATAAAAGTACCAAACTCATAATGGTATGCCCAACTGGCGAGGCCTGTCCTCCGCCATGGCACACCAATGTTTCATTCATAAAGGCCAATTCTTCCTGTATCATCCTTTTGTTTTTTGTCTCAAAGAATCAACATCGCAAGATTGTACCCAACCAAGGTACAGTAAAGTATGATTTTCAGAGGGTTTTTCTCTGTCCCAAATATCACACTCAGAATGTGGTGTCCGAATATGGAGGTGTTTGACTTTACAGTCCTCCAGCCAGGTACATAAAAATGTCATTTCCAGAGGATTGGTGTCTGCTGCTAATATCACAATCAGAATGGTGTGTTGGAATACAGAGGCATTTGACTGTACCGTCCTCCAGCAAGGTACATAAAAATGTCATTTTCAGAGGGTTTTCTCCGTCTGAAATATTACGCTCAGAATGGTGTGCTAGGTGTGTGACTTTACCATCCTCCAACAAGGTACATAAAATTGTCATTTTCAGCGGGTTTTTCTCCGCCTCAAATATCACACTCAGAATGGTGTGTTGGAATATAACCCCAACAGTCCTAAATCCTCCGTTTTTAATATGATTTTCCACACACCCTAGGGAGTTAGGGTTAAAGGTGTCTGACTTTACCATCCTCCAACAAGGTACATCAAAATGTCATTTTCAGAGGGTTTTTCTCTGCCTCTAACATTACACTCAGAATGGTGTGCTGGAATATAAAGGTATCTGACTTTACCACCCTCCAACAAGGCACATCAAAATGTCATTTTCAGAGGGTTTCTCTCTGCCTCTAATATCACACTCAGATTGGTGTGTTGGAATATAGAGGCGCTTGACTTCTACCATCTTCCAGCAAGGCACATCAAAATGTCATTTTCAGAGGGTTTTTCTCTGTCTCTAATATCACACTCAGAATTGTGTGTTGGAATATGGAGGGGTTTGACTTTACAGCCCTCAGGCGAGGCACATAAAAATGTCATTTTGAGAGGGTCTCAAGATATCACACTCAGAATGGTGCGTTCGAATTGAGAGACCCGTCCCACGGTAGATACAATTGTTTTATTTTCAGAGGGCTTTACTTGTCCTAAAGCATCACGCCTACAAAAGGAAGGGTGTTCAAATTTTGAGGCCCTTCCTCCACCCAGGCACATTTGCAGTAGGAATTTTCTTTTGTTTGCATTTTTTTTTTTGTTTTTTTTTTTTGCATATTATTATTATTGTTTTTTTCTTTTTGCTCATAGTTCTGGGCCGTGAATTATAGCTACTTTGAAAGAGCAGGGCTCCAGAATCTAGAATCTGCAAAAATATTTAAAATAGCCCAAGGGGTTCTCGAAATACATCAAATCTAAGGACGGACAACTTGTGTCGTTTTTTCTTTTACTTTAGAGGACAAATGCCATTTTATGTATTTCCTTATAGCGGCCACGGCTCCAAGAAAATCACATAATCACAAGACATTTTCTCCCAGTCTCCATAATGGTTTATTTGCTTTCATCCCTTTTTGGCAGGCATGTTATGTATGCATTCTTCCAATAACATATGACTTCAGATGTTCATAAATAATTTCAATGTCAATTTACATAATTAACCCTAAAGGGCGCAAAAAATCAGCTTTGAAGGGATGTGAATATCTTTCTTTGACACATAGACCCACTGGCATCATAGAATCGGCAGATGACATTTTAGGCAGTCTCTGAAAATAACTCTTTAAGATCTACGTACAAAATTTGCATAATTCATTAGGTTTGGAATAATCAATTATTACCATTTCGAAATAACTGCAGTTTCTCCGGAGATACTGTGTAGAAGACATTCATTCAGGGTAAAGTACGTTTGTGCAAAACCCATTTTCAACACCTATGTGAAACCTATCAGTAATTGTGTGGTCAATGCTTTGAAAATTATTAAAATGAAATATATATATATATATAATATATTACCAAATGCACATAGCTTCCGCTGCGGGCGCGAACCCCATTTCGGGAACAAAAGTCATCTGTATTAAACAACGGCTAGGCCTAATCCTTCAGAAGAACCATCTTGCGAGGGGCATGTAGATTTAAGTCTACTCCAGATTTTGGGCCATAATCCCTGTAATGATTGAAACGTTCTATTATAAATATCCTCGTTATGCCCACCAAGAGCGCATGAAAATTTATGAGTGCCATTTTAATAAAATATAGAATCACAGCAATTAGCAGATGACTCTACGTTGTCATATTCAGAGGTAAACCCTCAACTTTTTATGAACTGCAAATAATTCATGACATCTTTAAGCCATGACGATCAGCCGTGTCGATCAGCCGTGAAAGGCAATTCTGAATTTATTATTATGATGTATGCGGCAGTATTGCGTATATAAAAAATACAGCAGGTTCCAGTTCGTGTGAGAAAATGGATATTAGACTGGTACCCAAGCGCACCCAACAGTACCAGCGCGCAGCAAGTTACACAGCACCTGTCTGAACCATGCATTTTATCAGATTATCGGCTAAAAAGCTGCCTAACAAAAGTATATTTCCTGAAGCCACTTCATAACCAATATCATCCGAATTTAGCTATTTGCGATATCTATCTGCTGCTTATCAAGATGGATCTCAAACGATACCCATTTTCAAAGTGAAATTTGAGCGCGAAATTTCTTTTGGAGCGTCACTTCTTTAAACCGCTCGGCCGATTTTGAGCAGGACGCATCAGACAAAGAATGAATTTGGGCCATCCGGGAAAAAACCCGAACAGGGGCCGATATACTATTCCACAGCGCCAGGATTGGACACGAAAAACCGAAGCGCCTTCCGACTGTTACTAAGGGAAGTGCGACAAAGGGCGTCCACGGCCGATCGGGGAGATTTTGCCTACACAGTACGGCGACGGGAGAACATTTTAAGTCGCAACTCAAAACTAATCATCTGTTTGGATGCATTTTCTGTTGATAATGACATGAGAAATTCATCAGATCTGTCGAGAGATTTCAGTTTTTATTAGCCTATTTCGGGGAGATTTTGCCCACACAGTACGGCGACGGGAGAACATTTTAAGTCGCAACTCAAAACTAATCATCTGTTTGGATGCATTTTCTGTTGATAATGACATGAGAAATTCATCAGATCTGTCGAGAGATTTCAGTTTTTATTAGCCTATTTTGTTTCAGAGTGAAGATATAGTAACATTCCTCACTACATGCGAGTGTGCGGGGCCGTTGGACGATGTTCATGACGTCATTTTTTAAATATTTATTTATATCGAACTCGCAAGGATGCGTAGTACTTGGGACCGTCCTCCAGCAAGGTACATAAATACATTCGTATTTCATTTGCAAGGGTCTTTTCCTGTCCAAAAGTGTAATACCCACAATAGCACGTTCAACTCATGGGGATTAACCTCCACCATGGAGCGCAAAGTAATGTTTCGTTTCCAGAGGCCATTCCTCTGTCTAAAAATACCACACTCAGAATAATGTCAACTTGGGAGGCCTGGTCTGCGACCCGTAATTGTCAGTTATGCAAATGCATGTTACGCCGATGCAACTCCAACTATTCCCAACTTTTCTTAGGGTTACATTTAAATGAGAAGAGCCATGTCAAATAAAACAGATACTGTCAAGATTCCATCTTTGACACCGGTAACGATCCTACGCATAACAAAAGCCAAATTGTTTGCAAATAACTTCCGATAAAGGAAAGCCAGACTACATTCCATCGTCATGCATCGGCGAGGGACGCCGATGCGCCTATTTGGTGAGCTCTGAAATGACAATACCCCACACTTGGGGGTGGTAGCGGCCACCTGTCTATTGCGGCCACCTGTCTACTGCGGCCACCTGTCTACTGCGGCCACCTGTCTACAGCGGCCACCTGTCTACAGCGGCCACCTGTCTACAGCGGCCACCTGTCTACAGCGGCCACCTGTCTACAGCGGCCACCTGTCTACAGCGGCCACCTGTCTACAGCGGCCACCTGTCTACAGCGGCCACCTGTCTACAGCGGCCACCTGTCTACAGCGGCCACCTGTCTACAGCGGCCACCTGTCTACAGCGGCCACCTGTCTACAGCGGCCACCTGTCTACAGCGGCCACCTGTCTACAGCGGCCACCTGTCTACAGCGGCCACCTGTCTACAGCGGCCACCTGTCTACAGCGGCCACCTGTCTACAGCGGCCACCTGTCTACAGCGGCCACCTGTCTACAGCGGCCACCTGTCTACAGCGGCCACCTGTCTACAGCGGCCACCTGTCTACAGCGGCCACCTGTCTACAGCGGCCACCTGTCTACAGCGGCCACCTGTCTACAGCGGCCACCTGTCTACAGCGGCCACCTGTCTACAGCGGCCACCTGTCTACAGCGGCCACCTGTCTACAGCGGCCACCTGTCTACAGCGGCCACCTGTCTACAGCGGCCACCTGTCTACAGCGGCCACCTGTCTACAGCGGCCACCTGTCTACAGCGGCCACCTGTCTACAGCGGCCACCTGTCTACAGCGGCCACCTGTCTACAGCGGCCACCTGTCTACAGCGGCCACCTGTCTACAGCGGCCACCTGTCTACAGCGGCCACCTGTCTACAGCGGCCACCTGTCTACAGCGGCCACCTGTCTACAGCGGCCACCTGTCTACAGCGGCCACCTGTCTACAGCGGCCACCTGTCTACAGCGGCCACCTGTCTACAGCGGCCACCTGTCTACAGCGGCCACCTGTCTACAGCGGCCACCTGTCTACAGCGGCCACCTGTCTACAGCGGCCACCTGTCTACAGCGGCCACCTGTCTACAGCGGCCACCTGTCTACAGCGGCCACCTGTCTACAGCGGCCACCTGTCTACAGCGGCCACCTGTCTACAGCGGCCACCTGTCTACAGCGGCCACCTGTCTACAGCGGCCACCTGTCTACAGCGGCCACCTGTCTACAGCGGCCACCTGTCTACAGCGGCCACCTGTCTACAGCGGCCACCTGTCTACTGCGGCCACCTGTCTACTGCGGCCACCTGTCTACAGCGGCCACCTGGCTACAGCGGCCACCTGGCTACTGCGGCCACCTGGCTACTGCGGCCACCTGGCTACTGCGGCCACCTGGCTACTGCGGCCACCTGGCTACTGCGGCCACCTGGCTACTGCGGCCACCTGGCTACTGCGGCCACCTGGCTATTGCGGCCACCTGGCTATTGCGGCCACCTGGCTATTGCGGCCACCTGGCTATTGCGGCCACCTGGCTATTGCGGCCACCTGGCTATTGCGGCCACCTGGCTATAGCGGCCACCTGGCTATAGCGGCCACCTGGCTATTGCGGCCACCTGGCTATTGCGGCCACCTGGCTATTGCGGCCACCTGGCTATTGCGGCCACCTGGCTATTGCGGCCACCTGGCTATTGCGGCCACCTGGCTATTGCGGCCACCTGGCTATTGCGGCCACCTGGCTATTGCGGCCACCTGGCTATAGCGGCCACCTGGCTATAGCGGCCACCTGGCTATAGCGGCCACCTGGCTATAGCGGCCACCTGGCTATAGCGGCCACCTGGCTATAGCGGCCACCTGGCTATTGCGGCCACCTGGCTATTGCGGCCACCTGGCTATTGCGGCCACCTGGCTATTGCGGCCACCTGGCTATTGCGGCCACCTGGCTATTGCGGCCACCTGGCTATTGCGGCCACCTGGCTATTGCGGCCACCTGGCTATTGCGGCCACCTGGCTATTGCGGCCACCTGGCTATTGCGGCCACCTGGCTATAGCGGCCACCTGGCTATAGCGGCCACCTGGCTATAGCGGCCACCTGGCTATTGCGGCCACCTGGCTATTGCGGCCACCTGGCTATTGCGGCCACCTGGCTATTGCGGCCACCTGGCTATTGCGGCCACCTGGCTATTGCGGCCACCTGGCTATTGCGGCCACCTGGCTATTGCGGCCACCTGGCTATTGCGGCCACCTGGCTATTGCGGCCACCTGGCTATTGCGGCCACCTGGCTATAGCGGCCACCTGGCTATAGCGGCCACCTGGCTATAGCGGCCACCTGGCTATAGCGGCCACCTGGCTATAGCGGCCACCTGGCTATAGCGGCCACCTGGCTATAGCGGCCACCTGGCTATAGCGGGGTCCTGGCTATAGCGGGGTCCTGGCTATAGCGGGGTCCTGGCTATAGCGGCCACCTGGCTATAGCGGCCACCTGTCCATAGCGGCCACCTGTCCATAGCGGCCACCTGTCCATAGCGGCCACCTGTCCATAGCGGCCACCTGTCCATTGCGGCCACCTGGCCATTGCGGCCACCTGGCCATTGCGGCCACCTGGCCATTGCGGCCACCTGGCCATTGCGGCCACCTGGCCATTGCGGCCACCTGGCCATTGCGGCCACCTGGCCATTGCGGCCACCTGGCCATTGCGGCCACCTGGCCATTGCGGCCACCTGGCCATTGCGGCCACCTGGCCATTGCGGCCACCTGGCCATTGCGGCCACCTGGCCATTGCGGCCACCTGGCCATTGCGGCCACCTGGCCATTGCGGCCACCTGGCCATTGCGGCCACCTGGCCATTGCGGCCACCTGGCCATTGCGGCCACCTGGCCATTGCGGCCACCTGGCCATTGCGGCCACCTGGCCATTGCGGCCACCTGGCCATTGCGGCCACCTGGCCATTGCGGCCACCTGGCCATTGCGGCCACCTGGCCATTGCGGCCACCTGGCCATTGCGGCCACCTGGCCATTGCGGCCACCTGGCCATTGCGGCCACCTGGCCATTGCGGCCACCTGGCCATTGCGGCCCAGATTTTGCCCACACAGTACGGCGACGGGAGAACATTTTAAGTCGCAACTCAAAACTAATCATCTGTTTGGATGCATTTTCTGTTGATAATGACATGAGAAATTCATCAGATCTGTCGAGAGATTTCAGTTTTTATTAGCCTATTTTGTTTCAGAGTGAAGATATAGTAACATTCCTCACTACATGCGAGTGTGCGGGGCCGTTGGACGATGTTCATGACGTCATTTTTTAAATATTTATTTATATCGAACTCGCAAGGATGCGTAGTACTTGGGACCGTCCTCCAGCAAGGTACATAAATACATTCGTATTTCATTTGCAAGGGTCTTTTCCTGTCCAAAAGTGTAATACCCACAATAGCACGTTCAACTCATGGGGATTAACCTCCACCGGGGATTAACCTCCACCATGGAGCGCAAAGTAATGTTTCGTTTCCAGAGGCCATTCCTCTGTCTAAAAATACCACACTCAGAATAATGTCAACTTGGGAGGCCTGGTCTGCGACCCGTAATTGTCAGTTATGCAAATGCATGTTACGCCGATGCAACTCCAACTATTCCCAACTTTTCTTAGGGTTACATTTAAATGAGAAGAGCCATGTCAAATAAAACAGATACTGTCAAGATTCCATCTTTGACACCGGTAACGATCCTACGCATAACAAAAGCCAAATTGTTTGCAAATAACTTCCGATAAAGGAAAGCCAGACTACATTCCATCGTCATGCATCGGCGAGGGACGCCGATGCGCCTATTTGGTGAGCTCTGAAATGACAATACCCCACACTTGGGGGTGGTAGCGGCCACCTGTCTATTGCGGCCACCTGTCTATTGCGGCCACCTGTCTATAGCGGCCACCTGTCTATAGCGGCCACCTCGCTATAGCGGCCACCTCGCTATAGCGGCCACCTGTCTATAGCGGCCACCTGTCTATAGCGGCCACCTGTCTATTGCGGCCACCTGTCTATTGCGGCCACCTGTCTATTGCGGCCACCTGTCTATTGCGGCCACCTGTCTATTGCGGCCACCTGTCTATTGCGGCCACCTGTCTATTGCGGCCACCTGTCTATAGCGGCCACCTGTCTATAGCGGCCACCTGTCTATAGCGGCCACCTGTCTATAGCGGCCACCTCGCTATAGCGGCCACCTGTCTATAGCGGCCACCTGTCTATAGCGGCCACCTGGCTATAGCGGCCACCTGGCTATAGCGGCCACCTCGCTATAGCGGCCACCTCGCTATAGCGGCCACCTCGCTATAGCGGCCACCTGTCTATTGCGGCCACCTGTCTATAGCGGCCACCTCGCTATAGCGGCCACCTGTCTATAGCGGCCACCTGTCTATAGCGGCCACCTGTCTATAGCGGCCACCTGTCTATAGCGGCCACCTGTGTATAGCGGCCACCTGTCTATAGCGGCCACCTGGCTATAGCGGCCACCTGTCTATAGCGGCCACCTGTCTATAGCGGCCACCTGGCTATAGCGGCCACCTGGCTATAGCGGCCACCTGGCTATAGCGGCCACCTGGCTATAGCGGCCACCTGGCTATAGCGGCCACCTGGCTATAGCGGCCACCTGTCTATAGCGGCCACCTGGCCATTGCGGCCACCTGTCCATTGCGGCCACCTGGCCATTGCGGCCACCTGGCCATTGCGGCCACCTGGCCATTGCGGCCACCTGGCCATTGCGGCCACCTGGCCATTGCGGCCACCTGGCCATTGCGGCCACCTGGCCATTGCGGCCACCTGGCCATTGCGGCCACCTGGCCATTGCGGCCACCTGGCCATTGCGGCCACCTGGCCATTGCGGCCACCTGGCCATTGCGGCCACCTGGCCATTGCGGCCACCTGGCCATTGCGGCCACCTGGCCATTGCGGCCACCTGGCCATTGCGGCCACCTGGCCATTGCGGCCACCTGGCCATTGCGGCCACCTGGCCATTGCGGCCACCTGGCCATTGCGGCCAAATGGCCATTGCGGCCAAATGGCCATTGCGGCCAAATGGCCATTGCGGCCAAATGGCCATTGCGGCCAAATGGCCATTGCGGCCAAATGGCCATTGCGGCCAAATGGCCATTGCGGCCAACTGGCCATTGCGGCCAAATGGCCATTGCGGCCAACTGGCCATTGCGGCCAAATGGCCATTGCGGCCAAATGGCCATTGCGGCCAAATGGCCATTGCGGCCAAATGGCCATTGCGGCCAAATGGCCATTGCGGCCACCTGTCTATAGCGGCCACCTGTCTATAGCGGCCACCTGTCTATAGCGGCCACCTGTCTATAGCGGCCACCTGTCTATAGCGGCCACCTGTCTATAGCGGCCACCTGTCTATAGCGGCCACCTGTCTATAGCGGCCACCTGTCTATAGCGGCCACCTGTCTATAGCGGCCACCTGTCTATAGCGGCCACCTGTCTATTGCGGCCACCTGTCTATTGCGGCCACCTGTCTATTGCGGCCACCTGTCTATTGCGGCCACCTGTCTATTGCGGCCACCTGTCTATTGCGGCCACCTGTCTATTGCGGCCACCTGTCTATTGCGGCCACCTGTCTATTGCGGCCACCTGTCTATTGCGGCCACCTGGCTATTGCGGCCACCTGGCCATTGCGGCCACCTGGCCATTGCGGCCACCTGGCCATTGCGGCCACCTGGCCATTGCGGCCAAATGGCCATTGCGGCCACCTGTCTATTGCGGCCACCTGTCTATTGCGGCCACCTGTCTATTGCGGCCACCTGTCTATTGCGGCCACCTGTCTATTGCGGCCACCTGTCTATTGCGGCCACCTGTCTATTGCGGCCACCTGTCTATAGCGGCCACCTGTCTATAGCGGCCACCTGTCTATAGCGGCCACCTGTCTATTGCGGCCACCTGTCTATTGCGGCCACCTGTCTATTGCGGCCACCTGTCTATTGCGGCCACCTGTCTATTGCGGCCACCTGTCTATTGCGGCCACCTGTCTATTGCGGCCACCTGTCTATTGCGGCCACCTGTCTATAGCGGCCACCTGTCTATAGCGGCCACCTGTCTATAGCGGCCACCTGTCTATAGCGGCCACCTGTCTATAGCGGCCACCTGTCAATAGCGGCCACCTGGCTATAGCGGCCACCTGTCTATTGCGGCCACCTGTCTATAGCGGCCACCTGGCTATAGCGGCCACCTGGCTATAGCGGCCACCTGGCTATAGCGGCCACCTGGCTATTGCGGCCACCTGTCTATTGTGATTAATTTATGAATGAATGGGCAATTACTCACAGTTATGCCCTTATCAATTGGTCTCCCCACCACTACCACCCCGACCCCCACACTGCCCCACCCCAACACTGCCCCACTCCACACTGTCCCACTTCCACACTGCCCCCACCATCGGATGTCGGGATTGGTAAGAGTAGAGGAAAGGGTCCTTCTTTGTGTGTGAACAAAATCGCCCTTTACCTAGAGTGGCTTTTAGCCTTGTATTCGGCAACTTCCATAAAAAGTTGAACCTACATATTGGGGTTCACGTGTCAAGTAGACTGTCATAAAAAATTGCATGTCGATGTCACTGTGATGTAAGCATGTACGTCATTTATTGTGGCCACCTCTCTATTGTGGCCTCCTGTCTATTGGGGCCACCTCTCTATTGTGGCCTCCTGTCTATTGGGGCCACCTCTCTATTGTGGCCTCCTGTCTATTGGGGCCACCTCTCTATTGTGGCCTCCTGTCTATTGGGGCCACCTCTCTATTGGGGCCTCCTGTCTATTGGGGCCACCCGCCTTTTGCGACCACCCGCCTGTTGCGGCCACCTGCCTGTTGCGGCCACCTGTCTATTGCGGCCACCTGTCTATTGCGGCCACCTGTCTATTGCGGCCACCTGTCTATTGCGGCCACCTGTCTATAGCGGCCACCTGTCTATAGCGGCCACCTGTCTATTGCGGCCACCTGTCTATTGCGGCCACCTGTCTATTGCGGCCACCTGTCTATTGCGGCCACCTGTCTATTGCGGCCACCTGTCTATAGCGGCCACCTGTCTATAGCGGCCACCTGTCTATAGCGGCCACCTGTCTATAGCGGCCACCTGTCTATAGCGGCCACCTGTCAATAGCGGCCACCTGGCTATAGCGGCCACCTGTCTATTGCGGCCACCTGTCTATAGCGGCCACCTGGCTATAGCGGCCACCTGGCTATAGCGGCCACCTGGCTATAGCGGCCACCTGGCTATTGCGGCCACCTGTCTATTGTGATTAATTTATGAATGAATGGGCAATTACTCACAGTTATGCCCTTATCAATTGGTCTCCCCACCACTACCACCCCGACCCCCACACTGCCCCACCCCAACACTGCCCAACTCCACACTGTCCCACTTCCACACTGCCCCCACCATCGGATGTCGGGATTGGTAAGAGTAGAGGAAAGGGTCCTTCTTTGTGTGTGAACAAAATCGCCCTTTACCTAGAGTGGCTTTTAGCCTTGTATTCGGCAACTTCCATAAAAAGTTGAACCTACATATTGGGGTTCACGTGTCAAGTAGACTGTCATAAAAAATTGCATGTCGATGTCACTGTGATGTAAGCATGTACGTCATTTATTGTGGCCACCTCTCTATTGTGGCCTCCTGTCTATTGGGGCCACCTCTCTATTGTGGCCTCCTGTCTATTGGGGCCACCTCTCTATTGGGGCCTCCTGTCTATTGGGGCCACCCGCCTTTTGCGACCACCCGCCTGTTGCGGCCACCTGCCTGTTGCGGCCACCTGTCTATTGCGGCCACCTGTCTATTGCGGCCACCTGTCTATTGCGGCCACCTGTCTATTGCGGCCACCTGTCTATTGCGGCCACCTGTCTATAGCGGCCACCTGACTATAGCGGCCACCTGTCTATAGCGGCCACCTGTCTATTGCGGCCACCTGGCTATAGCGGCCACCTGGCTATAGCGGCCACCTGTCTATTGCGGCCACCTGGCTATTGCGGCCACCTGTCTATTGCGGCCACCTGTCTATTGCGGCCACCTGTCTATTGCGGCCACCTGTCTATTGCGGCCACCCGTCTATTGCGGCCACCTGTCTATTGCGGCCACCTGTCTATAGCGGTCACCTGTCTATTGCGGCCACCCGGCTATAGCGGCCACCTGGCTATAGCGGCCACCCGGCTATAGCGGCCACCCGGCTATTGCGGCCACCCGTCTATTGCGGCCACCCGTCTATTGCGGCCACCCGGCTATTGCGGCCACCCGTCTATTGCGGCCACCCGTCTATTGCGGCCACCCGTCTATTGCGGCCACCCGTCTATTGCGGCCACCCGTCTATTGCGGCCACCCGTCTATTGCGGCCACCCGTCTATTGCGGCCACCCGTCTATTGCGGCCACCCGTCTATTGCGGCCACCCGTCTATTGCGGCCACCCGTCTATTGCGGCCACCCGTCTATTGCGGCCACCCGTCTATTGCGGCCACCCGTCTATTGCGGCCACCCGTCTATTGCGGCCACCCGTCTATTGCGGCCACCCGTCTATTGCGGCCACCCGTCTATTGCGGCCACCCGTCTATTGCGGCCACCCGTCTATTGCGGCCACCCGTCTATTGCGGCCACCTGTCTATTGCGGCCACCTGTCTATTGCGGCCACCTGTCTATTGCGGCCACCTGTCTATAGCGGCCACCTGTCAATAGCGGCCACCTGGCTATAGCGGCCACCTGTCTATTGCGGCCACCTGTCTATAGCGGCCACCTGGCTATAGCGGCCACCTGGCTATAGCGGCCACCTGGCTATAGCGGCCACCTGGCTATTGCGGCCACCTGTCTATAGCGGCCACCTGTCTATTGCGGCCACCTGTCTATTGCGGCCACCTGTCTATTGCGGCCACCTGTCTATTGCGGCCACCTGTCTATTGCGGCCACCTGTCTATTACGGCCACCTGTCTATTGCGGCCACCTGTCTATTGCGCGACCACCTGTCTCTTGCGGCCACCTGTCTATTGCGGCCACCTGTCTATTGCGGCCACCTGTCTATTGCGGCCACCTGTCTATAGCGGCCACCTGTCTATTGCGGCCACCTGTCTATTGCGGCCACCTGTCTATTGCGGCCACCTGTCTATTGCGGCCACCTGTCTATAGCGGCCACCTGTCTATAGCGGCCACCTGTCTATAGCGGCCACCTGTCTATAGCGGCCACCTGTCTATAGCGGCCACCTGTCAATAGCGGCCACCTGGCTATAGCGGCCACCTGTCTATTGCGGCCACCTGTCTATAGCGGCCACCTGGCTATAGCGGCCACCTGGCTATAGCGGCCACCTGGCTATAGCGGCCACCTGGCTATTGCGGCCACCTGTCTATTGTGATTAATTTATGAATGAATGGGCAATTACTCACAGTTATGCCCTTATCAATTGGTCTCCCCACCACTACCACCCCGACCCCCACACTGCCCCACCCCAACACTGCCCCACTCCACACTGTCCCACTTCCACACTGCCCCCACCATCGGATGTCGGGATTGGTAAGAGTAGAGGAAAGGGTCCTTCTTTGTGTGTGAACAAAATCGCCCTTTACCTAGAGTGGCTTTTAGCCTTGTATTCGGCAACTTCCATAAAAAGTTGAACCTACATATTGGGGTTCACGTGTCAAGTAGACTGTCATAAAAAATTGCATGTCGATGTCACTGTGATGTAAGCATGTACGTCATTTATTGTGGCCACCTCTCTATTGTGGCCTCCTGTCTATTGGGGCCACCTCTCTATTGTGGCCTCCTGTCTATTGGGGCCACCTCTCTATTGGGGCCTCCTGTCTATTGGGGCCACCCGCCTTTTGCGACCACCCGCCTGTTGCGGCCACCTGCCTGTTGCGGCCACCTGTCTATTGCGGCCACCTGTCTATTGCGGCCACCTGTCTATTGCGGCCACCTGTCTATTGCGGCCACCTGTCTATTGCGGCCACCTGTCTATAGCGGCCACCTGACTATAGCGGCCACCTGTCTATAGCGGCCACCTGTCTATTGCGGCCACCTGGCTATAGCGGCCACCTGGCTATAGCGGCCACCTGTCTATTGCGGCCACCTGGCTATTGCGGCCACCTGTCTATTGCGGCCACCTGTCTATTGCGGCCACCTGTCTATTGCGGCCACCTGTCTATTGCGGCCACCCGTCTATTGCGGCCACCTGTCTATTGCGGCCACCTGTCTATAGCGGTCACCTGTCTATTGCGGCCACCCGGCTATAGCGGCCACCCGGCTATAGCGGCCACCCGGCTATAGCGGCCACCCGGCTATTGCGGCCACCCGTCTATTGCGGCCACCCGTCTATTGCGGCCACCCGGCTATTGCGGCCACCCGTCTATTGCGGCCACCCGTCTATTGCGGCCACCCGTCTATTGCGGCCACCCGTCTATTGCGGCCACCCGTCTATTGCGGCCACCCGTCTATTGCGGCCACCCGTCTATTGCGGCCACCCGTCTATTGCGGCCACCCGTCTATTGCGGCCACCCGTCTATTGCGGCCACCCGTCTATTGCGGCCACCCGTCTATTGCGGCCACCCGTCTATTGCGGCCACCCGTCTATTGCGGCCACCCGTCTATTGCGGCCACCCGTCTATTGGGGCCACCCGTCTATTGCGGCCACCCGTCTATTGCGGCCACCCGTCTATTGCGGCCACCCGTCTATTGCGGCCACCCGTCTATTGCGGCCACCTGTCTATTGCGGCCACCTGTCTATTGCGGCCACCTGTCTATTGCGGCCACCTGTCTATTGCGGCCACCTGTCTATTGCGGCCACCTGTCTATTGCGGCCACCTGTCTATTGCGGCCACCTGTCTATTGCGGCCACCTGTCTATTGCGGCCACCTGTCTATTGCGGCCACCTGTCTATTGTGATTAATTTATGAATGAATGGGCAATTACTCACAGTTATGCCCTTATCAATTGGTCTCCCCACCACTACCACCCCGAACCCCACACTGCCCCACCCCAACACTGCCCCACCCCACACTGTCCCACTTCCACACTGCCCCCACCATCAGATGTCGGGATTGGTAAGAGTAGAGGAAAGGGTCCTTCTTTGTGTGTGAACAAAATCGCCCTTTACCTAGAGTGGCTTTTAGCCTTGTTTTCGGCAACTTCCATAAAAAGTTGAACCTACATATTGGGGTTCACGTGTCAAGTAGACTGTCATAAAAAATTGCATGTCGATGTCACTGTGATGTAAGCATGTACGTCATTTATTGTGGCCACCCGTCTATTGCGGCCACCCGTCTATTGCGGCCACCCGTCTATTGCGGCCACCAGTCTATTGCGGTCACCAGTCTATTGGGGCCACCTGTCTATTGCGGCCACCTGTCTATTGCGGCCACCCGTCTATTGCGGTCACCTGTCTATTGCGGCCACCTGTCTATTGTGATTAATTTATGAATGAATGGGCAATTACTCACAGTTATGCCCTTATCAATTGGTCTCCCCACCACTACCACCCCGACCCCCACACTGCCCCACCCCAACACTGCCCCACCCCACACTGTCCCACTTCCACACTGCCCCCACCATCGGATGTCGGGATTGGTAAGAGTAGAGGAAAGGGTCCTTCTTTGTGTGTGAACAAAATCGGCCTAACATTTGTACAGGAGAATGGTGTCCAGGGGTGGGGTTTGGTGAGCTCTGAAATGACAATACCCCACACTTGGGGGTGGTAGCGGCCACCTGTCTATTGCGGCCACCTGTCTATTGCGGCCACCTGTCTATAGCGGCCACCTGTCTATTGCGGCCACCTGTCTATTGCGGCCACCTGTCTATTGCGGCCACCTGTCTATTGCGGCCACCTGTCTATTGCGGCCACCTGTCTATTACGGCCACCTGTCTATTGCGGCCACCTGTCTATTGCGCGACCACCTGTCTCTTGCGGCCACCTGTCTATTGCGGCCACCTGTCTATTGCGGCCACCTGTCTATTGCGGCCACCTGTCTATTGCGGCCACCTGTCTATAGCGGCCACCTGTCTATTGCGGCCACCTGTCTATTGCGGCCACCTGTCTATTGCGGCCACCTTGTATATTGCGGCCACCTGTCTATTGCGGCCACCTGTCTATTGCGGCCACCTGTCTATAGCGGCCACCTGTCTATAGCGGCCACCTGGCTATAGCGGCCACCCGGCTATAGCGGCCACCCGGCTATAGCGGCCACCCGGCTATTGCGGCCACCCGTCTATTGCGGCCACCCGTCTATTGCGGCCACCCGGCTATTGCGGCCACCCGTCTATTGCGGCCACCCGTCTATTGCGGCCACCCGTCTATTGCGGCCACCCGTCTATTGCGGCCACCCGTCTATTGCGGCCACCCGTCTATTGCGGCCACCCGTCTATTGCGGCCACCCGTCTATTGCGGCCACCCGTCTATTGCGGCCACCCGTCTATTGCGGCCACCCGTCTATTGCGGCCACCCGTCTATTGCGGCCACCCGTCTATTGCGGCCACCCGTCTATTGCGGCCACCCGTCTATTGCGGCCACCCGTCTATTGGGGCCACCCGTCTATTGCGGCCACCCGTCTATTGCGGCCACCCGTCTATTGCGGCCACCCGTCTATTGCGGCCACCCGTCTATTGCGGCCACCTGTCTATTGCGGCCACCTGTCTATTGCGGCCACCTGTCTATTGCGGCCACCTGTCTATTGCGGCCACCTGTCTATTGCGGCCACCTGTCTATTGCGGCCACCTGTCTATTGTGATTAATTTATGAATGAATGGGCAATTACTCACAGTTATGCCCTTATCAATTGGTCTCCCCACCACTACCACCCCGAACCCCACACTGCCCCACCCCAACACTGCCCCACCCCACACTGTCCCACTTCCACACTGCCCCCACCATCAGATGTCGGGATTGGTAAGAGTAGAGGAAAGGGTCCTTCTTTGTGTGTGAACAAAATCGCCCTTTACCTAGAGTGGCTTTTAGCCTTGTTTTCGGCAACTTCCATAAAAAGTTGAACCTACATATTGGGGTTCACGTGTCAAGTAGACTGTCATAAAAAATTGCATGTCGATGTCACTGTGATGTAAGCATGTACGTCATTTATTGTGGCCACCCGTCTATTGCGGCCACCCGTCTATTGCGGCCACCCGTCTATTGCGGCCACCAGTCTATTGCGGTCACCAGTCTATTGGGGCCACCTGTCTATTGCGGCCACCTGTCTATTGCGGCCACCCGTCTATTGCGGTCACCTGTCTATTGCGGCCACCTGTCTATTGTGATTAATTTATGAATGAATGGGCAATTACTCACAGTTATGCCCTTATCAATTGGTCTCCCCACCACTACCACCCCGACCCCCACACTGCCCCACCCCAACACTGCCCCACCCCACACTGTCCCACTTCCACACTGCCCCCACCATCGGATGTCGGGATTGGTAAGAGTAGAGGAAAGGGTCCTTCTTTGTGTGTGAACAAAATCGGCCTAACATTTGTACAGGAGAATGGTGTCCAGGGGTGGGGTTTGGTGAGCTCTGAAATGACAATACCCCACACTTGGGGGTGGTAGCGGCCACCTGTCTATTGCGGCCACCTGTCTATTGCGGCCACCTGTCTATAGCGGCCACCTGTCTATTGCGGCCACCTGTCTATTGCGGCCACCTGTCTATTGCGGCCACCTGTCTATTGCGGCCACCTGTCTATTGCGGCCACCTGTCTATTACGGCCACCTGTCTATTGCGGCCACCTGTCTATTGCGCGACCACCTGTCTCTTGCGGCCACCTGTCTATTGCGGCCACCTGTCTATTGCGGCCACCTGTCTATTGCGGCCACCTGTCTATTGCGGCCACCTGTCTATAGCGGCCACCTGTCTATTGCGGCCACCTGTCTATTGCGGCCACCTGTCTATTGCGGCCACCTTGTATATTGCGGCCACCTGTCTATTGCGGCCACCTGTCTATTGCGGCCACCTGTCTATAGCGGCCACCTGTCTATAGCGGCCACCTGGCTATAGCGGCCACCTGTCTATAGCGGCCACCTGGCTATAGCGGCCACCTGTCTATTGCGGCCACCTGTCTATTGCGGCCACCTGTCTATTGCGGCCACCTGTCTATTGCGGCCACCTGTCTATTGCGGCCACCTGTCTATTGCGGCCACCTGTCTATTGCGGCCACCTGTCTATTGCGGCCACCTGTCTATTGCGGCCACCTGTCTATTGCGGCCACCTGTCTATTGTGATTAATTTATGAATGAATGGTCAATTACTCACAGTTATGCCCTTATCAATTGGTCTCCCCACCACTACCACCCCGACCCCCACACTGCCCCACCCCAACACTGCCCCACCCCACACTGTCCCACTTCCACACTGCCCCCACCATCAGATGTCGGGATTGGTAAGAGTAGAGGAAAGGGTCCTTCTTTGTGTGTGAACAAAATCGCCCTTTACCTAGAGTGGCTTTTAGCCTTGTATTCGGCAACTTCCATAAAAAGTTGAACCTACATATTGGGGTTCACGTGTCAAGTAGACTGTCATAAAAAATTGCATGTCGATGTCACTGTGATGTAAGCATGTACGTCATTTATTGTGGCCACCCGTCTATTGCGGCCACCCGTCTATTGCGGCCACCCGTCTATTGCGGCCACCCGTCTATTGCTGCCACCCGTCTATTGTGGCCACCCGTCTATTGCGGCCACCCATCTATTGCGGCCACCCGTCTATTGCGGCCACCAGTCTATTGCGGCCACCAGTCTATTGGGGCCACCTGTCTATTGCGGCCACCTGTCTATTGCGGCCACCTGTCTATTGCGGCCACCTGTCTATTGCGGCCACCTGTCTATTGTGATTAATTTATGAATGAATGGGCAATTACTCACAGTTATGCCCTTATCAATTGGTCTCCCCACCACTACCACCCCGACCCCCACACTGCCCCACCCCAACACTGTCCCACCCCACACTGTCCCACTTCCACACTGCCCCCACCATCGGATGTCGGGATTGGTAAGAGTAGAGGAAAGGGTCCTTCTTTGTGTGTGAACAAAATCGGCCTAACATTTGTACAGGAGAATGGTGTCCAGGGGTAGGGTTTGGTGAGCTCTGAAATGACAATACCCCACACTTGGGGGTGGTAGCGGCCACCTGTCTATATCGGCCACCTGTCTATAGCGGCCACCTGTCTATAGCGGCCACCTGGCTATAGCGGCCACCTGGCTATAGCGGCCACCTGGCTATAGCGGCCACCTGGCTATAGCGGCCACCTGTCTATAGCGGCCACCTGGCTATAGCGGCCACCTGGCTATAGCGGCCACCTGGCTATAGCGGCCACCTGTCTATTGCGGCCACCTGTCTATTGCGGCAACCTGTCTATTGCGGCCACCTGGCTATAGCGGCCACCTGTCTATAGCGGCCACCTGTCTATAGCGGCCACCTGTCTATAGCGACCACCTGTCTATAGCGGCCACCTGTCTATAGCGGCCACCTGTCTATAGCGGCCACCTGTCTATAGCGGCCACCTGGCTATAGCGGCCACCTGGCTATAGCGGCCACCTGGCTATAGCGGCCACCTGTCTATAGCGGCCACCTGGCTATAGCGGCCACCTGTCTATTGCGGCCACCTGTCTATTGTGATTAATTTATGAATGAATGGGCAATTACTCACAGTTATGCCCTTATCAATTGGTCTCCCCACCACTACCACCCCGACCCCCACACTGCCCAACCCCAACACTGCCCCACCCCACACTGTCCCACTTCCACACTGCCCCCACCATCGGATGTCGGGATTGGTAAGAGTAGAGGAAAGGGTCCTTCTTTGTGTGTGAACAAAATCGGCCTAACATTTGTACAGGAGAATGGTGTCCAGGGGTAGGGTTTGGTGAGCTCTGAAATGACAATACCCCACACTTGGGGGTGGCGCTGCCAGGTAGGTGAGGGGCGGGGCTGCCAGGTAGGAGAGGGCGTAGGAAACAATTGATAAGTAGATAAAATGCACTGCCTTGAATCACTGAAGAAAACGACCAACATTGGGGTGTATATCAACAATGCAAGTATGTCCTACAGCAAGGGAAATAAGACCAGTGAGTGGGTTGATTGGTACAGTGCTGAATCTGCTGGAATCTATTGCTGTGAACTCGGTTCAAATCTCACTAAGCGTCCTCCACAAAGCTCCCCTTTAGCATTTGTGCCCCCTGTCCACTCGACTCACTTGGCAGTCTCATCACATCCTTTCACCGTTCTAAAGGCTCGATACTCTTCAATTTTTGTTTCCTTTCCCCTCGTACTGCCTCTCCTTGTAACCTGCTTCCCTTCCGCCTGTAATCTTTCACAATTCAAACGAAATGTGAATAGATACAGCCCTGTTGCCAGCTCCGGGGAGGGGGGGGGGGGGGGGGTTGGGGGGGGGGAGGCGGGGGGCAGTACCTGCTTGGGATACATCACAAGAAAATACATAATTATGTATAATTTTGATGCTTTTTTATTTTTGCCAATGGGGGGGGGGGAATTGGTTGCCAGGGGGGACTGGCCTCTCTGACCCCCTCCCCCCCCATAAGCGATGGGCCTGACCACCTATCCCTGTGAGTTCTGTCTTTTCTTGTCTTTTGTAGCCCACACCTTGAGTGGCCTTTTGGTCTTGTGCGATGCCCGTAAACAAAGTTTAACTTCCAGTGGGCTTTCATTCTGGTCAATAAGCACTATGAGCCTTGCCTTACACTTGTCTGACTTAGGTTCGACTCTCACCTGCTTCAATTAGTTAATGGCATTATTTGCACCAAACCTGACAGTAGAGAAAAGGGTTGGATCGAATACTTGCCCTTCCTTTCACCACAGGTTAATCCATACTTGAATGTTAGATCATTTTAACTTACAGGTTAATCACAGCTAAATGTAGCTAATTGCAGCACAATTAGTCTTAATTTCATGTACAGTTGTATAATTTTGATAGGAAAGGCAACTTGTATGGCTTGTGTAAATAATAAATAAAAGCCAGAGTTACAATATTAGGATAAATTAACTGATGAAGAACTTTGAACCTTGCAAAGATGTACGTTCATTTTGAATTGTTTAATGCATACAGCGGGATTATCTGACTAAGCTAGCCCAAAGCTTTAGTCGTAGTAGTGGATGTACCGGTAGTTGAACAGGGGAGGTGAGTTGGTCTTTAATACCATTGCATGTCGATGTCACTTGATGTAAGCATGTACGTCATTTATTGTGGCCACCTCTCTATTGTAGCGGCCTCTCTATTGTGACCACCTGTCTATTGCGGCCACCTGTCTATTGCGGCCACCTGTCTATAGCGGCCACCTGTCTATAGCGGCCACCTGTCTATAGCGGCCACCTGTCTATAGCGGCCACCTCGCTATAGCGGCCACCTGTCTATAGCGGCCACCTGGCTATAGCGGCCACCTGGCTATAGCGGCCACCTGGCTATAGCGGCCACCTCGCTATAGCGGCCACCTCGCTATAGCGGCCACCTCGCTATAGCGGCCACCTGTCTATTGCGGCCACCTGTCTATAGCGGCCACCTCGCTATAGCGGCCACCTGTCTATAGCGGCCACCTGTCTATAGCGGCCACCTGTCTATAGCGACCACCTGTCTATAGCGGCCACCTGTCTATAGCGGCCACCTGGCTATAGCGGCCACCTGGCTATAGCGGCCACCTGGCTATAGCGGCCACCTGGCTATAGCGGCCACCTGGCTATAGCGGCCACCTGGCTATAGCGGCCACCTGGCTATAGCGGCCACCTGTCTATAGCGGCCACCTGGCTATAGCGGCCACCTGGCTATAGCGGCCACCTGGCTATAGCGGCCACCTGGCCATTGCGGCCACCTGGCCATTGCGGCCACCTGGCCATTGCGGCCACCTGGCCATTGCGGCCACCTGGCCATTGCGGCCACCTGGCCATTGCGGCCACCTGGCCATTGCGGCCACCTGGCCATTGCGGCCACCTGGCCATTGCGGCCACCTGGCCATTGCGGCTACCTGTCTATAGCGGCCACCTGTCTATAGCGGCCACCTGTCTATAGCGGCCACCTGTCTATAGCGGCCACCTGGCTATAGCGGCCACCTGGCTATAGCGGCCACCTGGCTATAGCGGCCACCTGGCTATAGCGGCCACCTGTCTATAGCGGCCACCTGGCTATAGCGGCCACCTGTCTATAGCGGCCACCTGGCCATTGCGGCCACCTGGCCATTGCGGCCACCTGGCCATTGCGGCCACCTGGCCATTGCGGCCACCTGGCCATTGCGGCCACCTGGCCATTGCGGCCACCTGGCCATTGCGGCCACCTGGCCATTGCGGCCACCTGGCCATTGCGGCCACCTGGCCATTGCGGCCACCTGGCCATTGCGGCCACCTGGCCATTGCGGCCACCTGGCCATTGCGGCCACCTGGCCATTGCGGCCACCTGGCCATTGCGGCCACCTGGCCATTGCGGCCACCTGGCCATTGCGGCCACCTGGCCATTGCGGCCCAGATTTTGCCCACACAGTACGGCGACGGGAGAACATTTTAAGTCGCAACTCAAAACTAATCATCTGTTTGGATGCATTTTCTGTTGATAATGACATGAGAAATTCATCAGATCTGTCGAGAGATTTCAGTTTTTATTAGCCTATTTTGTTTCAGAGTGAAGATATAGTAACATTCCTCACTACATGCGAGTGTGCGGGGCCGTTGGACGATGTTCATGACGTCATTTTTTAAATATTTATTTATATCGAACTCGCAAGGATGCGTAGTACTTGGGACCGTCCTCCAGCAAGGTACATAAATACATTCGTATTTCATTTGCAAGGGTCTTTTCCTGTCCAAAAGTGTAATACCCACAATAGCACGTTCAACTCATGGGGATTAACCTCCACCATGGAGCGCAAAGTAATGTTTCGTTTCCAGAGGCCATTCCTCTGTCTAAAAATACCACACTCAGAATAATGTCAACTTGGGAGGCCTGGTCTGCGACCCGTAATTGTCAGTTATGCAAATGCATGTTACGCCGATGCAACTCCAACTATTCCCAACTTTTCTTAGGGTTACATTTAAATGAGAAGAGCCATGTCAAATAAAACAGATACTGTCAAGATTCCATCTTTGACACCGGTAACGATCCTACGCATAACAAAAGCCAAATTGTTTGCAAATAACTTCCGATAAAGGAAAGCCAGACTACATTCCATCGTCATGCATCGGCGAGGGACGCCGATGCGCCTATTTGGTGAGCTCTGAAATGACAATACCCCACACTTGGGGGTGGTAGCGGCCACCTGTCTATTGCGGCCACCTGTCTATTGCGGCCACCTGTCTATAGCGGCCACCTGTCTATAGCGGCCACCTCGCTATAGCGGCCACCTCGCTATAGCGGCCACCTGTCTATAGCGGCCACCTGTCTATAGCGGCCACCTGTCTATTGCGGCCACCTGTCTATTGCGGCCACCTGTCTATTGCGGCCACCTGTCTATTGCGGCCACCTGTCTATTGCGGCCACCTGTCTATTGCGGCCACCTGTCTATTGCGGCCACCTGTCTATAGCGGCCACCTGTCTATAGCGGCCACCTGTCTATAGCGGCCACCTCGCTATAGCGGCCACCTGTCTATAGCGGCCACCTGTCTATAGCGGCCACCTGGCTATAGCGGCCACCTGGCTATAGCGGCCACCTCGCTATAGCGGCCACCTCGCTATAGCGGCCACCTCGCTATAGCGGCCACCTGTCTATTGCGGCCACCTGTCTATAGCGGCCACCTCGCTATAGCGGCCACCTGTCTATAGCGGCCACCTGTCTATAGCGGCCACCTGTCTATAGCGGCCACCTGTCTATAGCGGCCACCTGGCTATAGCGGCCACCTGTCTATAGCGGCCACCTGGCTATAGCGGCCACCTGGCTATAGCGGCCACCTGGCTATAGCGGCCACCTGGCTATAGCGGCCACCTGGCTATAGCGGCCACCTGGCTATAGCGGCCACCTGGCTTTAGCCTTGTATTCGGCAACTTCCATAAAAAGTTGAACCTACATATTGGGGTTCACGTGTCAAGTAGACTGTCATAAAAAATTGCATGTCGATGTCACTGTGATGTAAGCATGTACGTCATTTATTGTGGCCACCTCTCTATTGTGGCCTCCTGTCTATTGGGGCCACCTCTCTATTGTGGCCTCCTGTCTATTGGGGCCACCTCTCTATTGGGGCCTCCTGTCTATTGGGGCCACCCGCCTTTTGCGACCACCCGCCTGTTGCGGCCACCTGCCTGTTGCGGCCACCTGTCTATTGCGGCCACCTGTCTATTGCGGCCACCTGTCTATAGCGGCCACCTGACTATAGCGGCCACCTGTCTGTAGCGGCCACCTGTCTATTGCGGCCACCTGGCTATAGCGGCCACCTGGCTATAGCGGCCACCTGTCTATTGCGGCCACCTGGCTATTGCGGCCACCTGTCTATTGCGGCCACCTGTCTATTGCGGCCACCTGTCTATTGCGGCCACCCGTCTATTGCGGCCACCTGTCTATTGCGGCCACCTGTCTATTGCGGCCACCTGTCTATAGCGGTCACCTGTCTATTGCGGCCACCCGGCTATAGCGGCCACCTGGCTATAGCGGCCACCCGGCTATAGCGGCCACCCGGCTATTGCGGCCACCCGTCTATTGCGGCCACCCGTCTATTGCGGCCACCCGTCTATTGCGGCCACCCGTCTATTGCGGCCACCCGTCTATTGCGGCCACCCGTCTATTGCGGCCACCCGTCTATTGCGGCCACCCGTCTATTGCGGCCACCCGTCTATTGGGGCCACCCGTCTATTGCGGCCACCCGTCTATTGCGGCCACCCGTCTATTGCGGCCACCCGTCTATTGCGGCCACCCGTCTATTGCGGCCACCTGTCTATTGCGGCCACCTGTCTATTGCGGCCACCTGTCTATTGCGGCCACCTGTCTATTGCGGCCACATGTCTATTGCGGCCACCTGTCTATTGCGGCCACCTGTCTATTGCGGCCACCTGTCTATTGCGGCCACCTGTCTATTGCGGCCACCTGTCTATTGTGATTAATTTATGAATGAATGGGCAATTACTCACAGTTATGCCCTTATCAATTGGTCTCCCCACCACTACCACCCCGAACCCCACACTGCCCCACCCCAACACTGCCCCACCCCACACTGTCCCACTTCCACACTGCCCCCACCATCAGATGTCGGGATTGGTAAGAGTAGAGGAAAGGGTCCTTCTTTGTGTGTGAACAAAATCGCCCTTTACCTAGAGTGGCTTTTAGCCTTGTTTTCGGCAACTTCCATAAAAAGTTGAACCTACATATTGGGGTTCACGTGTCAAGTAGACTGTCATAAAAAATTGCATGTCGATGTCACTGTGATGTAAGCATGTACGTCATTTATTGTGGCCACCCGTCTATTGCGGCCACCCGTCTATTGCGGCCACCCGTCTATTGCGGCCACCAGTCTATTGCGGTCACCAGTCTATTGGGGCCACCTGTCTATTGCGGCCACCTGTCTATTGCGGCCACCCGTCTATTGCGGTCACCTGTCTATTGCGGCCACCTGTCTATTGTGATTAATTTATGAATGAATGGGCAATTACTCACAGTTATGCCCTTATCAATTGGTCTCCCCACCACTACCACCCCGACCCCCACACTGCCCCACCCCAACACTGCCCCACCCCACACTGTCCCACTTCCACACTGCCCCCACCATCGGATGTCGGGATTGGTAAGAGTAGAGGAAAGGGTCCTTCTTTGTGTGTGAACAAAATCGGCCTAACATTTGTACAGGAGAATGGTGTCCAGGGGTGGGGTTTGGTGAGCTCTGAAATGACAATACCCCACACTTGGGGGTGGTAGCGGCCACCTGTCTATTGCGGCCACCTGTCTATTGCGGCCACCTGTCTATAGCGGCCACCTGTCTATTGCGGCCACCTGTCTATTGCGGCCACCTGTCTATTGCGGCCACCTGTCTATTGCGGCCACCTGTCTATTGCGGCCACCTGTCTATTACGGCCACCTGTCTATTGCGGCCACCTGTCTATTGCGCGACCACCTGTCTCTTGCGGCCACCTGTCTATTGCGGCCACCTGTCTATTGCGGCCACCTGTCTATTGCGGCCACCTGTCTATTGCGGCCACCTGTCTATAGCGGCCACCTGTCTATTGCGGCCACCTGTCTATTGCGGCCACCTGTCTATTGCGGCCACCTTGTATATTGCGGCCACCTGTCTATTGCGGCCACCTGTCTATTGCGGCCACCTGTCTATAGCGGCCACCTGTCTATAGCGGCCACCTGGCTATAGCGGCCACCTGTCTATAGCGGCCACCTGGCTATAGCGGCCACCTGTCTATTGCGGCCACCTGTCTATTGCGGCCACCTGTCTATTGCGGCCACCTGTCTATTGCGGCCACCTGTCTATTGCGGCCACCTGTCTATTGCGGCCACCTGTCTATTGCGGCCACCTGTCTATTGCGGCCACCTGTCTATTGCGGCCACCTGTCTATTGCGGCCACCTGTCTATTGTGATTAATTTATGAATGAATGGTCAATTACTCACAGTTATGCCCTTATCAATTGGTCTCCCCACCACTACCACCCCGACCCCCACACTGCCCCACCCCAACACTGCCCCACCCCACACTGTCCCACTTCCACACTGCCCCCACCATCAGATGTCGGGATTGGTAAGAGTAGAGGAAAGGGTCCTTCTTTGTGTGTGAACAAAATCGCCCTTTACCTAGAGTGGCTTTTAGCCTTGTATTCGGCAACTTCCATAAAAAGTTGAACCTACATATTGGGGTTCACGTGTTTAGTAGACTGTCATAAAAAATTGCATGTCGATGTCACTGTGATGTAAGCATGTACGTCATTTATTGTGGCCACCCGTCTATTGCGGCCACCCGTCTATTGCGGCCACCCGTCTATTGCGGCCACCCGTCTATTGCTGCCACCCGTCTATTGTGGCCACCCGTCTATTGCGGCCACCCATCTATTGCGGCCACCCGTCTATTGCGGCCACCAGTCTATTGCGGCCACCAGTCTATTGGGGCCACCTGTCTATTGCGGCCACCTGTCTATTGCGGCCACCTGTCTATTGCGGCCACCTGTCTATTGCGGCCACCTGTCTATTGTGATTAATTTATGAATGAATGGGCAATTACTCACAGTTATGCCCTTATCAATTGGTCTCCCCACCACTACCACCCCGACCCCCACACTGCCCCACCCCAACACTGTCCCACCCCACACTGTCCCACTTCCACACTGCCCCCACCATCGGATGTCGGGATTGGTAAGAGTAGAGGAAAGGGTCCTTCTTTGTGTGTGAACAAAATCGGCCTAACATTTGTACAGGAGAATGGTGTCCAGGGGTAGGGTTTGGTGAGCTCTGAAATGACAAACCCCACACTTGGGGGTGGTAGCGGCCACCTGTCTATATCGGCCACCTGTCTATAGCGGCCACCTGTCTATAGCGGCCACCTGTCTATTGCGGCCACCTGTCTATAGCGGCCACCTGTCTATAGCGGCCACCTGGCTATAGCGGCCACCTGTCTATAGCGGCCACCTGTCTATAGCGGCCACCTGGCTATAGCGGCCACCTGGCTATAGCGGCCACCTGTCTATAGCGGCCACCTGTCTATAACGGCCACCTGTCTATAGCGGCCACCTGGCTATAGCGGCCACCTGTCTATAGCGGCCACCTGGCTATAGCGGCCACCTGTCTATAGCGGCCACCTGGCTATAGCGGCCACCTGTCTATTGCGGCCACCTGTCTATTGCGGCCACCTGTCTATTGCGGCCACATGTCTATTGCGGCCACCTGTCTATAGCGGCCACCTGTCTATTGCGGCCACCTGTCTATTGCGGCCACCTGTCTATTGCGGCCACCTGTCTATAGCGGCCACATGTCTATAGCGGCCACCTGTCTATAGCGGCCACCTGTCTATAGCGGCCACCTGGCTATAGCGGCCACCTGGCTATAGCGGCCACCTGGCTATAGCGGCCACCTGGCTATAGCGGCCACCTGTCTATAGCGGCCACCTGGCTATAGCGGCCACCTGGCTATAGCGGCCACCTGGCTATAGCGGCCACCTGTCTATTGCGGCCACCTGTCTATTGCGGCAACCTGTCTATTGCGGCCACCTGGCTATAGCGGCCACCTGTCTATAGCGGCCACCTGTCTATAGCGGCCACCTGTCTATAGCGACCACCTGTCTATAGCGGCCACCTGTCTATAGCGGCCACCTGTCTATAGCGGCCACCTGTCTATAGCGGCCACCTGGCTATAGCGGCCACCTGGCTATAGCGGCCACCTGGCTATAGCGGCCACCTGTCTATAGCGGCCACCTGGCTATAGCGGCCACCTGTCTATTGCGGCCACCTGTCTATTGTGATTAATTTATGAATGAATGGGCAATTACTCACAGTTATGCCCTTATCAATTGGTCTCCCCACCACTACCACCCCGACCCCCACACTGCCCAACCCCAACACTGCCCCACCCCACACTGTCCCACTTCCACACTGCCCCCACCATCGGATGTCGGGATTGGTAAGAGTAGAGGAAAGGGTCCTTCTTTGTGTGTGAACAAAATCGGCCTAACATTTGTACAGGAGAATGGTGTCCAGGGGTAGGGTTTGGTGAGCTCTGAAATGACAATACCCCACACTTGGGGGTGGCGCTGCCAGGTAGGTGAGGGGCGGGGCTGCCAGGTAGGAGAGGGCGTAGGAAACAATTGATAAGTAGATAAAATGCACTGCCTTGAATCACTGAAGAAAACGACCAACATTGGGGTGTATATCAACAATGCAAGTATGTCCTACAGCAAGGGAAATAAGACCAGTGAGTGGGTTGATTGGTACAGTGCTGAATCTGCTGGAATCTATTGCTGTGAACTCGGTTCAAATCTCACTAAGCGTCCTCCACAAAGCTCCCCTTTAGCATTTGTGCCCCCTGTCCACTCGACTCACTTGGCAGTCTCATCACATCCTTTCACCGTTCTAAAGGCTCGATACTCTTCAATTTTTGTTTCCTTTCCCCTCGTACTGCCTCTCCTTGTAACCTGCTTCCCTTCCGCCTGTAATCTTTCACAATTCAAACGAAATGTGAATAGATACAGCCCTGTTGCCAGCTCCGGGGAGGGGGGGGGGGTTGGGGGGGGGGAGGCGGGGGGCAGTACCTGCTTGGGATACATCACAAGAAAATACATAATTATGTATAATTTTGATGCTTTTTTATTTTTGCCAATGGGGGGGGGGGAATTGGTTGCCAGGGGGGACTGGCCTCTCTGACCCCCTCCCCCCCCATAAGCGATGGGCCTGACCACCTATCCCTGTGAGTTCTGTCTTTTCTTGTCTTTTGTAGCCCACACCTTGAGTGGCCTTTTGGTCTTGTGCGATGCCCGTAAACAAAGTTTAACTTCCAGTGGGCTTTCATTCTGGTCAATAAGCACTATGAGCCTTGCCTTACACTTGTCTGACTTAGGTTCGACTCTCACCTGCTTCAATTAGTTAATGGCATTATTTGCACCAAACCTGACAGTAGAGAAAAGGGTTGGATCGAATACTTGCCCTTCCTTTCACCACAGGTTAATCCATACTTGAATGTTAGATCATTTTAACTTACAGGTTAATCACAGCTAAATGTAGCTAATTGCAGCACAATTAGTCTTAATTTCATGTACAGTTGTATAATTTTGATAGGAAAGGCAACTTGTATGGCTTGTGTAAATAATAAATAAAAGCCAGAGTTACAATATTAGGATAAATTAACTGATGAAGAACTTTGAACCTTGCAAAGATGTACGTTCATTTTGAATTGTTTAATGCATACAGCGGGATTATCTGACTAAGCTAGCCCAAAGCTTTAGTCGTAGTAGTGGATGTACCGGTAGTTGAACAGGGGAGGTGAGTTGGTCTTTAATACCATTGCATGTCGATGTCACTTGATGTAAGCATGTACGTCATTTATTGTGGCCACCTCTCTATTGTAGCGGCCTCTCTATTGTGACCACCTGTCTATTGCGGCCACCTGTCTATTGCGGCCACCTGTCTATAGCGGCCACCTGTCTATAGCGGCCACCTGTCTATAGCGGCCACCTGTCTATAGCGGCCACCTCGCTATAGCGGCCACCTGTCTATAGCGGCCACCTGGCTATAGCGGCCACCTGGCTATAGCGGCCACCTGGCTATAGCGGCCACCTCGCTATAGCGGCCACCTCGCTATAGCGGCCACCTCGCTATAGCGGCCACCTGTCTATTGCGGCCACCTGTCTATAGCGGCCACCTCGCTATAGCGGCCACCTGTCTATAGCGGCCACCTGTCTATAGCGGCCACCTGTCTATAGCGACCACCTGTCTATAGCGGCCACCTGTCTATAGCGGCCACCTGGCTATAGCGGCCACCTGGCTATAGCGGCCACCTGGCTATAGCGGCCACCTGGCTATAGCGGCCACCTGGCTATAGCGGCCACCTGGCTATAGCGGCCACCTGGCTATAGCGGCCACCTGTCTATAGCGGCCACCTGGCTATAGCGGCCACCTGGCTATAGCGGCCACCTGGCTATAGCGGCCACCTGGCCATTGCGGCCACCTGGCCATTGCGGCCACCTGGCCATTGCGGCCACCTGGCCATTGCGGCCACCTGGCCATTGCGGCCACCTGGCCATTGCGGCCACCTGGCCATTGCGGCCACCTGGCCATTGCGGCCACCTGGCCATTGCGGCCACCTGGCCATTGCGGCTACCTGTCTATAGCGGCCACCTGTCTATAGCGGCCACCTGTCTATAGCGGCCACCTGTCTATAGCGGCCACCTGGCTATAGCGGCCACCTGGCTATAGCGGCCACCTGGCTATAGCGGCCACCTGGCTATAGCGGCCACCTGTCTATAGCGGCCACCTGGCTATAGCGGCCACCTGTCTATAGCGGCCACCTGGCCATTGCGGCCACCTGGCCATTGCGGCCACCTGGCCATTGCGGCCACCTGGCCATTGCGGCCACCTGGCCATTGCGGCCACCTGGCCATTGCGGCCACCTGGCCATTGCGGCCACCTGGCCATTGCGGCCACCTGGCCATTGCGGCCACCTGGCCATTGCGGCCACCTGGCCATTGCGGCCACCTGGCCATTGCGGCCACCTGGCCATTGCGGCCACCTGGCCATTGCGGCCACCTGGCCATTGCGGCCCAGATTTTGCCCACACAGTACGGCGACGGGAGAACATTTTAAGTCGCAACTCAAAACTAATCATCTGTTTGGATGCATTTTCTGTTGATAATGACATGAGAAATTCATCAGATCTGTCGAGAGATTTCAGTTTTTATTAGCCTATTTTGTTTCAGAGTGAAGATATAGTAACATTCCTCACTACATGCGAGTGTGCGGGGCCGTTGGACGATGTTCATGACGTCATTTTTTAAATATTTATTTATATCGAACTCGCAAGGATGCGTAGTACTTGGGACCGTCCTCCAGCAAGGTACATAAATACATTCGTATTTCATTTGCAAGGGTCTTTTCCTGTCCAAAAGTGTAATACCCACAATAGCACGTTCAACTCATGGGGATTAACCTCCACCATGGAGCGCAAAGTAATGTTTCGTTTCCAGAGGCCATTCCTCTGTCTAAAAATACCACACTCAGAATAATGTCAACTTGGGAGGCCTGGTCTGCGACCCGTAATTGTCAGTTATGCAAATGCATGTTACGCCGATGCAACTCCAACTATTCCCAACTTTTCTTAGGGTTACATTTAAATGAGAAGAGCCATGTCAAATAAAACAGATACTGTCAAGATTCCATCTTTGACACCGGTAACGATCCTACGCATAACAAAAGCCAAATTGTTTGCAAATAACTTCCGATAAAGGAAAGCCAGACTACATTCCATCGTCATGCATCGGCGAGGGACGCCGATGCGCCTATTTGGTGAGCTCTGAAATGACAATACCCCACACTTGGGGGTGGTAGCGGCCACCTGTCTATTGCGGCCACCTGTCTATTGCGGCCACCTGTCTATAGCGGCCACCTGTCTATAGCGGCCACCTCGCTATAGCGGCCACCTCGCTATAGCGGCCACCTGTCTATAGCGGCCACCTGTCTATAGCGGCCACCTGTCTATTGCGGCCACCTGTCTATTGCGGCCACCTGTCTATTGCGGCCACCTGTCTATTGCGGCCACCTGTCTATTGCGGCCACCTGTCTATTGCGGCCACCTGTCTATTGCGGCCACCTGTCTATTGCGGCCACCTGTCTATAGCGGCCACCTGTCTATAGCGGCCACCTCGCTATAGCGGCCACCTGTCTATAGCGGCCACCTGTCTATAGCGGCCACCTGGCTATAGCGGCCACCTGGCTATAGCGGCCACCTCGCTATAGCGGCCACCTCGCTATAGCGGCCACCTCGCTATAGCGGCCACCTGTCTATTGCGGCCACCTGTCTATAGCGGCCACCTCGCTATAGCGGCCACCTGTCTATAGCGGCCACCTGTCTATAGCGGCCACCTGTCTATAGCGGCCACCTGTCTATAGCGGCCACCTGGCTATAGCGGCCACCTGTCTATAGCGGCCACCTGTCTATAGCGGCCACCTGGCTATAGCGGCCACCTGGCTATAGCGGCCACCTGGCTATAGCGGCCACCTGGCTATAGCGGCCACCTGGCTATAGCGGCCACCTGGCTATAGCGGCCACCTGGCTATAGCGGCCACCTGTCCATTGCGGCCACCTGGCCATTGCGGCCACCTGGCCATTGCGGCCACCTGGCCATTGCGGCCACCTGGCCATTGCGGCCACCTGGCCATTGCGGCCACCTGGCCATTGCGGCCACCTGGCCATTGCGGCCACCTGGCCATTGCGGCCACCTGGCCATTGCGGCCACCTGGCCATTGCGGCCACCTGGCCATTGCGGCCACCTGGCCATTGCGGCCACCTGGCCATTGCGGCCACCTGGCCATTGCGGCCACCTGGCCATTGCGGCCACCTGGCCATTGCGGCCACCTGGCCATTGCGGCCACCTGGCCATTGCGGCCACCTGGCCATTGCGGCCACCTGGCCATTGCGGCCACCTGGCCATTGCGGCCACCTGGCCATTGCGGCCACCTGGCCATTGCGGCCACCTGGCCATTGCGGCCAAATGGCCATTGCGGCCAAATGGCCATTGCGGCCAAATGGCCATTGCGGCCAAATGGCCATTGCGGCCAAATGGCCATTGCGGCCAAATGGCCATTGCGGCCAACTGGCCATTGCGGCCAAATGGCCATTGCGGCCAACTGGCCATTGCGGCCAAATGGCCATTGCGGCCAAATGGCCATTGCGGCCAAATGGCCATTGCGGCCAAATGGCCATTGCGGCCAAATGGCCATTGCGGCCAAATGGCCATTGCGGCCAAATGGCCATTGCGGCCAAATGGCCATTGCGGCCAACTGGCCATTGCGGCCAACTGGCCATTGCGGCCAAATGGCCATTGCGGCCAACTGGCCATTGCGGCCAAATGGCCATTGCGGCCAAATGGCCATTGCGGCCAAATGGCCATTGCGGCCAAATGGCCATTGCGGCCACCTGTCTATAGCGGCCACCTGTCTATAGCGGCCACCTGTCTATAGCGGCCACCTGTCTATAGCGGCCACCTGTCTATAGCGGCCACCTGTCTATAGCGGCCACCTGTCTATAGCGGCCACCTGTCTATAGCGGCCACCTGTCTATAGCGGCCACCTGTCTATAGCGGCCACCTGTCTATTGCGGCCACCTGTCTATTGCGGCCACCTGTCTATTGCGGCCACCTGTCTATTGCGGCCACCTGTCTATTGCGGCCACCTGTCTATTGCGGCCACCTGTCTATTGCGGCCACCTGTCTATTGCGGCCACCTGTCTATTGCGGCCACCTGTCTATTGCGGCCACCTGTCTATTGCGGCCACCTGTCTATTGCGGCCACCTGGCCATTGCGGCCACCTGGCCATTGCGGCCACCTGGCCATTGCGGCCACCTGGCCATTGCGGCCACCTGGCCATTGCGGCCACCTGGCCATTGCGGCCAAATGGCCATTGCGGCCAAATGGCCATTGCGGCCAAATGGCCATTGCGGCCAAATGGCCATTGCGGCCAAATGGCCATTGCGGCCAAATGGCCATAGCGGCCACCTGGCTATAGCGGCCACCTGTCTATTGCGGCCACCTGTCTATTGCGGCCACCTGTCTATTGCGGCCACCTGTCTATTGCGGCCACCTGTCTATAGCGGCCACCTGTCTATAGCGGCCACCTGTCTATAGCGGCCACCTGTCTATAGCGGCCACCTGTCAATAGCGGCCACCTGGCTATAGCGGCCACCTGTCTATTGCGGCCACCTGTCTATAGCGGCCACCTGGCTATAGCGGCCACCTGGCTATAGCGGCCACATGGCTATAGCGGCCACCTGGCTATTGCGGCCACCTGTCTATTGTGATTAATTTATGAATGAATGGGCAATTACTCACAGTTATGCCCTTATCAATTGGTCTCCCCACCACTACCACCCCGACCCCCACACTGCCCCACCCCAACACTGCCCCACTCCACACTGTCCCACTTCCACACTGCCCCCACCATCGGATGTCGGGATTGGTAAGAGTAGAGGAAAGGGTCCTTCTTTGTGTGTGAACAAAATCGCCCTTTACCTAGAGTGGCTTTTAGCCTTGTATTCGGCAACTTCCATAAAAAGTTGAACCTACATATTGGGGTTCACGTGTCAAGTAGACTGTCATAAAAAATTGCATGTCGATGTCACTGTGATGTAAGCATGTACGTCATTTATTGTGGCCACCTCTCTATTGTGGCCTCCTGTCTATTGGGGCCACCTCTCTATTGTGGCCTCCTGTCTATTGGGGCCACCTCTCTATTGGGGCCTCCTGTCTATTGGGGCCACCCGCCTTTTGCGACCACCCGCCTGTTGCGGCCACCTGCCTGTTGCGGCCACCTGTCTATTGCGGCCACCTGTCTATTGCGGCCACCTGTCTATAGCGGCCACCTGACTATAGCGGCCACCTGTCTGTAGCGGCCACCTGTCTATTGCGGCCACCTGGATATAGCGGCCACCTGGCTATAGCGGCCACCTGTCTATTGCGGCCACCTGGCTATTGCGGCCACCTGTCTATTGCGGCCACCTGTCTATTGCGGCCACCTGTCTATTGCGGCCACCCGTCTATTGCGGCCACCTGTCTATTGCGGCCACCTGTCTATTGCGGCCACCTGTCTATAGCGGTCACCTGTCTATTGCGGCCACCCGGCTATAGCGGCCACCTGGCTATAGCGGCCACCCGGCTATAGCGGCCACCCGGCTATTGCGGCCACCCGTCTATTGCGGCCACCCGTCTATTGCGGCCACCCGTCTATTGCGGCCACCCGTCTATTGCGGCCACCCGTCTATTGCGGCCACCCGTCTATTGCGGCCACCCGTCTATTGCGGCCACCCGTCTATTGCGGCCACCCGTCTATTGCGGCCACCCGTCTATTGGGGCCACCCGTCTATTGCGGCCACCCGTCTATTGCGGCCACCCGTCTATTGCGGCCACCCGTCTATTGCGGCCACCCGTCTATTGCGGCCACCTGTCTATTGCGGCCACCTGTCTATTGCGGCCACCTGTCTATTGCGGCCACCTGTCTATTGCGGCCACCTGTCTATTGCGGCCACCTGTCTATTGCGGCCACCTGTCTATTGCGGCCACCTGTCTATTGCGGCCACCTGTCTATTGCGGCCACCTGTCTATTGTGATTAATTTATGAATGAATGGGCAATTACTCACAGTTATGCCCTTATCAATTGGTCTCCCCACCACTACCACCCCGAACCCCACACTGCCCCACCCCAACACTGCCCCACCCCACACTGTCCCACTTCCACACTGCCCCCACCATCAGATGTCGGGATTGGTAAGAGTAGAGGAAACGGTCCTTCTTTGTGTGTGAACAAAATCGCCCTTTACCTAGAGTGGCTTTTAGCCTTGTTTTCGGCAACTTCCATAAAAAGTTGAACCTACATATTGGGGTTCACGTGTCAAGTAGACTGTCATAAAAAATTGCATGTCGATGTCACTGTGATGTAAGCATGTACGTCATTTATTGTGGCCACCCGTCTATTGCGGCCACCCGTCTATTGCGGCCACCCGTCTATTGCGGCCACCAGTCTATTGCGGTCACCAGTCTATTGGGGCCACCTGTCTATTGCGGCCACCTGTCTATTGCGGCCACCCGTATATTGCGGTCACCTGTCTATTGCGGCCACCTGTCTATTGTGATTAATTTATGAATGAATGGGCAATTACTCACAGTTATGCCCTTATCAATTGGTCTCCCCACCACTACCACCCCGACCCCCACACTGCCCCACCCCAACACTGCCCCACCCCACACTGTCCCACTTCCACACTGCCCCCACCATCGGATGTCGGGATTGGTAAGAGTAGAGGAAAGGGTCCTTCTTTGTGTGTGAACAAAATCGGCCTAACATTTGTACAGGAGAATGGTGTCCAGGGGTGGGGTTTGGTGAGCTCTGAAATGACAATACCCCACACTTGGGGGTGGTAGCGGCCACCTGTCTATTGCGGCCACCTGTCTATTGCGGCCACCTGTCTATAGCGGCCACCTGTCTATTGCGGCCACCTGTCTATTGCGGCCACCTGTCTATTGCGGCCACCTGTCTATTGCGGCCACCTGTCTATTGCGGCCACCTGTCTATTACGGCCACCTGTCTATTGCGGCCACCTGTCTATTGCGCGACCACCTGTCTCTTGCGGCCACCTGTCTATTGCGGCCACCTGTCTATTGCGGCCACCTGTCTATTGCGGCCACCTGTCTATTGCGGCCACCTGTCTATAGCGGCCACCTGTCTATTGCGGCCACCTGTCTATTGCGGCCACCTGTCTATTGCGGCCACCTTGTATATTGCGGCCACCTGTCTATTGCGGCCACCTGTCTATTGCGGCCACCTGTCTATAGCGGCCACCTGTCTATAGCGGCCACCTGGCTATAGCGGCCACCTGTCTATAGCGGCCACCTGGCTATAGCGGCCACCTGTCTATTGCGGCCACCTGTCTATTGCGGCCACCTGTCTATTGCGGCCACCTGTCTATTGCGGCCACCTGTCTATTGCGGCCACCTGTCTATTGCGGCCACCTGTCTATTGCGGCCACCTGTCTATTGCGGCCACCTGTCTATTGCGGCCACCTGTCTATTGCGGCCACCTGTCTATTGTGATTAATTTATGAATGAATGGTCAATTACTCACAGTTATGCCCTTATCAATTGGTCTCCCCACCACTACCACCCCGACCCCCACACTGCCCCACCCCAACACTGCCCCACCCCACACTGTCCCACTTCCACACTGCCCCCACCATCAGATGTCGGGATTGGTAAGAGTAGAGGAAAGGGTCCTTCTTTGTGTGTGAACAAAATCGCCCTTTACCTAGAGTGGCTTTTAGCCTTGTATTCGGCAACTTCCATAAAAAGTTGAACCTACATATTGGGGTTCACGTGTCAAGTAGACTGTCATAAAAAATTGCATGTCGATGTCACTGTGATGTAAGCATGTACGTCATTTATTGTGGCCACCCGTCTATTGCGGCCACCCGTCTATTGCGGCCACCCGTCTATTGCGGCCACCCGTCTATTGCTGCCACCCGTCTATTGTGGCCACCCGTCTATTGCGGCCACCCATCTATTGCGGCCACCCGTCTATTGCGGCCACCAGTCTATTGCGGCCACCAGTCTATTGGGGCCACCTGTCTATTGCGGCCACCTGTCTATTGCGGCCACCTGTCTATTGCGGCCACCTGTCTATTGCGGCCACCTGTCTATTGTGATTAATTTATGAATGAATGGGCAATTACTCACAGTTATGCCCTTATCAATTGGTCTCCCCACCACTACCACCCCGACCCCCACACTGCCCCACCCCAACACTGTCCCACCCCACACTGTCCCACTTCCACACTGCCCCCACCATCGGATGTCGGGATTGGTAAGAGTAGAGGAAAGGGTCCTTCTTTGTGTGTGAACAAAATCGGCCTAACATTTGTACAGGAGAATGGTGTCCAGGGGTAGGGTTTGGTGAGCTCTGAAATGACAATACCCCACACTTGGGGGTGGTAGCGGCCACCTGTCTATAGCGGCCACCTGTCTATAGCGGCCACCTGTCTATAGCGGCCACCTGTCTATTGCGGCCACCTGTCTATAGCGGCCACCTGTCTATAGCGGCCACCTGGCTATAGCGGCCACCTGGCTATAGCGGCCACCTGTCTATAGCGGCCACCTGTCTATAGCGGCCACCTGTCTATAGCGGCCACCTGGCTATAGCGGCCACCTGTCTATAGCGGCCACCTGGCTATAGCGGCCACCTGTCTATAGCGGCCACCTGGCTATAGCGGCCACATGTCTATTGCGGCCACCTGTCTATTGCGGCCACCTGTCTATTGCGGCCACCTGTCTATTGCGGCCACATGTCTATTGCGGCCACCTGTCTATAGCGGCCACCTGTCTATTGCGGCCACCTGTCTATTGCGGCCACCTGTCTATTGCGGCCACCTGTCTATAGCGGCCACATGTCTATAGCGGCCACCTGTCTATAGCGGCCACCTGTCTATAGCGGCCACCTGGCTATAGCGGCCACCTGGCTATAGCGGCCACCTGGCTATAGCGGCCACCTGTCTATAGCGGCCACCTGTCTATAGCGGCCACCTGGCTATAGCGGCCACCTGGCTATAGCGGCCACCTGGCTATAGCGGCCACCTGTCTATTGCGGCCACCTGTCTATTGCGGCAACCTGTCTATTGCGGCCACCTGGCTATAGCGGCCACCTGTCTATAGCGGCCACCTGTCTATAGCGGCCACCTGTCTATAGCGACCACCTGTCTATAGCGGCCACCTGTCTATAGCGGCCACCTGTCTATAGCGGCCACCTGTCTATAGCGGCCACCTGGCTATAGCGGCCACCTGGCTATAGCGGCCACCTGGCTATAGCGGCCACCTGTCTATAGCGGCCACCTGGCTATAGCGGCCACCTGTCTATTGCGGCCACCTGTCTATTGTGATTAATTTATGAATGAATGGGCAATTACTCACAGTTATGCCCTTATCAATTGGTCTCCCCACCACTACCACCCCGACCCCCACACTGCCCCACCCCAACACTGCCCCACCCCACACTGTCCCACTTCCACACTGCCCCCACCATCGGATGTCGGGATTGGTAAGAGTAGAGGAAAGGGTCCTTCTTTGTGTGTGAACAAAATCGGCCTAACATTTGTACAGGAGAATGGTGTCCAGGGGTAGGGTTTGGTGAGCTCTGAAATGACAATACCCCACACTTGGGGGTGGCGCTGCCAGGTAGGTGAGGGGCGGGGCTGCCAGGTAGGAGAGGGCGTAGGAAACAATTGATAAGTAGATAAAATGCACTGCCTTGAATCACTGAAGAAAACGACCAACATTGGGGTGTATATCAACAATGCAAGTATGTCCTACAGCAAGGGAAATAAGACCAGTGAGTGGGTTGATTGGTACAGTGCTGAATCTGCTGGAATCTATTGCTGTGAACTCGGTTCAAATCTCACTAAGCGTCCTCCACAAAGCTCCCCTTTAGCATTTGTGCCCCCTGTCCACTCGACTCACTTGGCAGTCTCATCACATCCTTTCACCGTTCTAAAGGCTCGATACTCTTCAATTTTTGTTTCCTTTCCCCTCGTACTGCCTCTCCTTGTAACCTGCTTCCCTTCCGCCTGTAATCTTTCACAATTCAAACGAAATGTGAATAGATACAGCCCTGTTGCCAGCTCCGGGGAGGGGGGGGGGGGGGTTGGGGGGGGGGGGGAGGCGGGGGGCAGTACCTGCTGGGGATACATCACAAGAAAATACATAATTATGTATAATTTTGATGCTTTTTTATTTTTGCCAATGGGGGGGGGGGGAATTGGTTGCCAGGGGGGACTGGCCTCTCTGACCCCCTCCCCCCCCATAAGCGATGGGCCTGACCACCTATCCCTGTGAGTTCTGTCTTTTCTTGTCTTTTGTAGCCCACACCTTGAGTGGCCTTTTGGTCTTGTGCGATGCCCGTAAACAAAGTTTAACTTCCAGTGGGCTTTCATTCTGGTCAATAAGCACTATGAGCCTTGCCTTACACTTGTCTGACTTAGGTTCGACTCTCACCTGCTTCAATTAGTTAATGGCATTATTTGCACCAAACCTGACAGTAGAGAAAAGGGTTGGATCGAATACTTGCCCTTCCTTTCACCACAGGTTAATCCATACTTGAATGTTAGATCATTTTAACTTACAGGTTAATCACAGCTAAATGTAGCTAATTGCAGCACAATTAGTCTTAATTTCATGTACAGTTGTATAATTTTGATAGGAAAGGCAACTTGTATGGCTTGTGTAAATAATAAATAAAAGCCAGAGTTACAATATTAGGATAAATTAACTGATGAAGAACTTTGAACCTTGCAAAGATGTACGTTCATTTTGAATTGTTTAATGCATACAGCGGGATTATCTGACTAAGCTAGCCCAAAGCTTTAGTCGTAGTAGTGGATGTACCGGTAGTTGAACAGGGGAGGTGAGTTGGTCTTTAATACCAATGGTGGTAGTTACCCCGCCTGGATCTCTAGGTCTGAAAATTGGGATAATTCCTTTGGTATCTATTGAAGATTTATCCTCTCTTTAGATCTGGACCCAGGAAAACCGTAAGGGTGTGGGGCTGGCAACCTAAAATGTGTTGTCGCCCTTTACCTAGAGTGGCTTTTAGCCTTGTATTCGCAACTTCCATAAAAAGTTGAACCTACATATTGGGGTTCACGTGTCAAGTAGACTGTCATAAAAAATTGCATGTCGATGTCACTTGATGTAAGCATGTACGTCATTTATTGTGGCCACCTCTCTATTGTAGCGGCCTCTCTATTGTGACCACCTGTCTATTGTGGCCACCTGTCTATTGTGGCCACCTGTCTATTGTGGCCACCTGTCTATTGTGGCCTTCTTTCTATTGTGGCCACCTTTCTATTGTGGCCACCCGTCTATTGCGGCCACCCGTCCATTGCGGCCACCCGTCCATTGCGGCCACCCGTCCATTGCGGCCACTAGTCCATTGCGGCCACCCGTCCATTGCGGCCACCCGTCCATTGCGGCCACCCGTCCATTGCGGCCACCCGTCCATTGCGACCACCCGTATATTGCGGCCACCCGTCTATTGCGGCCACCCGTCTATTGCGGCCACCCGTCTATTGCGGCCACCCGTCTATTGCGGCCACCCGTCTATTGCGGCCACCCGTCTATTGCGGCCACCAGTCTATTGCGGCCACCAGTCTATTGGGGCCACCTGTCTATTGCGGCCACCTGTCTATTGCGGCCACCTGTCTATTGCGGCCACCTGTCTATTGCGGCCACCTGTCTATTGTGATTAATTTATGAATGAATGGGCAATTACTCACAGTTATGCCCTTATCAATTGGTCTCCCCACCACTACCACCCCGACCCCCACACTGCCCAACCCCAACACTGCCCCACCCCACACTGTCCCACTTCCACACTGCCCCCACCATCGGATGTCGGGATTGGTAAGAGTAGAGGAAAGGGTCCTTCTTTGTGTGTGAACAAAATCGGCCTAACATTTGTACAGGAGAATGGTGTCCAGGGGTAGGGTTTGGTGAGCTCTGAAATGACAATACCCCACACTTTTGGGGGTGGCGCTGCCAGGTAGGAGAGGGGCGGGGCTGCCAGGTAGGAGAGGGCGTAGGAAACAATTGATAAGTAGATAAAATGCACTGCCTTGAATCACTGAAGAAAACGACCAACATTGGGGTGTATATCAACAATGCAAGTATGTCCTACAGCAAGGGAAATAAGACCAGTGAGTAGGTTGATTGGTACTTTGCTGAATCTGCTGGAATCTATTGCTGTGAACTCGGTTCAAATCTCACTAAGCGTCCTCCACAAAGCTCCCCTTTAGCATTTGTGCCCCCTGTCCACTCGACTCACTTGGCAGTCTCATCACATCCTTTCACCGTTCTAAAGGCTCGATACTCTTCAATTTTTGTTTCCTTTCCCCTCGTACTGCCTCTCCTTGTAACATGCTTCCCTTCCGCCTGTAATCTTTCACAATTCAAACGAAATGTGAATAGATACAGCCCTGTTGCCAGTTCCGGGGAGGGGGGGGGGTTGGGGGGGGGGGGGGGCGGGGGGCAGTACCTGCTGGGGATACATCACAAGAAAATACATAATTATGTATAATTTTGATGCTTTTATATTTTTGCCAATGGGGGGGGGGGGGAATTGGTTGCCAGGGGGGACTGGCCTCTCTGACCCCCTCCCCCCCCCCCCATAAGCGATGGGCCTGACCACCTATCCCTGTGAGTTCTGTCTTTTCTTGTCTTTTGTAGCCCACACCTTGAGTGGCCTTTTGGTCTTGTGCGATGCCCGTAAACAAAGTTTAACTTGCAGTGGGCTTTCATTCTGGTCAATAAGCACTATGAGCCTTGCCTTACACTTGTCTGACTTAGGTTCGACTCTCACCTGCTTCAATTAGTTAATGGCATTATTTGCACCAAACCTGACAGTAGAGAAAAGGGTTGGATCGAATACTTGCCCTTCCTTTCACCACAGGTTAATCCCTACTTGAATGTTAGATCATTTTAACTTACAGGTTAATCACAGCTAAATGTAGCTAATTGCAGCACAATTAGTCTTAATTTCATGTACAGTTGTATAATTTTGATAGGAAAGGCAACTTGTATGGCTTGTGTAAATAATAAATAAAAGCCAGAGTTACAATATTAGGATAAATTAACTGATGAAGAACTTTGAACCTTGCAAAGATGTACGTTCATTTTGAATTGTTTAATGCATACAGCGGGATTATCTGACTAAGCTAGCCCAAAGCTTTAGTCGTAGTAGTGGATGTACCGGTAGTTGAACAGGGGAGGTGAGTTGGTCTTTAATACCAATGGTGGTAGTTACCCCGCCTGGATCTCTAGGTCTGAAAATTGGGATAATTCCTTTGGTATCTATTGAAGATTTATCCTCTCTTTAGATCTGGACCCAGGAAAACCGTAAGGGTGTGGGGCTGGCAACCTAAAATGTGTTGTCGCCCTTTACCTAGAGTGGCTTTTAGCCTTGTATTCGGCAACTTCCATAAAAAGTTGAACCTACATATTGGGGTTCACGTGTCAAGTAGACTGTCATAAAAAATTGCATGTCGATGTCACTTGATGTAAGCATGTACGTCATTTATTGTGGCCACCTCTCTATTGTAGCGGCCTCTCTATTGTGACCACCTGTCTATTGTGGCCACCTGTCTATTGTGGCCACCTGTCTATTGTGGCCACCTGTCTATTGTGGCCTTCTTTCTATTGTGGCCACCTTTCTATTGTGGCCACCTCTCTATTGCGGCCACCCGTCCATTGCGGCCACCCGTCCATTGCGGCCACCCGTCCATTGCGGCCACTAGTCCATTGCGGCCACCCGTCCATTGCGGCCACCCGTCCATTGCGGCCACCCGTCCATTGCGGCCACCCGCCCATTGCGGCCACCCGTCCATTGCGGCCACCCGTCCATTGCGGCCACCCGTCTATTGCGGCCACCTGTCTATTGTGATTAATTTATGAATGAATGGGCAAGCCTTCATGATCGTTGTAATGAACATGTACTAATTTCCTCATACGCTTGTCCTTATGTATTATCATGGTCATTGTATTATTTTAGCCAAAATTACCTAATCACCATCATAGCTGTTTATTAAAAACCAAAAATAAACATCTTATTCTGGCAGCATCTTTGTTAGGAAGACTATATATTTTGTAATTACATGTATTGCAGAGGTGCAGATCGCTGAAATTTAGATTTTAAATCGTACTGTAGTTAATTTGGTGACGATTTCAACCATAATAACCCGGAGGATTTGTTTGCCATTTACACTACATGGCATACTGGATACAGTGCTCCTCTGCCTAGCCATGTTAGAATTGTAAACTGTAGTCTATTGAAACATTACCATGGCAACATGCTTAATCACAGTGAAGGTTTTTAGTTGTATGAATCTGAGCAGATTACTCCGTTGCGGATTTTAAAACGTTCCTGCATTTTTTTTTATGTAGCAGGAACAAGCTGTTCAAATATACAAACTGGTTTAAAACTCGGTTAAAAAAAATGTATGATCTAATTGCATGTCGATGTCACTTGATGTAAGCATGTACGTCATTTATTGTGGCCACCTCTCTATTGTAGCGGCCTCTCTATTGTGACCACCCGTCCATTGCGGCCACCCGTCCATTGCGGCCACCCGTCCATTGCGGCCACCCGTCCATTGCGGCCACCCGTCCATTGCGGCCACCCGTCCATTGCGGCCACCCGTCCATTGCGGCCACCCGTCCATTGCGGCCACCCGTCCATTGCGGCCACCCGTCCATTGCGGCCACCCGTCCATTGCGGCCACCCGTCCATTGCGGCCACCAGTCCATTGCGGCCACCAGGCCATTGCGGCCACCTGGCCATTGCGGCCACCTGGCCATTGCGGCCACCTGGCCATTGCGGCCACCTGGCCATTGCGGCCACCTGGCCATTGCGGCCACCTGGCCATTGCGGCCACCTGTCTATTGCGGCCACCTGTCTATTGCGGCCACCTGGCTATTGCGGCCACCTGGCTATTGCGGCCACCTGTCTATTGCGGCCACCTGGCTATTGCGGCCACCTGGCTATTGCGGCCACCTGTCTATTGCGGCCACCTGTCTATTGCGATTAATTTATGAATGAATGGGCAATTACTCACAGTTATGCCCTTATCAATTGGTCTCCCCACCACTACCACCCCGACCCCCACACTGCCCCACCCCAACACTGCCCCACCCCCACACTCCCACTTCCACACTGCCCCCACCATCGGATGTCGGGATTGGTAAGAGTAGAGGAAAGGGTCCTTCTTTGTGTGTGAACAAAATCGGCCCAACATTTGTACAGGAGAATGGTGTCCAGGGGTAGGGTTTGGTGAGCTCTGAAATGACAATACCCCACACTTGGGGGTGGGGCTGCCAGGTAGGAGAGGGGCGGGGCTGCCAGGTAGGAGAGGGGCGTGGGAAACAATTGATAAGTAGATAAAATGCACTGCCTTGAATCACTGAAGAAAACGACCAACATTGGGGTGTATATCAACAATGCAAATATGTCCTACAGCAAGGGAAATAAGACCAGTGAGTGGGTTGATTGGTACAGTGCTGAATCTGCTGGAATCTATTGCTGTGAACTCGGTTCAAATCTCACTAAGCGTCCTCCACAAAGCTCCCCTTTAGCATTTGTGCCCCCTGTCCACTCGACTCACTTGGCAGTCTCATCACATCCTTTCACCGTTCTAAAGGCTCGATACTCTTCAATTTTTGTTTCCTTTCCCCTCGTACTGCCTCTCCTTGTAACCTGCTTCCCTTCCGCCTGTAATCTTTCACAATTCAAACGAAATGTGAATAGATACAGCCCTGTTGCCAGCTCCGGGGAGGGGGGGGGGGGGTTGGGGGGGGGAGGCGGGGGGCAGTACCTGCTTGGGATACATCACAAGAAAATACATAATTATGTATAATTTTGATGCTTTTTTATTTTTGCCAATAGGGGGGGGGGGGATTGGTTGCCAGGGGGGACTGGCCTCTCTGACCCCCCCCCCCCCCCCCATAAGCGATGGGCCTGACCACCTATCCCTGTGAGTTCTGTCTTTTCTTGTCTTTTGTAGCCCACACCTTGAGTGGCCTTTTGGTCTTGTGCGATGCCCGTAAACAAAGTTTAACTTGCAGTGGGCTTTCATTCTGGTCAATGAGCACTATGAGCCTTGCCTTACACTTGTCTGACTTAGGTTCGACTCTCACCTGCTTCAATTAGTTAATGGCATTATCTGACTAAGCTAGCCCAAAGCTTTAGTCGTAGTAGTGGATGTACCGGTAGTTGAACAGGGGAGGTGAGTTGGTCTTAAATACCAATGGTGGTAGTTACCCCGCCTGGATCTCTAGGTCTGAAAATTGGGATAATTCCTTTGGTATCTATTGAAGATTTATCCTCTCTTTAGATCTGGACCCAGGAAAACCGTAAGGGTGTCGGGCTGGCAACCTAAAATGTGTTGTCGCCCTTTACCTGGAGTGGCTTTTAGCCTTGTATTCGGCAACTTCCATAAAAAGTTGAACCTACATATTGGGGTTCACGTGTCAAGTAGACTGTCATAAAAAATTGCATGTCGATGTCACTTGATGTAAGCATGTACGTCATTTATTGTGGCCACCTCTCTATTGTAGCGGCCTCTCCATTGTGACCACCTGTCTATTGTGGCCACCTGTCTATTGTGGCCACCTGTCTATTGCGGCCACCTGTCTATTGCGGCCACCTGTATATTGCGGCCACCTGTCTATTGCGGTAACCTGTCTATTGCGGCCACCTGTCTATTGGGGCCACCTGTCTATTGCGGCCACCTGTCAATTGCGGCCACCTCTCTATTGCGACCACCTGTCTATTGTGGCCACCTGTCTATTTCGGACACCTGTCTATTGCGGCCACCTGTCTATTGCGGCCACCTGTCTATTGCGGCCACCTGTCTATTGTGATTAATTTATGAATGAATGGGCAAGCCTTCATGAGCGTTGTAATGAACATGTACTAATTTCCTCATACGCTTGTCCTTATGTATTATCATGGTCATTGTATTATTTTAGCCAAAATTACCTAATATCCATCATAGCTGTTTATTAAAAACCAAAAATAAACATCTTATTCTGGCAGCATCTTTGTTAGGAAGACTATATATTTTGTAATTACATGTATTGCAGAGGTGCAGATCGCTGAAATTTAGATTTTAAATCGTACTGTAGTTAATTTGGTGACGATTTCAACCATATTAACCCAGAGGATTTGTTTGCCATTTACACTACATGGCATACTGGATACAGTGCTCCTCTGCCTAGCCATGTTAGAATTGTAAACTGTAGTCTATTGAAACATTACCATGGCAGCATGCTTAATCACAGTGAAGGTTTTTAGTTGTATGAATCTGAGCAGATTACTCCGTTGCGGATTTTAAAACGTTCCTGCATTTTTTTTATGTAGCAGGAACAAGCTGTTCAAATATACAAACTGGTTTAAAACTCGGTTAAAAAAAATGTATGATCTACAATCGTATATCTGCCATTACTCACAGTTATGCCCTTATCAATTGGTCTCCCCACCACTACCACCCCGACCCCCACACTGCCCCACCCCAACACTGCCCCACCCCCACACTGTCCCACTTCCACACTGCCCCCACCATCTGATGTCGGGATTGGTAAGAGTAGAGGAAAGGGTCCTTCTTTGTGTGTGAACAAAATCGGCCCAACATTTGTACAGGAGAATGGTGTCCTGGGGTTGGGTTTGGTGAGCTCTGAAATGACAATACCCCACACTTGGGGGTGGGGCTGCCAGGTAGGAGAGGGGCGGGGCTGCCAGGTAGGAGAGGGGCGTGGGAAACAATTGATAAGTAGATAAAATGCACTGCCTTGAATCACTGAAGAAAACGACCAACATTGGGATGTATATGAACAATGCAAGTATGTCCTACAGCAAGGGAAATAAGACCAGTGAGTGGGTTGATTGGTACAGTGCTGAATCTGCTGGAATCTATTGCTGTGAACTCGGTTCAAATCTCACTAAGCGTCCTCCACAAAGCTCCCCTTTAGCATTTGTGCCCCCTGTCCACTCGACTCACTTGGCAGTCTCATCACATCCTTTCACCGTTCTAAAGGCTCGATACTCTTCAATTTTTGTTTCCTTTCCCCTCGTACTGCCTCTCCTTGTAACCTGCTTCCCTTCCGCCTGTAATCTTTCACAATTCAAACGAAATGTGAATAGATACAGCCCTGTTGCCAGCTCCGGGGAGGGGGGGGGGGGGTGGGGGGGGGGGGCGGGGGGCAGTACCTGCTGGGGATACATCACAAGAAAATACATAATTATGTATAATTTTGATGCTTTTTTATTTTTGCCAATGGGGGGGGGGGGGAATTGGTTGCCAGGGGGGACTGGCCTCTCTGACCCCCTCCCCCCCCATAAGCGATGGGCCTGACCACCTATCCCTGTGAGTTCTGTCTTTTCTTGTCTTTTGTAGCCCACACCTTGAGTGGCCTTTTGGTCTTGTGCGATGCCCGTAAACAAAGTTTAACTTCCAGTGGGCTTTCATTCTGGTCAATAAGCACTATGAGCCTTGCCTTACACTTGTCTGACTTAGGTTCGACTCTCACCTGCTTCAATTAGTTAATGGCATTATTTGCACCAAACCTGACAGTAGAGAAAAGGGTTGGATCGAATACTTGCCCTTCCTTTCACCACAGGTTAATCCATACTTGAATGTTAGATCATTTTAACTTACAGGTTAATCACAGCTAAATGTAGCTAATTGCAGCACAATTAGTCTTAATTTCATGTACAGTTGTATAATTTTGATAGGAAAGGCAACTTGTATGGCTTGTGTAAATAATAAATAAAAGCCAGAGTTACAATATTAGGATAAATTAACTGATGAAGAACTTTGAACCTTGCAAAGATGTACGTTCATTTTGAATTGTTTAATGCATACAGCGGGATTATCTGACTAAGCTAGCCCAAAGCTTTAGTCGTAGTAGTGGATGTACCGGTAGTTGAACAGGGGAGGTGAGTTGGTCTTTAATACCAATGGTGGTAGTTACCCCGCCTGGATCTCTAGGTCTGAAAATTGGGATAATTCCTTTGGTATCTATTGAAGATTTATCCTCTCTTTAGATCTGGACCCAGGAAAACCGTAAGGGTGTGGGGCTGGCAACCTAAAATGTGTTGTCGCCCTTTACCTAGAGTGGCTTTTAGCCTTGTATTCGCAACTTCCATAAAAAGTTGAACCTACATATTGGGGTTCACGTGTCAAGTAGACTGTCATAAAAAATTGCATGTCGATGTCACTTGATGTAAGCATGTACGTCATTTATTGTGGCCACCTCTCTATTGTAGCGGCCTCTCTATTGTGACCACCTGTCTATTGTGGCCACCTGTCTATTGTGGCCACCTGTCTATTGTGGCCACCTGTCTATTGTGGCCTTCTTTCTATTGTGGCCACCTTTCTATTGTGGCCACCCGTCTATTGCGGCCACCCGTCCATTGCGGCCACCCGTCCATTGCGGCCACCCGTCCATTGCGGCCACTAGTCCATTGCGGCCACCCGTCCATTGCGGCCACCCGTCCATTGCGGCCACCCGTCCATTGCGGCCACCCGTCCATTGCGACCACCCGTATATTGCGGCCACCCGTCTATTGCGGCCACCCGTCTATTGCGGCCACCCGTCTATTGCGGCCACCCGTCTATTGCGGCCACCCGTCTATTGCGGCCACCCGTCCATTGCGGCCACCCGTCCATTGCGACCACCCGTATATTGCGGCCACCCGTCTATTGCGGCCACCCGTCTATTGCGGCCACCCGTCTATTGCGGCCACCCGTCTATTGCGGCCACCCGTCTATTGCGGCCACCCGTCTATTGCGGCCACCAGTCTATTGCGGCCACCAGTCTATTGGGGCCACCTGTCTATTGCGGCCACCTGTCTATTGCGGCCACCTGTCTATTGCGGCCACCTGTCTATTGCGGCCACCTGTCTATTGTGATTAATTTATGAATGAATGGGCAATTACTCACAGTTATGCCCTTATCAATTGGTCTCCCCACCACTACCACCCCGACCCCCACACTGCCCAACCCCAACACTGCCCCACCCCACACTGTCCCACTTCCACACTGCCCCCACCATCGGATGTCGGGATTGGTAAGAGTAGAGGAAAGGGTCCTTCTTTGTGTGTGAACAAAATCGGCCTAACATTTGTACAGGAGAATGGTGTCCAGGGGTAGGGTTTGGTGAGCTCTGAAATGACAATACCCCACACTTTTGGGGGTGGCGCTGCCAGGTAGGAGAGGGGCGGGGCTGCCAGGTAGGAGAGGGCGTAGGAAACAATTGATAAGTAGATAAAATGCACTGCCTTGAATCACTGAAGAAAACGACCAACATTGGGGTGTATATCAACAATGCAAGTATGTCCTACAGCAAGGGAAATAAGACCAGTGAGTAGGTTGATTGGTACTTTGCTGAATCTGCTGGAATCTATTGCTGTGAACTCGGTTCAAATCTCACTAAGCGTCCTCCACAAAGCTCCCCTTTAGCATTTGTGCCCCCTGTCCACTCGACTCACTTGGCAGTCTCATCACATCCTTTCACCGTTCTAAAGGCTCGATACTCTTCAATTTTTGTTTCCTTTCCCCTCGTACTGCCTCTCCTTGTAACATGCTTCCCTTCCGCCTGTAATCTTTCACAATTCAAACGAAATGTGAATAGATACAGCCCTGTTGCCAGTTCCGGGGAGGGGGGGGGGGTTGGGGGGGGGGGGGGGGGCGGGGGGCAGTACCTGCTGGGGATACATCACAAGAAAATACATAATTATGTATAATTTTGATGCTTTTATATTTTTGCCAATGGGGGGGGGGGGGGGGAATTGGTTGCCAGGGGGGACTGGCCTCTCTGACCCCCTCCCCCCCCCCCCATAAGCGATGGGCCTGACCACCTATCCCTGTGAGTTCTGTCTTTTCTTGTCTTTTGTAGCCCACACCTTGAGTGGCCTTTTGGTCTTGTGCGATGCCCGTAAACAAAGTTTAACTTGCAGTGGGCTTTCATTCTGGTCAATAAGCACTATGAGCCTTGCCTTACACTTGTCTGACTTAGGTTCGACTCTCACCTGCTTCAATTAGTTAATGGCATTATTTGCACCAAACCTGACAGTAGAGAAAAGGGTTGGATCGAATACTTGCCCTTCCTTTCACCACAGGTTAATCCCTACTTGAATGTTAGATCATTTTAACTTACAGGTTAATCACAGCTAAATGTAGCTAATTGCAGCACAATTAGTCTTAATTTCATGTACAGTTGTATAATTTTGATAGGAAAGGCAACTTGTATGGCTTGTGTAAATAATAAATAAAAGCCAGAGTTACAATATTAGGATAAATTAACTGATGAAGAACTTTGAACCTTGCAAAGATGTACGTTCATTTTGAATTGTTTAATGCATACAGCGGGATTATCTGACTAAGCTAGCCCAAAGCTTTAGTCGTAGTAGTGGATGTACCGGTAGTTGAACAGGGGAGGTGAGTTGGTCTTTAATACCAATGGTGGTAGTTACCCCGCCTGGATCTCTAGGTCTGAAAATTGGGATAATTCCTTTGGTATCTATTGAAGATTTATCCTCTCTTTAGATCTGGACCCAGGAAAACCGTAAGGGTGTGGGGCTGGCAACCTAAAATGTGTTGTCGCCCTTTACCTAGAGTGGCTTTTAGCCTTGTATTCGGCAACTTCCATAAAAAGTTGAACCTACATATTGGGGTTCACGTGTCAAGTAGACTGTCATAAAAAATTGCATGTCGATGTCACTTGATGTAAGCATGTACGTCATTTATTGTGGCCACCTCTCTATTGTAGCGGCCTCTCTATTGTGACCACCTGTCTATTGTGGCCACCTGTCTATTGTGGCCACCTGTCTATTGTGGCCACCTGTCTATTGTGGCCTTCTTTCTATTGTGGCCACCTTTCTATTGTGGCCACCTCTCTATTGCGGCCACCCGTCCATTGCGGCCACCCGTCCATTGCGGCCACCCGTCCATTGCGGCCACTAGTCCATTGCGGCCACCCGTCCATTGCGGCCACCCGTCCATTGCGGCCACCCGTCCATTGCGGCCACCCGCCCATTGCGGCCACCCGTCCATTGCGGCCACCCGTCCATTGCGGCCACCCGTCTATTGCGGCCACCTGTCTATTGTGATTAATTTATGAATGAATGGGCAAGCCTTCATGATCGTTGTAATGAACATGTACTAATTTCCTCATACGCTTGTCCTTATGTATTATCATGGTCATTGTATTATTTTAGCCAAAATTACCTAATCACCATCATAGCTGTTTATTAAAAACCAAAAATAAACATCTTATTCTGGCAGCATCTTTGTTAGGAAGACTATATATTTTGTAATTACATGTATTGCAGAGGTGCAGATCGCTGAAATTTAGATTTTAAATCGTACTGTAGTTAATTTGGTGACGATTTCAACCATAATAACCCGGAGGATTTGTTTGCCATTTACACTACATGGCATACTGGATACAGTGCTCCTCTGCCTAGCCATGTTAGAATTGTAAACTGTAGTCTATTGAAACATTACCATGGCAACATGCTTAATCACAGTGAAGGTTTTTAGTTGTATGAATCTGAGCAGATTACTCCGTTGCGGATTTTAAAACGTTCCTGCATTTTTTTTATGTAGCAGGAACAAGCTGTTCAAATATACAAACTGGTTTAAAACTCGGTTAAAAAAAATGTATGATCTAATTGCATGTCGATGTCACTTGATGTAAGCATGTACGTCATTTATTGTGGCCACCTCTCTATTGTAGCGGCCTCTCTATTGTGACCACCCGTCCATTGCGGCCACCCGTCCATTGCGGCCACCCGTCCATTGCGGCCACCCGTCCATTGCGGCCACCCGTCCATTGCGGCCACCCGTCCATTGCGGCCACCCGTCCATTGCGGCCACCCGTCCATTGCGGCCACCCGTCCATTGCGGCCACCCGTCCATTGCGGCCACCCGTCCATTGCGGCCACCCGTCCATTGCGGCCACCAGTCCATTGCGGCCACCAGGCCATTGCGGCCACCTGGCCATTGCGGCCACCTGGCCATTGCGGCCACCTGGCCATTGCGGCCACCTGGCCATTGCGGCCACCTGGCCATTGCGGCCACCTGGCCATTGCGGCCACCTGTCTATTGCGGCCACCTGTCTATTGCGGCCACCTGGCTATTGCGGCCACCTGGCTATTGCGGCCACCTGTCTATTGCGGCCACCTGGCTATTGCGGCCACCTGGCTATTGCGGCCACCTGTCTATTGCGGCCACCTGTCTATTGCGATTAATTTATGAATGAATGGGCAATTACTCACAGTTATGCCCTTATCAATTGGTCTCCCCACCACTACCACCCCGACCCCCACACTGCCCCACCCCAACACTGCCCCACCCCCACACTCCCACTTCCACACTGCCCCCACCATCGGATGTCGGGATTGGTAAGAGTAGAGGAAAGGGTCCTTCTTTGTGTGTGAACAAAATCGGCCCAACATTTGTACAGGAGAATGGTGTCCAGGGGTAGGGTTTGGTGAGCTCTGAAATGACAATACCCCACACTTGGGGGTGGGGCTGCCAGGTAGGAGAGGGGCGGGGCTGCCAGGTAGGAGAGGGGCGTGGGAAACAATTGATAAGTAGATAAAATGCACTGCCTTGAATCACTGAAGAAAACGACCAACATTGGGGTGTATATCAACAATGCAAATATGTCCTACAGCAAGGGAAATAAGACCAGTGAGTGGGTTGATTGGTACAGTGCTGAATCTGCTGGAATCTATTGCTGTGAACTCGGTTCAAATCTCACTAAGCGTCCTCCACAAAGCTCCCCTTTAGCATTTGTGCCCCCTGTCCACTCGACTCACTTGGCAGTCTCATCACATCCTTTCACCGTTCTAAAGGCTCGATACTCTTCAATTTTTGTTTCCTTTCCCCTCGTACTGCCTCTCCTTGTAACCTGCTTCCCTTCCGCCTGTAATCTTTCACAATTCAAACGAAATGTGAATAGATACAGCCCTGTTGCCAGCTCCGGGGAGGGGGGGGGGGGGGTTGGGGGGGGGAGGCGGGGGGCAGTACCTGCTTGGGATACATCACAAGAAAATACATAATTATGTATAATTTTGATGCTTTTTTATTTTTGCCAATAGGGGGGGGGGGGATTGGTTGCCAGGGGGGACTGGCCTCTCTGACCCCCCCCCCCCCCCCCCCCCCCCATAAGCGATGGGCCTGACCACCTATCCCTGTGAGTTCTGTCTTTTCTTGTCTTTTGTAGCCCACACCTTGAGTGGCCTTTTGGTCTTGTGCGATGCCCGTAAACAAAGTTTAACTTGCAGTGGGCTTTCATTCTGGTCAATGAGCACTATGAGCCTTGCCTTACACTTGTCTGACTTAGGTTCGACTCTCACCTGCTTCAATTAGTTAATGGCATTATCTGACTAAGCTAGCCCAAAGCTTTAGTCGTAGTAGTGGATGTACCGGTAGTTGAACAGGGGAGGTGAGTTGGTCTTAAATACCAATGGTGGTAGTTACCCCGCCTGGATCTCTAGGTCTGAAAATTGGGATAATTCCTTTGGTATCTATTGAAGATTTATCCTCTCTTTAGATCTGGACCCAGGAAAACCGTAAGGGTGTCGGGCTGGCAACCTAAAATGTGTTGTCGCCCTTTACCTGGAGTGGCTTTTAGCCTTGTATTCGGCAACTTCCATAAAAAGTTGAACCTACATATTGGGGTTCACGTGTCAAGTAGACTGTCATAAAAAATTGCATGTCGATGTCACTTGATGTAAGCATGTACGTCATTTATTGTGGCCACCTCTCTATTGTAGCGGCCTCTCCATTGTGACCACCTGTCTATTGTGGCCACCTGTCTATTGTGGCCACCTGTCTATTGCGGCCACCTGTCTATTGCGGCCACCTGTATATTGCGGCCACCTGTCTATTGCGGTAACCTGTCTATTGCGGCCACCTGTCTATTGGGGCCACCTGTCTATTGCGGCCACCTGTCAATTGCGGCCACCTCTCTATTGCGACCACCTGTCTATTGTGGCCACCTGTCTATTTCGGACACCTGTCTATTGCGGCCACCTGTCTATTGCGGCCACCTGTCTATTGCGGCCACCTGTCTATTGTGATTAATTTATGAATGAATGGGCAAGCCTTCATGAGCGTTGTAATGAACATGTACTAATTTCCTCATACGCTTGTCCTTATGTATTATCATGGTCATTGTATTATTTTAGCCAAAATTACCTAATCTCCATCATAGCTGTTTATTAAAAACCAAAAATAAACATCTTATTCTGGCAGCATCTTTGTTAGGAAGACTATATATTTTGTAATTACATGTATTGCAGAGGTGCAGATCGCTGAAATTTAGATTTTAAATCGTACTGTAGTTAATTTGGTGACGATTTCAACCATATTAACCCAGAGGATTTGTTTGCCATTTACACTACATGGCATACTGGATACAGTGCTCCTCTGCCTAGCCATGTTAGAATTGTAAACTGTAGTCTATTGAAACATTACCATGGCAGCATGCTTAATCACAGTGAAGGTTTTTAGTTGTATGAATCTGAGCAGATTACTCCGTTGCGGATTTTAAAACGTTCCTGCATTTTTTTTATGTAGCAGGAACAAGCTGTTCAAATATACAAACTGGTTTAAAACTCGGTTAAAAAAAATGTATGATCTACAATCGTATATCTGCCATTACTCACAGTTATGCCCTTATCAATTGGTCTCCCCACCACTACCACCCCGACCCCCACACTGCCCCACCCCAACACTGCCCCACCCCCACACTGTCCCACTTCCACACTGCCCCCACCATCTGATGTCGGGATTGGTAAGAGTAGAGGAAAGGGTCCTTCTTTGTGTGTGAACAAAATCGGCCCAACATTTGTACAGGAGAATGGTGTCCTGGGGTTGGGTTTGGTGAGCTCTGAAATGACAATACCCCACACTTGGGGGTGGGGCTGCCAGGTAGGAGAGGGGCGGGGCTGCCAGGTAGGAGAGGGGCGTGGGAAACAATTGATAAGTAGATAAAATGCACTGCCTTGAATCACTGAAGAAAACGACCAACATTGGGATGTATATGAACAATGCAAGTATGTCCTACAGCAAGGGAAATAAGACCAGTGAGTGGGTTGATTGGTACAGTGCTGAATCTGCTGGAATCTATTGCTGTGAACTCGGTTCAAATCTCACTAAGCGTCCTCCACAAAGCTCCCCTTTAGCATTTGTGCCCCCTGTCCACTCGACTCACTTGGCAGTCTCATCACATCCTTTCACCGTTCTAAAGGCTCGATACTCTTCAATTTTTGTTTCCTTTCCCCTCGTACTGCCTCTCCTTGTAACCTGCTTCCCTTCCGCCTGTAATCTTTCACAATTCAAACGAAATGTGAATAGATACAGCCCTGTTGCCAGCTCCGGGGAGGGGGGGGGGGGGTGGGGGGGGGGGGCGGGGGGCAGTACCTGCTGGGGATACATCACAAAAAAATACATAATTATGTATAATTTTGATGCTTTTTTATTTTTGCCAATAGGGGGGGGGGGATTGGTTGCCAAGGGGGACTGGCCTCTCTGACCCCCCCCCCCCCCCCATAAGCGATGGGCCTGACCACCTATCCCTGTGAGTTCTGTCTTTTCTTGTCTTTTGTAGCCCACACCTTGAGTGGCCTTTTGGTCTTGTGCGATGCCCGTAAACAAAGTTTAACTTGCAGTGGGCTTTCATTCTGGTCAATAAGCACTATGAGCCTTGCCTTACACTTGTCTGACTTAGGTTCGACTCTCACCTGCTTCAATTAGTTAATGGCATTATTTGCACCAAACCTGACAGTAGAGAAAAGGGTTGGATCGAATACTTGCCCTTCCTTTCACCACAGGTTAATCCCTACTTGAATGTTAGATCATTTTAACTTGCAGGTTAATCACAGCTAAATGTAGCTAATTGCAGCACAATTAGTCTTAATTTCATGTACAGTTGTATAATTTTGATAGGAAAGGCAACTTGTATGGCTTGTGTAAATAATAAATAAAAGCCAGAGTTACAATATTAGGATAAATTAACTGATGAAGAACTTTGAACCTTGCAAAGATGTACGTTCATTTTGAATTGTTTAATGCATACAGCGGGATTATCTGACTAAGCTAGCCCAAAGCTTTAGTCGTAGTAGTGGACGTACCGGTAGTTGAACAGGGGAGGTGAGTTGGTCTTTAATACCAATGTGGTAGTTACCCCGCCTGGATCTCTAGGTCTGAAAATTGGGATAATTCCTTTGGTATCTATTGAAGATTTATCCTCTCTTTAGATCTGGACCCAGGAAAACCGTAAGGGTGTGGGGCTGGCAACCTAAAATGTGTTGTCGCCCTTTACCTAGAGTGGCTTTTATCCTTGTATTCGGCAACTTCCATAAAAAGTTGAACCTACATATTGGGGTTCACGTGTCAAGTAGACTGTCATAAAAATTGCATGTCGATGTCACTGTGATGTAAGCATGTACGTCATTTATTGTGGCCACCTCTCTATTGCGGCCACCTGTCTATTGCGGCCACCTGTCTGTTGCGGCCACCTGTCTGTTGCGGCCACCTGTCTATTGCGGCCTCTTTCCACATCCATTGGGTGCCACATTTCGCAAGTTGAATGTTACAGCAATATTCTTTATTCTCTTGAGTTGACCTATCGCCGTTATTACAAGTTAACCATGCCCCTTAGACATCCCTATGGGAATTTTGTGTGGTCATTTTTGTTTGTCTCAGATTTTGCGCGTTCCATGTGGAATTATAATTGATGTGATTGGACAATAACTCACAAGCTGCGTTGATGCAATTCGACCGCGATAGGTCAATTGTGTCATGTAGTTCATGTTTGGCTAATTCCAGAGCTAGAGAGGGAGTTCCATCCTTCCTTTATATTGTGCTGATGTAAATCAGCGACAGACTACCAGTTTCTTTGGGAGTCGTGTATTTTGGTTATACATGGGGTTAGTTTTGCAAGTAAAAGAATATGAAAGGTGGAGCATGCCTTATAGAATTTGCCGATTGTTTCAGTAATTATTATCATTGGACAGAAATTTGCCAGTAATGCGGTGCATGCAATTCTAGGGTTGAATATTAGGTTTGTCAGACGGAGGAGCTGGACGTAGAGCAGGGGTGAGGTTTCTCAAGATTTTTTTTCCTGATTTCAAGATTTTTGGTTAAACGTTTTTTTAGATTTTCAGAAGATTTTTTTTGGTCCTGAAATTGTTTTAATGCTTCCAAAATGACCTCTGCAACCTGAAACGATCTTCTTTTGATTCTGACGAGCCTATTTTATGGGAGATTTGAACCGTATCTTTTTGGTAGAAAATGTAGTTTTATTATGCATATTTCAGCAGCGCCATACAGATCAAATGCCTCCGAATGTTTCGTGAATTATTTATTTTCCTCAAATCTCACCCCTGGTAGAGCAGCCAAAGTAAATTTTGACTAGCTGTCATGGCAGATGCTGTTACGAGTATTAATGTAAGTGTCTTTCTGAAAAGACAAGATGGTTTATTCCAACAGTCGTGTCATCAAAGTCTTTCTTAAGATGGCGTTTCATTTTTAACTCGGCTGCATTCTTTTTGTATTATCACTCATGTATAAGTATTTGTAAATACCGTTGTCATTACACTTAGTTAATCAGGGAAAGATTTGTTCTTCTCATTAGCCATTGGAAGCTAGAGATCACAGTTAATGGAGACATGCAGCTCATTAGGGAGCGAAATATCCACTGGACCGCTGGACAGAGTCCAGTGATTTGCGCGTTGGTCTAGTGAACTCTTGACCAAAGTAGTCCGGTGGTCTTGTGATTCTTTTTCATACACTGCGTGAAATGCTATCACTAAAGTCCATTTTTTTTCTAAATTTGGTAAACTGAAAAAGCCGAATAATTTCTGGAATGGCTATTTTTATTTTTGAGGCAGGGAGTTTCAATCAAAACGGCATTTCTATAACCCCTCCCCCAACAAGGTCGGCAAAGGGGGAAAAAATTCGAAACAGCACACTCATTCAAAACACTATGTGTTCTTATTTTTACCATTGGTCTTGTGAAATACCTTCCGGTCTAGTAAAATTGTTGTGCTACTAGCCCAGCTGTCTAGTAGATTTTTACCTGAAATTTGACCCCCGCTCATGTTATAGTTAAAAGTGGAAATGTGACCAAATCCCAAAATGAACAAGTATTATAAGTTGTCAGAGTTACTTTCAGGTTACAGGCCCTTCAGCAGATCTGACACAAATGGAAATTGATTAATTCAGTCATCAAATATACCACAAGGGTAACTGACTAGGTAATTTTCACTGAATTTTCAAAGTGAACAAAGAAAACTGTCAGGAGCAGGTTTTGAGCTATCTTGCCCTATGTTGGCGGTCTCTCAATTAATAGTCACAAGTCATAAACCCATAATGTACGATACAACCTGGGAAGCGACATTGCGGGTGGGGATCACTCACCGAGGATACGACTTTTTAGCTTATGTTTTCTTTGTTCACTTTGAAAATTCATTCAAATCACCTAGTTTCCTTTGTGGGTTGTTTGATGGTGCATTTAAAACTTTCAAATTGTTCACCAAATCTTTATGGCCGGTCCATATTCATCAGGATGTCACACTGGGGATTTTTCAAAATGCAAAACCGATTATGCTTGATATTCCATATGAAAAGTGACAAATGTAATCATAAGATCTAGTCGCAAGTGTGGTTTTATACTCGTGTTTTGATCAGAGAGAGGTAGCATATTTGTGAAAAGCGTTGCAAAACTGTCAAAGAAGCTTTTGTTTTACACATCACAGGCATTTTTAGGGTTGTGCATTTTTAAAGATATGAATATAAACCGTGTGTCCTTTGTTTTCATCTATAAACTGCCCCATGTTCAAATGTGCACGGTGGTACACACACGCATCGTGTGGTGCATAAATTTGCATGAAATTAAAGGTCACATAATTTAAAAGCGATCTGACCTGCGACGTCACTCCTAGAGCAAATTTTATGCAAAACACGATGTGTGATGTCAGAGGGCATATATCGTGTATGATAGTCAAACATTGAAGTTTGTATTATCTGGTCAGAGAAAATCAGACTTGGAAAAAACAAAAAATTATACACAAGAAACAAACTACGGAATATACTCTGAAAATCCCCTTATCCAAAACTACAGGTATGAAATAAGCCTGAGTAATACTTAATGCAGATATCTACAACAAACACTGAGCGACAATTGGGTCACATTTTTGGAGGTTGTGATATGGGCAAACATCATGGGGCATAGTGTTATTACCTCTTGAATACGGACGACGGCGGTTTGAAAAAGACCACCTGGCCGGTTGATGTCCGTATTCACATTCCTGCATGCACTCAATCATGTTTCAATTTTATTCTTGAATGGGAGTGGAATCAATAGATGGAGCTTTTTCAAACAAAGCTTTCATTCACACAAAAGGGGGCTCCAAGTGGATGGCCACTCTATTCGTGTGGGGATTGTTTACATTTTATGCTTGGCTACACAGCCCATATACTTGGCATGGGTGAGCACCCCATCAATAACAGCCGGACGCAAGGGGTTATAGCCACAGCTGTATGAATTAAATTAACCTCATTATATAATTTATGATATATCTTTGTTCTGTATTAACTACTGCTGCCATGTACATTAAACCATTGGCAATATTGTTATGTATACATGTGAAGCAAATTAAATTCTAAACAAAATGCCCACAGAAAAAGAAAAAAAAATGTTGTCGTGTGCGGCCTTTTTTGAATAACTCTGATTGAGCTGCAGGAATCAAGATTATAGTCTTCTGGGAGTGACTAATACCACTTGAGAGGCAGTTGTCTTGGTCTGATATAGACATCACATCTTGGACCCAAAAGAGATACAGGTAAGCCAAGATTTAATTAAACTATTGACTTTCAGTGTCGAAACAAAAAAATAAAATGGCCGGAGTGGGTTTTGAATCTACCACCTCCGGATTTACCGTACCAGATGGCACAGGTTCCAATCCCACCCGTACAAGGTTTTTGTTCACTCTGGAAATTGATCAGAATTATCAAGTCGGTTTCTTGAAGGGTTACACAGGAAAAGTGTTAATACTTTATAAGGAATTTTTTTTACAATATGTAGGATGTGTTTATTCAGAATAAATGTTCATATTTTGCAGTTTATTACGTTGCAATGATTTTATTGTAATGTTATTGTATTTTATAACACGTGGGATTCAGTAATATAGGCTAGTGCATGAAATTTGCGTCAGCATGAACTAAATGCGCTTCAAGACATCGCACGTGCATAATTTCCCAGAGTATAGAGTACCGAAGTGATGACGTCAATCAATGCAATGTTTGGAACCAGAATACATTCTAAACTGCATGTGTTTGGAACCATTGCCGCGGCAACTGACGTCAGACTTCGGTATACTCTATTGTGCCTGATCGGGCACAATACTAAAACTTTTGGACTGGTTACAGCGCCCTCAACTACAACTTTCATGTGTGGTATTATTCATAATCACTAAGCGTACACTAACATGATGTGAACAGTGGAACAGCAACTCAAACACTAAATCATTCCTTTAATTGTTGAATTGCTGTTGAGTTAATTGTTGAATTTGAAACTCCAATTATACAACCCTGCATGAAAAGTTTCTTTTCTTATTTTATATTTTGGACAGAGGTGTGTTATAAAACACATATGGACTGACATAATAAGCCATTTGCGAGTTAAATTTGAATAACATCTGGTACACTGACGTGCTCAAAATGCTTTGCACATTTTAACTTTGAATTCTCCAGACCAAAGAGACTGTTACTATATCACGTGATTCGGGGCAAGCCTTATGCTAGCAACCGCCAGCTTCGGAATGGTCTGGGGCAAATTTCATATAGCTGTTAAGCACAACAATTTGCTTAGCATGCAAATGCTTCCTTGATAAAAAACTGGATTACCAACCAGATTTCCATGTGTGGAATATTGCTTTTGACTGGTATCCAACTGTTGCTTGCTTAGCATGAAAATTACATGGACTTTTGGCTGGTAACCTGCTTTTACTAAGCAAGGCATTTTCATGCTAAGCAAATTTTTGTGCTTAACAGCTTTATGAAATTGGCCCCTGGTGTCTTTGTGCCATTCTCACCCATTGTGAACAATGTATTGGTGCTAAGCATCTCTTACGTAACTATGCAAGAGCTTGCCCCGAATCATGTGATATAGCAACAGTGTCTTTGGTCTGGAGAATTCAAAGTTAAAATGTGCCAAGCATTTGGAGCAAGACAGTGTACCAGATGTTATTCAAATTTAACTCGCAAATGGTCACTAGTGCACGTCTATGCCCCCCCTGGGGACTGTGAGTGACCAGAAGAGGGTCCTATTTCCCTCTTCTGGTCACTCGCAGTCCCTCAGGTGCATAGACGTGCACTAGTGACCTCATTGCCAGTCCATATGTGTATAATATTTCCCCTATTTCCTCATCTGGACCAAGCTGCAATCTTATACAATCGGCGTAGCCACTCGTCAAATTCCCAAAATTTTCTAAGGTAATGGAAAATACTGTACAAGTCCCTTTCACGCAATCCATGATTTTTACCTTTCAAACTAAACTTTCAAAAAGGAAAAACTATTTTTATTATTACAATCTGAGTACTTGTGTTACCAAACAATGCATCTATTAATCATACAAGCACATTGTATAAATGCACTTTAAACAGAAAATGAAACATCAGCTTCAATTTTACAGTTTAGTATACAACATTTGCAAACATAAAAAACAAAAAAAAATTACCGAATTATTATGAAATATCTTACTCGACTATTAAAGTAAATAATAGTCTCAAGCATACTGTGAAATCATGGAACATGTGCGGTCATTTTTAAGAAAAGTGGAAAATTTGAATCAATTTCCAGCGATGTTCTGTCGATAATCGGATACCCTACACGATATGGGGGAAAAGGGTACCCCCCCCCCCCCCTTTTATCCCTATACCCTAAGCACACTCCAAATTGTTATCTAACACATCCCCCTAGATTTCTGAATAGAATTTCTGAGATTCCGGGAACACAATGACCAACACAAAAGAGGGGGGGGGGGGGGTCCCTTTTCCCCCATATCATGCTTCATATGGATAATCGTTGGAAATAGTCTAGTTCCCTGACCTGATAATTCCCTATAACGTCTGTAAATTGCTCTGTTTTGTCTGAAGTAGCAACTAAAATGTGGGTAATCTGAGGAAATTGTGATTTTTATTATTATTTGGTTTTTTTTGGGGGGGGGGGAGGGGGTGTGGATTTTTGAAGAGTTTTACACAAATGTGCATACAGTTTAAGACATCTTCAAACAAATATTAATTGAAAAAGGATATTTGAAATCTCATGCTTTGTTATGAGTCGTGTTTCATGATTTCTCTTCATTCTTGCTCAAAATATGGTGAACAGCACTGGGGGTTAATACGGACGGCAGCCATGGCCGCGGTTTGAAAAAGACCACCTGGTCAGTTGTTGTCTATATGTGCATTCCTGCACATACTCAACGCATTGCCTATTGTTTGTATTACGCTTGGCTGAACAAGCCCGTCTTGGCATACCAGAAGGGGTCAAGTGGCAAATAGTTAATCTGATTTATAAAGTGTCTTCATTATAGATGTGTCCGTAAGATCCTCCCCGACTCGGCCGTCGCAGTTCAGGAAGTTCTATGATCGTCTTACTTCCTCGCTTCCTGCGGACGTGTTTGGTCTTTGGCTTCCTGGTATCCTTGCCAGTCTTAATCAGATTACTGGTATCCCCTGCCTGGGAACCAGCTGAGATTTTTCTGCTTCTGGAGTCGTCTTCACCCTCGTCTGCAGGAAAGTGCAAAGGTCAGATTTCAATCCTGTGTATTTTTGTTAATGGAAGTCGCCCACCAATAGAAGGCTAAAAGCCACTCTAGGTAAAGGGCTGCAACAGAGGTGGTGGGGTTGGCCCTTAGAGCTGTATTAAATTACTAGAGCGCTGACTTGATGTACCAAGTGATGCCTGCTGGGCGCATCCATGTTTGTGTACAAACCTATGGGAAACTCAAAATTGTGTACGGCTTTTGTACGGCTATTTACATATCTGCGTTTGTATTCTATACAGTCGCATTATCGAAGCCGACACGCCCAAAACTGAAACGCACAATCAGTAAATGAGCGTTTCATTTTGCTCTGCACAAACAATGCAAACGCGTACACGTCTCCACTGCAGATGATTTTTGCCGTGACGTTTTATAACCGTCATGTCGCGCTTAAGTTGTTTGCGTATGTTGTACTTCCGCTTCGCATTCAGAGTGCACTTTTAAAATTCACTCCATCTAATTTCATTATGTTCTACAAAACACGCACACGAATTCAAAATGTCTGCACGCAGGAAGGATTGAAAGTATCCGCGCGTAAGAATGAGGAGTTAGCGCTCTAGTAATTTAATATAGTAATTTAATTGGCCGCATTTTAGGTTGCCAGCCCTACCATCCTTACGGTTTTCCTGGGTCCAGATCTAAAGAGAGGATAAATTATCCCAATTTACAGACCCAGACGGGAAGGCGAGACTATAACTCAACTCTCCCTTGTTGCATGCTATTGGTTCAACCATTCTCGGTGTATAATCGGGTGGTTATCAACACGCACCATCCTCAGAGATGTATTCAAGTCCATCGCAAGTCCCTGCAAGTCCATCATAAGCCCTCCAGTCCCAATTTCAATCACAAGCTATTCAAATGAGCTTTGACAAAGGCATTCCTTTGTCATTGTTCATCCAGTTACTGGCTTTATGAAAGGATTTCTGACTGGACTTGCGAAAGGACTTGTGAAAGGAATCGCAGGGACTCGACTACAGCTCTGACCATCCTAGGTAATAAAGATCTGGCGGCATTAAAATCATAACCAAATTGGTTAGTAACCAAATTCAAAGGTGGTGGAAGCTGATTTTTATCGGGGTGGCATCACCATTTTATAATCTTTGCATTATGAAATGTTACTGCTTAACCCCTTGCGTACGGATGATGCAAATATGCGCAAAAAAAACAGTGCCACTAGGCCGGATGACGCAATTGGCCGCCGTTTGTGCAGTTTCAATCCATTGTTGGATTAAACAGTGCCACCATGCAGGCCGGATGACGCCATTGGCCGCTGTTTGTGCAGTTTCAATCCATTGTTGGATTATTGTGTATAGGTTACGCTTGACTGCACAAACACATTGTAGCGGTTCGCTTGGCTGCCAGAGCCGCCGCAGCACCCCGGACGTCTCCCGTAAAATACCTTACTCAAGGGGTTAAAACTGCTTAAAGCACATTGGGGTGGCACTGCCACCCTAGTACGTTCCACAAGTTTATTTTGTGGTGGCAACTGCCACCACTGGCCCCCCCTGTTCCGCCGCCCTTGCAATTTTCTCAGGACAGAAATCAAGTCACTTTTCAATCAAAATTCAATTGCAAAAAAGAAAAGTCGTCTTTGTCTGAATTTTATTAAAAGGAACCATACAATGGACAATCCAGTTAAACTTTTTTAACCTCCTACATGCACCATGTATCGGTAAATATAACCTGTCTGAAATACTTTACAAATTATTATTGATGTTACCTGAGGGGCCAGCACCGTGTGATGTCCTGGTGATCTTTCCTCCTATTGAAAGGGAGGGTGAACACGGCCGTTCCTCTATGATAGAATCCTTGCCTAAAATAATATCGGGCAAAATAGATGGGCAATATCATGTGAGGTGTGACAATTAAACACCTTTTTTGTAGGGGGAGTGTTCATGAGGCAAATACTTACACACATCTACCTAACCTCAGAACTGCACCCCACCCTAAACCCAACCAAAACCAACTGCATACCCCCTCCCCCCCCCCCCCCAAGAAAAAAGACACAAAATTAGGAAAGACACAAAATTAAACATCCCACTGAAAAGAAACATTTACTTTCACAATTTCTAGGATCAATGAAGATTTCACCTTGTCAGCCAATCCAGAGTAGTGAAAAAGAGAATGGTATGGGTGTGGCCTGACTGATCTTATTTTCTTACCATGAACAGATAGCATTGTTAGCGATCTCTCACTAGTAAGGACAGCAACATCATCTGGTGGTCCCTGTGCTTGGCTAATGGAAAGATGAAAGGACGCAGTTAGGCTGAGAGCAATGATGCCTGTATGATGTGGATATGGATGGAGCAGGTACATAATAACAGAAGAACTAGAGGGTGGGGGTGGGGCAGTGGCGTAGCCTGGGGCGCATTCAATAGCGCAATACACATGCCGGAATGCACCATTTTTTTTAAACGTTTGGGATGTGCAATACGGACGGCATGGTGGGGGCGGCATTCCCAGATTTCCTGAACAAAGATGACCTAATTTTATTCGTATTGGTTAGGGGGTTCCAGTTCTTTATAGGTGGCACTTCCAATAGTCTGTTCACATGTACATTGAAACTCATACGTTGGGTTTGTAGGGTACTTGCATTGTACTCCCTTAATCTTTAGAATTTCTCTTGAGGGTCAACTGTACACAAAGACCAACTTGTGTGCCAATTTGCATATTCATTGTTTCTTTAATACCGATCAGGCAATTCTATTGGTCCATTGAAAAGTGAGGTCAGCGATCAGGTCAAAGTGCAATTATTGGAACTCTGTAGAGACGTTGCCAGCGTCCTTCAGCGACCGGTCGTTGGCGCATCAGCGACAACTATAAACCGTGTGTAGGCTGATCGCGCGTCAGTTTTTCAGACGCGCGACCATCGCGTGACCTACTATAAACTGGCTTTTAACAGTTCTCCTAAATTTGTAAACATCACATTCCCTCCCTTTTATCTTAATTCTTGTAAATTAATTTTTTTTTATGACTTCCGACTATCTCTCCTGAACAAAGACACTGACAATTTGAGAGACTGCCAATATGCGACAAGATAGCTCAGTTGGTAGAGTGCCGGTACAGGTTCAAATCCTGCTCCTGCCAGTTTTCTTTTTTCACATTTAAAATTACCTAGTCAGTTACCCTTGTGGTTTATTTGACGACTAAAATACATAAATAACAATTTACATAAATTTACATTTACATAAATAAAAATTACAATAGACACCTCGAACATTGGTATTAATGAAAGAACATTCTTTAAGAACAAACACCAGTGCTTACTCTTTATTCATCCAACTCTGCGCATTGAAGCAAACGATAAGAAGATTCCATGCCATGAGGACGAACGAAACAGACAGCAGACCAAAAGTAACACAGGTTTCGCCTATCATGCCTATGGTTACGGAAGGCACAGCTAGCACAATGCTCAGGCTGACAATTAGCCATGCCATCCAGCGTGACCGGCTGCTGGCCATTTCTGGAGAAAAAACAATTCAATTCAATTGGAGGTTGTAAATGGATTCATTTTGAAGAGATTACGACTGGCAGGTTTGAAGAAAATGACAAAAAGCACTGGATAGACAAAGACAATTTCATACTAACTCCTTTGTGTCCGGCTGTCATTGATGGGAGGGATGGTATCCAAGAACGGGCTGTGCAGCCAAGTGTAAATGCAAGCAATAGGCACCACACTGAATAGAGTGGTCCTATTCATCGCACTTGGAGCCCCCTTTCATGTGAATGAAAGCTTTGTTTTAATAATGAAACTTTCTACAATGCCTAAATCAGCAATAGGCTTCTACTGGAGAGTTGAAAAGTTAACCGAAAAAAAGATTAATTTGTGTAAATATTTTGTATGAATGTATAAATATTCAGTTTTAACTTATAATATGCAGGGCCCCAATGGAAACCAGTTTTAAACTGTTTGAGCACACCCTAGGTAAAGAAATATAATAAATAAATAAATGGATTGAGTATTAAAGTGCAGGAATGTGCATATAGATGACAACCAGCCAGGTTGTCTTTTTCAAACAGCGGCTATGGCCGTTGCCTGTATTTAAGAGGTTGAAATATTGGCTCAAGTCAATTTTGGTCAATGAGTAAACAAGCTCGTTATCAATAAAAAAAAAACAACAACATTGAAATCACTTGCATACTTGAATGCTTAATCTTTCCCATCAAGATGTAATTTCATGCACATGGTCTGGGGTGCAATATTTGACATATACCATTTAAAAAAATCTTACCAGTCACGACAGCCAGTTTCCTCAAGCATGTGCCGACAGGGTGAACTTTACTGTTTGAATAAAAATACTGGTTAGAATCTGCAAGCAGACATTTATGTTTTCCCGTGGAACAGTCGACCCTCTGTTAAATAAAGACAAGGAACTTCCAGTCCCCTTTTTAGAAAGATTTTGCCAGGAGCGAGAAATCAGTTATGCATCAGGGGGATTCCAGTTGTCGACCAATATCAGTATAATAGTTCACTTAAAAAGTAGTATACAACATTTGATTTTGGTGTGATTTGGCTGTCGGTATTTTATAGCAAAAACTGTAACACTAACCTGTTTAAAGTTATATGTACATAGATGCTGGAAAAACAGAGAAAAAAAATACTGTTCTTGTAGTCTTGTTCCCTGATGCTACTTCAGACAAAACGGAGCAATTTATAGATGTCAGGAAATTATCAGGTCGGGGAACTATCGGCCGACCATCGCTGGAAATTGATACAAAAATTCCACTTTTCTTGAAATGATAGCACACCGGGTGCCATGATTTCACAGGATGCTTGAGACTATTTACTTTACAGGCAAGTAAGGCATTTCATAATAACGCAGTAGTTTTGTTTGTTGAAGTTTGCAAATGCTATATATTACCTTTAAAAATATGAACTGAAAACCAAACCAAAAACCAAACAGATCAGTGCATTTGGAGGAACCGACAAAAAATCATCTGTAATGTTTGAAAGAAAAAATGAAAGGGAGTTTCTTTTGGTCTTGGATATTTATAAACCATCACTTGCACTGATTTTAAAATAATCACCATCAATGTCAACAGAGGTCTAGTCCCCCCCCCCCCAAACTCACATCAAAATTACTTTTTGGAGCAAAACATTTTTGCAGCAACCGTTTCTGGAAAAAAAGTTAGGCACAAATTGGCCAGCACCCCCCTCCCCCCCCCCCCCCCCCCCCCCAGTCAAATCACTGGGTGTGCCACTGCCTTAAAAAGCTTGAGCATTAAAAAGTCATTTTTTCATTATAAAAAAGAAATGGTACTTACTTGTTCTCCTTCATTTGTATGATGGCGTTAAGGAAGACGAAAAGACTAAAAGTGCAAAGGAGGAAACAAACACAGGTGATGCCAATTGCAGTACAGGCAGAGCCATATATAGCGAAGATGATTGCCGTGATGACCAACACGATGCTGATCAAGAGTATGATCTTGCTCACGATACTGCTGCCAGTTTCTGAAATAAGACAAGTTTCAGCTAGACTTCACTTAGTTTTAAGGGTAGTTTAGTTAGTTTGGAATCAAATGTATGTGTGGGTAGGCATCGACCGTGTGGTGGGGGCATTTTTATTTGTTAGGCAAATTAGGATCGAGTTATGGGGACATTTCTCTGTCTCCATAATGTTTTTGGCCCAACCAGTGTATGTCCCCACAATTACAGTGTGTGACTGTGTGTGGAGTTTAATTTATTCAGCAGGGTGGATAGTTGGACATTAAATACACTGTGTGTCTCTCTGTATCGAATAGGTCACCCAGTCGTACTTCCCTAATACGTCCGAGGACAATGCTTTGTGTTTCCTATTGTTCCTTTAATATAACCAACCCCCATAGACTAAGCACGTATTCTTACGTTCGAGGAACGATTTCAACAAAAGACTCAATGTTCGAGGACTGAAAGATTTCTTTGTGTTTCCTTTCTTCTCTTGTCCTCGGAGATATACACAGTGCACGTACACCACAGCAGCCTATATTATCCTGTCTGTCCCACAATATGGCGGCCTATATTGTTGTTTCTATGGCAACATGGGTATTCAATGCAGTCTATACTACCTCATCTTACCATTTGAGGCCAGGTATATCTGTGGCCTTTGACTTCCATCCTCATTTCCAGGTTGACTTTTACTGTTAAAATTTATAAAAAGGTAAAATTTTACATTTTTATGTGGAGAAGACATAGTTTGTAAAGCATGCATAGATGACCGCTGCCCCCCCCCCCCAAATAGAAAACAGCAACGACCAAACAAATCACACCAATACATCTGAGGTGCTGACCCACATTTGTCTTTAATTAAGGTGGAAAGTTTTCTCTCTGGAACTTTGATGTTTTAAGCTTCAACTTTGAACATGCTTTTGAAAAAGGATTTACATGTAGATCAAGCCATGAAAGATTTTAAATTCTAAATTCATCTGTATATTTATCCACAGACGAGGTTTCTTTTAGATCTTATGGCATATCCCTACTTGGTTCAAACTTGTATTTGGTGAGCATAAAAACAACATACGGTAAAGGTAACATTAAACATATGTTTGGTATTGGAAAGAATGTTCCTTGTAGAATTAACATTCATACCCACCTCTTGATCTGTATCTTTTGCATGGTCAAGCAAACGGTGATCTGACTCAATATGCATGGGATGAGACAACTACAGATGACACCTGGCTCCATATCAGCACACGAATAGATGCTGATAGCAAAGGTGGCTCCAAAGCTGAATAACAGAAAGCTGAGCAATGTGGCCATCATCGTTATCCACCATGGCGTGGTGCAGGCAAATTCTGGAGGTACATGTAGAAATTCAGTTTCATTTGCAAAGTTTGTCACTCGCTTCATCTTCAACAAACTTAGACTCGGTTAAAAATGTTGTCTAAATTTCACTTTCAAAATAATTGCAAGCTTAATACTCAAGCAAGCTGTTTCTTGAGAACATCCAAACATGTAGAAGTAATTCCACATTTTGAACAAGTATACAAGGGCTATTAAAATTCAACAAACAAATTTTATCGCATGAGAAACAGAAGAAGACTCGGATATTATTTTTTCAGCAGTGCAACAATATATTTAAAATATCTTTTTGGCTATAAATTACTTTGAATTCCCATTGAATAATTTAATGGGAATTCAAAGTAATTTATAGGCAAAAAGATCAGTATCGGTCAAGATCGCGAGGTCTTTACAAATCTGCACAATTCTTAGATTTGAGATAGACTTGAATATATACCGACAGTCAATGTAAATGCATCACTTAACTTTTTAGCAGAGCTTACTTCCAATAATTTATACCGTGTCCTTAACAATCATATGGTCAATCTTTAATAAGCGGACCATTATATGTAAATGATGTATACATGCTAATTGACTGTCAGTATATGATCTCATTCCGTCATGTGGGAATGTATCTTAGTCAACATGGGGAGGGGGGAGTGGGTGTTGTCTACAGTTGTTGCCGAGGTAGTTTTCATAAGTAAAATTTGTGTCCCAGTAAAAACACCATATCCTATTTCTGCTTTCTTCTCCTGAATCTTACCTGGTGAACCCTCCGATGTCTGTGAACTTGGAATGGTATCCCCGCTAGCAGGGTGGACCTTACTGTAAAAATAAAAATAGCTGTTTCAAGTACAAGTTTACATTTTTCGTGTAGACTTAAACCTAGATTATAAGCGCAAAGATGTCGGGGAACTAGACTATTTCCAAGATGGTCGGTTGACCATCGCTAGAAATTGATACCAAAATTCCACTTTTCTTGAAAATGACAGCACACCTATTATTTACTTGCAGTCAAGTTAGGTATTTCATAATAATTCAGTAGTGTTTTTTTTTTTATGTTTGCAAACGACAATACAATAAGGAACCTTAAACAAGCTAGCTTTAGTATGAGAAAGTTCTTATATTAATGCCGCTAGCACTTACTTGTTCCTTGTCTTGTTAACAGTGAAACAAATGATGACAAGACTCAAGATGCAGAGGGAGAAGCCAACGCAGATGAGACCCAATGCAGAAAAGGGACAAGATGTATCAGAATATATGAATACTGCAAGGATGAGTAGCGCGATGCTGCACAGGATGAATATCACTGCTATCAGCCACGGCAGGGCGCTGGTAGTTCCTGGAGGAGAAAAGTAAGTCCCATTTGTAAGTTGTCAAACAATTCATTCTGAAGAAATTGAGATAAAGAGAATTTAAGAAACTGAAAAAAAGTCCATCTTCTTACTGAATTTAGGTTAAATTTCAAAGTGAACAAAGCAAACTGGCAGGGGTGGGATTTGAACCTGTGAGGTAAACAGTACAGTATTCCGGAGGTCTGATGGGTGTTCAAATCCCGATCTTGCCAGTTTTCTTTTACTGTGAAATTCATGCAAAATTACCCAGTGGTTTGTTTATTAAAGGGGACTGTTTGCTAAGCAAATTGCTAAGAAATTTTTTTTTAGGTTATGTCATAGGGTGCTCCTTTAAAGTATAGATTTTGTTTAAACGGGCTCTGTACTAATTTAGATAATGTTTTAAACTTTAAATTACAGTTGATTGTATGTAAAATTTTTTTTTACTTTTCCCATTAAACTTGATTAAGTAATTGTACTGAAATCCAATATGGCCGCCATTACCATGGCAACAGCGGATTTGCGGACAGTGTTTTTTTCATGTAAATCCTGAAGACAATATATTGGTGATAATACAATAAAGAAAACTCTAAAACAAAAAAAGTAGTCTGCTTAGCTAAGTCCCCTTAAATGAATTTAGTTTAGCGATGTCTATTGATCAAATCATTTACAACGCTTGACCTCTGACCTTCTTGAGTCTTGGTGGGTGTGTCTACAGTCCTTGTTGATGAGTTGATTCCTGGATCATTTGTTCCTACAGTACACGCCATTTGTTGGGTATTTGGTTGGGAGGCGTTAGTTGTTTCTTCACACATTGGTACTGGACATACATTTGTTTCTGTACCTAACGAGGAAAAGATTTTGGTTCAGGTTTTTGGCTCAAATTTACTCTCGGTGCTTCAAAGCAAACTGTGTTTTAGAGCATCTAAAGGTCCTTCACGAATTCCACAAGAAGTGGTGCTACACCAGGCTGCAGAAGTATGGTTCATGCAATTGGCATTTCAGTTTAAAGATGTCAAGAAGAGCGGAACAAATTTCATCTTATAGGGCCGAGAAATAGAAAAAGGCTCAAACAAATTTCCCTCATGCAACAAAAAGATAAATTTGACAGGAACTTACAAAGCAAATCCAAAATCCAAAAGATTAGCTTGATTCAAGACTGCTCATGTTTAAAAAAAAATAAGTCAGACTCTGGAAAATGACCATCAAGTAGAACTCAAGAAATACTAAAAGTGTCAAAAGCTCGTAATTATAATCTAGCCAAGGGAAAATGTAACTTTATCTACCATGATCCCTATACTGGTACACAGAGTTGTAGTCGAGTCCCTGCAAGTCCTTTCACAAGTCCCTTATCATAAAGCCAGTCACAAGTAACTGGATGAACAATGACAAAGGAATGCCTTTTGTCAAAGCTCATTTGAATAGCTTGTGATTGGAATTGGGACTGGAGGGCTTGTGATGGACTTGCAGGGACTTTTGATGGACTCGACTACATCCCTGCTGGTACATTGTTGCTTTGATGAGGGATACACTGCCTTGGTAGCACGCAATTGGGCGACAAAAAGCATTTGCCCAAACATTACTATGGTTGCAAAGATCATTACAAAGTATAATATAATCATTTACACAATCATCTCCTTATTAAAATGTGTTGTTTCTCTCAAACTTATTGATGAATATACTTTTTAGGGACGAAATTTGAGTTTGGAAACCGGATAGTACACATAGTTTTTTGACGATTTTCAGACAAGGGATGCATTTGTGTACTTTATTGTATTGTATTTTTATTTTTCCAACCCATAAAAAGATTTACTGGAGAGGTGCGCTTTTTCTAAACTGCAAGGCAGTGTTTTGTGTTCTTTTAAAGTTGATGTTTGACAATGTAAAACAGAATAGTTCTTCCATATTAGTTGATCTTACCATTGAAAGCCTCCATCTGCAAACATTGACTTTCATTATCACTTTGTCTATAAAACAAAAACAGGGTAATTATTTCCAAATAATCTCTCGGGACAACACTGAGTATACAGTGTTTATAAAATACGTCGGTGAAGGGCAAAACCCAATATTAAATTTACATCATCCCGACGCAAATTCCATCTTAAAAACGTGGTAAAATAGAAAGTATGTGTAATCCCATATGAGGGCTTATTCCCAAAATGTTAACGTTTTACACTTATTTTTGTTTTACATGGAATTGGTCAAGTTGAAAATTCATCTATATTTGCGTGCAGTTAGATGCATGTGTAAATTTCAATACATTTTACTAGGCCCCCAAAAAATCTATGCGATTTTTATGCTCAGCACCAAACAGCTGAATACCAGTCAGCAGTACACATAATTTGATAATTTGGTTGGTAATCCTGTTTTAGTTAGCAAGGAAAACTTTTTTCATGCTAAGCAAATTTTTGTGCAAATTTCAGCATGCTCCACAACCTGTACAATTTACACACTTACCTTGAGTTAGCCGTTCCATCATCGATGCAGACCGCGATTAATATGAAGACAACAAATAGCACCACTTCTAAACAGCCGATACCAATATCACCAATCACACACGTACAACAAACTGCAACAAAAATTACAAGCTATATAAATTACCCGGGTAAGTTCAGAATCGTGTGAAACCCTTAATAGATGAATATTTCTAAAAGCATCTTACATAGAGGATTGCATTCACAGCTGTCGCCACAGGTTGTTGTTGTTGTTGTTTGTGTTGTGGTGAAAGTTGTCCAATTGGTAGTACCTGTTGGATTTAAGAAAAATATGACAGCAGAATGTACATATGCAGAAAGAAGTTTCCGCAGAAGCTTAAAACCCCTTGCGTACGGATGACACACATATGCGCACAAAAAGACGGTGCCACCAGGCCGGATGACGCCATTGGCCGCTGTTTGTGCAGTTTCAATCCATTGTTGGATTATTGTGTGTAGGTTACGCTTGACTGCACAAACACATTGTAGCGGTTCGCTTGGCTGCCAGAGCCGCCGCGGCACCCCGACGTCTCCCGTAAAATACCGTACTCAAAAGGGTTAAACACTATTAATACATCACAGCGACTCAGTGTGTAGGGAGATCAGATAACTTCAAAATAAAATGATGCATCAATAATGACTAATTGGATCTGTTCTTATCTTATCACCAATAAATGTAACAATTTATGGGGGGGTGTTAATGATAATGTGGTGCTTTAGAAAACGTTTCATATTGTCAGGTGCGGTATTGATTGCGGTACCACTGTTTTTCTTTGCGGTGCTGCATTCATACCTCATTGTCCACCCAGAATAATATAGCCAGAGTAAGCTGATCCACAATAGTGATCCACAATTGGATTCTTTGTAAAGCAACTCGGCTGGCGGCCAGCGGCCAGCGGACAACACACCTTCATAAATATTACTTTAACTAAACTGCCTGAGTACCAGCTCATTATATGAGCCAGCTGGGCATTAATGCCGGTGTACCACAAAAAACCACTAGCATTACTGCAACTGATGCTGCTTCCGGACAATATAAAATGATTCCTTACAAACTGGCCAACACAGACCATGAGATCAGTTTCTATGCAGCAGTTCGAGATCAGTGTGCTCAACCCTCATAGCAGGGGACCCATAGTCCTGGAAAATCCTGGAAGTCATTGAATTCATCATTTTACGAGTGATGGAAAATTGCTATTTCAAGAAAAAGAAGTTGATAAGTCATGGAATCTCATACAACCATAGTCCGAGTAACTTGGACCCTTTGCCTTTTTTAACATTTGGACAGATCATGTCCAAATGTTAACAAAGGCGATAAAGGGTCCCGGTTACTCGGACTAATACAACCAATGGCCATGCTCTTCAAATGTAAAAATAGCATAAGAATTGGTCATGGGAAAACCCTGATTTTTTTTCCTCCTGGAAAAGTCATGGAATTTTAGATTTCCATTGGAAACCTATAATAGGTATCCATTTGGCCTCCTTGGTGGAGACAGGAAATTGCGGTAGCGTGTCTTGCCTAAAAACACAAGAATCATGACCCACGGGAGCTCACAGTCATGTTTATTATACTACTGAGGACAAGGCTTTGTCTTACTCTAACATTCTCCCATAGAATAAGTAGACATCTGTACCTGCGAGAATGTGTTCAACAAAAGACCTCCTTCAGAGGACAACAATGATTTCATTGTTTCTTTCTCCTCGTGTCCTCAGTAGTAATACAACATGTGTACACACCCACAAACCACAGCCCCACGAGTCACTGCAGACACTGTACCTGGTAACTTCTGAACCACAGCACTCCATGCAGCATTATATAGAATGCCTCGATCTCGCTGCAGTGGTGCCGTTGAATTGCCTCTGAATCGTGAGGTACAAATAGAAAGCGGATTGGGGGAAATGTCTGTCATTGCGCCTGTTGGGCTTATTGTGAGCCTGTTGGGCTTGGTGTGTTGTATATGTTGTGGCTGTGGCTTTGGCTTTGGCTGTTGCTTTGCCCGTGGCTTTGGCCGTGGCTGTGCTTGTGCTTGTTTTGGCTGTATCTGTGGCTGTATCTGTGGTTGTGGCTGTATCTGTGGCTGTACCTGTGGTTGTGGCTGTATCTGTGGTTGTGGCTGTGGCTGTACCTGTGGCTGTACCTATGGCTGTGGTTGTGGCTGTATCTGTACCTGTATCTGTGGTTGTATCTGTGGTTGTAGCTGTACCTGTGGCTGTGGCTGTATCTGTGGCTGTACCTGTGGCTGTACCTGTGGCTGTGGCTGTATCTGTGGCTGTATCTGTGGCTGTACCTGTGGCTGTACCTGTGGCTGTACCTGTGGCTGTATCTGTGGCTGTATCTGTGGCTGTGGCTGTGGCTGTGGCTGTGGCTGTGGCTGTATCTGTGGCTGTGGCTGTGGCTGTATCTGTGGCTGTGGCTGTATCTGTGGCTGTGGCTGTATCTGTGGTTGTATCTGTGGTTGTAGCTGTAGTTGTGGTTGTGGCTGTATCTGTGGCTGTACCTGTGGCTGTGGCTGTACCCGTACCCGTGGCTGTACCTGTGGCTGTACCTGTGGTTGTGGCTGTACCTGTGGCTGTACCTGTGGCTGTACCTGTGGCTGTACCTGTACCTGTGGCTGTACCTGTACCTGTGGCTGTACCTGTGGCTGTACCTGTGGCTGTACCTGTGGCTGTACCTGTGGCTGTACCTGTGGCTGTACCTGTGGCTGTACCTGTGGCTGTGGCTGTGGCTGTACCTGTGGGTGTGGCTGTGGCTGTGGCTGTGGGTGTGGCTGTGGGTGTGGCTGTGGCTGTGGCTGTAGCTGTACCTGTGGTTGTGGTTGTGTCTGTTGTTGGAGTCACAGTAGTTGTTTCTGTTTTGAAAAAAAGTGATTTTAAATTTAACAGTCGGGGACTAAACTTTTAAGACTATTTTTGAGTACAAGATTTGGTGAAAGATTTCAGATATGCTTTGAAAAAAAATATATAATTTCAGATTCTTGACAAATTCCATTTAAAGTTAAATTTAGGGGGAAACTATCGGAGTGAGGAAGGGGTTCTTAACCATCTTGCTCCCCCCTCCCCAGCCCCTGTATATTGATAGCTTGAGTATTTATCAAAGAAAATAAAAATCACAATATTTTGTATGTGGAACCTCTTGAGTTTTGACTGACTATAATTCAAACAAGTTTGGAATGAATATTTTAACTCTTATCAAACTTTTTTAAAGTTGCTATTTCCCTGCTATTTTTCCCACAGAAGATACTTTTAAATGAGATATCGAACAAAAAAATCTGTCCACATTTGAGTTCCGAATTATTCAGTTACTTCACGTCACATCTTTTTTAACATTAGAGATGCAAAAGCATAATTAATAAAAGGCCCGTTTTTGGAGGGTTGCAGATTAGGGTTGTTCGATTTAAATCATGTTGATTAAAATCGGATTTAGATCAAATTATTTTTTAATTTAAATCAACAATTTAAATCACTTTTTGTTTTCCGTGCTAATTTTGTATTTGTTTATTCCCCATAATTCCATTTATATATTATACATTATCCCTAACCCTGCCAGACGCAGCACAGTGCATCTGTGGTGACAGCTTGACCTTGCTGCAATCTGCACACAAGTCAATGTGACAAAGTATGCAATCTGATGCGTCTGGCAGGGTTTCTAGCCAAAATACCCTGGAGGGTTAGGGTTAAGGTGGAATTTTTACAGTCAGACCTTCAAAATACGTTGTGTAAAGAGATAAAATTTGGGAGATTTTAGGACACTGTGTGCCATTAAACATGTCTGATGTCACAGGTTGCAGAAATCAATATTGGCTCATAATACTAACTGCAGTTTCGACATTAAGGCCAGTTCATGTTTCACATGAATGCTAAAGCGAAGCAAATTTTGTGACGTCAACAAGTGTGATGTTCACCATTAACCAGACTAATTCACTTCGCCCTCAAATTCGCTTTAAGTATAAACCGGCCTTTACAGGAGTTCCCATGTTTCACAGGGAGAACCAAATTTCCAAATTTATGGGAGTTAACAAGATTCAGTTGTAAGAAAATTCTTTTTGAGGGAATCCAGCAAACTTCCCTGCTTTATGGATTACAGCTGATGTGATTAACGTTGGAAAGAGCTCTGGGTTAATACACGCACACAAACTTGGATCTGTTTGAGAAGAATCCTAAAATCTAATCACATGGCTTTATTGATTGTTTGATCTTCAACAAAGCACTTAAATGTTTACTAAATCCAGAATTTTATTCTATGAACAAACACCGACGTACAATTTTCTTACAAAGTTTGATCTGCGAAATAAAATAACAAAATTGAAAAAAAGAATTTTAATTTTACGAATCTGATTTCAATCCAAAAACTAAAAAAAAAACCACAACCCTGTTACGTTGCAGATGTTTTTTCCATTAAAAATGTAACATACAATTTGAAAAAAATTGTTAGATGAAAAAATCAATTTAAAGAAGACCACAGACACAGCAATTTTAATTAATTAAAATAGTTTTCAAGAAAAAGTTGAGAAAAAAAAGTTGGTACTCAAAAATGAAACTTTTGAGGAATAAGAGCTGGGTAGTTTTAGGCTTCAGCCTTTGAAAAATTAAGAAATGTCAAAGTGGCATACTGAATGTCTATTGGACTTGCTGGTGCGCTATTTTTAGTAATACATGTAGTTACATTTGTATAGTCGGATAAAGAAAACCAGAATCTATTGTAATCCAAACTTGCCCCATGCAGACATGTACAATGTGGCCTTACAAAAAATTGTAGCATTGTTGTCATAGCAACTATTATATTATTGCTATGTACTCACAGCAGGCGCACAAAGCGTCCATCAACAAAAGCTCTCAGGGAGAGAAAAATACTACATGTTGCCTATGATTAAAAAATATGATTCAAAAGGAGGAACACCTGTCAAGAAAATGTGATGGTTTCATTTGTTGATTCAGTGTTTAACATGGTATCTGCAATTAAATGTTTGGACATTTGACTGAGAAGTGACTTTGTTTTGCCCTTTCCAGATATATTGTGTGAAGCCACTCTATGCTTAGTGCTTTCCGAGAGTCTGTGGGAACAAAAATTCACAGGCTCACTCGAGTGGGACTCAAACTTTCAGCTTACTATAGTGCAAATGTCTTACCACGCGAGCACCAAGCTTGCTGGGGTCGCTGGCTGATTCGAGTCTCGCAAAGTAGCCCAAACTCCAGTTGCAGGCTTTTAAAAAGCATTAAGCATACAGTGCTTTATAAGCCGTGTTCGCATTGGACGTTTTTGGGTAAAACGTACGGAGACTGTTGTCAACTTGACCATAGTCTAGTGCGGACAGCTGGTATACTGTCCAAATTGTCGATCATCGGTTGTCAGTTTATCCCTCCGCGGCGGCAACTTTTACAGGGCCAACCATGTAGCGGAAGAGTTACATTGCTGAAAGTTTAGTGCGGACAGCCACTGTAATGTAATCCGTGGACGCACAGAAGAATAACCCCAGTGGAATGTTAACAATCATGCACGGTAACTTTGACAATAGTTAGTCCAACGCGGCTATACAAGTACATTTGGAAATTTAACAGCAAAAAAAAGTCTCTTCGACCTTACATCATCCCCGACGCAAATTCCATTCTCACACTGTTTGGACATTGCTACTGTTATCATTCATCAAGTCGCGAGCATCAACTATTTCTTGACCGCTGGTAAATTTTTGCCTGGTGCCCAAGATATAATTTCTGCATAGGTTTCCATGGGAGAGTGACTAACGATCGACGAATGGTCACTACTCGAACTTGGCCATTATTTCAGTAACACATTCTACAATGATTTTCCTAATCTCATTGGAAAACAACCAAACCTTTTAGCACAAATACAAAGCAATTTTTACAAACAATAACTTACCACAGCCTGTATTACAACAAAAACAGCCTGAAAGAAAACAAACCGAAGTTGATAGAGTCAACAACTTGATGATATCCGATTTTTACCTACAAGTATTGGAAAATTGATGTTTGGTTCAGTTTATGATTATAAAGAAATGCATAATGTATTTGCGACCGGCTCTGCAAAAAGGGCTATTATGTCGCAAAATTTGAAAAATGTGTTATATACAGAGTTGAATTTGTCACATCCTATAAGCTTTAATTTGGTGTAGGTTTGACCCCTGTGGCATTTTGTGTTCTCGAGATATCGTGACATTTGTATACTCCTATTTTCCCAATTTAACGGAAGTGTGTTTAGAGATACAGGCCTTTAAACACAAAAAGTGCAAAGAAATAAGATAGAAGTAATTTTTATCAACATTTATTTTTTCATCTTTATTCATGAATATTAATGTTTCTGAAAATAAATTCTGAAAATATAGATATAACAGAAGCCAACAAACCAAAAACAAAAAAAATCACTTACGTGAAGATTTTTTCACCCACTTCACATAGAACTGCCCTGTGTGTGCTTTTCACATAATACCCCTTTTTGCAGAGCCGGTCACATTTTAAAATACAGTTACAAGGAATAAGGGAAAAGTTGCTTTTTACATATATGGGATACACTGAAGTAAACTTTGTGGACAAATTTGATTGGGCTACCCTGCCTGCCCTAAAATTTTACAATCACAATGAACATTTGTGGATAGAAAATTGAAGGTTTTATCTAGGATGGCATATTTCTTGAGATTTATGTGTTTGACAAGCCCCAACTTTGTAAAATAATGAAAATTAACAATGGCTGAATTAAGTTTTGATCCCAAGTCTTTTTTTTCACAGGTATTCTACTCTAGTCTTTGAATTGTTTAAGAAATTTGTGACCCGCTCTGCAAAAAGGGCACATAAGTCGCTGTATGCTTTTATGCGTAAACGTCCGTTCTATGTGAAGATGGTGACAAATTCTTCAAACAAGTGATTTTAAAGGGAGGGAATTTTTTGCATCTTTGATACCTATATTATTCTATTTCAGTGAATAAAGTTGGAAAAAGAATGTGTTTGTGTCGAGTGCTTCCATCTATTGCTTTTGTTTTTGTAAATGGCTCGTTTCTCCTCAAGTCATTTCAAGAAATTCCTGAAAACAAACATGCACATTTCCAAATATCTCGTGAATGCAAAATGCTACAGGCCTCAGACATATACCACATGAAAGCTTATAAAATGGCCTTTCCAGCTATATATATATATAAAACACTATTTTCAAATTTTGCAACATAATTGCCCTTTTTGCAGAGTGGGTCACATTTGAACTTCTGGCTTTTAAACTTTGCACACCCCGCAAAATAATATAAAAATACATCATGAAATAAACCTATTACAATTACCTGGGATATCTGGTAGAATTGGAGGTTCCATGCTGCACGGCAAGTTACAAACTGTGCCATTACCACCGGTATCAGGCACACACCATTCCTGTCCGTTACTAGTTGGGTACACAACACAGGAGAATACCACAAGAATAACACTAAGGAGATACATGAAAGCCATGATGTCATAAATATTGGTTCATCCACAGTATATCAACACTCCACAGATAGTTAACTTGATCTTCAACTGGTGGACAAGGTTGCATGCAGTCAGCCCATCCACTAAGTTATATTGGATTAATTTGATGAAAACGGAGTGGTAGATAATGTAGACACCTTTGTGGATGAATGTAATGGTGTGACTCCTCAGTTGTAACTTCCAGTCACTTCTGGATATCGTCTCCAAATGAAGATAACTTGCATCAGCAACTCAACTTGAAGGATCCGTGGACTTCGGAACCGAATGGAATCTTTAACTTGTGTGAATGCGTGAATTTAGTGTAATCCTGGGTGGTTTCTCGTAATACGAAAGATGCACGGAGATCACCGTGACTGCATTTTCATCTATCACTGGTGACACGTGTAGAAGAAGGATATCCGATGCGACAAAAGTTACTATGAAAGATACAGTTGGCTGAATCTATAGCCTCTCTCTCTATCACACGGAATACAAGTCTCTCGCACTCCAGTCAAACTCCACAGATGGTTACTTGAGCTGAAACATGAAAATATACAAGATGACGCTAAATACGAACTACCAGCACTTCACTTAGTAATACATGCATTTTGTTTTCGTATTATTAAATCCAGCTGACTACAGGAACATAAAGTTGTACATAAAGCTGTTATATCGAGAACTGATGTAAAATAAATCTTGAGTAGTGCCACATTTTGTCTCCCTTTCTGAAGATACAATAGTGAATAGTGATAAAAACCATCATTTCAAAAAGCTACGGACTCTTGAAATAACTTACTAAAAACTTAAAACAAGTCCAACACCTGTGATAACCCTGGTAGGTTTAGCAGTTTTTAAGAGTGCATGCACCCTCAACTTTATAACATGAAGTAAATCCCCAAATAAAATATTGTCTAATAGCAGGCTTTCAAGCAGACCAGGTGAAAAAGTAAGAGAATATATAGTACAATCAAAATTTTCCCCCAAAAATCAGGATAAAAGTAGGACCCTTGCGAGTAGTTTTTGTTGATACTCGCCCACACCATCACAAGCCTCAAATTACATATTCTGTACTCACAACACTTGTGCTCCATCCTCAACTATTCAGCTCTTGAAAGTCAAGTTGCAGTCCTGCACCCAAGCCATTCATTGTGTGACTTTCATATGAGAGTGTATAACAAAGTTGTGAAAATATTCAATGAGATTTTATTTTTCAGAGTTGTGGGACAAAAACGTAGGAAAAAGTAGGAGAAAATAGGAATTTCAAGAAAAAAGTAGGAAAAGTTGGAGCAAGGTACAAAAAAAAAATAGGAAAAAGTAGGAATACTTGAATCAATACCGAAATCTTACCTTGTTTCCAGGGATATAATTAACCGGCAGCTGGCAAAATCTCCCAGCCAAACATTTCACTGACCCAACATGACGCAGTTCGTATTTATGGGTATGCAATGCTTTCTTTAACCCAACAGCCAACACAAGAACTTTTGCAGTGATTGGTGGCAATGCTTTTCATTCAGTTTTCTATGGGCTGAATAGGTCCGGGCTGAATAGGTCCAACCTGGGAAGGCTTTGGGGGGAAAACCCAGACATTAATTTGTTTATTGGGTACTGAATTTGGTTGCTATAGGGACCTACTGACAATGTGCTGTATTCATTGTGGGATTCTAAGGTTTAATGCGGATTTGTATGGGCAAAGTGAAACCTGGCTGTGTATTAAAAAAAAAAAAATGAACCAATGACAAAAAGGTCTCGCCTATTGCCGGGTGCTTTTAAGGACACACTTGAGCTAAACATGTCTTTACTTGGTTTTCAAACCCTTAATTTCCCTTAAAAAAACATCATTTCTACTTCAATCACAACCATTGAACATGAAGTAATGGTTGAGGGGAAAGCCTGGCAGAATTAAATTTAAACTCTTTTTTTTGGGGGGGTGTTGATTTGTTTTTTATATGGAAGTTGCCCAATACAAGTCTAAAAGCCACTCTAGGTAAAGGACTACAACAGAGGTGGTGAGGTTGGCCACATTTTAGGTTGCCAGCCCTACCACCCTTACGGTTTTCCTGGGTCCAGATCTAAATAGATACCAAATGTGCAGTGAAGAGTTCCATATGTAGCTAAAGCAAGTGACAATATTCAGTCTAAAAAAATAGACTGACAAACAGACCACTGACCCTCACTTTTGGCATGGCTGAGGTCCTCAATCATGGCATGGGTCATAGGTCGTATTGATGCTATTGTGTGGTCCTTTGTGGGAATGTACAGCCAAGCATAACGCAAACAATGGATTGAGTACGTGCAGGAATGCACGTGTAGACAATCGGCCTGGTGGTCTCTTTCAAACCACGGCTTAGCCGCCCTCTGTATTCAAGAGGTTTATACAAGGTGTGATTTTGTTTTCATTTCAGATTTAAAAACAAAATTATAGGTTTTCCTTGCCAATTTGCAAATTTTTCTAATCATTTTCTGGTTATTGGTCATTAAAATTTGCATGGTTTTTACAAATCCATCACAAGTTCACACCTCCCATCTTATCTGTCTTTAGATTTATAGTTAAGAAAGAGAGGTGTGCATCTATGGATTGAAGACGTCACGTATGATTTATGTTGAGATAACTCAGACTTTTATAGGAATGTGGACATGCAGGAAAAGATGTTTGCCTATTAAAAACCCTCCTGTTCTCAAGGCCAAAATGGAGCCAGCTACCCTATATATCAAAACCTATCAAGTGACAGATTGAAACCACACAAACTGTGAGAGTTGTAAGTATAGGAGGGTTAATGAAAATTAATGCCCATGCAATCAACCCCTTACTTGACGAAATTGAATGAACAATACAATTTGAATGCCTCTAAAAGATGACAGAATGCTCAGATAGTGAAACTGAATGACGATCTTCATGATCATTCAATTTCAATCTAAATTGAATTAGCCAGGCGTTAAAATGAAGAAAAAAAACATGCTGGAATTGGCCGGGAAAACCTATACTTTTTTAGAAGTGTGCTTGAAGTTTGTTTACAGCTGATAGCTGTGACAGTGTGTCGAGATTTTACAAAAATGTGTATGCAAGTCTTAGAGCAAAAGCAGTCAGATGATTCCTAGCCGACACTCTAAGGAAAGATTTGGAACATCAGACTTTTCAATTTCAGTGTGCATTGTAAAACAATTAACCCAATTACTTTTCCCCCCCCCCCCCAGCTTTCACAATCTCAACTCAAAGTGTGCCAAATTATATTTTCCTCTATTTGCCTTTTGAGACCCATCTTGTCAATGAGGATCTTCTAGCTCCAACCCTGACCTCCCCTTACAGTTACTCCAAAATCTACATAACACACTGTCAAGCAAACAAGTTTATCAACAAGGTTACAATTTCAGATTTTTTTTATTCTGTTTTTTCCCAGGTAAAACTAACAATTTAGATCCCAAGGCTATTTTATATGGACACTGCAGTTTGAATTTTACCTCGACTATCAATATTTTTTTTTCTCACAGAAACAGCAAAGGGGATTAGCAATCCATTTTTATCAAGTCAACTTCCTGCTTTGTACAAAAACTGCAATGAATGTAAAATGGTCTAACTGACACATTTTTATGCCAAAGTGAAGAGATTTTGTATACAGTGTTAGTGTTTTCTAAAGGATACATATTCTTGGTGCACCAGTTTGAGGGGCATTTTTTTAGGGGGGTGGGGGGGAGGGTTGTGTTATATTATGATGGTTCAGGACTGTAGGGCCTTGGAACATTACTGTACATGGAGCTATGATATCTCCTCAACCTGTCAACTTCCAACTCTGTGTAGTATACCTATGACACATAGCAGGGTTGAGATTGGCCAAAAATGAAAAATCCACAAGGACCCCAGATCAACATATAGTTTGTATTTGCCTAAAGGCACCCTCCTTAACATTTTTACAAATTTGTTCATGAATATTGCTTCAGTGATGTATGAGATCTTCCCAGCAACATCTTTAAGGCCACCTTATCTCCAACTACTGGTTCTGCTATTATATTCTGCTTTTTTGTATGCATGTTCAACCCAAACAAGGCCACAAGCCATTCAAGGTATTGAGCTAGGAAAGATCATAAGATGAAACATGCACCAGGCAAAGAATTCCATGGAGATACAGAGCGAGGGAAAAAGCTATTGGCATAGCTTTTCATTCTACATCTATAATGTAGGTACAGCTAGAGTATACTGGTGGAAAGTCTGATTCAGTGGATGATGTAATGCCATGGTAACCTCTTGGCAAATGGACATTGTCTGCTACTCTCTCATGAAGCAGGACACTGATGCAATAGATAATATCCATCTTTGGCAATCTCCATAAGAAACCTTTCATCCTCTATAGCTTGCAAGGCTTCACTCGGCCGTACATTTAGTTTGACATCTCAGATACTTGCTGGTTAAACCTCCACACAGACGCCCAAGTCTCTGGTTTTGGCAACATCATCCAAACTCTTTCATCTAAGAGGCAGGATATGCTACGAGGACTGAGACGTCCTGGCAACCTCCACAAGACGTAAACTCTCCTCTTCTCGCTTCTTCTGCTTGATGGCCATCTTTTCCTCCATCCTGTCTCGTAGCTCGTCAAACTCCTTCCTCTGCAAAATTGAATCACCACAAATGAGAAATATTTCAATAATAAATGCATTTTGAAATACCTCAGATTTGGTTGACACTTTTTCAAAAAAAATACCTCGGCATGCATCATTAACAGATGCAAAATTTTAGTGCCAAACTCCAAGTCATTTCTGAGATATGACCTGAAAATTCCTACCCGCCCATTTTTTCCCATTCATAATTGCACCAGTAATTTTTTTTTATGCATTGGGATTTTTACCAAAACTGTGTTACACAGGTTAAATGGCACCCAATCTGCAAGATTATGAGGTGGCCGCTGAAATTTTGCATGTGTTCAAATTTATGATATATGCCGAGGTATTTTTTAGAGAAAGTTTCAACCAAATCTGAGGCTATCATCTGACAACTTTTCAAAAATGTAGGTGATTTGGCACGGAATGATCCTCCTGTGAAATCATGGCACCTGGTGTGCTGTCATTTTCAATACAAGTGGAATTTTTGTATCAATTTCCAGCGATGGTTGGCCGAACTGACTTTAAAAAAAATACTGCCCCCAATTTACCAACTTTAGTTAGACCACATTTTGTTTGCCAATTGGTTGTGCAAGCCAGGTACATGTAGTCTAATTCCCTGACATCTATTAACTGCTGTTATGTCTCAAGTACATGTAGATACCCAGCACGATATGGGGCATATGGGTACCCCCCCCCCCCCTTTTTGTCCCTATACCCTATACACACTCCATACTATTGTTACCTACATGTAACACATCCCCCTAGATTTCTGACAAGAATTCCTGATATTCCGGAACACAATGACCAACACAAAAAAGGGGGGGGGGGGGTACATTTGCCCCATATCTTGCTTTGTGTGAAACTTTAAATAAGTCAGTGTTACAGTACTTCATATAAAATACTAACCCCCAAAACATTTCATTTCTGAAAATGACAGCAAAAGAAACTATTGTATATTACCTGTAAACTGAAGACAAAATAACACTTGCTGAATGAAAGTAATATTGAAAATTATACAACACCTGAATTATTCGACCCATCACACGACGCGAACCCGCACCTCCCAAAACGTTCTATCACATGGTTCTATCAAACGGTGCGCGCGCATTGATAGAACCAAAAGAACTTCCTTAATTTAACGGTCACTATGGTGGCGCTACAACATGGCGGCCGAGTTTCCCTAACTGCCACGGTTTGTTCTCCTAACAGACGACGAAATATTGGAACTCGTAGGCGATGCTGACGCTCCAAATGCAAAAAGACAAATCAAATATGCAGTGAAACGATTAGATGAATTTGCAAGACACGCAGGAACAACAACTGAAGCTTTAACTGATTCGGAATTCCACACTTTTTTGTCGCAGTTTTATGCGGGACCGAGAAGGTAAACGGCACGTTGTAACGTTACACCAAGAAATCCATGCATGCAATCTGTCGGATTTGTTAAGGCGTTGTATAAAACAAATAAGGAATGTTTCACATTCGTGCAATGGTAAGAATAATTTCATTCGGTGACAGATGGAATGTCCCATTCCACTCGGCTTCGCCTCGTGGAATGGAACATTCAATCTGTCACCTCATGAAATTATTCTTACCATCGCACTCATAAACATTCATTATTTGTATACTATATATTAGAATAACTGGTTTGCGGTTGCACCATGTAATCAATCTCTTTTGTAAGTTTGTGTGGTTCTGAAAAGAACCACACAAACTCACAAAAGAGATTGATTACATGGTGCTACCGTAAACCAGTTATTCTAATCTATTGCCCTTTCACCATGCAAACCTTCAAATATCATTATAATTAATGCTAGATGCAGACTGCAGTATAATGTTTGCCATACGGGTACAAAGACTCCAACTTACATGCATTTTGCTTTCTGGTGGGTACATCACTTTCTGCAGGATGAAACAGAATTGTATATTATCGGGCATTTGTTTATAAACTGCACAAGCAAAAACTGTGGGTAGGCATTGACCGCGTAGTGAGGGCATTTTTATTTGTTAGGCAAATTAGGATCGAGTCATAGGGACGTTTCTCTGTGCCCATAACATTTTCAGCCCCCCACAACGTCTATCGCATGTTCAGTATATGTTCCTACAATTACGGTGCATGACTGTGTGCTTCTAAAAAAAAACAATGGCGAGTCTAAACCTACAATAGTTACAAAGCTACACGGCATTATGGGCTTATGACTTATGCCCACACGAACAAAGATACTGATAATTGACCTATCACGGTCGAATCGCGTCAACGCAGCTTGTGAATTATTGTCCAATCACATCAATTATAATTCTACGTGGAACGCGCAAAATCCGAGACAAACAAAATTTACCACACAAAATTCCCATAGGGTTGTCTAAGGGGCGTGGTTAACTCATAAACGGCGATAGGTCAATTTGGGAGACCGCCAACGTGGGGCAAGATAGCTCAGTACGGTATTCTGGAGGTCGCAGGTTCGAATCCCTCTCCTGCCAGTTTTCTTTGTTCACTTTGAAAACTTATTCAAATTTACCTAGTCAGTTTCCCTTGTGGATTGTTACAAGTTACAATTCTAATATGGAAATAGTGCAATAATCACCAGTACTTTGTATTATAACCTTTGTGCTGATCAATCATTAAAAAGTGATGTCTATGACTCTGCTTAGAATCTGTACACAACAAAAAACTGTTGGCAGAATACTATAAATCTTAGTGTTTATCGCACAAGCCTGTTGCTGCTGATTTAAATCGCACTGATTTAAATCAGTTAACTCTGCATTACGGCATGGCAACCACCGTGCAGCTTCCTGTATGCCGGTGACTGTTTCCTGAAAGGTACAACGGAGGTTCACGGTATGTGTCGGTCAAAGGGTGAAATCTGATGTTTTTCTTGGGTCTTCAGACTTTTAATTACTTGGAGGTCGAAGCAGGCATTTGCATAATAGACTCTACTAAGTACTAGTACTATCGCCAGATCATGTCCCAATGTTAAAAAGACGATAAGTAGGATACAAGTTACTCGGACTGTTCCAAAATGATCTTTGTATTTTCAGTATAAACAAGAAAAGAAATACATGCAAAGGGCCTTTATAACTCTCACCAACTTATTATTCAAATATCACTGATTCATTTTGCAAAAAAGTTTACATGTGTTGCTTACAATTTTCTGCGTGACGTATTTCTCAAACAGCTCTGTCCTGTTAAAACAGTAGAACATCACCACAGGGAAGAATACGTAGATGCTCATCTGGGGGAAAAAAATGACATGACTGTCATGACTGTAGGCAGTGGCGTAACTACTTCCAGAATTGTAAGGTGTTCACAAATCTTACAGAAAGACGCATTGAAACTGCGGTGGAAGAAAATTGTCAATTTTTTTTCATGATCCATAACTCTCATCACAATAATTTTCTGCCACATTTCATATGCATTATCTTGATATGGCTATGTACACGTACATTGTGTAGGCTTCAGTTCCTTAAAACGTCACTCAAAATTGTGAGATTTTACAAGAAAATCACTTACCAAGACCACAGGATTCACCACTCCAAAGTTTGACATCGTTTGCCTTAACGCCATTGACATGATTGACAAACCACAGCGTTAAGGCGCCCTCTGTCGACAGCAAACAATGTCAAACATTGGAGTGGTGAATCCTGTGGTCTTGGTAAGTGATATTCTAGTAAATTTCACCATTTCGAGTGACATTTCAAGGAACTGAACCTAGCCTATGTGTACATAGCCATTAATTATCAAGATGAGGCATAGGCCTATGAAATGTTGTGGCAGAAATGGATCATGAAAAGAATTAGATTTTTTTTCCACTGCAGTTTCTATGCGTTTTTGTAAGATTTGTGAAAACCTTACAGTTCTGGAAGTATGGCATAACTATGGGGGGAGGGGAGGGGCATACACTGACATCCATGCTTCCCCTCCTCCCCCCCCCCCCCCCCCCCCCCTCATTTGAAATGTTGAAATTGACAAAACAATTTACAAAAAAAATACAATTAATATTTAATTTTAATTATTAAGCTGCAGTTCATGTACTTTCGGTGCCCCCTTAAAAAAAATGTGTGCACGCCCAGATCCCCCCAGAAATGTCACCCTATACACCACTGGCAAATATGGCCAGTATGGGGGGAAAAATGATCAAACATATCACAACTGGTAAAGCAGAAATGTTCATGCCCTTTGTACACAATCATTAATCATGACAATTTATAATTTATGATTTCGTACTCACTCGGGCCGATTCTAATTTCCATCCACCCATTTTATGCCGTGGTGTGTTTACTTATCACAACAATTCTAATACAATGAAGCGTTTCTTCCTTTCTTTGCAGAGCGGCTGCATTTATCATTGGTGTCTGTCTGTGACTGAAAGTTGATTTAGGAAAAATTACTACATCGCAAAATAAATAGTCTGTTCCTTTGCAGGAGGTTGCTCAATCTCTAGCCTATACAACTGTTGTAAATGTAGGTTGTCAGTTCTGGGAACCATACTTACAAACGTCTAGTCTTAATTCAAGTCGGAATTAGTCATATTAAGGGTCTCCACCACACTCATACCAAAGATCCTATTGCGCCGCTACAACTGTCCCACAGGGGCTCGGACAACTCGACCGTTGAGACAACTCGACCGTTGAGACAACTCGACCGTTGAGACAACTCGACCGTTGAGACAACTCGACCGTTGAGACAACTCGACCGTTGAGACAACTCGACCGTTGAGACAACTCGACCGTTGAGACAACTCGACCGTTGAGACAACTCGACCGTTGAGACAACTCGACCGTTGAGACAACTCGACCGTTGAGACAACTCGACCGTTTTTTTGTCAAATGGGAAGACAAGTCGTCCGTTGAGACAAGTCGTCCGTTGAGACAAGTCGACTCGTAGATAGGGGAATTGGTTGTGGAAGGAACGGCACGGGGTGACTTTTGATGGGCAGGACAGCGCTGTCGTTTTGGACGGGGCTTGGGTACACAGGGGGCCGGGATGGACGCAGGCATGACAGGGGGCCGGGTAACGTGAATTGTCGTGCCGGTCTATATTTTGTGGCACGGGGCTGGGATTGGATATATATGCGGGGCCGGGAAGTTTTCTTTTTGCGGGGTGACATGGTTGATGGGCCGGACAGCGCTGTCGTTTTGGACGGGGCTGGGGTACACAGGGGACCCGGGATGAGGGATTAGAATAACACTTTGATAACAAACTACATTTTGTAATCCACTAGCCTCTACACTGGCCATCATCAACTGAGATGTTTAAGAATACCGGCCTATCACCGCATCGGTGCGGCGATAAATACCGGTGCGGCTGCCCGCCCGCGGCCGTGCACCGTGCATGCCGCGTCGCTCTCGCGGGCCTTGCACGCGCTGGGTCCCGGCGTCGCGCTCGCCGTGCATGCCGTGTCACCGTACAAAACACCGACCGGGTCCCCGCGCACGGTAATACCACACATTCTGAACCATTCTGGGCCACGCGCACACGCAAATACCCAAACATTGACGGGCAACCTGTGTTGAAAATACCACGCGCTCCGCTAGCTACATCATGTACAACGCATCGCACGGTCGAGTTGTCTCCATGTCAACGGTCGACTTGTCTCCATGTCAACGGTCGACTTGTCTCAACGGTCGACTTGTCTCAACGGTCGACTTGTCTCAACGGTCGACTTGTCTCAACGGTCGACTTGTCTCAACGGTCGACTTGTCTCAACGGTCGACTTGTCTCAACGGTCGACTTGTCTCAACGGTCGACTTGTCTCAACGGTCGACTTGTCTCAACGGTCGACTTGTCTCAACGGTCGACTTGTCCGACATCCGTCCCACAGAGCAGAGTGACTGTGATGAGTGCGATCATGGAGAGACTAATAACAACTGCAATTCCAAGAATCGCGCAAAGCCAAACGAGGATTGTTTTCAGATGAACCGTGAAAACAGGGAACTGGTATGTTAGGGTTTAAATTTCACATTTTTAACTACTTTATCGTGTAATGTGATTTGGTGGAATTCGTCCAGGTGCAGGGCCGGCTCGATTTCAACATGGATGAATAATTGATTTCACGAAGCGCTGTGAATAGGACGGGCAGGAGTTTTGCGCAAGTTTATTGTAGGACTAGGAGTAGGAGTACAATAAACTTGTGCAAAACTCAGATTGTGCTCGACAGTACGACACCGGTTCACGGAACGAACAATATTTCGCAGGGATAGCTCCATGGTCATACACACGTGTTTTGACAACAGGTGAACTGTCAGTGTTACGAAAAACACACACAAAATATAAGTTGAGCTATCACTAAAAGCTATTTCAACAAATCTATGAATCCTTAGTAATCACCGTAAAAAGGATTTGAAGCCTTCAAAGAAATTGTAAAATGAAAATTTTAATGAAAAATGCATGACGTCTTGACAGCCTGAACTCAACAGCAAGCCACGTAATAGGATGCACGCTTGATTAATGCGGACACTATTTCAATTGGCATTATATTCAATCTAAACATCAGGAGATTCGAACCCAGCACTATTGTTTATGAGCCAGGAACTACATGTAGCCATATATGTTGTCTCGACAGGAGTTGCAATTTTATATTATATGAAGTTGGTCTAGCTACTTGCATACATACAAGAGGGAGCTAATACAATTTTTCGGCGGAATAAAAAAAGTGAAACCATGAACCGGCTATTATACACACTTTGTGAAATCTGTTCCTGGAAAACTGCACAGCTGCAGTACGGTGGGAGGGCGAGAGGAAAATAAGCAGGGCAGGAAAAACCCAAATCAGTGGGAGCCGTTTACGTAGTTGAGGGCACCGTTCCTAATAGACCCATAAACAGGGACATATTCATTTTGTGTTATTTTACGAGGGTGGCCCCATCAGTTGTGAATTGAACCTAAAAAAAATTGAGGTGTCCAATGGGTCTATAGTACCTCTTTGTTATGGATTGATAGCTGCTGTTGGGAAAATATCCCAAGAAAAAATGTCCCAATCAATGTCACGAGTGGTTGGTTATTTTCCAAGAATTTGCTGTTCCTGACCCATTTTGGTGAGGGGTGTTAAAGTAAAATCTTTCCAATTTAAAAATGACAAAGAAGTTTTAATTAACCTTGATTTCATGATCATATCCACCACTTGTACCACACATTAATTATCTCTCCCTTCTTATTACTTGACACTGTCACAGGAAAACACATCCTGCTCTGTGTTGTCTTGTGTCCATAGCAACACCACTCAGCCTCTGTCATAAAACAAAAGGGATTTCCCCGTTTAGTGCCCCTTCCTGAATACAGTGTGTCAAAGGTGGCAGTTTGGTAATATGTTAATATTCTGGCTGGATTGATCGAAGTCCAGATCCACTGACTATAGAAACCTGCATTGTATGCGTTGCATTAAAAACATGCATACGTTGTCATGCACAGGCTTTGTGTGAGGGATTCATTGTATTGTATATCACGGTACACGTGAGCAGTAAATTATTGGTGGGCTTGAAGGATATTAAATTATATGAAAATGTAGCCCAGAAATAGTGTAGAAATGCCCATCTTAACTTCTTTTAGTTTTTCAAATATTTTCCAGTGTACATTTTCATGTATTTTTTTTTTTTTTCTCCAAACAGGATAATGAGAATTGATGAACCCTCCATTAGAAAATGAAATGATCCACGTGATGTAAGTGCTCCACCGTTCGTTGTTGTGTTGTATGTTGGTCATGTGCTGTCATTTAAGCAGATGAACATGTCGCTATGGTAATCAGTCTGCAGTGACGCAAATGTGTCAGTCGGCGTAGCCCCACCCAAGCCTTACATGTTTGGGTCTCTTCAAGTTGAAAACATCAACCAAGATTTGGCTTTAGAGAACTTCGATTTTGTTGTATGCTCCAGTATGAAGGGCCCACACCCAAGAAGTTGACTCATACCAAATCCACAAGATAATCAACTAGTAATTTGTTGACATGTTCCAAGTGGACCACATCCAACATCTGCAAAGAGAACCACACAGCGCTTGGTTCGAGTTGTGGATAAGCTGATAATGCGAGTTGACTGGAGTTGTGGACAAGCAGAATCAACTTAGTCTGCTGTATCAGTCTTGTGGATGGCCTCTGATCAGCCATCAGAGTCTTGGAGGACTTGAGTCTGGAAACAGATAAAGTTGTGGATGAGCACAGTCAACTAACAGTTTGATTGTTAACTTCTAGCCGTCAGTGAACAGCTATAAATATTCTGAAGACCATAGAAACCATGGCTTCTTTTTGGTATCTCCTGATCACTCCGTGTTTATACTGGATGATATCCGTGTGCTTCGTGAGTACGGTTCGTGTTAGTGCAATACAGCAGTATTGTGTGCGTAATGCAACCAGTGGAAACAACACATGTACGATACTGAATTGCACGGAACCACTTCCACAGCTACCCAAATTCATAGGTAAATATTTTCATTTCTTGTCTATTTTTGTTATCAAGTTTCAATGAGTCAATAGATTCTGTTATTAAATTTAAAGAGCAACTCCAACGATTCCCAATTTTCCTTAGGTTTCGATGTCAAATAAAACAGATACTTGTCAAGATCCCTATCTTTGACGCCGGTTTTTATGTAAAAAAATGCGTTTTTGTTGCCTTTCTTTCCGCGAGTCTATCCCAGTTTCGTGAAAACGAGCGTAACGTCAAAGCTCCTTTACATCTAATGATTATTCATTTCCGATGTATTACCGTTGAACACATGCACATAACATCGCGTGCAGCTTTCTACGGTACTACTACATCATGTTTCTTTCATTTCTCAACAGCGCTGCCAGCGGCCAATTAGTAGAAAGTTTTCATAAACTCGAAAGAATCTGGCTCTCTACCAACTGAGCTATCTTGCCCTATGCTGGGGGTCTCCCAAATTGTCAGTATCTTTGTTCGGGTGGGCGCTAGTCAGAAGTCATAAACCCAGAATGCCGTATAGCCAGTATTTTCAAAACCGTTGGAGTTGCTCTTTAAAAGAAACATTCAGTGGACATTCAGCTCAACTTGTTTTCACATATTACTATGTGTTTAATACAACAATACTAATTTGACCAGAATTTTTTACATTATATATTTCGTTTTAGGTAAGCCAACGTTCTGTCCATTTTGTTTCCAGTGTAACTTGCATATTGGGCCTGTGCATGTACACGTAGGTCACTGGTCACCCACAAGCCTGAAACCCAATGGACACAAAGTGGACCGAAAATCACTCAGATCCTTTTTTTCTCTCTGTGACAAAGTGACAGTGTTAACCGAACAAGTTTATGTCATGATAATTATAAAATATATTATTGTGATACTTTAACTTTGATTTCATGTTTTTTTTTTGGTTTTTTTTAAGCAAACAGAAATGATCAAAATTGAACTATCCCAATCAGTTGCTTCTTTGAATTGAAAATTGCTTCAACCAAGGAAATAATTCTCTTGTTCACAGATCTGAGAAAGTGTCCCAACACCGACATCAATTCACCTTGTTATCCAGATAGTAAGTATCTATACTTGATTGTCATTAAAGCTTGTTGCATCTTTTTTTTCTCTTTTTTTTTTTTGCTGTGTTTTAATGTTTGTGCATGATTTGGTAAAGATGACAAGTCGGGGCCAACATGAGTGATTGAACTGTTTCAAAAAGAAGAGTTTTTTTAAATGTTTGAATCCATCATGACATAAAAAACTTTAGATTGTGGTTTGTCTTTTTAATTACTTCACACAATTAATTCAATTTTCTTTTTACCCAAAAGAAAAACATATGAAAGATCTTACAGACATTTCTTTTTTTTACAAAATCTTGTCCCAAAATCTTCATATTTTGTTTATTATTTCTACAACGATGATGTTGGCCTTGAAATGTTGTGATTGAGATTTTGCAATTGGTTGTTGGCACTTGTTTGATTGCATAGTGTATTTCAGCAGCACTTTGACTGCCTGCACTCACTGGTGTTCAGCTTTCATTGCATGATTATTGAAAACCTGTGATGAAAATTCCATGAAAATTCCACATATATGTTACAAACAACCCCACCTTATTCATATTCTGTTTGGATACTAACAATGTGGTATTTATACAGGTATCTTTTTGTAGGAAGGAAAAGGTTCAATATCAATAGCAATAGCAAATATGAGACTGTGAAGTGGTACTATCCGTGACAGTGCATGACCAGATGGCATCCTACATGTATTTATCGTGTTATCAGTTGCTGTGTTTTTTTGTATGGAAGTCGCCCAATACAAGTCTAAAAGCCACTCTTGGTAAAGGGCTACAACAGAGGTGGTAGGGTTGGTCACATTTTAGGGTGCCAGCCCTACCACTGGGGTCCAGATTGGTTTTCCAGGTCCAGATCTCTAATTAGAGAATAAATCTTCAATGGATACCAAAGAAATTATCCCGATTTTCAGGCCGGGGTAACTTCCACTGTTTGGTGAGATCAACTCACCTCCTTGCTTTCCTCAATTCTCTGTTCATCACTTTTTGGGGGATTTTGCCATTCTATTCCAAGTGTATTCCTATGATTATATGTCCACATCGATTTGTTGGATTTTTGTTATTCTTAATATTTAGAGTCACATGAGATCTTTTTTTTGACATTGACGGTTTCATTCGTCAATTCATTGATGATTTCTTCATAAAAGCTTACACAAAACAACACAACACAATATGCTGTCTTCTCCCTTTTGTAGAAAAAAAATGTTTATTTTCTAACTTCTTATGCACAGTTGTCAAAAGTTTACAAACATTTGCAGATTTTTCCTTCAATTGGAGCTGTTCCTGTTTTGTGCAGTTTTTGTATTGTAAATACCCATATCAATAAAATTATGTTTCAAAAGTCCTTCCCCATGAATGTACATGGATGTATAATCATTTGGGTTTGAGTCACAACATTAGGATGAGTTGGAAATGTGCTAGCAGGTCTGCAGTGTATATGAAGACTTCAGGCGCAAAAGCTGCTAAATGCCACTTCCATGAAAAACAAAATAAAGTGAAAGTGAAAGCTCTCAGTTCCTAGTATACAATAATCCAATATTTTTTGTTGGCGTTTAGTGGCTTTTGCGCCTGAAGTCTTCATGTGTACATTGTAACCTGCAGCTTTAAGCTTGATAAAATCGACCGATACAGTGTACGTAATATTAATCATAAATTTGCTTCCATCCTTTTGAAGTATAATGGATTAATTCACTAATCTGCAATTTTTCCATGAAGTAGACGTCACTGTAGTAAACAGCTAACAAAATGTTTATGCCCCTCAACCATACATAATGAAGCGTACCTGTTGTTGACATTCTCGGAACATCATGATAGTGCACCTGTTTGAAGAATGAGTGTTATCAACATGTATGTACAGAGGGTGTCATTAGTTGGCATGACAACACTTTGTAACCAGGAGCAAGTTCGGTTGGGCGACTAGAGTGACTAGACTTGACCTTTAGTCAATCTAGATGTCACTCGAACGCTGCGTAGTTTGACTAGCTAGTCCAACTGGATCAACCTAGCCCCGGACCATGGTTTGTCTAGTCACTCGCGAGTTACGTCACGGTTTCAAGATGGACGATAGGTAAACTAGGCAAGTTTTGCAAACGTAATACGGTAAATTGTTAGTTTTGTGCAATGATAATAACTCTTTGCAATAAGATAATGAATTATTTATTGCACTAAAGTTAAGCAGAGAAAATAAAAGGAATAAATAATAGAAAATAAAAATGACGTTTCAACATTTGCTTCGTTAATAATTAGCAGACGACATTCTTTACAGTTTGTTGTTGCTACACAAACTAGATTTGACGTAGTTGATCGACAAGATGCGTTCGAGTGAAAACAGACCACGCATGCATGATTTAAATCGCAAAATTGACAAAAGGGACTAGATCAGCAGCACCCGAACTTGCTCCAGGCTTATTTGCATATATAGAAAATTTATTACTGAATATTAAAGGAACTTGCCGCAAAACATTGGAACTACATGTACATGTGTATTTATATGAACAATATTAGTGTGAAGGAGGATTTCTATCATCATAAAAGTCTATATGACATGATATACTAGTAGTACAGTTGAAAGGACAAAGGTGGGGGGGTGATTTTTTTTTTAACCCCTGAACCAGGCTGACTTCCATAGATGTGGTTTGAAAATTATATGTCTATAAATGCATTTTTCTGCATTTTCAATCCATTGTTGGGTTATTGTGTGTGTTACGCTTGGCTGCACAAGCCTCTTGTGTTTGTTTCGCTTGGATGCACAAGCCGGCATGGCACCCCGACGCCCCCATTATAACACCTGGACTCAATGAGTTATTCACTCAATACAAGGCTGAAAGCAAGTCTAGGTAAAGGGTTACGATCATTTTGAATTGCCAACCCTACCACCTTTACGGTTTTCCTGGGCCCAGATCTAAATAGAGGATAATTCTTCAACGGATTGCGGAGAAATTATCCCAATTTTCAGACCTGCATGTATAGATGCAGGCAGGGTAATTTCCACCATCAATGAGACCAACTCGCCGCCCCCAAAATGGTGAGTGGGGTTAGGATTTCAAATATAAAATTTGCTAAATAGATTTAGTCCTAGCAGCAGACACATCAACAAAGGCAAGATTTATAGAGTAGGGGGCTTGGAGTAGTCTACGTACAGCTTGGTTCTTTTCTTTATTTTCAGTTAATTATTTTATTTTATTTTTTTTAATTTCAGAAATATTTTAAAAGATTTTTGAAAAGCTCCAAAAATGCATTTTAATGTGTCAAACATCACATCTCAGAAATTGCTCACTTTCAACAAATCATTTAAAAGATCTTCAGTCCAGAAACAAGTTTGACTTGGCCAAATAAATTTGTTTTGTTTCATGAATCTGTTATTCTGTTGAGCCAGTCAGAACCACAAGGGGAATATGCGAGCTTGTTTTGTTTGCCTTCAAATTTAATGAGTTTTGCACATGATTGAACTTGGGGGAAATGAAAGTTCCCACCAGTTTGGGGTTAATGTGTCCATGAACCTAAACAACTCTGGACTTTCAATGTTGGCTGTGTGATGTTAACTATGAATTCAGTGAATAGAAATCAGATTAAACAAACTCTTGTATGAATCTTTATCATTGGTTTGAGTTTAAATACAGACGGGGGCATGATCATTAATAATGTGGTTGGTTTGGAAACACATCAACAATCCACAATCTAGTTATCTATGTACATACACGCACGCTACTACATAATGTATACATGCACATGTAGTACATCATAATTTGCCAAAGTGTTAAAAAGAATTATAACACCTTACTCAAAGATTCTGTGTCTCGATTGGCGGAGAGCGAGTCACATGACATATTTTACCCATAGCAACTAAAGTACTATACACAGCGCAAGGCACCAGTATGTGTGCAAAATGCGTACGGGTGTACGTGCACTGTATATATCTCCGAGGACAAGAGAAGAAAGGAAACACAAAGAAACCTTTCAGTCCTCGAACGTAGAGTCTTTTGTTGAAATCGGTCCTCGAACGTAAGGATACGTGCTTAGTCTATGGGGGTTGGTTATATTAAAGGAACAATAGGAAACACAAAGCATTGTCCTCGGACGTATTGGGGAAGTACGACTGTGTGTACATGTACAATGTACACACAGTTGTACTTTCCCAATACTTCCGAGGACAATGCTCTGTGTTTCCTATTGTTCCTCTAACCCTAACTCCCTAAGTGGTATGAAAAATCCTATAGAAATTGGAGGATTCAGGACTGTTAACCCTCCTGTGCACCTGGCCAAAATCGACCCAGTTGTTGTACAGATCAAAACCTATCAAATGACAGATTGAAACACACACAAACTGTGGGAGTTGGTGTTTAGAGTTTTTGATAGGCTGTGATAGTTATAAGTATAGGAGGGATTTATTAATATAGCCCAACCCCATAGACTAAGCATGTATTTTTGCGTGGGAGGACCGATTTCAACAAAAGACCGGCTTGCGAGGACAAGAAAGGTTCCTTTGTATTTTCTTTCTCCTCGAGGAGAAAAAAAATACAAAGGAATCTTTCTTGTCCTCGGGAGTCGGTCTTTTGTTAAAATCGGTCCTCGAACGTAAAATTAGGTGCTTAGTCTATGGGGTTGTGTTATATTAAAGGAACAATAAGAAACACAAAGCATTGTCCTCAGTAGTATAGGAAAACACGACTGTATTGCGCGTTGTGTGTATTCTTCCCAAGCGCTAGCACTACAGAACTGGACTCCAACATTTCGTGAAGGGGTAGTTTGGAAAAGTAAAATAAATTTTCATCTAATTTCGAATTCCAATAGACGTACATTTACATTTAATTATTTTTAAATGAAATTAATCAGTTACAGTGCTTAAATCAAGCAGGAATCTGTTGTAAAACTAGCCTCCCTCGGTGATCCATGGTGATCCATGGAACATTCTAAAAATAGAATGCTGCATGGATCACCTCGGGAGGTCAGTTTTACTACACCACTCGAAGCAGTCAATATTTGTATAATATACATCAAAAAACAAAACTACCAAATTATTACGAAAGACCTTACATTGACAGTTAGTAAATACATGTATTGATAATAGTCTCAAGCATCCTGTGAAACCCTGGCAACTGATGTGGTGTCATTTTCAAGAATTTTACCAAATTTTATTTAGTCCAGATTTTGTTTAGAATCAGTTACAAATCCGTGAATGGTTGCAAGCCAGCAAGTCTGGTTCTCTCTGACCTGACAATTACCTGATGTCTACAATGTATACATTGCTAAATTATTCAAAACACCGTAAAGAAAAAAGTAAAATTGAACATTAATTAAAAAATAATTTGATGGCGTCAGCTACATTTTCATCCACAACACTACCCGACTATGTACGTACAAAGTTTAAAACCCAATTAGCCTTGTACTTCTCTAGATATCCTTTTATGTAATTATATAAAAACTACCTAGTAGGCGAACACTAAAAGCATGCGTTGTGTAAGCATTGAGCAAGAATGTCAAACGTGTCTACCTATTTGCACACATAGAAATTAAGTGCGCTTGTCGTCTGGATACCATACCATGTGCAACAGTGAAATACATTGGCGGCGCACATCTGCGGGTACCAGAACTCGGAATAAACAAGCTGCATTGACTGGTCGCCATTCCAGCTTCAATCTAATTCTTCAGCATGAAACTTGTACTTAGTACAATGTTGTTTATGTATGGATGAAGACTGGATTATGTATGGCGCATTGTATTTTGCTGTGGTCTCGACTGGTCTCGGGGGTAAAACTCGAGACCTTGGCATCCGAGACCTGCACTTTCGAGAACGAGACCAGCCCTCCCGAGACCGAGACTTTGCTAGGATGAGACTGAGACCGAGACCTCAAAAAAAGGTCTCGAGACCAGGTCTCGAGACCTACAACACTAGTATGTACAAGAAACCTCAAACCCTAGTGCTAATTTTCTTTTTAATTTGGTGATTAACCCTAACCCCCTAGGCCCTTATTGCTAGGAACCATCCTCAATCCTCCAAAATTCTCCAAAATCATCAAAAATCCTCCTGTGCTCCAATCACCATTCATCCTCAATCCTCCAAAATCCTCCTGTGCTTCAATCACCATTCATCCTCAATCCTCCAAGATCCTCCGGTGCTTCAATCACCATTCATCCTCAATCCTCCAAGATCCTCCTGTGCTTCAATCACCATTCATCCTCAATCCTCCAAAATCCTCCCAAACCACCATGAGGATTTTGGAGGATTGAGGAGGGTTAGGGTTAAAGAATGCTTGATTTTCTGCATACACTTAAAAATATTTTGTACAAAATATCTGCCAGTATGCCATTCCAGGCTTGTGCAGCCAAATGTAATGCACACAATAGACGAACGATGGATTGAATACGCAGAAGAATGCGGGTATAGATGTCAACCATCCAGGTGGTCTTTTTCAAACTGCAGCTAAAACCGTCATCCGTATGGGTTAAAAATTACAGAAAACTTGTGTGTTTTTTTTTTTTTTACACACCCCTGTATGAGTACGTGTACATGTATGCTATAAAGTGAGGTACATGCTTTAATGTTAATAACTGAATGTGTTAAAAGGCCTGTGGGCATGGAGTTGTAATGAATTTAGTGTTTTCAACCCACCTGATCATGCATCGTCGTGCATTTTTGGTCCATGGCTAATATTTCTAAATTGAACTGTGCATGATACTCCAGTGTAAAATATGCATTTATTTGATCATGGTAATGGCATGATTAAAATGACCTTTTAACCCAGCGGTGTGCCATGACAGTATACACACACTGTTAAACCACAGTGACCTACTTATTAACCCCATGAGTACGGTATTTTACGGGAGACGTCTGGGTGCCGCGGCAGCTCTGGCAGCCAAGCGAAACGGCCACAATGTGTTTGTGCAGTCAAGCGTAACATATACACAATAATCCAACAATGGATTAAAACTGTGCAAACAGCGGCCAATGGCGTCATCCGGCCTGGTGGCACTGTTTTTTTTGCGCCATATGACGTCATCCGTACGCAAGGGGTTAACAAAACAACACCATGGCACGCCACAGAGTTAAACATTTTGTGCAGTAACACTACATTATATAAGATCAATGTCATGGGATATGCATGTAAATAGTAAATGATTTTTTAAAACAATATTTTCCCACAAATAAAAAGCCCACGTTGCCTAGTGATATCATCACTTGGGTACTCTGATGAACAAATAACGAGATAATAAAATGCTTACATCATAAAGTACAGGTATATTCCACTTGGAATTGAATGGCAAATTCCAGAGCAATTTAAAAAGAAATTGACTACAAAAAGTAATTTACAGAAATTCAGTTATTGTCTTTTTTGATTTTAGGAGATTTAAAAGTTGTTTCAGCATATCTGAATATGCTAAATAATGCAATTTTTTAAATGGCAAAGATAATGACTTATTCCACGTATTCATGCGGTGTGATGTTATGCTCGACGACTGTAGCATTTATCTAATTACCTAAATGCAGTCACAACCACTGAGCAACCCACCACACGTAGTACCGAGTCGACGGTGGAACAAACATCTTCACCAGGCACAGGTAATGAAAAAACAACAGAGTATGGTACTCACACAGGTGAGGGATCAAAGTGTAAAGGAAAGGGGTCAAAGTGTAAAGGAAAGGGGTCAATGGTTATAATTCCTTGTGGCTAATTCTAGATCTCGCCTTCTTGAATGCTATTAATTCCCGCACCTTCATCTCAACCCCCTCCTTTGTTATTCAATTTTTGTTAATACCCCTCCCCTTTTCACCAACTTTCCTGCCCCACCCATTTTATACTTGCCTTCCTGCCCCACCCACTTTTTACTTGCCTTCCTGCCCCACCCACTTCTTACTTGCCTTCCTGCCCGTACACTTTTTACTTGCCTTCCTGCCCCGCCCACTTCTTACTTGCCTTCCAACCCCACCCACTTCTTACTTGCCTTCCTGCCCCACCCACTTCTTACTTGCCTTCCTGCCCCACCCACTTCTTACTTGCCTTCCTGCCCCACCCACTTCTTACTTGCCTTCCTGCCCCACCCACTTCTTACTTGCCTTCCTGTCCCACCCACTTCTTACTTGCCTTCCTGCCCCGCCCACTTTTTACTTGCCTTCCTGTCCCGCCCACTTTTTACTTGCCTTCCTGCCCCGCCCACTTTTTACTTGCCTTCCTGCCCCGCCCACTTTTTACTTGCCTTCCTGCCCCGCCCACTTTTTATTTGCTTTCCTGCCCCGCCCACTTTTTACTTGCCTTCCTGCCCCGCCCACTTTTTACTTGCCTTCCTGCCCCACCCACTTTTTACTTGCCTTCCTACCCGTACACTTTTTGCTCCCTCCCACTTCTCACTTTAGTTTGGCTCCACCCACTTCTTATCCATGTACATGTTTGTCTACAAGTATCCATAACAACTGTTTTGCATACATAGACCTCAAGCAGTTTTTGTTTGCGTGTCTTGTTCTGTTTGTTTTTAACGCAGTAGACCAGCTTCCCATTTTTTTGGCATAACATTTTTTTATTATTAAGCTATTTTATACTGAAACTAAATTTTTTTATTTCTTTTGTTTGAATGAAATATATCACTAGCCCATCAACAATAAAGCAAGTAATAGCTGCCATCATAATGCAGTATGCAGTTCTGTTTGCGCAATTCAGCCAAATGGTTTAGTAAAAATTCAAAAAGGCGGGGGAGGGGGGTGTTTAGATGTATAAATGGTGTCCCCTGTTTTATAATAGAGAGGTTTAGCAGCACGTTTTACGTGAACGCGAAAATTGTGTGTTCTTTTGCTGATGTCATCAATTCCAGCGTATTGTTACTCACGTACGTGAATTTCACACGGACGTCAAATACGTGAAAATGGTGAGTTCACGTTGGGTCATAACGTGAGTAATTGCAAAAAAATAAGGCATTTGTAGACATTGCAGTCAATATTTTTCGGATGAGAATTAAAGCTCATTGAATATACAACACTGAGGATGCATTTTTGGGTCAAACTAAGTCCAGTTCAATGTATTTCTGAAGTTTGAAAAAAATCCCTTGCTTGTGCAGCTTTCGTGTTGGAAAACACCGTGGTTGTGCATGATACCCGTCGTGACGTGCAGCTAAACGTTTCATTGCGCGTCCGAACGCCCGCGTTATTCAGTTTGACCGCCGCTCCAAAAATGTCGGATGCGCTCGCGTTGACGTTCGCGTAATACGTGCTGCTAAACCTCTCTATTGATTCAAATCGGTCCCGTACTTAAGTAAGAGTCATGCAGACTAATGTAGCGCCCAGGTGTTCAGGTTTATTTAGTTGAAATTGAAATCACCCAATGCAAGGCTAAAAGCGGTTACGATCAGGGGCCGTGGGGTTTGGGACTTTTTGAATTGCCAGCCCTACCACCTTTATGGTTTTCCTGGGCCCAGATCTAAATAGAGGATCATTCTGATGCCAGAGAAATTATTTTAATTTTTAGACCTATAGACCCAGGCGGGGTATCTTCCACCGTTGGTAAAACCAACTCAGCTCCCTATGGGTTCTTGCCTCATGTTAAAGATGGCACTCTTAGCACCCTCTGCTGTTATCCATCTAAAAGTGGCAGGCATTTTATAAATGGTATATTACTGTAACATTTGGAGTATTGTGGTCATTTTCATGGAAGTGAATTTCCTTTGTGAAGTAGGAAACATGAGACAACGCAAAGCTAAAACAATAATAATTAACCAACTGCCAAACTAAAATGAGCATTTACTACTAACCGGTGATACTAACCCTTCCCTGGAATATGCACAGGTCTTATCAGCACCCCCATGACTGTACCCTCTGACACAACCCATGACACAACCCTGGGGAATACACAGAGCACACCCTTGACAACCAAGGTGGACTCCTCTACTGTGACTGGGGAGAGTAAGATCTTGTTCAAATGTTATGTAGTGGACATGAAGAAATATGCGTCTGTTAGGCATTAATAGAAAAAATAGTAATATAGGAAGATTTAAGCTGTTAAAAAGAAACATTCATCTGCCAATAAAATAAACTTATTCTCCATCTTATTATGTAGTGTACACGATTGGTAATCCTCCATTTTTCTTTTAATGAATTATTATGAAATACCTTACTAGACTGTAAGTTAATAGTAGTCTCAATCATCCTGTGAAATGATGGCACCAGGTGTGCTGTCGTTGTCAAGAAAAGTGGAAATGTGTATCGTTTTCCAACGATTTCCGGCTGGAAATCGTTGGAAAACTGCCCTGTAGCCGTTAGTCAAGGTGCGTGTGGCTACCCGGGACGAGTGGCGCGTCCCGGACATGATGGCGCCATGGCATATCTGGGGCGCGTCACGCGCCCATAGCCTTGACTAAAGGCTATCATCCGCCCTACGGTTGACAACGAGAGCCGTTTTCCTCTAGCTTTTTTCGCCATCCAACAACGCAAAACTTTGAACAGGTCAGTGGAACGTATTTCCTATAAAATACTAACCCCTAAATCCGCCCATTTCTAAAAATTGCAACAATGACCAATCATGTACACTGCCTTTAAGTTAATGGCACAAATGGATATGCTTTAGATATCTGGCTTATTGTAATCTCCACACCGCAATTGTCACTTTCTCCACTCAGCACATTTTAAAGAAATAATTAATTTCAGCACTTATAGCAGCTTAAAACACTTCTTACCTTATACGTGTACATGCTGTTTCAGTATTAGTTCTGATCAATTTGATAATTCCCAGCGTTATCTTCCTGCCCTAGACATTCACACTGGGGAGGTTACACAATTCACTAATGCAGTTACGGACGATTTTATGACCACAGTGTCTAGATCTGACCCACCCGTAGACACAAGTGATATAATGACCACACCCTTGACCTCACCCATGAATGCATCGTCTGGAGTCGGATGTAAGTGCCAGGCTATGTACGTCTGTTGTTTTGAAGTTAAGCCCTGCCTTCTCCCACCCCTTCCACCTTGCCCACCCCACCCAACCCCCACCCAACCCCCACCCCACATGCTAACCAAGTGTCCCAATTTCCTTTGACAGTCCCATATTTCAGCATAATGTTCTGGTGTCTCCCAAACTTTATTGAAATCACATTTTTATTCTTTTAATTTATTTTTGGCCAACCATATGATAACATCAAGTGCTTCCAAATATAATAGACTTCTTTTATGTTTATTTCCCTTTAAAAAAAAATTTCCCTCAAAAGAAAAAAAAAAATCCCTTGTATAATTGTTTCCCCTGGAACAACATGTCAATTTTAAACACTTTCATTTTTGCATTAAAAACCATTTTTGCTCACTCACTTCCTGAAAAAGATCATTGTACAAAATGTACATTGGACTTGACTAAACTGTTTTGGGGATGTAGGTTTTTAAAAGTTCATCATGTTCATCTTTGCAATTGATAGTCACACCCTTTTATTCCCCCCCCCCCCCCCCCCCCCCCCTGTGGAACAAAATTGTACACTTTGTGTTTGCATTGCCTGAACAAAAATTAATGATTGACTTAAAAACCTGATGTATTGGCCGTTTTTTTCCTTGGCAAATGTTGTCTTGTACTTTGGCCTATTGCTACTTCTCTTTGCTTGGTTCTGCAGTCATTAAACTCCCCTTGTGATAGTTCCATTTTATAGATGCCTGCTGTCTTTCTATTTCCTCTTAAAGGTCACATGAAATGGAAGATTAAATACTGAAACCCACACTGTGTAATGCACATCCATTTTATTATAATTTGAACCTTTCGATCAACTGGTTAGCCATTCAGAAGGCTTTCCATACCACTTTTGGCCGTCTTTTGGATTTTATGCTAATTTGTACATGTATTCACATGAGCACAGGAATGATTTCACAAAAGCTTTGTAACATAGTCGATTTGTGCAGGAATTTAGTTTGACATTTCCTGGGGTCAATTTTCTGAATGTTTGTGTTTCTGCATTATTTTGGTGCTCAGCAGGGCAGACAGTAAACAAATTTTAAAAAAAAACGGCCAAAATAAGTCAAATTTTCGCTTCTGTATAGTGAGCACCTTGGAGCAAGTTCGAGCGGCGACTAGTCGATTTTCCATGGTAATATGTACACGAAATACATATTGGGTACCAGGCAAAATCGACTAGTGGTCGGCAAATAGTCGCCACTCGAACTTGCTCCTGATTGGCATCATAGCAACAGCGCCCGGCCTCCCAAGTCGGAAAATAGCTTGAATAGAATTTTGAATATTGTAAAAAAGAACGCAGTTTTTATTTTAAGCCCCCAAAAAGGGAATTATTTTATGCTACCACAGTATACATCGGCATCGTTATTTTGAGCCAAATAACAATTTTCATTTTGTGGGACCTTTAACTCTTTGTGCACTGCAAGCAAATAGCACCATCTTTATCTGCTCAAATAATATGATTTGCTCTACATAAACTCCTAAACCTTCTGTGACATATGCTGTGCAACTTTCTTTTCATTTTAGATTTTTCACATAATGCAAATCCGTACTTTTTGGTTCTGATTTATTTATTTATTTTGTACTCGGTCTCACACAACAGTACAGGAATATGCACACTACGTGTATCTAGAAACATCAAACCACAGACTTGTTAAGGTCAGTTCGTTATCAAACGGACAAGAAAAAAATAGGAAATAACATTCAACGTAAAACTGACTTGGCTAGATCCTCTGCAAATTGTGCAAAATAAAACACCCCAAAACCCAAGAAGTCATTTTATTGTAGAATACTTGAATTTCACTGTTCCGGGAAGTCTGCATAAGTCTCCATTGTAGTTTATAACCTTGTGTACCACTTGCAACCGAAACTCATTCTTGTGTTACAAGGACAAGTGTTTACCACTTCCAGCTCAGTGTACATATGCTCTTCTCATTTCAGTAGCTACATGTAGCACACTAGTGTAATTGATCCATCAAACCAGAAATACAATGCTTCAGCAAGCTTTCCGTAAATGTATATATATATATCACAGTGTTGTAATCGACAATCCTAGCTGCATTGCTACATGTCTATACAGTTTTTACAGCAGACCTTTTTAAGTGAATGTCCAGCAGTAACCTGTCTAGGAAGAATCGTTGAAGACAGCTTAAGAACCAATGACGAATCCCAGGAATGAAATTTGAAAAGTCGCCCTATACAAGGCTAAAAGCCACTCATTGGTAAAAGGCTACAACGGAGGTGGTGGGGTTGGCCACATTTGAGGTTGCCAGCCCTACCACCCTTACGGTTTTTCTGGGTCCAGATCTAAATAGGGGATTAATCTTCAATGAGATATCAAAGAAATGATCCCAATTTTCGGACCTACCCAGGCAGCGTAACTTCCACCGTTGGTGAGACCAACTCACCTCCCCAAATGGCCTCTTGTTGGCCCTCCGCCCCCCCCCCCCCCCCCCACTGGATCCCCCACGGAACTATAACTGGAAGCGGGTAACACAGAATCTGAAACCAAAAAAAGCTTACTGCACAAAATTCTGTAGCATTGTGTAAGGGGCTTGACACCACACCAGTGTGCAATAGATCGCTTGTAAAAAAAATACAGTCATCGTTTGTTGTACATGTTCTCTTCATTTATCACACTTGCCTTCATGTGACATACATTTGTACATTGTGGCATCATAATCAATGCTGTATGATGTTTCAAATGCTTTTTGGTCAGTCCCATTTGTTAGCCCAATGTATGCCAGTTATCATGGGTATTTTTCATGCTATCATTTCCTTGCGTCACTATTCATAAAAAAAAAATTCAAAGCATTTGCTTCAGCTGTACAGTGATTTTTATGTAGATTTCAGTACCAGCTAATGACAGCTTGAATATTCATTACATGCTAATTAGCTGCAGCTACTCAGCCAATAAGCAGTGCAATTCTTGGATCATCATCCATGGCTTCGTTGACTGCTTCATCATATGAGAGTCCTTACAGCACTGTAGGCGGAGGTAGGGACAAAGGCACCGTTTGGTTTTCTGTGTTAAAATTTCTTCTGGGGGCTGAAATCTGTGACATTGTCTGAAAAAATATCTCCAAAGTTCCCATGTTTATTACCAGGCTCTCAACAATTGGTTACAGTCCAAAAATATGTTGTTTGCTCCTCCAAACTCGTCTAAAACCATGGCGTGACTCTGGGGAAATCCGGGGGGGGGGGGGGGGGGGGAATAAATTGGTTTAATACTTACATGTACGACATCATAGCTTCCTAGATTTGCTGGGCCATTGCCAGATTCAGACAAGCTCTTCCAGAGAGGAACGACAATTTTATTTTTCTGCATTTCACACCACCATCAATCTCAGGACAATTTAGTTTGTTTTATTGCAATCTTTACCGAGGGTAGCCCTTTCAGTTAAGAATAACCTGCTTTCCAAAGTGGCCCTCACAATAAATACAATTTATTCCTTACGTGTACATGTAGTTGAACAAGTCACCTCTCATGGTTGTTGTTAATGAAACCTGGGCATGACTGCCATTTTTTTGCGGAAAGGATTTTGTTATTCATTGTTACATTCAGTAGTGCGAGTTCAAATTTTTGAGATATGTGCTTACGCGTGTATGATTTATAAGCGAGATACAAGTAATTCCAACAGAGTTCGGCTATCCAGGGGGAGGAGTAGCCCCGCCTACCCTAAAATAATACGAATAATAAGTAGATTTTAACAGCGCACTTATCCGCCATGATCACAGCGCTCAAGACACTACATTATTACCCCTGCTCACCAGGCTCATCATACAATCCCGAGACCTCAGTCCCGCAGGGAGTATAATACAGTCCTGGCTGCAAGTTAAGCGCACATGGGCTAATCAAACACATAGCCATCACTGCCGTCACATGTACTCCTGCAGCCATTGCAATCTGCCAAAACATAGCCATTAAAATTGATATCTTTTCTAATTACCAGCCATTTACATTCTCGGGTAAATAAAAAAAAAACTTCATATTCTCGGGTGTGCATTTATTTAGCAACCATGAGCAAGTTCGGTTGGGCGACTAGGGTGACTAGACTTAACCATAGTCGATCCGAACGCTGCGCGGTTTGACTATAGCTAGTGCAACTGGATAAACCTAGCTCCGGACCATGGTTTCTCTAGTCACTCGCGAGTTACGTCACGGTTTCAAGATGGAGGATCGGTAAACTGGGCAAGTTTTGCAAACGTTTACGATAATTTGTTGGTTTTGTCCAATGATAATAACTCTTTGCAATAAGATAATGAATTATTTATTGCACCAAAGTTAAGTAGAGAAAATAATAGAAATAAATAATAGAAAATAAGAATGACATGCAAACATTTGCTTCGTTAACAACTAGCAGACGACATTCTTTGCTAGATTTGACGTAGTCGATCGACTAGATGCGTTCGAGTGAAGGACAGACCACGCATGCGTTTCTTAAATAGCAAATTTACAAAAAGGACTAGGTCAGCAGCACCCGAACTTGCTCCATGCTGCAGTAGATGCGAGTAAAAGTTGGACCTAAATTTACAAGACTTTGAAATTTCATAAAACTCTTTTTGAATTGAATTAACTCTAACCTGCTCATTTTCTAACAGTTTGCTTAACATAATATTCAGATTAAAATATATTTAAGCAGTTTAATGATTGAGCTTGATTTACAGTGTATTGCATGCATTGTATAACTAACACTAACCTCATCAAACGTGATTAGTGCATAATTATATGCATATATTACATGAGGATGATTTTACATACGGTATAAGATTTTTCAATCAAGGTTCAGGTAAGATTATGGGTTGCATTTTTTGATCACACTCACAGTGACACAGCACCCAATTCACTATACATACAAACATCCATATCCACTCGTGTTCGTCTATCAAATGAATTTATTTTAGTAACAGCATGCCACAGACATCTTTTGATTGTTAATTACTTTAAATTGATTCGTCAGTTAATGTCAAGCCAGTGAAGAAGGTATACTTGGTTCCGCATGAATGTCTCGTTTTCTCCGGAAATTTCTAACCCTTCTGCATTTGGATTGGTTGAACGCATATGAATATGAAAATGTTCATAAGCAAGCTAATTTTATGTTTAATAACTGGTAGATATCCGAGCATAAGTCACGTAATGTAATACCGACGAGATGATTGAACACAACAACTTGTCATATAATAACCCTAACTCCCTAGGGTGTGTGTGTGGAAAATCAGATGAAAATTGGAGGATTCAGGGTTGTTGGGGCTAATTCAAGTCATCATTAAGGATTTACACTACTCAAAAAAAGTAAAGGATCAAGCTTAATTATTCATGTGTTTTTTACCCTCCCGTCAACCGGTTTCTTAAGCACATGACTGAGCAATTGCTCAACCAAGCATGAACATGCACTGCAGTGTACAATAACTAAAATCAATGAGGTACACACCTGGCTGAAATTTTCAAAGGCAAATGTCTGATACTTTATAAAAAAATTAGTAATGTATTAACAGAGTGAAAGGTTAGTAAATTTGGGTTGTATTGAGAGTTCTAAGGCTGTACCGAATATTCAAATATTCGATCGTCAAACGAATATTGAAATACCTTTTTGCCGGTTCAAATATTTAAACAAATTTGTATATGCATGTACAGATACGGCTCTGATGTAATTTTAATAGAAAAGTTACTGCGCTTATCAGTGCCAAATGCCGCATTTTTGTTTTGTTTTTGGCTGTTTCGGAAGTTTTCCGAAACAGCCCTTGTTTTCGTTAAGATTTTTTTTTTTTTCTTTTTTTTTTTTTTTCTTTTTTTTCCTTTTCAGACTATTGCCCATAGCATTTGTACACGTTTTCTTTCTGACCGGCACTTTGGCTACTTTTAAGCAACCGATTGCCTTTAAACTTAACAGACACTTAGACCAACTGGTCAGAATGCATGCCGAACTTTTACGTCATGATGACGTCATCACGTGATTTGTTATGAATTTTTGAATTTTGAAAATCGTAACATTCTTTTCAATATATCTAACGAACACAACAAGATATTTTCAAAATTCTTTTCGTTATAGCTTTGGTATGTCTCAAAGATATGCCCTAAAAGGCGAAAATTGTGTGACGTCATGATGACGTCATCAAAAATGTGCTTTTTTAAAACACATATAAGGATAGGTCCGATCGTCATGAAAATTGGTGGGTAGGTAGATAGTGCCACTAGCATGTAAAATCCAAAGTGACGTCATGATGACGTCATCGGCTGATTTTCTATGAATTTTTAGTTCTATCCCAAATCCCATAGACTTTGTACACGAATTTTGTAAGAGCCACTTTGGTCACTAAACAACCTCAGATCTTAATCAGGTTTAACTCAAACAGAGACCCTAAGCTGAAAATGTATGCCGAAGAGTGACGTCATGATGACGTCATCACTTGTCATGTGACGTCATCTTAAAGGTGCATTTTTCAAGGGCACATATCTAGAGAACCGTAGGTCCGATTGCATTCAAACCTGCTATGGTGGTAGACAAGTACGTGTTATAGATGAAAATTGAGGTGACGTCATGATGACCTCATCATACGATTTTATAGTAATTGTAAAGTTTTTTCAACCTTAAAGTTTCTTAAACCCATATCTCTTTAACAGAACATGCTAAATTCAAAATTCTTTTTGTAATAGCTTTGTTAGCTCCCATATTCTTTCACATAAATGGGAAAATGTGTGATGTCATCATGACGTCATCAAAAATATGCTTTTTTGAAACACATATAAGGGTAGGTCCGATCGTCATAAAAATTGGTGGGTATGTAGATAGTGCCACCAGCATGCAGAAGCCGGAGTGACGTCATGATGACCTCATCGGCTAATTTTCTATAATTTTTTTAATTTTTGAAATTTTATTAAAATTTTTGAAATTTCATTTTAATCACCAAATTTTACACACAAAAACCGAAACAGCCCTGTGTTTGTCCACAAACACTATTGGCTCTAGTTTTGTTTTGTTTTTTTGTTTTGTTTTTTTGTTTTGTTTTTGTGGACGGAGAATTCATTGTTCCCGTCTGTAAAACCCTTGACAAATAATTACTGCAAAAATACAGCTGGGGTTCAGTTTCTTGTCATCAGATTGTTATAGGTATACCCGTAATGATCTCGATACAACAGGCGCATGTACAAAAAAGTCAATCAGGTGGTCTGTAATATCGAAAGCCGCATTGTAAAACACCGGCGTGCTTTGCGTGCAACTTTTTACCAGCCCGGCATATAGTTGAGAAATGTGATCAGCGAGTATCAAATATTTGGTCAAACCCAGTTTTGAATATTCGAATACTAAGTTATTTGAAAATGAACAGCCAGAGAGAGTTCAGCAAATCAATAATATTGAAATTTACTTTATTCTTGCAGGAAATTATACAACAACCTCACCACCAACACCAGGTCAGGCTTTTTACATCTTTGATGTTTCATCAGTTTGCCACATTTAGTTTCAACATAAGATAGATCTAACTATATTTTTATCTTCAGTTTGGTACTGTACTTCAATTGTAAGGTCAAATCGCGGAGAACTAAGAAAATATGTTACGGTTCGATTATTTGTTTTCCTTCTTGATGCCGAAAGAGACAGCTTTGTGCCTGTCCCAGATAGCCAGTATTATTAGCGAAAAAATGGCTGAGATTTTCAAAGGCAAATGTCTGATCCTTTGCTTTTTTTGAGTAATGTATGAACAAAATGAAAGATTAATGAGTTTATGAGTTGCATTGAGAGTTTTCTTTTTTCAGCAAATCAATTACATTAATATTTTATTTGTTCATTGTAGGAGAATCTACAACTACATCACCACCACCAGGTGAGGCTTTACATATTTGATGTTTGGACAGATTGCTACATTTAGTTGCAACATAGGATAGATCTAACTTGAATTATCTTTATGTCGGTACTGCATTTTAACTCGGGCGGGGGGGGGGGGGATTTTTCCTGATTTCAGGATTTTTGGTGCTACGTCTTCCAGATTTCCGAAAGATTTTTGTGGGTCTTGAAATTGTTTTTTAATCATCCAAAATGACCTCTGCAACATTAAACAGTCTTCCTTCAATTCTAATGACCCTATTGTGTGGAATTTTGAACCGTATCTTTTGCTGGAAAAATGCAAATTGACCATACTAATTAAATTCCTCTGAATTTTTTGTAGATTTTTCATTTTCCTCGTATCTCACCACTGTTAACTTTAAGGTCAAATAGCAGGGAAAGAAAAAGATGTTGTGGGCTCAATTTTTTGTCTTGATGCAGAAAGAGATGGCTTTGTGCCTGTCCCCTGTTGGGGAGGGGGGGGGGGGGGGGGGGGGGCATTCTTAATAATAGGCGGTATTATTAGAGATACCATTCAAGTTGTATCTCAAATAACAACATATCTTAAAGGTACACTCTCTGTGCTCATTAACAAAATTGATTTTTTTTTTCATATATTGTATATTTAGTTTCACAAAAAAAAAATATTTACTCTGTGGGAACTGAATTATTGTCGGGCTGCAAATAATTCAGCATTTGCACAAAGTATTCAGTGACTGGATATGGAAGGATTTTTTTTAGTCAGTGTCTCATTCAAAAGGGAATGAATACCTTTTGTCTAGCAATTTTTTAGATGAAAATATTTTTCGGGGTGAAACACAAAAAACGCACACGGAGAGTAGACCATACCGTCACCGTTTCCATGAAGAGATTTTGAAGAAAAAGCGTTTTCGACATAATCGCAAGTGGAGTTTCTCCTATTTTAAAACTGCAAAAAATACTACTTTGCAACAACTTTGTGCAGCAAAGAAAACCTTCACATGATTCTATAAGAGGTGAATTTTCACGTGAACCTAGTAATTATAATTAACACAGTGCTTAATTACCCTAAATTAATTAGTAAAGATGCGCGTCTCTTCGTGAAAACTTTCCTACATTGAAGCCCTTTCTGTTCAATGTGTTTTTCCATATGGAAGGGGCGTGCGTGTTTACGCTTGCGCAGCTGAGAATGTAACGAAGATGTGTGTCTCTTCGTGAAAACGAAAATCTCAGTTGACCTACTTTTACGCCTTTCCGTGCAATACATTTTGTACGCGTTCAAGGGGCAGTCATGTTCGCGTCTCTTCGTGAAAACCCAAAATGCAATTATTGAGAAGCCTGCCCCTTGCATCATTAATGCAATTTGGAAATTAAATATGTTTTGCTTACAAAAGCATATCTAAATGGTAGTGTTTTAAAGCAAAATAGTGAGAGAAAAAAAATCGAAATTGAAATTTTTTTAAATTTTTGACAGGTGTGTCTCTTCGTGAAAACGGTGACGATACTTGTTTCTTTCATGTTCCTTTTTTCAAATAGATGACCCAATGTAAACAAATCTAAACCTTAGAAATTAATTTTTGTTTTCTTTTCAGTTCCACCTTTTCCACCTTTACTGATTGCAGTCATCGTAATCTGCTGTTTGGTTGTAATCATGTTGATTGTAGGGATTGCCTATATCCTTATCAGAAAGAAGAATGTAGGATCTTGGTAAGCAACGACATGTAAACTACAGTGCGCCCCTTCCCCCCCCCCCCCCCCCCCCCCCAAAAAAAAGGAAACCGTCCCCCCAATGGACAAAATATTGATGTGTTTCCCGGTTTCCTGGTGTGTTTTTTTAAATTTGTGATCAGTTATAGAGTATAGAAGTGATGACGTCAATCAATGCAATGTTTGGAACCAGAATACATTCTAAACTGCATGTGTTTGGAACCATTGCCGCGGCAACTGACGTCAGACTCCGGTACTCTATTGAAGGCACACGTACCTTTGTGATTTTTCTTTTTTTAATGTTTAGTGGCATGCCGTTTTAAAAATTTGAAGGAGGAGGTCCTTTAACTTCTATTTTTAGATCATGCCAGGAACTATTTTCCAAAATGGCCGCCCAGTTTTTTTTGGTTTTTCAAGATGGCTTCCTCAAACTGATTCAAAACCTGCAGTAAGTCAGCTGCCAGGCATTTCCTCTTTTGTCTGGACTTTTTGGAGAAAAGAAAAAAGATGGAGAAAAGAAAAAAGATGGAGATACTAAACAGGTTTTTCTTTTTTCTTTTGCATAAAAGGGGAACTTTGAAAAATCATTGCTCTAAGTCTCCTGAAAATTGTGTACGTTGGATCTTGCAACTGCACATTAAACCATTTTTATTTCCATCTCGAACATGATATCGTAAATGTTGTCAAAATATATATACACAGTTTGCTATAACAACTATGAAACACACTCTGAGGGAACAAATGCTTTATTTCATTCGAGGCAATCTCCATGGTAACACATGCTTAGCAACCATTACGGCAGGCAGTATTCATGATGTAGAGCAGTGTGCTAAAAATAGAAACCCCATGCGACAGCTGCTTTATAATTCAGACCCATGTGCATATATTATGTACATGATTTTTTCACTTGTGATCATAACATGTACGTGACAAACTCTTTAACCGAAGAATCAATGAAGTTTGTATTCGTAAACCATATTATTTTGAAATCATTCATCTTTTTATGAAATTGAACTTGTTAAATATGCCCTTGTTCACCAATTTATCTTGTACATTGTCAAATTTCTTTTACATTGGAAATAAAAAAAAATAGAAATTGTCAAATATCTTTTACATAAATATAGGAATTAGCAAAAATATAAAATTATTTCATGTATTTGTAACCTGGAAAAATGACACACCATGGGGACTTTACTCGACACAAAAATAGACAATGCAATACCAGGATCTAAAGAACAAGTCGCGAACTATTTTATTAGGAAAAGGATTTAAGAATGAAGTGAACTTGTGACCAAAACAAAAAGCAAACCTTGGAAAAATAATACCAGACACAATTATAAACTTATTAAAAACTCTTTAAACCAACAAAAAATAACACAGTTTAAACCAACAAAAATAAAACAGCTTAAACCAAAGAGCAAGGTATGCTTAAACCAACACAGAGTATCAAATAATGGACTTTAGGTACACTCTGATTGAAACCAGGGCACTGTAGCAGACGAAAGACAAGGCTACGGCAGGTCGCACAACTCAAAGGAGTGTGAAAGAGGCACATGTGCACTCTTCTCCGCCGGTCTGCTAAGTGAAGGCATAAGGCAAGCTAAAACTTTGTACACAAGTATAACTGTGGTCAAGGGAAGGGGGGGGGGGGGTGCTGGTACTGGGGCCAGGGGGACACACAACTAAATAAACCACAGTACATGTTAAAAATATAAGCAGGGGAGCAACTCTCTAAAAATAACAAGGCAATATAATTTAGCCCTGCCACACTCACGCCCTGTTAAATCCATTGCTGTCCTCAGCAAGGTCTAAAATAAAATAAATTCTAAAATGATCTTCAAATTTACAACAAAAATAGATCAGAACCCAAAATAAAATACCTATCCAAAATCTCTGAAATGCGAAGCCATAAATATATAAGGGAATCTTTAAACCGGTCTTAAACGAACATAACAAAATAATACAATTTAAATAATCAATGATCTAATCGAATCCGTCTGGTGGTTGGACTATCAACTCACATAAACTACTGGTGCCAGGGATAGAACTTGAGCAAGACTGCCGGCTGACTTGAGTCGTGCACGATGGTGACGATGATGAGGGGTCGTCTTGGAACTCACTAGGTGCTGAAATGCTGCCGGTGTCAGTCATCGCTACAGGGGTCGGCGTCTTCCTCTTCTCCTGCTGCACGGACTTCAGATGCCGCCTCATGTACGTCATGGTCTCGTCGTGGAGGCCTGGCCAGAAGTATCGTTGCCTCACAAGCTTTAACACCTTGCCGTAGCCACGCGTTTCCATGGTTTTGTGGAGACTTTCCAGAACAGCCCGTCTCAAGCACTGAGGGAGAACAGCTAGGTAGCGAACCCTGTCTCCGCCCTCTCTGTGTAGAAGAAGACCGCCCTTCACCTCAAGCTGATCCCATGAATCGAGTAGCGTTCCAACGACTCTCGACTCCTCCATCATTTTCCTCCTGCCCATCCTTGTCAGATTTGCCGCCTTCAGCTCCATCACTCTGCGGATAGCTGGGTCACTCTGCTGCGCCTTAACGAGAGTGGCAGCTGTAATCCTATTACAGCAGGTACCCTGAAAACTGGCCGCAGATGCAGGCACCTCATCAGGGCTACTCATCGTGTGGGCTTGGCGACTACCACTACTCTTGGAAACCAACTTCCACTTGAGGGGAGCTGAAACGGGCAGGGGACTATCCTTCTGGTCTGGCGATGATGTGGGGATAGGGGAAACTTGTCGGGAACGATAGGTCTTCTTCTCTAACAAGGCACTCTCTAGGCATATGATGTACCGCCTCTGTTGCTGCTGTTCCCCAACAACTTTGCTGACTATCGACTTCAGCATGTCAATCTGCCTGGACTGCTGCAGGACAACCTCTTGCATGTATGCCTGGTGGTGAAGGAGATCCAGCAGGCTTGGCTGACGCTCTGCACTGGGTGGCAACTCCAGATTGACAAGGGGTGAGCTTGACGGCACTGGGTCAAACCCACAAACCTGAAGAGGCGTCAGCACCGCTGGTTCAGCCATCATGCACAGTCAAGATCCACTAAAAATCAACTCTGTGTTGGTTTGACCGAAACAAATTAAGGACTGACCACCAAAAACAAAATAAACACTCTCAAAAAAATAAACCCTAATCCTAAAAAATAGTTGGCTACGTCAACAAAAAACGATAGTCCTACCCGGATCTTCCACCAAAAATATAAAAATGTAACCTGGAAAAATGACACACCATGGGGACTTTACTCGACACAAAAATAGACAATGCAATACCAGGATCTAAAGAACAAGTCGCGAACTATTTTATTAGGAAAAGGATTTAAGAATGAAGTGAACTTGTGACCAAAACAAAAAGCAAACCTTGGAAAAATAATACCAGACACAATTATAAACTTATTAAAAACTCTTTAAACCAACAAAAAATAACACAGTTTAAACCAACAAAAATAAAACAGCTTAAACCAAAGAGCAAGGTATGCTTAAACCAACACAGAGTATCAAATAATGGACTTTAGGTACACTCTGATTGAAACCAGGGCACTGTAGCAGACGAAAGACAAGGCTACGGCAGGTCGCACAACTCAAAGGAGTGTGAAAGAGGCACATGTGCACTCTTCTCCGCCGGTCTGCTAAGTGAAGGCATAAGGCAAGCTAAAACTTTGTACACAAGTATAACTGTGGTCAAGGGAAGGGGGGGGGGGGTGCTGGTACTGGGGCCAGGGGGACACACAACTAAATAAACCACAGTACATGTTAAAAATATAAGCAGGGGAGCAACTCTCTAAAAATAACAAGGCAATATAATTTGGCCCTGCCACATATTATAACATTTTTTATTTTTTTTATTGACAATTGAAAACAAATTCAATTGAGATAATTTGTTATTTCCATCAGCAAAGTCCACTGTGAATCTGAAGCAGACAGCGGCTCCAATGGAAAAGATTTGTCAACTTTGCCAGCTCATGGTAAGAGTACAGTACAGAAATACCATGACAACGGCAGTTTAGTTCTCGTACCGGTGGTGGATCCGCTAAATCACCCATCATGCATTGCTTCACCTGCCCCATGTAAGCACCTCTCCCTTCCGTTCTATACTTGAGGTCAGAGAATGCCAAACTGGAGTTGCCAAGCAGTGCAGGAATAAGAGTTGTTCTTTTATCAATTTTTTGTGTGAAGATTAATAAACCCAATTTAGCTGCCATTATTTAAATGATTTCAATATTTGCAACAATCTTCAAAATTGTAATCAAACGTGATAGGTTGACCAACATGTAATATTCTATTAAAATCCATGTGACTGGAGGTTTTTAGCACTAGTAGTACAGTAGACCATCGCTATAACAAACACTACTATAACGAACATTGGCTCCCAAATTGATGTATTCAATACATACAACTGTACCATTATTCACTATAACGAACGACCCCCATAGTGAACATTATTTGTGGATCCCATGATTTTCGTTATATTATGGCATTTAGTGTAAAACTGAACACAGATCCATTTGTGACCTTTCTTCTTGATGTCAAAAGTATTTAAAATTAGTTCGGCAGTTTTACTCCGAAACAATTGAATCTAAATATAGAGACGAATAGAACTAGGTTTTGAATCTTTTGTTTGGGATCTTATTTCCTGAATGCAACAACTCTAATTTGGCAGTGACTTTAATCTTTCACTTTCAGTTGTTTAAAGCTGGCATGCCTGTGCTCAGACGCAACATGTCAACTTAATGAATTGTCCCCCTCAGACAAAGTATTAAAGAAAAACTATATTTTGCAGGGGTGAGATTTGACAGGATTTTTCCTGATTTCAGGATTTGTTGGTCTGGATTGAAGGATTTTTAAAGAATCTCTTTCGCAGTCTGGAATTCCCGAGGTGTTGTCCTAAAAGGTGTTTTTACCATGTAAAAGTGGATATAGACCAATCAAAATTGATACTTTACGTGGGCACCTTTAGGCAAATACAAACTATATGTTAAATGGGGGTCCTTGTAGATTTTTCGTGGGTTTTTCGTGGATTTGTTATTTTTAGCTAATCTCACCCCTGATTTTGAACCATAAAAGGCACTGACTACAATGTGCAGTCTATTTGGAATTCCTAAATTGTGTCATTTTATTATGTGCTACGCGCAAAAATTGACATACATTAATGCTTGAATTGGGAGCATTAATACTTAAGTTATTATCCTGGTCATAATTCAAAATGTGAAACTTGTTAAATTTGTTACTCGTTTATCATCGGTCGGTTTGTGTGGGTGTGAGTATGTATATACCGGCAATCGTGACTAGGGACAAAAGGGTTAGGGCATAGACAAAGGGTCCACGTTTGACTGAACGTCCACGATTGAAAATCGTGTACAAAACATATGATGAGAGGCCTTCCGAAAAAGTTATAAACAAAAGAGGATAAACAAAAGAGGAACACTGGGAGGTCCACGATTGCAGGCATTTACACACTTGGGTGTGTGTGTGTGTGTCATGTCTCATTGGAAAGCCCATAACTTATATAATGCTTTAAGAAAATGAGCAACTCAATGTGAATAATTAACTGGGTTATAAACCCCCAAAGCACGGTCATACCAGCTCTAATATTACAGGATTTATGTTACAGCTGTCTAAATCCCTGTTGACTTTTCCCTCTGAACTTTCCTAATTCGGTTTTATTTTGGAAAGTGGCTGTAAAAATGTGTCTTTTGATTCCTATAACTACTGGTGCTTAATGAGTTCATTAATATACACCATCATGATTTCTGTTGTTTGGTGTTTCGTCATATTGCTTGACAATATTAATCTTTTCATGCATGCTTGACTTGTTTGTATCATTCTTAACTTTTCTTGTTCACATCTGAGAGTATACACCATCGCAATCATTTTTCTATGTACATGGGTCATTCCATAAATTTGGGGTCCAAAAGTGGGACATTTTTTGGTGTGCCTGTTACACCTGACCTGTGTAATTTCCCATCAAGTATCATTAAAATTGACTTCAGGCTATTTTTTTACTTGTTTTCCAGGCACTTTGCTTCACATAATCGGTCTTGAAGATAGAAGGCAATAAAGAATGTGTCCTGAATTGCAAAATCTTATACATGTCACTATGTAACAGGGACACCAAAAATGTCATGCTTTTGGACCCCGAATTTATGTCATTTATGTCATCAAACACGGTCTAGTCTAGCCGTAGACTTTGTAGTTGTCTTTGTGTATGATTGATAGGTCAGAAGTCGAGGGCAATTTTTATTGATTAATTTGGTCATCAATTTGTAATATTTTCAGTTGGGTTTAGTTTTTTCCTGACTCACCATGATTTATCAGATCTGCAGCAACACTTCATAACCAAGTTGAAGCTTTCCTGTTTAGTAGTACCTGCCCCAATTCCCTCAAAATTAGAACAGAGATTTTTCTCTTTTTGCCCCATCCCGACGTAAAGTATGAAGCACTGTATACTCAGTGCTTTCCGAGAGCCTGTGTGAAAAAAATTCACAGGCTAACTCGGGCGGGACTCGGTCGGGATGGGGCAAAAAGAGAAAAATCTCTGTTCTAATTTACATCATCATCTCTGATGCAAAAATCCATCTTCACATTCCATCAAGTTTGTTGCCCAAAATATTTTTCCCGAAGTATTTTGTCTTGTAGGATTGGAAGCAAATTACTCTACCAGCTAGAGTTGTGTTTTGAATACTTTTTTAGTTGCTAATGAAGATGCCTTCACTGTAAAAACTGTGGTGTTAAATTAACACCATGTGGTGTTTATATTGAACCATTCACCCAATATAAACGCCACAGTTTTTGCAGTGTTTATATTAATCATTTAAGGACTTTCACGAATCCACTGATTTGTTTATACTTGAAATATTTTAATATGAATGGACATAACCCCATATTATTCATGTCATTCTTGGTCCTACATGTAGTTCCATGGACCAACCGCACCCCTCCACAGTCCCCCCCCCCCCCCTTACTGCTGGTCAACTGATCCTGTGCCACACATCTCGGACCAATGGCAAATCATAACTACATATTGATCATTCTATGGCATTCTAGGTCCTAGTTCTACAGACCGACCAAACTCCTCTATAGCTGATCCTAATGCCACCTGCCCCACTCCTAATAGACACAAATCATAACTACATATTGATCATTCTATGTCATTCTAGGTCCTAGTTCTACAGACCAACTAAACCCCTCTAGCTGATCCTAATGTCACCTAGGCTGTCCCACTCCTAATAGACACAAATCATAACTACATATTGATCATTCTATGTCATTCTAGGTCCTAGTTCTACAGACCAACCAAACCCCTCTAGCTGATCCTAATGCCACCTGCCCCACTCCTAATAGACACAAATCATAACTACATATTGATCATTCTATGTCATTCTAGGTCCTAGTTCTACAGACCAGCTAAACCCCTCTAGCTGATCCTAATGCCACCTGTCCCACTCCTAATAGACACAAATCATAACTACATATTGATCATTCTATGTCATTCTAGGTCCTAGTTCTACAGACCAACCAAACCCCTCTAGCTGATCCTAATGCCACCTAGGCTGTCCCACTCCTATAATAGACACAAATCATAACTACATATTGATCATTCTATGTCATTCTAGGTCCTAGTTCTACAGACCAACCAAACCCCTCTACCCCTCCTCCGACTGGTGGTCAGCTGATCCAGACGCCACATGTCGCAGACCCAATAGGTACAAACAATTCTCCTTTCTTAGAGTTCAAGATGTTTATGAAGGAAAAGGTTTAACAAACTCTGATATTTTGTGATAATCTGCATGAGTAGAAGGCAGTCAGTGATTATGAGTTTGATTAAGTGAAAGATTTAATGGATCCTGACTGTAGGCAATGTCTAACAGCATACACAAGAACAACTGCTTTGTTAAATTTCATTAATAAATACATTTCATGAATAAGTTCAACCTTAAAATTGTCTCTGCATTGCTCATGTGACTGGCATCATATAGCTTTTTTGTTCAAATTGACAGACCTTAAAATTGTCAATTTAGAGCATGCCTTTTTTTTACTTAAATGATTTTTCTTTACTTAATGATGGAGTTCCGACATCAATTTCCTGACTTCTTTAAACTACATGAGAACTCAGGCATTACAGTGATTCATGGTTCATTGTATACTGTCTCTGCCCCCCCCCCCCCCCCCCCCCCCCCCACAAAAGTACCCGGGAAAACCATTCTTTCTTCCCGGACTTCAGCAAGTTTCATTATCCTGAACCGTTTAAGCATTTCTCCAATTGTACAGAGGACAGAAGTGAATCCAGAAATCGAACATTCTCCACTGATTCCCGGGACAAAGACACATCAATACTGATGGCAGAGGGCAAGAATACCAGTCAACCAGAAACCAAGACCAAGAAAAAGGAGAAGGAGAAGAATAAGAAAGGGAGCAAGGATATTGAGCTGGCCCCAGTCCAACCCAAGGGGCCGTCCTATGAACCAGCCAATACTAATGAGACATAAACAAATGACTACAAAGCAACAGATTTAAAGTTTTCACAAAAGTGCCTCGTTCAAGTAAGGGCTGTACTTAATATACATAATATTCGAATAATAATGTTCTAAAAATGTTCGAATAATGTTCGAATAATGTTCGAATAATGTTCGAATAATGTTCGAATAACGTTCGAATAATCGAATAATGTTCGAATAATGTTCGAATAATGTTCGAATAATGTTCGAATAAAGTTCGAATAATGTTCGAATAATGTTCGACTACAAATGACTAAAAAGCAACAGATTTAAAGCTTTCACAAAAGTGCCTCGTTCAAGTAAGGGCTGTACTTAATATACATAATATTGGAATAATATTGGAATAATGTTCGAACAATGTTCGAATAATGTTCGAACAATGTTCGAACAATGTTCGAACAATGTTCGAACAATGTTCGAACAATGTTCGAACAATGTTCGAACAATGTTCGAACAATGTTCGAACAATGTTCGAACAATGTTCGAACAATGTTCGAACAATGTTCGAACAATGTTCGAATAATGTTCGAATAATATTCGAATATTCGACCGAATATTTGAATACCTCTTTGCTGGTTTGAATATTCGAAAAAAAATATGCACGTGCAGATATGACTCTGATGCTATTTTAGTAGAAAAGTTACGGTGCTCAGCATGCTGCACTTTCTGTGGACAGAGGTTTATTGTTCCCATCCGTAAAACCATTGACACTTATAAAATAACTACTGCCAAAACACAGGCTGGAGTTCAGTTTCTTGTTTTCAGAACGTTATACGTACCCGTAACAGTCTTAATACAACAGGCGCATGGGAAAAAATATGTCGATCGGGCGGTCCATAATATCTTTCGCCTCACGTAAAACACCGGCGCGGCATGCAGTTGCAACTGAAGCGTGGCAAACTTGATCGTCGAGTACCGGTATCGAATATTCAAATATTCGGTAAAGCCCAGTTTCGAATAATCAAATACTAAATTATCCGAAAATGAACAGCCCCAGCTCAAGTTATCCCTCCCGATTTAAAGTTGGCTGAAACATTTGAAAGAACAATTTGCTAGTTTCATACTTTATTAATTAGACGCTATTGTTGTAATCACTTATCATGATGTAAAGCATTTCCTGTGGACACAAATCTGCCTCCATGTTTATGAATCCCACAACAGGTGCACCAGATGTTTAAGGAGATGGTGGGTAGATCCCCCCCCCCAAAACAAATAAAGTTTATCAAGACCCCAACAAACTTTCTCGTTTAATCTGTAGCATCACCGATATCTTATGTCCAGTACTCTAGACCCAGTACTTAGAGTCTAACTTAATATTTCATTCTTTTTATACTGGAAATCGGGCTCTAAAATTTCAGTTACCGTCTCCAAACTTTGTCTAAAAACTGCACGAAAACTGCAAGATTCTGTTCAATCCCATGATAGTGTAAAATGTTGGTTGTTCAATATCCATTGTATGAGAAGTATTATTATAAAACAATGCTGGTGACCAAACTGGAAGTTGATCTGAATGTTCCCGATTTGTGACATCTTAGGAAAAACTATTACAGTACTAAAATGATGTGTACTTGTACTTTGCTGTGGTCCTGTACTTGAAACATCAATGCTGTGGAGACCCGATAGGCTGTTGAAGAATGTATAGTTGTAATGGGTTGATTTTTGTACATAATGTTACATGTACATACAGATAAACTTATACTTGAAGTGTTTCATTTGTTTAAAATAGATTTACACAAAAACTAAGTACATGATGTCTTGTTATAATTTATTGTTTTTAAGTTTGCTGTACGAGTGAAAAATGTGCTGTTTTAGTAAACAAAAATGTCTGCTTTATATTTTGTTTTTGAAAGCTACTTCAGCAAAATAGTTTGATGGTTATTGTCCAAGGAAAGGAAAGTATTATTATTCATGTCGGTGGCAGGCCAAGTAGTAAACTTCTGAAAAAAAAGTGAGAATAATCATATAATAAGAGACTTATATTACAATACCTAATCGTATATTAATCAAACCTTGATGTGCCATGAGAATCATATATTAATATTTTGATTATCTTGTTGCAGTATGAACAGCAAATATGAATTAATTGAAAAGTGTTAAGATTACTTGATTTGTCAGATTCATTGTCATAACAGAGCATGCAGAATCTTTATAGTAAAATCTATTTAAGTATATTTTTTAAGATACATTGACGATAAAATTAGTAATTGTTGATTATTAAGCTTTGATTTGATTTCATTTTTGTTTCAAGTACTATTCAGAATTAACATCTAATTAGCTATCTTCTGAAAGTAATTTTCAAAGAAAATATAAATGTTTACTGTTTCATAATTCAGCAGATGTAGATGTAAATAAATTTTTCTATCGGTCCTTGAACATTTTTGGGATTTATACGATTGTTTTTATTATTGTACGTTTGATATAAAGTTTTGAAATTTAAGTCACTTCAACAAGAGAAGATGAGGACAGGAAACAACATGAACAAATCTTTGGGCCTGCCTAAGGTAAAAATGACCCTTACTTCGAGGAGGTTTTGGGGTTTCAAGGTCTAGAATGGTTGCGAATGCTCAAACACTAAAATTCTGTAAGTTTTAAGTTTGTTGGTCAGAGGGTTCTATCAGTAGGTAAGGCTGTGTCCAAATTTACGGCTAGGTCTACGGATATGGCTGTTGCTGAAGGGTTGCTAATGGAAATGGCTCCCCTTAGCAAGAGCCGTAGCTGCAATTTGGACTGGCCCAAGTAAAGCTCTGTAGACAAGTTTGCAGGAATGTCTCCCAAATGTATCATTCTCAGTTATTACAACTCTCGTCCTGAAATATAAGTTGTCATGATTTACACAAATTACATTACAACAGGTTAAATTTGTTTGAATTTTTTTGAATTACAAGATTACAGTAGAACGTGATCCCACAATCATTGTGCTTATACTTTGGAATTTTTATTTTATTTTGCCAAATTAAATTAAATCTGTGTAATTAGTTATTAAATAAAGATATTCACAATTTCCCTCAACTTCCTATTTGACATTGACAAACAAAATGTTATGTAAAATGTTGTCAATGTTTAAAAATAATATTCCAACATTATTTTACTAAATTATTAAGTATTAGCATGTTATTCTTTTCCATACTGGCCAAATGCATTGTTTTATTGCAAAAGATTAGCCTTTCATTATTCTAAATGAAAGTTGGATATTTTTACAAAATCATAACCTTGCAATTTTGACTGAATAAAACTGAATAAAACTGAAAGATATAATTTCACCCAAATCATAAGTGGTTAGCCTTGCAATTTTGTAAATTTTAAATCAAAAAAATGAATAAACTTAAAAATGTCACTTTTCGTCCAAATCATAAGGGATTAGCCTTTTAATTCTGTCAACTTTGGCACAAAAATTAACAAAACTGAAAATGCCATTTTCACTCGGATTATAAAGGGGGTAAGCCTTGCAACTGAATAAAACTAAAAAATCTCATTTCAAGTTTGTCAATTTTGGCAAAAACAAATTTCAATTTCTGGTCTTGTAATTTTGTCAATTTTGACCGAATATTAAAACCGAAAGTGCCATTTTCAATCGAATTATAAGGGGTTAGCCTTGCAATTTTTGCCCAAAAATTCATAAAACTTGTCATTTTGACCAAAAAATTAATCAAACAAAAAATTCAATTTTCGATCGAATTATGTGGGGTTAGCCTTGAAATTTTGACCAAAATCTGATTAAAACTAAAAGATATTATTTCACACAAAAGTTGAATAAAACTGAAAGATCTCATTTCACCCAAATCAGAAGGGATTAGCCTTGCAATTTGCAATTTGCAAATTTGCAATTTGCAATTTTGGTCCAAAAATAAATAAAACTTAAAAATGTAATTTTGACCGAAAATTAATAAAACGCAAAATGCCAAAAATTGCAAGGCTAACCCTTTATGATTTGGGTGAAATGAGATTTTTCAGTTATATTTAGTTTTTGGTCAAAATTGCAAGGCTAACCCCTTATGAGTTGGATGAAAACAGACATCTTTCAGTTCTATTCAGATTTTGGTCAAAACTAAATAGAACTGAAATATCATATTTCACTCCAATTATAAGTGGTTAGCCTTGCAATTTTGGTCCAAAAATAAATAAAACTGAAAAATGCAATTTTGACCGAAAATCAATAAAACTGAAAATGCCATTTTCACTCGAATTATGAGGGGTTAGCCTTGCAATTTTGACCAAAATCTTATTAAAACTAAAAGATATCATTTCACCCAAATCATAAGGGGTCAGCCTTGCAATTTTGTCAATTTTTACCCAAAACTATATAAAACTGAAATATCTTATTTCACTCCAATTATAAGTGGTCAGCCTTGCAATTTTGGCCCAAAAATGAATAAAACTTTAAAATGTAATTTTGACCGAAAATTAATAAAACGCAAAATGCCATTTTCACTCGAATTACAAGAGTGAAATTTTGGCCTTGCAATTTTGACAAAAATCTGAATAAAGCTGGAAGATCTCATTTCACCTAAATCATAAGGGATTAGCCTTGCGAATTTGTCAATTTTGACCAAAATCTGAATAAAACTGAAAGATTTCGTTTTTCATCCAAATCATAAGGGGTTAGCCTTGCAATTTTGTCAATTTTGACCCAAAACTAAATAAAACTGAAATATCCTATTTCACTCCAAATATAAGTGGTCAGCCTTGCAATTTTGACCAAAAACTTAATAAAACTGAAAAATCTCATTTCACCCAAATCATAAGGGTTTAGCCTTGCAATTTTGGCCCAAAAATGAATAAATCTTTAAAATGTAATTTTGACCGAAAATTAATAAAACTGAAAATGCCATTTTCACTCGAATTATAAGGGGTTAGCCTTGCAATTTTGACTAAAAACTGATTAAAACTAAAAGATATCATTTCACCCAAATCATAAGGGGTTAGCCTTGCAATTTTGTCAATTTTGACCCAAAACTAAATAAAACAGAAATATCTTATTTCACTCCAATTATAAGTGGTCAGCCTTGCAATTTTGACCAAAAACTTAATAAAACTGAAAAATCTCATTTCACCCAAATCATAAGGGTTTAGCCTTGCAATTTTGGCCCAAAAATGAATAAATCTTTAAAATTTAATTTTGACCGAAAATTAATAAAACTGAAAATGCCATTTTCACTCGAATTATAAGGGGTTACCCTTGCAATTTTGACTAAAAACTGATTAAAACTAAAAGATATCATTTCACCCAAATCATAAGGGGTTAGCCTTGCAATTTTGTCAATTTTGACCCAAAACTAAATAAAACAGAAATATCTTATTTCACTCCAATTATAAGTGGTCAGCCTTGCAATTTTGACCAAAAACTTAATAAAACTGAAAAATCTCATTTCACCCAAATCATAAGGGTTTAGCCTTGCAATTTTGGCCCAAAAATGAATAAATCTTTAAAATGTAATTTTGACCGAAAATTAATAAAACTGAAAATGCCATTTTCACTCGAATTATAAGGGGTTAGCCTTGCAATTTTGACTAAAATCTGATTAAAACTAAAAGATATCATTTCACCCAAATCATAAGGGGTTAGCCTTGCAATTTTGTCAATTTTGACCCAAAACTAAATAAAACAAAAATATCTTATTTCACTCCAATTATAAGTGGTCAGCCTTGCAATTTTGACCAAAAACTTAATAAAACTGAAAAATCTCATTTCACCCAAATCATAAAGGTTTAGCCTTGCAATTTTGGCCCAAAAATGAATAAATCTTTAAAATGTAATTTTGACAGAAAATTAATAAAACTGAAAATGCCATTTTCACTCGAATTATAAGGGGTTAGCATTGCAATTTTGACTAAAATCTGATTAAAACTAAAAGATATCATTTCACTCAAATCATAAGGGGTTAGCCTTGCAATTTTGTCAATTTTGACCCAAAACTAAAAAAAACTGAAATATCTTATTTCACTCCAATTATAAGTGGTCAGCCTTGCAATTTTGACCAAAAACGGAATAAAACTGAAAAATCTCATTTCACCCAAATCATAAGGGTTTAGCCTTGCAATTTTGGCTCAAAAATGAATAAAACTTTAAAATGTAATTAATAATACGCAAAATGCAATTTTCACTCGAATTACAAGAGGTTGGCCTTGCAATTTTGACAAAAATCTGAATAGAGCTGGAAGATCTCATTTCATCTAAATCATTGCGAATTTGTCAATTTTGACCAAAATTTGAATAAAACTGAATGATTTCTTTTTTCACCCAAATCATAAGGGGTTAGCCTTGCAATTTTGTCAATTTTGACCCAAAACTAAATAAAACTGAAATATCTTATTTCACTCCAATTATAAGTGGTCAGCCTTGCAATTTTGACTAAAAACGGAATAAAACTGAAAAATCTCATTTCACCCAAATCATAAGGGTTTAGCCTTGCAATTTTGGCCTAAAAATGAATAAACCTTTAAAATGTAATTTTGACCGAAAATTAATAAAACGCAAAATGCAATTTTCACTCGAATTACAAGAGGTTGGCCTTGCAATTTTTACAAAAATCTGAATAGAGCTGGAAGATCTCATTTCACCTAAATCATTGCGAATTTGTCAATTTTGACCAAAATTTGAATAAAACTGAAAGATTTCATTTTTCATCCAAATCATAAGGGGTTAGCCTTGCAATTTTGTCAATTTTGACCCAAAACTAAATAAAACTGAAATATCCTATTTCACTCCAATTATAAGTGGTCAGCCTTGCAATTTTGACCAAAAACTTAATAAAACTGAAAAATCTCATTTCACTCAAATCATAAGGGTTTAGCCTTGCAATTTTGGCCAAAAAATGAATAAATCTTTAAAATGTAATTTTGACCGAAAATTAATAAAACTGAAAATGCCATTTTCACTCGAATTATAAGGGGTTAGCCTTGCAATTTTGACTAAAATCTGATTAAAACTAAAAGATATAATTTCACCCAAATCATAAGGGGTTAGCCTTGCAATTTTGTCAATTTTGACCCAAAACTAAATAAAACTGAAATATCCTATTTCACTCCAAATATAAGTGGTCAGCCTTGCAATTTTGACCAAAAACTTAATAAAACTGAAAAATCTCATTTCACCCAAATCATAAGGGTTTAGCCTTGCATTTTGGCCCAAAAATGAATAAATCTTTAAAATGTAATTTTGACCGAAAATTAATAAAACTGAAAATGCCATTTTCACTCGAATTATAAGGGGTTAGCATTGCAATTTTGACTAAAATCTGATTAAAACTAAAAGATATCATTTCACTCAAATCATAAGGGGTTAGCCTTGCAATTTTGTCAATTTTGACCCAAAACTAAATAAAACTGAAATATCCTATTTCACTCCAATTATAAGTGGTCAGCCTTGCAATTTTGACCAAAAACTTAATAAAACTGAAAAATCTCATTTCACCCAAATCATAAGGGTTTAGCCTTGCAATTTTGGCCAAAAAATGAATAAATCTTTAAAATGTAATTTTGACCGAAAATTAATAAAACTGAAAATGCCATTTTCACTCGAATTATAAGGGGTTAGCCTTGCAATTTTGACTAAAATCTGATTAAAACTAAAAGATATAATTTCACCCAAATCATAAGGGGTTAGCCTTGCAATTTTGTCAATTTTGACCCAAAACTAAATAAAACTGAAATATCCTATTTCACTCCAAATATAAGTGGTCAGCCTTGCAATTTTGACCAAAAACTTAATAAAACTGAAAAATCTCATTTCACCCAAATCATAAGGGTTTAGCCTTGCATTTTGGCCCAAAAATGAATAAATCTTTAAAATGTAATTTTGACCGAAAATTAATAAAACTGAAAATGCCATTTTCACTCGAATTATAAGGGGTTAGCATTGCAATTTTGACTAAAATCTGATTAAAACTAAAAGATATCATTTCACTCAAATCATAAGGGGTTAGCCTTGCAATTTTGTCAATTTTGACCCAAAACTAAAAAAAACTGAAATATCTTATTTCACTCCAATTATAAGTGGTCAGCCTTGCAATTTTGACCAAAAACGGAATAAAACTGAAAAATCTCATTTCACCCAAATCATAAGGGTTTAGCCTTGCAATTTTGGCTCAAAAATGAATAAAACTTTAAAATGTAATTAATAATACGCAAAATGCAATTTTCACTCGAATTACAAGAGGTTGGCCTTGCAATTTTGACAAAAATCTGAATAGAGCTGGAAGATCTCATTTCATCTAAATCATTGCGAATTTGTCAATTTTGACCAAAATTTGAATAAAACTGAATGATTTCTTTTTTCACCCAAATCATAAGGGGTTAGCCTTGCAATTTTGTCAATTTTGACCCAAAACTAAATAAAACTGAAATATCTTATTTCACTCCAATTATAAGTGGTCAGCCTTGCAATTTTGACCAAAAACGGAATAAAACTGAAAAATCTCATTTCACCCAAATCATAAGGGTTTAGCCTTGCAATTTTGGCCTAAAACTAAATCTGAATATAACTGAAAGATTTCGTTTTTTATGATCCAAATCATAAGGGGTTAGCCTTGCAATTTTTTAAACTTTGACCCAAAACTAAAAAAAAATGAAATATCTTATTTCACTCCAATTATAAGTGGTCAGCCTTGCAATTTTGACCAAAAACGGAATAAAACTGAAAAATCTCATTTCACCCAAATCATAAAGGTTTAGCCTTGCAATTTTGGCCCAAAAATGAATACAAACTTTTTGAGCCAAATTTTTTCATCCAAATCATAAGGGATTAGCCTTGTAACTTTGTCAATTTTACCAAAAATGTATAAAAGGCAAAATGCCATTTTCACTTGTATTATAAGAGGTTAGCCTTGCAATTTTGGCCCAAAAATGAATTAAACTAAAAAAAATACGCCATTTTACATCCAAATCATTTTTTTATAAGGGGTTAGCCTTGCAATTCTGTCAACTTGGGCAAAAAAATGAATAAAACTGTTAGATGTCATTTCCACCCAAATCAATACGGGGTTAGCCTTGCAATATTGTAAACTTCGACAAAAAAATTAATAAAACTTAAAGATCTCACTTTTACCTATTAAAATCGTCAGGGGTTAGCCTTGTTTTTTTTACAATTTGTGATCAAATATGGTAAAAAAGTAAACAATGTCTTTTCCACTCAAATTATAAGGGGTTAAATACAAAATAGAATACTACCACCACAATAATAAAATGTGTGTTTTTATTGAATATTGGCAAAAGGAATTCAAACCTTTCTCAACAAATCCTGGGCGTTGGAATTATGTCCATGTTGGCCAAAACAAATCCAACTTTTAAAAGATTTGCTTTTTTTGTTTTTGTTTTTAATTAACAAGGGGTTTATGAGTTTTTATTATTTAAATATCAAATTTAATAATTTAAGCCTTCTGTACAGAATGAAAGAAATGGTAGATACCCAAATATAGCTTGATATCAAATTTATTTACATTTCTAGGCTTAGATAAACAGTGTAAAAACTATACAAATGTTTGTATTTATACGTCTATGATAACTGATGGTACATTATTATGTTTACTTAACTTGCAATATTGCCAAGATATCAATTTTGTGCATTACAACAATTAGAAAAGTGTATGAGAAATGCCACTACGAGAAACAAATAATTCGGAAAAGGGTATTCTCTCTAAACAAATTACATGTACATAGCAAGTTACCAAGGTTTCAAGGCATCAAGTTATTTTGTATGCTTTAAGCGTCTTGGCCCAACTCCAGTTTAAAAGACATACATGTCAATTCTTTGCTTTGATTACTATGATATAATTCCTGTTTTTGTCGTGATTAACTGGGCAACGGAATTACTTATTTTTTAAAAGTCTTATAAAAAAAGCAGAGTAAAATAGACTACAATCTGACTAAGGCTTTGACAACCATCTATGGTAATTTCAGGTTAATAGTCATATCAATGCAACAATTGGTTTTTCCGATTTTGTTTTTCAACTCAGTGTGACTTGTTTAACATGCCCAAATTATTTTTTACGTTATAGATTGGGCTTGGACTTTAAAAACGCATTGAAGGTCATTACTGGTTATAACGGATGACCAAAATTTTCCACTTTCTAAAATTAAACATCTGGTTTAAATGAAACTTTCACTTTACATTGTTTTTATCCAGTCTTCCTTTTCGGCATTCTAAATTATGTGCACAATTTATAATGCTGCACTAAACGTGCATAATGCACATACAGTGTTGACAATTTTGTTTCATGGAAGATCATCTGTGTCAATGTAATATTTTGTTCTGGAAAAGTGATTCATAAATTCTGTACATTGCTAAGAAATGCAAGCATCTAAATAATATTTTCTAAAACTTGCCATAAGCATGAATGATTGATTTTAAAATGTATATGTTCTACCTTTGTTTTGGTGATTTTCTATCTGTTTTCTTCTCAAGTGGAAAACTTTGGACATGGTTACAGCCAGACATTTTCAGAAGAAACAAAATGTTGCACCAGAAACAGGTGAATTTATTTTACAAAAAACAGAAAACAGACAAAAAAGATACAATTAAAGTAGCTATCAAATACAATGAAAAATTAAGTTAGTTTGTGCTAATTGGAATATTTGTGCCAACGTTATTTTAGAAATTGTCAGAATAAAATATCTGATATATCAATAAGCATTTACAAATATATGATTTTTTTTCAATGATTGTTTTATAAAACAGGGATGTTTAACACCAAATCTTTTATCAAAAATTGTGTTGTGCCTTTTCTTATTAAAAAATGTTATCACAGCATCAATTTTTACATAATTTTAATCTATAGTTTTGTAGAAAAAATATTTGTTATTTCAAATTTAAGTCAGAACTTTAACAGCAATAAACCTTTGAATACAACAAGTAGTAACTGTCCAACAGTGAACATTAATGTACCTATTTAAACATTTTCCAGTGTTAACACAAGGACATAAAACACAACAATATTTTTTAAAAACCCACAATCCAAAAAAGTACAAAAAAAATTGCATAGATTAGGCACATTGCATTGTTGCCAAACTTCATACTCGGCAGTTGGTTTCGTTAATTATGGCATTTGAAATCACATGAGATACAACAAGTGTTAACAATGGATCACAATCGTTATTTCATGTCAATTTTTCCCAATGTTTCGTGATATTTAAGATTGCAGGATGAACTGGCAATACCGAGTCTGAGACAATTTCTAAACTCACTAGTACTCACATGATTACTCACCAATCTTCGCCCTTTGTGAAAGTACCCAGATTCTGGAGTGTGTCAAGGTTCAGTTGCTTACTCAATCATGCTCCTTGATTCTCTAAAACGATTCTCTCAAAATTCCTTGAACTGCTATGTACACACTATGGTCTCTGATTGTGTGAAGTATCAAAAGTGTTAATGTTTGAAGTGAGTAACAGATCACTGAGTAGTCACTCATCATGGTCTCTGATGACTGTGCGAGATATCCTTAGTGTTCATCAGTAAGAGTCACTGCTTGAGATAAATAGCAGAGATATCCTGAGTGTTTATGAGTATGAGTGAGAGCTTGAGCTGAGGTGACAGCTTGAGCTGAGTAACCACCAGAGTTGTAGTCAAGTCCCTGCAAGTCCTTTCACAAGTACTTTTGCAAGCCCGGTCAGAAGTCCTTTCATAAAGCGGGTCACAAGTAACTGGATGAACAATGACAAAGGAATGCCTTTGTCAAAGCTCATTTGAATAGCTTGTGATTGGAATTAGGACTGGAGGGCTTGTGATGGGCTTGTGATGGACTTGCAGGGACTTGCAGGGACTTGCAGGGACTTGTGATGGACTCGACTACATCTCTGGTAACCACAATGATCACTCGTCGTGGTCCATGAGACTGATATATCCCAAGTGTTTATGAGTATGAGTCACTGCTTGAGCTGAGTAGCACACAATGATCACTCATCATGGTTCTTGAAAATAAGATGTCCTGAGCGTTCAGGAGTACGAGTCAGTGGTTGATGCGAGTCGCACAGTACTCACTCGCCATGCCCCTTCAGTGCGTAGGACACATCATCCTGACTGACGTTGAGCCTGATTCGTTGCTTGAGCTCATTCGTACCCGACTCCAGAAGGATAAGACGACATGAAGCTAGCCTGCTACAGACAGCAGCAACCTCCGACACAACTGGCGGTTGTAAACCTGAAGAGGAAATGCCAGCCACAAGTTGGTAATATTATGCAAGTTCATGCATGTGGCAGTGGTTTGGCCAAACAATTCTACTAAAAAATGCTCTTTTTAATTAAAGTTAATTTCAGCCAAAAGTGCCCTATTTTAATTCTAAAATATTTGTATTAGTTAAACTTTATTAAAAAAAAAAATCTTGAAATGCAATTTTTAAAATTCTTGTCTGAGTATACAGGTTTTTCTCCGTGTTGCCTTATGCACAAATGCACAAATTTTCAGAAACAACGACGATGTTTTTTTTACATCCCCATTTTTTCCATCTTAAACGTGCTTCAATAATGAATCACATTTAAACAAATGCTTCGGAAATCAGGTGACACAAGTGAGCTAAATTATTTCTCTATTTACTAAACTTTGTAAAATTTACCAATTTCTAACAAAATCATCAACAATCCGTGAATTCTTTTATAATTTACCTTCCAGTCTGCATATGGATATGTGCTGGATCAACACCTACAAAAGTAAAGAAATGAAACGTTAAACTAATAAATTTTAACAGAAAAAGAGAATTTCTAATGATGGTCTGAAAGAAGCTAAAATTTGTATGCAGGGCATTCTCACAAGACAAGTTTGTCCAAACATCTACGTCAAGTGACCGTTTGGGATCATATTGTCAGAGAGCGGAATCATTTGCAGTAACGCTATTTTTTGTGGTTCCAGAAAGAGCTCCACTAATAGGGTCCTTTATCAATGGCTTGACAACTGCAAACTGGAAATCTTTGACAGGCCGCCTGCCCTTCAACCCTTTCCTTACCAATGTCGAGTTTACTCGACTAAGGAAACCACACACCAGATACATTCACACAAATACATACACACAAATACATTCACCATGTTTCAACAAACTGTCGTGCTTGTGTTTTTCACTGTCCATACATGATCTTTAGACCAACGGAAAGAGCTTGTTCCGATCTTTCCGATGGTGCTATCAAATTCATGTGTCACCATTACAATATTTTGAGAAAACTGTATCCGAAGTTTCCCTGTAGAGTTATGTGTATGGAGTGCCATTGGTTCATGTGACAAACAACTTTCCTGTTTGATAAAGTGGGCCAAAAGAGAAAACAGCCGTAACTTTGCTATTTTAGCAGTTTTGATTTCATGTTTAAACCATATGAAAGAGAAATATTCATGGAATAAACTTTACACACAAGATTTTCCTTTTCAATCAATTCTTGAGGGTGAAATCTTTGGTTGAAAAGACAACCATTCAACAAGCAGTCAGCTGCTTTTTCTGCGTAAGTGGTTTCATGCTTGACTGAACAAAGAAAGTGGTACTGGGAGAAGATAAGCCAATAAACAATGTGGTAAGTAAAGGGTTAATGAGCTCCAAGCTCCAGTTTTGACCTCATGATTATTCAGTTATTCAAGCCGCCTGGCTTCCCCATTTATCAGCTCGGTTTGATGTAAGGACCGCAGCGCTGCCAATAAAAAAACAGCATTACCGCAATCAATACTGCTTGAGGACAATATGAAATGCTCCCTGGCAATTCTCTGACCTTTTCAAATGCTGCTTCCTCTAAGCCAGACATCTTGAACTCGGTCGCGATGGCTCGAAGGAAAATCTGCTCGTGTCTTGAAGCTTCCCTGGAGCAACAAACAATGAAAGGCAACATTATTGTAACATTGAAATCACCCAATACAAGGCTAAAAGCCACTCTGGGTAATGGGTAAAGGTAGGTGGTAGGGTTGGTGAGATTTTGAATTGCCAACCCTGCCACCCTTACGGTTTTCCTGGGCCCGGATCTAAATAGAGGATAATTTTTCAACATGATTCCAGAGAAATTATCCCAATTTTCAGACCTGTGGACCAATGCGGGTTAACTTATAGCGTTGGTGATATACCCAGCATGATATGGGACCAAGGGACCCCGTTTGTCCCTATACACACTCCAGACTATTGTTACCTAACACATCTGAAAGGAATTCCTGAGATTCCGGGAACACAATGACCAAAACAAAAGGGGGGAGGGGGAGGGGGGAGGGGGGGAGGGGTGAGGGGGAGGTGGAGGGGGAGGGGGAGGGGGGGGGGGGGAGGGGGAGGGGGAGGGGGAGGGGGGAGGGGGAGGGGGAAGGGGGGAGGGGGGGAGGTCAACTCACATACGTCCCCCTTCAAAACAAAGAGCATTACAATAGTATTTTAAGAGCATAAAATATTTGTAACAATTTGTCTGAATTAACCCTTTGGCTACGAAAAATAAGAGAAAATTACATTCATTTTCTGTATAAGACGACTGTGACAACAGCATAAAATGTGTTTCAACTATCAGGAGAGTTTTCCCATTTTCACAGTTTCTCCTAGCTTTCATCATACATCATCTGCTGACCTATACCCAGGAGTTTTTCCACAGGTTTATAATGATCAACATTAGAAGGTAATTAGAAGGATTAGAAGGATTTGTGATGCACAACATAACTGTAAGACTACCTACTTTAACCAGCTATTACGTCTAATTTGATCATATGGACATAAAATAATGTCAGTTTATGAGATGGTGAGTTTTCATTTCACAGAGTTGTGAAAAAAATATATAGGAACTTCAAGAGAAAGGGTGAAAGAGTAGGAGCAAGGAAAAAAAAATTATGAAAAACAAGGAAAAGTAGGAATACTTCAAAGCCTGCGAGTAACTAAAGATGACTGTCAATGCATTGATGTTTATATTTTCTTTGCACGAATACTCCATCAGCCACTAACTACCTACCTCATTGCAATGATCTTGGGAGAGCTGAACATTTCATTCAGGGCAGCATCTACGTGCTTCATCCCAACCGGGGGACCTCTCCCCTTACCAGCAGGGAACAGGGTTTCGGCAAGTTCCGTGGCACGACGGCAAATGTCCAATGCTCGCCTTGCGTCACCAGATACTGCGGCAACCTGCAAAACAGGCAAAAACCAAAAGATATCGTCTGGATATCAACTCGGACAAGTTCTATGACTACAAGAACCGTATAAAGCTTTATCAAGAAAAGAAACCAAAAGGTAGAACCAAAAGCAAGAAGGATACTGGCCCATTCCAAACAAAAGGGTTTCTTCTTGTCTCAAAATTAAAGAAAACCTTGGACACCTCGACATTGGCGTCACTGGGGTCTATTTTCCAGGGGAACACTATTTGTTTTCTACTATGCATAGCAGACTGAACAAAGCCAGAATTGTCTTCACAAAAACTGAACAATAATTCAGTAGAAACACTAAAGTCAAGTTATATACATGTATAAGACATTAGTCAGACCGGTACTTCTCTACGGTTGCGAAACATGGAAAATAAAGAAAGCTGATGAAAAAAGGCTTCAATCAATGCTGAACATCATTGGTATAGAAGAACTTAACAACCTCACTCAAACAAGGAAAGTAAGTCGGGAAGTCAAGTGCAGACGATGGAACTGGATTGGCCGTGTTCTAAGGAGAGAACATAACCGCCATTGCATAAATGCTCTTACTTAGCAACCAGAGGAAAGGCACAAAGTAGGAAGACCGAAAACAACTTGGAGAAGGTAGTAGAAAAGTAAAAGAGGGTTGTAGGATGGAGGGCATGGAAGGAAGCCAAAGTATGTGCACAGGACAGACACAAATGTAAGCAGAGCGAGATGGCCGTATGTGCCACAGGACACGAAGAGGACCCTATTTTTTCTAGAGGGGGGTGGGAGCACTTCCATGGAGAAAATCCAACAGACTTTTTTCTTTTCTGTACAAGTGCAATCTCCGGCGGGAGGGCAGCCAGGGTAGCCCAGGCCTCAGATAGAACCCCCCCCCCCCGCCCGAAGTTCTGCTACTAAACTTTAAATTTGATATTGTAAGAGATTCAGCAATTGAATTGTCTATAGGCTGAAGACAGATCTAGGTAAATAGGAGGAACTTCTATCAACAATCAAAGCCCCTCTGCATTTTTATGGACGCCGGCCATAGCCATAGTTTGAAAAATACCACCTGGCCAGTTGACATCTATAGGCACATTCCTGCACGTACTCAATCCATTCATGTTTCAATTATATTGTTCTTGAATGGGTGTGTAATGAATAGAAAGAACTTTTTCAAACAAAACTTTCGTTCACACGAAAGGGGGGTAGGCCTCCAATTGCAAAGAATAGAACCACTCTATTCAGTGGTGCCTATTGTTTGCATTTACGCTTGGCTACACAGCCTTTTCTTGGCATACCAGCCCCCATCAATAACAGCCGGACACAACAGGCTAAAGAAAAATTACCCACCTTCTGAGCTGTCAGGATGGTATGCCTGGAGTAAATCAAGGGGGCTTTGTACAATACCATTTGAAACTTTGCATGGTGGGTACGATAGGTGAAAGACTGAGATTGCGGGAAACACCATGTGAAATATATCTCTTCAGAATCACACATCTTCCTAGAAGAGATTTATTTAACATGGTGTTACCCACAATCTCAGTCTTTCTCCTACTCTGCAGTTGTTTACAATTAATGCTCCAGCCTTTACAATCCCCCTCCCCTCACCCTCGGGACAAACCCACCTACCTTCCTAGCGGCTAGCTGAATAGCATCAGGTTCGAATGCCTGTAATCCTTGCAGACGACTTTGAACGATGCTCTGCAGCTGCTTAAAGGTGTAGGGTTGAAATGTCATCCGTGTTAAACCCTGCAACATAACAAAGGGGAGTCGTTAGTAATCAACGTGACCGCATTTTTTTAAAATTCAAGTTGGCCCAGGAACAAGGCTAAAAGCCACTTGAGGTACCGAGCTCCACAAGGAAAAAAAAAAGAATCAAAGATGCAAGAGACAAAAATTAATATTCCTCTTGAAGCAGGAGAGATCGTAAGATGAAGGGAAACATGCACCAGGCAAAGAATTCCACAGAGATACAGAATGAGGGAAAAAGCTATTGACATAGGTTTTCATTCTACATCTAGGTACAGTCAGAGTATATTGGTGGGAACAGGCGGAAAGCAAAGTTTCACGCTCAAACACCCTAATAACTGGGGGAACCAAGCTGGACAAGCCAGTGGACAAACCGGACCAGCATCACAAGCCTCGTTTGGTATGTTCTGCCCTTCATTGTGTTATTTTCATGACAGTGTGTAACAAATGATATGATAAAATTCAACGAGCTATACAAAAAAAAGTAGGAAAAAAATTATTAAAATTAAAATAAAAAAAAAAAAAAAAAAAAAAAAAAAAAGGAGTTATGAGCAAGGTTAGCAAAAATTCGAAAAAAATTGGAAAATGGAGGAAAAGTAGGAAAAGACAAAAAAAAGTATTATGAGCAAGGTAAAAATAAAATTAGGAAAAAGGAGGAAAAGTAGGAAAAGTCAAGAATTAAAAAAAAATGTATTCCAAGCCAAAACAAAATTACCAAGCAGCTTTTAATTCTTTAAACAAACCACATCGGACACATGACAAAGAAATTTAAATCAATTTTCAGAATGAACAAAAACTGGCAGGAGCGGGATTCAAACCTGCGACCTCCGGAATACCGTACCGGTGCTCTACCAACTGAGCTATCTTGCCCTATGTGGGCGGTCTCCTAAATTGTCAGTATAATTGTTCAGGGGACGCTAGTCAGAAGTCATAAACCAACAAGCTTTCAGTTCAATTTAAGGCTTTCAAGCAGGCCCAGGTATTTTAGCGGGCTTTCAGGAGTAGTTTTCGTTGATACTCACCCACGTCCACAGCATCACAAGCTTCGTTTGGTGTGTTCTGCCCTTTATTGTGTTATTTTCATATGACAGTGTGTAACAATGATATGATAAAATTCAACGAGCTGGACAAAAAAAGTTGGAAAAAATTTGAAAAAACAAGAATTTCAAGAAAAAAAAGAAGTATTATGAGCAAGGTAAAACAAAATTAGGAAAAGGAGAAAAAGTAGGAAAAGACAAGAACTAAAAAAAAATATTATGAGCAAGGTAAAAAAAAAATTAGGAAAAAGGAAGAAAAGTAGGAATACTTGAAAGCCTGCAATTCAAACCAAGCCTAAGAACACGGTTTGACCTACCAGTCGACTGGATATTCTATTCATCATGATGCGTTCTGGTAGATCCATGGTGTTAGCTATAGCTAATACAATCAGACGGGCTTTCGGACGGCTTGGCCAATCAAAAATGCTGTAGAGAACGCCTTGCTTACGGGTCCATAACAAATCCAACTGCATGTTTGAAAGAAAAAGAAAGATTTTGATCAACGGAATTTGTGTTAAAATGATTCAGCACTTGAAATTGACCTTCAGATCTGACATACATGTGAGAACGAAATTATTCAGGTTAGGTATCTGAAGACAATCATTTTGTACAAGGTGCAATAATGACAAGTTTGGAATTTTGTTTTGTCAAGAAATAGAAGAAAGTCAAGATCATTTTTTTCTATTTATAGTACCCAGAAGTGACTAATTAAAATGCAACCAAGCAGTGAGCCCTGTTTGCTCAGCAAACATATATTCTGAACATATTTTCAGTCTGAATAAACGAGGAAAATCTGTGGTATCACACAAGATATAATATCTGCCGAAAACCTACAATGTGTGTGCTCTGATTGAAAATTTCAACTTGATTGATTTCACCCAACTGCATTTTGGAATGTACAACTCTATCTGGTCTTCCTGAAATACATTCTTTTATTACGTGCCATGCACTAAGATTGATGTGCATTAACCCTAAACTCTCTACATAATTTTTCCTTCATGTAACCTGAATCCTTCAATATCCTCTAATTCTAAAAATCGTCCAATGTTTGTTACTGGGGACCACTGCCTGAAGCCTGCAAAATCCTCCAGTGGGTTTTGGATAAATACCCCAGTAACCTGAATCCTCCTAAATCATCCAGCACCAGATTGGACCTGATGACGTGGAGCCTCCATTTTCCTCGAGGCAAAATCCTCTAATGCCCTCAACCCTGCAAAATCCTCCATTTGGCAAAGAGGATTTTGGAGGATTTGGGAAGGTTGGGGTTAATAATGAAGGAGTTGGGAGTGCCCTACTCCTGATTAAAAACTTCATCTTCATCTGTTACTTGTCAGTAAATTTCTTGTGTGGAATTCTCATACATTTGTAACTTATGCTAACAAATGAGCAGTTCAATATCAAGAGCAGCACAGAGACAGCAGCTTTAATGGAATTGCTTAACCCTAACTCCCTAGGGTTTGTGGAAAATCATATTGAAATTGGAGGATTCAGGACTCAGGGTTAAGGTTAAAGATGATGTTGATTGCTGAAAGAACTTTGTGTCATTTTTTTTGTTTTATGTAGATTCTGTATTGTAAAATAAAACGGCCAATTTTTTCTGCCATGAAATAACAAAAAAGTGACTTTTAAAAGCGACTTTTATCAAGTCCCCTTTACTAAAGGCTTTAGCGGAGCATAGCCCGCTGGTGCCATTTGTCTTTAAAGTCGTTGCTGCGGGCAGCAAACAATTCGGACTCCGCTTTTGTTCCTCGTGCTACACACAAAAGGGAGTTCGTCCTATGACGTCGGAATTGTTAGCTGCCCACAGCGACGACTTTTAGACAAATGGCACCAGCGGGCTAGAGGGGACTTGATAAAACTGCTCTCAAAAGTCACTTTTTTGTTATTTCATAGCAGAAATAATTGAGTTATATTTTACAAAACGCAATCTACATAAAACTTTAAAAAATGACGCAGACTTCTCTCAGCAATCAACATCCTCTTTAATACAATACACATCAATACTTTATATGGTCGACAGTAGACCCACTAGATGCCACTTAGTGCCTCCAAGGTGGAATATTGAGAGTAGACCAGATTAATGCCAGACCTGTGCCGGATGACATCTCATCCACTTGGAATACTATCAGCTGTTTGAGCCCCGCTGCCGAGGTGGAATATTGCAGGGGAGAGATTTTTCAGGAAGATGACAAATCCACAAAACAATTAGAGGCTTTTGATTTGTATGGCATTGCTGAAGAAAATGCATAAAAAAAATATGCATTTTCTACCAAAAGATACGGTGCAAAAAAACGGGGTCATTAGAATTAGAAGACTGTTTCAGGTTGCAGAGGAATGATATTTTCAGGACCAACAAATCTTCCGGAAATCTGGAAGACGCCTCACCAAAAATCCTGAAATCTTAAAAAATCTGGAGAAATCTCACCCCTAAATGTTGAGAGTGAGACCTCACAGATTATGCTAGACACACTCACCTCATCCACTAGGAGCACTATCGGCTGCTTGCGTCCAGCTGATGAAGTGAAATATTTCTCCAGGAGCTGAGAGGCATGTTCAGCCGTCGCCTTCTGACCAGTTAAACTCTGAATCCAAGAAGAAAGAAAAAAATACAATCAAATTGATTGAAACTTTTAATTATTACTAGAAGTTTGAATATTGAAAACAATAGATTAGTTACTGATGTACCGGTAGTCAAGACATCACAAGACCCTGCAAGACCAACACAAGACCTTCAGTCTTAATTCAAGTCTCAAGCTATTCAAATGAACTGTAACAAAAGCATTCCTTTGTCATGATTTATGTCTGTTACTTATGCCTGTAACAAGCTGGTCTTGGGGCTGGTCTTGGGGCTGGTCTTGGGGCTGGTCTTGGGGCTGGTCTTGGGGCTGGTCTTGGGGCTGGTCTTGGGGCTGGTCTTGGGGCTGGTCTTGGGGCTGGTCTTGGGGCTGATGGTCTTGGGGCTGGTCTTGGGGCTGGTCTTGGGGCTGGTCTTGGGGCTGATGGTCTTGGGGCTGGTCTTGGGGCTGGTCTTGGGGCTGGTCTTGGGGCTGGTCTTGGGGCTGGTCTTGGGGCTGGTCATGTGCCTGGTCTTGCGGCTTGTCTTGTGGCTGGTCTTGTGATGGTCTCGACTACATCACTGAGATTAGTAAACAGATCACTGATCAAGAGATCAGTGACACCTCCTCATCCATACACACTTTTGGAGGCTATAATTAAACTATGGGCATTTCCAACACTGCAAAGTAAACCAATGGCACATTCTTTGTACTCGGACAAAATTAAGACATCACAGCCCCCATGTAAAGTAATGGTGCTCTACAGTCCTGAATGCATCAAAATAAAACAAAAACATGATGGTGGTTTTTAGCGGATTTGGGAAGATTTAGAGTTCCCTACCTTCAGAATCTGCACGAATGCTTGATGCGGCTCCGTGAGCTTCATACCATTGATCTCAACCAAGGTGAATTCTGGGATATCTTCATCTTCCTCTCGCTCCTTCCTCAGGAATGATATTACCTCAGTAACAGTCGCCGTCTTGCCTGTACCAGGCACGCCAGAGATGTACATGCAACTGAGAATAAAAGTTTTAAAAAATGTGTTAATAGTCACCGCTTTAAACAAATGTCTCAAAGCGTTACTGGAAAAGGGGGAGGTGAGTTGGTTTCACCGATGGTGGAAGTTATCCTGCCTCGGTCTGTAGGTCTGAAAAATTGGGATAATCTCTCTGGAATCTGTTGAAGAATTCTCCTCTATTTAGATATGGGCCCAGGAAAACCTTCAGGGTGGTAGGGCTGGCAACTTAACATGTGGCCAACCCCACCACCTCTCTCAATAAAAGAAAATACGCAATTATTAGCACAATTCATCAGGCCATGAGATCAAATTTCTATGTAAGGTTTGAGATCGGTGCAATATGTTCTCTACTCTCAAAGGTACCTATTTATATTCCTGATTAGACAGAAGCAATTGTAGTAAAGTGTCTTGCCTAAGAACACAAACAGCATGATCCCCAGCAGAGTTCGAACCCACATAACACTGCACGTGAGTCACACACCGTAACCACTGGACCATGGCACTCGACAAACTAAGGACAAATTAAGTAACATTAACCCTAACCTTCTTAAATCCTTGAAAATCCTCTTTGCCAAATGGACGAATTTGGAGGATTAAGGGTCTTTGGAAGTTGAAGCATCAGAGGATTTTGCAGGATTGAGGGCATTAGAGGATTTTTGCCTCTGGAGGAAAATGGAGGACTCAAGTCATCAGGCCCAATCTGGTGCTCGATGATTTCGGATGATTGAGGTTACTGGAGGATTTTTGCAGGATTCAGGCAGTGGTCCCAAATAACAAACATTGGAGGATTTTGGAATCGGAGGATATTGCAGGATTCATGTTACATGTAGGAAAAATGTTGTAGGGAGTTAGGGTTAAATTGAGAAGAAAAAAATACAGCAAGCTGTTCCTCGAGCCTTCTTCCTGACAATAACTCACCCCCCAGTACCATCTAAAATCTTGCTCTTCACAAATGTGTAGATATCGGCAAACTCATTCTCACGACAAGGTAGTGAATCGGGAACAGCTGAAACGTGCAATCTAGTTCAAACAGAGAACAATTTCAGTAAAAGCTACCACAACGACAAGCAAATGGTCATTCTTCACAACAATGCTGGTGAATAAACATTACAAGACCATTAAGAGGCATGTCAAGGAGCTACAATACTTATTTGAGACTGGGACTGAGCAAAGTATCCCAAATTGAAAAACTAGATTTCTACTTGAAATGACTGCATACCTGAATCCCAACAGTGTTGTAGTCGAGACCATTTCAAGACCAGGCACAAGACCAGGCACAAGACCAGGCACAAGACCAGGCACAAGACCAGGCACAAGACCAGGCACAAGACCAGGCACAAGACCAGGCACAAGACCAGGCACAAGACCAGGCACAAGACCAGGCACAAGACCAGCTTGTAACAGGCACAAGTAACAGGCATAAACCATCAGGCATAAACCATCAGGCATAAACCATCAGGCATAAACCATGACAAAGGAATGCTTTTGTTACAGTTCTTTTGAATAGCTTAAGACTTGGATTAAGACTGCTGGTCTTGTGCTGGTCTTGACAACAACACTGAATCCCAACCGTCCCACATCTGCCAAAATCCAACACTATGTTGTGTTGTATTTTGATGGGTTAAGGACTGTCGAGCCTTGGCACCATTACTTTACATGGAGCTATGATGCCCAAATTTGTCAAAGAATGTGCCATAGGTAAACGGCACACTGTTGGATTTTTAACAGGTTGAAGATACTTCGCAGTAAAAGGAGCAACTAATTACTGAATCAATATTCCTTTAACGATGTTTTGTTTTGCTTTTTAGTATTTTTTCCCAACTTCAAAGTCAGTTTTTTTCCTAACGATGGTCGGCCGACCATCATTGGAAATGGGTACAAAATCCCACTTTTCTTGAAAATGACAGCACACCAGGTGCCATGATTTTACAGGATGCTTGAGACTACCAACTGTCAAGTTTTATTTTTTCATGTTTGCAAATGTTGTATATATTGCCTTCTGTCAACTTTGACCTGGGATTCTCAGCCCAAATCACACTTTATCCCTGACCATTTCATTTACATGCCATCTCACGAATCCATCTTCCCTAAAACAGTTTCTTTGGATTTGAACTGAACCTGCAATGCTGTATGCAGTTTGAGGAGTCAGTGGTTTCATTACTAAATGTCCATCCAACACCAGGCCAACTGCCATCACCTATAACTGTCAATATTAAATGTCTGACGGACATCTTTCATCGTCCAAAGTGGCTGCTCGACAAATTGGCAGGTGTCAGCTTGAGCTGGCTAATATAGTCAGATACAAAATACATGTCTGGCCCAACACAGTGACTTTAACCCCTTGTGTCCCACTGTTATTGATGGGGGAGGGGGAGGGGGTGGGGGGGTGGGGAGGGGGAGGGGGTGGGGGGGGGGGGGGGGGGTGGGGGGTGGGGGGGGGGGGTGGGGGGTGGGGGGGGGGGGTGGGGGGTGGGGGGGGGGTATGCCAAGAACGGGCTGTGCAGCCAAGCGTAATTGCAAACAATAGGAACCACACTGAATAGAGTGGTCCTATTCATCGCACTTGGAGCCCCACTTTCATGTGAATAAAAGCTTTGTTTGAAAAAGCTCCATCTATTCATTTCACTCCCATTCAAGAACAATATAGTTGAAACATGAATGGATTGAGTATGCGCAGGAATGCGTGTATACCACAACAACCAGCCAGGTGGTCTTTTTAACCCCTTTGGCACGGTATTTTACGGGAGACGTCGGGGTGTTGCAGCGGTTCTGGTAGCCAAATCGTACCACTACAATGTGTTTGTGCAATCAAGCATGACAAACAATAATCCAACAATGAATTGAAACTGCACAAACGGCGGCCAATGGCGTCATCCGGCCTGGTGGCAATTTATTTTTTGACGCCATATGGCGTCATCCGTACGCAAGGGGTTAAAATCACGGCTATGGTCAAGCTTCTGGAAGGGCTTACTGACGTACCTGGCTCTTGCATGTTCCAAAACCCTCGCTGGTGTCTTGCAAGGTGTGTTTCGCCCTGTGATATGTGGTACAATATCCTTCCGTGGTGTCTTACCCTTGACCTTTGACCTAGCCTGATGAAAAATGCATAACTCAACTGAACACCTGCTCAATCCACTATAGATTTAATGGTAACATTTTTTTAAACTATTTCATTTACAACTCAATGCTTAACTCTATTTGCTCCTTTGTCCTCTTTCCCCAGCTTGATCCTTCATCTTAATCCCTCCCCTCCTTCATCCTTCACCCTTACCCTACACCACACTTCTTTGTTCCTTTCTTCCTGGCTGTCCTTTCCCGTCCCTTTGATGTTTACCCACTGCCAAGCTCCTTTGCATCCCTCTTTTGTGTTTCTCCACCCACCCCCTCATGCATGTGTGTTCCCTACATGTTTGTTTCTTGTACTCTGTCATTTGCCTTTGAGAAAGAACTTGCTTACGTTCGAAACGTCAGGCCAGCTAATTTTTTGATTTTCTTTTTACTATAGTCGGATGGATCTGTGAAGAAGAGATGATTCTAGACTTGGGACTTACTGTGACAGGTGTTTTGGGTGCGCTGCTCTTCTCGGCGGCAGATTTCTTAGCTGGAGTCTTTCTTCTCTTTATTACAATTTCCTCGTCAATGGAGGATTCTTCATAGTCACTCTCATCATCTTCATCATCTTCACTTTCCTCCTTCCTTCCTTTCTTAGGTTTCTTGGTGACAGGTTTTGGTCTTCCTCGTTTTGGTTTTGTATCCTCATCCTCCTCATCATAGTCTGTCGTCTTCCTCGCTGGCAGTGATATCGTCCTGGGTGTCTTCTGCCTCCTATTACTAGACACATCTTTAGACTGTCTTCCAGTTTCTCTGACCTCTTCAAATACATCTTCCTCATCCTCATCATCAAAATCAATCTTCTTCACAGATTTTCTCTGCGGGGTTTTCCGTCCCCTCAAGAGTCCATCACTAGGAGTTCGTCCTTCGTCCATTTTCTTGCGGCTTTTACTTTCTGACTTACAGAGCCTGTCTTTGACAGTCACCTTCCAAGGAATCACATTAACATCCGTCAGACTGACGTCCAGGTGAATCCCGTTCGGCGGTTTTCTCTTGCGTTCCGAGGACGCTTTCAAATCTGTGAAGGATTTCGTCTTCGGTGAGGCTGAAGGAATGTACATCTTTTTGACGCAAACGCTTGGCATGGGGTGGGTATCAACTTCATCATTAAAGCGGGTCTTCTTGGCAGTGGACGGTCTTGAAACAGACAGTGAGGAACTTTGCCTAGATTGTCGCTTTTGAAGTGGTGTAATTTTCGGAAGGTCAATCAGTTTAACGCCATCGCTGTCTCCATCCGAGCTGAAGAGTTCATCAATCAAGTCAACATCGGAGATATTGAGACGATGTGCAGGGGACTTCACATCTACATGTTCAAAACGGATTTCAAAAGTAATAATGAAGTCATAAACTTGAGCCAAAAATTGAAAAACGCTACAGACGTTTCACAAGTTGAGTGAATAATTTTACATTTTAAAACTCATCTTACCGTCTCTGGGAGTTTTGGATTTTGACGATCCTTTGGATTTCTCCGACTTTCCTGTGCTGTTGACCTTTGACCCTTCTTGCTCCTTGAGCACTCGGTTCTTGCTGGGTGTTTTGCTGGGTGTTTTGCTTGGCATTTTGCCAGGGGTCACACCGATATCTTTCCTGATCCCATTCATCTTTTGGGGTTCCAGGACGGGCTTAAACAGGTTCCCATCATACACCCACCGTACGTACATGACTGGTAGACCGTACATGACTGGTAGACCGTCCACAACTGTCGTCTTTGGCAGTGATGCATCCGATGGTGCTTTTGTCACCTAAAAGTGTTCAAAGACGAACTGCAGTTAACTACAAAGAGTTGATCAAACCAGGGGCCAATTATCACGGAGCTGCTAAGCACAAACATCTGCTTAGCATGAAAACTCTTCCTTGATAAAAAACAAAACAGGGTTACCAGCCAGATTCTCAGCCAGTATTGCTTTTGACTGGTATTTGGCTGGTAACCTGTTTTAACTAATCAAGACATTTTTTGCTAAGCAAATTCTTGTACTTAGCAGTACCGTGAAATTGGCACCTGGTCTTGAACCAAAGATGTGGGTCATTCCGTGTCAGATCACCTAGTGGGTTAATCTAACCCTCTTCAAATTGGCTCAAATTTTGTGTATGGGGTATCCCATACACAAAATGTGAGCCAATTTGAAGGGGGTCAGGTTTAAATATCCATTTTTTTTTAATATTTTTTTTTGGGGGGGGGGGGGTGTAATTTGACACGGAATGACCCATAACAGGTACCACAACCCAGGAATATAATTAACAATTTCCAAACAAAAGAAAATGAAATTTCCCATTTAAATTCTCCAAATCAAAACACATCCAACATCACAGTTAGAAATCAGCCAACTCAAGGTGGGTTTTGAAGTTTAAAGGATCTGAGTAGACAAACTCACCATGTCATCTGTACTCATCTTGAAAAATTATGTCACAAGTTGCATAATTTTATCTGGACCCACCTTGCACTTGCCGATGATTGTATCCGCGTCAATCTCTCGCCCGGTGACCTTGTCGGATTGAACCAAGTACGCAAACACCTCGTTGGTGCTGGACAGAACAGCGCCCTCTGGAAGCTGCTTGCCTCTGATTCGTTCTTGCATCTCCTTGGGTCGCATGTACCACTGCACCCTGGCTCGGCGATGGTCATCGGACTCTTTATCTCCTAAAACCATTAGAGAATGGAGGTTAGGGATGTAATATTTTTGGTGTTGCCCTCGGACAGGTAAAATTGGAAAAGAGGGTCGGTTGGTCGGGAAAAAAAGAAAATTTTCTTTTGCTCATCTAATACTTTTAAAAACAATGTTGAAAATAAATTAAGCCCTGTTGACAAGGTTAAGCCATGCCATCATGTGACCGATTCGATGAAGCAAGTTGGTTGCTTTTCACTCTCAGTTGTTGTACGGTAAACATCGAGAGATACAACAAAGTTGTTGCTATCAACAGAGGGTGCCTTAATGCCATTGACATCGACAAACCACTGTGCAAACCACAGCGTTAATGAACGTGCCCTCTGTCGACAACAAACGATGTCAAACTTTGGAGTGGTGAGTCCTGTGGTCTTGTTAGGTGATATTCTCGTGAAATTTCACCATTTCGAGTGACATTTCAAGGAACTGAACCTAACCTACGTGCACATAGCCATATCAAGATAAGGCATATGAAATATTGGGGCAGAAAATTGTGTGACAAGATTGAACAAACATTTCTTCCACAGCGTCTCTCTGTAAGGTTTGTGAAAACCCCACAGTTCTGGAAGTCAAAACACACAGGCTTATTTCAATTTCAACATTAAGTCCTCACAAACGTGCACAAAATCAGTTAAAACAAAAGGAAAGATTTGACTTTAATACCCCAACCAAAATCGGTCAAGAACAGCAAAATCTTAGAAAATAACCAACCCTCCTTGATAACAACTGTCTAAACATGTGGCACAACCTGTTATTTCAAGATTTATGTCAGCAAAATCTGTACAAAAAATTAGGAAGAAATCAACATGTATGTGAACACTTTGAGTGACTTTACATGGTGCCAAGAACTTCTAACACAGAAAACACAAACTTTCTTCCCCTATATTGCACTAAAATGTCCCAAAAAATTCTCAAAATTAAAGGTTGTGCCAAGTGTTTATACAATTATGAACACAAATGGATGGTTATTTTCCAAGATTTGCTGTTCCTTACCGATTTTGGTGGGGGGGTATTAAAGTAAAATCTTTCCAAACAAAATTGTCTTTGACTATTTTCTCGGGACTCTGTTGATGTTTCTACCTCAAACTTTCAGCTATTTCATGTATATGTTGAATACCACAGCATATGAATACTGCCTGTAACCATGGAGGTATTAAAATACCTCCATGCTGTAACTATGTTATCAGTTCTACCAATGCTATACATGTACACGTGTAATACCTTTAAAGGCACCACTTGGCCCTTAGAATCTCATCATACAATGGTATGTGACAGCTGCAGAGACACTGCACATAGCTGTCAATTCCTGTGTCAAAATGGCCCACCGCTTTCAACAAGAAATTGCTATTTTTATTTGGGGGAAAAGAACTAGAAAATAAAAAAAAATAATACAAAAAAAAATTATAAGAAGTGCTTCTTTCATAAAACTATCATGCTAATGTTAACGTTTCGATGAAACCTAATTAAACAATAACCTTTAAATTACCATTGTCGAAAAGGTCAATGACCTTAGCCACGTAACTCTGTTCCTCTACACCGTCTATGAAGACATGGTCACCGGGCGATATTGTTTCACCAGCAATGCGTAAGCTCCTAAATAATAATAAACAAAAACAATGAAATCTTTAATTATCTAAATATTCCATTAAAAGCAAACAAATAATACCAAATAAACCATGCAATAATCTAGTTCAACTTCTTTTCACAGATACATGTAACAATGAATTACACATGAGCAAGACGCTGGTTCAAAGTAAAAAGAACGTCACGGTTTTCAATTCTTTAAAATCTGTTCAGTTTACTGATACTTTTGTTTGGTAATAAAGGAAATCCTTGTAAAAATAACAGTACTGAAATCATTTCTCCAAAAATAATCAAAATAACGTTTTTAACTCTGCGGTGTGCCATGGCGCTGTTTTGATGGTGTAACAGTTGGTGTACATGTATATTGTCATAGCACACCGCAGGGTTAAAGAAATGTTGGTTAGAAATTGATTTTAATTTCAAATGAGCTATTTTGATAATGATAGGCCCTATGGAATTTGGCAATCAATTAAAACAGGGAATTTTCTATAAAAAAACCATTTGTTTGATTTTTTGTACACGATACAATAGATACATACCTACCACTAGTGTTTTGAAGAAAAAAGTTTCTTTTTTTGTATAGCCAGGCATGATCCCTGGCTGTACAGCATTCTGGGTTTATAAATTCCGACCAGCACACCGAACATAAAAAGACTGACAATTTGGGAGACCACCAACATTCATGTAGTGCAAGTTAGCTCAGTTGGTAGAGCACCGGTACAGTATTCCTGAGGTCGCAGGTTCGAATCCTGCCCCTGCCAGTTTTCTGTGTTCACTTTGAAAAAAATGTTTCTTTGAGAAAGATCCCCCCTACCTCCAACCATGCTCCAACTTAGCTTGAAAATTCCAGCTCTTGGCTTATGACATGTGAGATTCGCCAATGGCGAATCTCACATGTCATAAGCCAAGAGCTGGTATGGGTAACAGGTCAACTCGTACCTTGGACAACTCGTACCTTGGCCAACTCATACCTTCAACTCGACAACATCGTACCAACTCGTACCTTTGCCAACTCGTACCTTCGCCAACTCGTACCTCCAGTTAGGACAACTCGTACCTTAACGCGGAAGTCAAGTCGTACCGTCAATGTTCTGAAATATAAATCAAGGGCGGATCCAGAACACAATTTTTTTGGGGGGCCAAACATTTTTGGGGGGCAATTTTTTTGGGGGGCCAAACATTTTTGGGGGGCAATCTTTTTGGGAGGGGCCAAAACATTTTTTGGCTGAGTTTTGTGGGTGGGTGTACGCAGTGGCTGCTTTTTTTGCGACGTCAGTTTAAAAAAAATTTCTTCAAAAACGTAAAACAAGTTTGGTTTTGGGGGGCCATGGCCCCCTTTGCCCCCCCCCCCCCTAGATCCGCCCTTGGAAATACTCCGGGCCATAACTGATTGATGTGCTTTGATATAATTATACTATTATAGGCCTTTTCGGTTACTTTAGACGTTGCTAGAAAAGGAATGTAAAGTGAAATGTATTTGTTTCTGATTGAAAGTGGATTTTATTTATATAAAACAATTTACCGGTTTATAATTTAATTATGTTCGTGTTTATGTAGGGTCTATAACTTGTGTCATGTATATTTTTTGTTTATTTTAGACTGCATTCATGTTAATTGTACTTTTGCTATTTTAGACTTCGATGGAAAAGGAACGTAGGAATTCATTTGTTTACAGTAGTACTTTGTTGAGAAGTAAATTGTTTTTTTTTTTTAAAGATGACCGTGCGCCATACTGTTGTTGATGCTTTTCATCTTAACTTTTTAGTTTAACTTGCAGTTCATAAATTAGCTGTTACTTTTGATAGCAAATTCATTCTGAATTTATTGAAGGTATGTGGCTGGCACGTAGGCCTACTTTGTTGTGGAATTAATTAATAAATCGTCTTAAGTTTGCCCATTGTCATATTCTATAGTTCGGCCTAACTCTGTGGTCTTTTGCGGTGCCGTAGCCAACCTCGGGCTCTAAGCATTGAGCACGCGTTTGCCGTCTGAACTTGATTTCATAGGCCTACTGGTGATGCGCGCATTTATTGCCGAAGCTTAGCATGGCGCAGTAGTAGGCGCACAATTGTTTTGTCAAAGTCGTGAATAGGATTAAATTTACTATGATCTGGCCGTACTTCCAATCGAATATTATTTTTCAAATGAGGTAATTTGGCTTGGCATGAATTTTAATGCACACGGCACCGCGCGAAACCTGTTGCGCGGTACGAGTTGTCTTAATTAAAGGTACGAGTTGGCCATGGTACGAGTTGGCGAAGGTACGAGTTGACCAAGGTACGAGTTGTCCAAGGTACGAGTTGACCAAGGTACGAGTTGGCCAAGGTACGAGTTGACTCGAAAGCGGAATTTTCAAGCTAGCTCCAACTACAATAACATTTTCTTTTTTTCCCCATTAATTTGTAGTGATTAAACATCACTAAGGTAACGTTAAATAAAGTCAAATAATATGGTAGCATGAGAGTACATTTCCCCTAAATAATCTGCAATATGAGACAGTATGATCTATCATTTGATTCCTCCATACGTGTTACGAGTGCTTGACGTGCGCTGTCATTTTGTGGCATTTCCACTGCCGAAAACTGCACTCGATTTAGTTGACAACTCACTCGTAATACGTCTTGCCACGCCGGGATTTTCCTTTCACCGGTTCTCCAATCCATCCATAAGATTTCCCGTCGTTAAACGTCAATTTCTTTCGGGTATTCATTACAGAAAAATCACAAAAACTATCGGGAAATTATTCACACGTACAATTCACAAAAACAAATCCAATTCGCGGGAAAGTGGGCTTTAAATTTACCACGTGTGTGAGGGCGCTCTTCATTGCCGTTTAAGTTAAACTTGTTTCAGTCAAACGAAACTTTTCAAAACTATCAATTTTTCAAGAATTAAGTAAGATTAAACATAAAAATTTTGACATTAAATCAAAACCGTTAAACTATCTAGTATTTTAACACACCAGTTGTAATTGTTGTTTCTTTTAGAGGTCAGTTTTTGTGAGAATGAATTTTTAAAAGTGGCTTAATGCTAGTCTAACCATATTTATGACCTTTGACACCAAATCAAGATGGCGAATCGCACGGTGAAGGACGCGCACAGTATCAAAGGCACCAATCCACAGTATTTAGTGGAGAAAATCATCAGATCTCGGATCTACGAGTCGAAGTTTTGGAAAGAGGAATGTTTTGCACTTACGGGTATGTATTTTGCAGTTGTTATATTAGTTTAATCTATAGATAAACCAAATATAATCAAACCGTTAAGTCGTGATTCCGTGAATGTTCGCGACTCGTTCACATGACTGCAGGGGGCGCCGTTTCGATAGAACTCAAAACATTTTCATGTACACCCTATACCTATAACACCTGTAATTTTACATGTATACTCAAGTTAATAAGGCATGTTTGATTACTGTATTTTATATATTTTGTTAAAATACCAGCTTACAATGTCATAATAAAACATCCGCAGACATTGTTTTAAATTTAATTATATGTATTTTTACGTTTAACACTGCTTGTGCTTTCTTTATACTTATAGCCGAGTTATTAGTAGACAAGGCCATGGAACTACGGTATATCGGCGGAACGTATGGCGGAAATATCAAGCCAAGTCCATTTCTCTGCCTTATCCTCAAGATGCTACAAATTCAACCAGAAAAGGACATCATCATTGAGTTCATCAAGAATGAAGATTTCAAGTGAGTTACAAACAGCTACCACAGCTACCTGTATATTTTAAGACTAAACCTTTAACTGTAACCATCCCAAATCAGCCGAAATCCAACACCAGGTTATGTTGTAGTTTGATGGGTTCAGGACTGTAGGGCCTTGGCACCATTACATTTATAAGTACAAAGAATGTGCCATAGTTATCGCACAGTGTTGGATTTTGACAGGTTCAGGACACTTCCCAGGAAAAGTGCCACGGGGGTTAGGTTTAATGTAACAAAGTGCAAAACTTAGTTGTCACCATATTGAACCCATTTTGTCTCCTTGCAATTTTTTTCAGGTATGTCCGAACCTTAGGAGCCATGTACATGCGACTGACTGGAGATTCCTTAGACATCTACAAGTATCTAGAGCCACTATACAACGATTACAGAAAGATCAGACTGCAAAACAAAGAAGGAGGTCAGAAGAGAAAATGTCACTAATTCCCATGAAAATCAACAAGTCATTGATTCAGTTTTGACAAAATTACAGCCCTTGATTGAATTAAATCACTCGCATTTAATCATAAGTACTCTTTTTTTTTACTTTAAAGTCTCAGCAAGATGGAGTTACTTTGTGCAAATATCAATGCTTCTGAACTGTTTAAAAGCAAAGAGGAATTGCCTTTTTGAACCTGAAAGAAGGATTAAATGATTTTTTTTTTTATCTGTTCAAACGTTCAAGCCAATTCCTGACAGGTGAGGGCGCTGTTGCTATGTCAATCAAGGTACTCACTACACTCACTTAGGCATTTATAATACCAAAAAGAAATCAAAATTTGGCTTATTGTAGGAGTTTGTATATTACAAATGTTTACTGACCGGCTACTGAGCACTAATAGCAGAAACACAAACATTCAGAAAATTCCACCCTGGAAAAGTAAACAAAATTCTTTCAACTTTTATATACAGCTATGACACTGAAGCTTTCCCCTTGTGTGACATCACTCTGGTGCTCATGAATATGTAAACCTACATTAACATAAAATCCAAGCGATAAAATCCGGCTGATGTCTATAGACATCTATAGAAAATTACCACCTGGCTGGATGACATCTATACACATTCTCTGCATTTTCAATCCATTGTTGGGTTATTGTGTATATTATGCTTGGCTGCACAAGCTGGCACAGCACCCTGGCGCTCCATTATAACAACTGTACTCAAGGGGTTAAAAGGAGATGCCAAACCAAAGGTTAAAATTGATGGTAAACTGGATTTACAGGTGTGTGCTGTGGGTGTAAGCTTTTAAAATTCTATTCTATGTCACCTTAGACAGCAGAAATGGCACAAACAGAACCACAAGTGAAACAGTTTTTAAGTGAGGGGCAATGGACTAATTTGTTTTCTCACCAGAATACTTTAGGCATCTTTATCTCATCAGCAAACATTAACAGCTGTCAATATTTTGTGTCTAGATTTTTACCTATCTCACGTGGATGAGTTTGTCGATGAGTTGCTACACGAGGAGAGAGTCGCTGACATCATCTTGCCCCGTCTCCAGAAACGACAAGTCCTTGAAGAAACAGAGCAGCTGGAACCAAGGGTGAGATAAAGACACCTATTTTGCAAGACTCTTCTGACCCCTCCTCCTTGATGATGAATCTTTAAGACTTGTAATTGTCATCCTTGCTGCTGGCACAAAATTGTCACATTTCAAAGTAATGATTGACTGATATATGAACTTCAAGTCATTTGTCATGATGACATGATTTGAATTGTACTAGTACAGCTTAATGTTACTTTCATATCTTCCTCTGATATGTCTTGTAGGTCAGTGCTCTGGAGGATGATCTTGATGAGGCAGAATCCTCCAGTGAAGACGAGATGGATGCACAGGTATTGGTGTCTGTCACTGTGGAGTGTCAGCAGACTATATTCCATGTATACAGCAAAACTTACATCAGGCTTTCAAGTATTCTAAAAAAAATGTTACCCTGCTCCTACTTTTCCTACCCACAACTCCGAAAAAATTAAATCTCATTGAATATTTTGTCATAACAGTGTTAGTCATATGAAAATAGCACGTGTTGTGAGTACAGATCATTCCAAGTGAGGCTTGTGATGCTGTGGACATGGGTGAGTATCAATGAAAACTACTCCTGAAAGACCACAAAAGTCCTACTTTTATCCTGATTTTGATCCTACTATTGTACTTTTTCACCTAGGTCTGCTTGAAAGCCTGTTACTTACTATGGATGCTGGTCTTTCATAACCGAAACATCCATTTCACAGTGGAATTAACCATCTGAAGTACATCTTTGTAAAAACCTGCATAAACCAAGATTGGGTGCTCGAAATACTAGCTGAGGTATCTAAATGGTGTGGTATAAAGTTAATGAGCAATACGTCATTGAAACATACACCAAGATAAAATGATAGTCAAGAAACGTGCCGTACTGTTGAGATTCATGCTTTGTAAGAACTTCCAAACAGAATCATGTAATCCTACAGAATAACTGACAAGAAAAACCCAGCAGGAACGAAATTATGATTATTCTATTATTACCATGTAATGCAGTTAAAGCTCCATCTGGTTTCAATCCTAACTCGGTCAAATGTACACATTTTCTTGGTGTCAAAGATAAAGTATTATTTGACTCTTGTTTAGGAATCCCGTCGATCACCTGACAGACACCGCAGCGGCCGCCATCGAAGTGCCTCACCGAGACGTCGACGAAGTCGCAGTCGATCACCAATCAGAAGGTAAAATTCTACCCTATGGAGTTAAATCAGCCTACCAATTCATTCTTTTGAGTTGGATTAGAACATGAATGTGTACCGAAAAAAAGGGTGGTCAGTTTTCTGTCGAGTGATTGGAAGATGAATATGTACAAGAGATGAGTATATACAACAAATACGTCAGTTTTGTGCAGTGGTACTTCTGTCGTCTTCCACCTCTGGTAATCCCGGATTGAATCGTGCCAGGGACACTACCGATGTAGATTGGTTGTTAGTTCCTACTAGATCAAGGGTTTCCCTCCCAAACCTAGAACTGAAATTTCCTTATTTTTATTCTTAATGGGCTAGTATAATGCTTTACTTATTTTTTTTCTAATAATCCTGACTTCAATTCAAATTAATAAAAATTTAAAAGAATTTAAAATATTTTCAAAGTGAACAAAGAAAACAGACAGGAGTGGAATTTAAAACCTGCGACCTCCGGAATACCGTACCGGCGCTCTACCAACTGAGCTATCTTGCCCTGTGTTGGCGGTCTCCCAAATTGTCAGTGTCTTTGTTCGGGGGGGCGCAAGTCAATTTTAAATAGTAACAGGCCATATACGCATTGGAACATCTAATCCACAATAGCGACATATTTTACAATCCAACAAGGGTAAATTGATTATGTTCACTGAAATTTCATGACTTTTATACTCATTCTTTCAGACGAAGCCGCTCACCTCGTCGAAGAAGTGTTTCTCCGCGGAGAGAGCGTAAACGGAGTCCTCGCAGACATCGCAGCAGGTCACGTGAGAGAAGACATCGGTCTAGGTCACCAGGTCACAGACATCGCGATCGAGACGAGGACCACCATCGAAGCACTCGGCATAGGTCTCGATCCCCGGATGAGCACAGGTAATCTCATTTTTTATTTTTTGGCAAGTTTGCCCTGAACAAGGCTAAAAAGCCACTCGAGGTACGGAGCTACAAAAAGGAAAAAAAGAAATATGCAAGACGTAGGAATTAATATTCCTCTTGAAGCAGGGAAGATCATAAGATGAAGGGAAACATGTACCAGGCAAAGAATTCCATAGAGATACAGAACGAGGGAAAAAGCAATTGGCATAGCTTTTTGTTCCACATCTCGGTACAACTAGAGTATATTGGATGGAACAGGCAGAAAGACGAGTTTCACACTCAAACACCGTAGTATTCCTAGTACAAGGCAAATCCTAGAAATGGTGGAAGAATTGAGGTAAAACTCTTTTGTTGCAGAAACCAAGTGCACATATATCTGTTGAAAGTAGGAAGAAATTATTACTCAACGTCGGCATTTTAGCCATTTATCTTCAAGCAAAGTTGAATCCTCGATCCTGATTGGTTAACCTATAGCAATACTGGTGTGATATCCTGTAGTGCACGGTAAGTTTTTTCTAGCGCCCCAAACAAAGACACTGACAATTTGGAAGATAGCTCAGTTTGTCCACTTTGAAAATTCATTCATAATTACCTAGTCAGTTTCCCTTGTGTTTTGTTTTTGACGGACCAGTATTGAAAAGGTGCACAGCCGTCGTTTCCATTGAGAATCATTAGTTTACATCGAGTTTGCTTGCAAGATAAATTCGTTATCGCTTGAGCACATGGAACACACAGTAATGCAGTGCGTCTGTGTCACATACGCCACAAGGCAGCTCATACTTTAGAATGTCTTCGTTTGAATAAATAAATTTATTGGTATTATTTGTTGTTTTCAGACATCCGAAGACGTCTCATAAGTCCAGTAGCAGACACAACCGATCAGAGAAAGACAAAGACGAGGGGAAACGAGGTCACAAAGAAACAGCTGAGATTGCAGCCATGAATGAACTTAGAGCTAGTCTAGGGATGGGACCACTCAAGTAGGAGCAGACTAGTGGCTAGTCTAGGGGATACCGACATGGGATTCTATTTATAAGGCTGCTAAATTTGCCATTTGATTTTACTGTGCACATTTGTGACCCGACACTACGAAACGGGTCAAAAGTAGCAAAAGTTAAATATTGAGATTATTGTATTTCCCAAAAGTACATCCAATAAGCTTTAATTTGATGTATTGTGTGTTGCTGTAGATCATTTCTGGGCCCAGCTATAACCTTTTGAAGTGGTTAGGGTCTTTCCTCCTGTTCTGAGAAACTGAAGCTCAAAGTTTGTTACCTGTGTACATAATAACCAGAGTTTAAAAAAAGAAATCACCTGAAAAAAATATTTCGAGATTGATTTCAGTTTTAAAACTTCGCGATATGATAGAATAGGGCTTTTACAAATGTAAAATGTTAAAATCCTAGAATTGACTTTTCAGTTAAAAATTGCTATTTCCTCTCATTTTGTGCTGCCAGGTCACATACGCAGGGGGTGGGGGGCCTGGTGTATTAATATGTAAAGCATAGATTGATTTTGGATTTGTTTCCATTGCTGGTATTAAACTGTGTGAGACAAATGTCCTCCCCCAGAAGGTTTTTCATAGTAGTATAGACGAATTTCACATAGATGAAAATAGCACCGGTTTGCGCATTTCCGGGTTTAAAAGCGAGGCTCAGTGCTAATCAACCTGCCATTAATTCGTTTGCAATTTATATACGGTAAAAATCTGAACAGTCGCTGAACGAGTCAATAAAAAGCCAAGTTTATTTGAGAATCATTGTTCTGTTAAATAAACACCTCAACAAAGTAAGTTCTCCTAAGATGTACATGTGTACACGGGATTTGTATTAACCTTGGTGGGACCCATGGAACAAATACTGATCTCCACCAAGGTTAATAAAAATCCTGTGTACATCTTAGGAGATATAAAGATTCATTTAGGGGGAACATCATGTCGATGAACAATGAATATGGACCATTTTTTGGTGTGATGAACTGGTACCGCTTGACTATGCTGACCGTGTCATTTTTTTTCATTTGATCAATAGCACTGTGTTTAGCACTCAGAGCCTCACTGGAAGAGTGCAGATGTGGCTTTCGAGGCCGAGCTTTTCTCACTCTTTTGGCCAACGTTTTGCACACCAGTTATAAAAATATTCACGCCAAATTAATAACAATTGGGATACTGTTTTTGCACAGTGCAACATTTTCTGACGTGCGTGAACACTGCGGCGATTGCTTCAATGACTTTGTACAGATGTACCATAAAAACCGTGCATCCATGGAACACGGTGCTTGTATTGTGCATATTAACGACAAAACCCTGTGGTTAATTGAAATTTTACACAGATAATCATAAATATCCTCAGTTGATGATTTCAATCCTTAAAAATCTGGCTGAGATCTGTTCTTTCCTCCCCTGCAAGCTTTGAAGGTAATATGCAACATTTGCAAACATTCCAAAAACAAAACTACCAAATTATTATGAAATACCTTACTTGACTAAGTAAATAGCAGTCTCAAGCATCCTGTCAAATCATAGCACCTGGCGTGCTGTCATTTTCTAGAAAAGTGGAATGTTTGTATCCATTTCCAGTGATGGTCGGCCGACAATCGTTGGAAATAGTCTAGTTCCCCGACCTGATAATTCCCTGATGTCTATAGATTGCTGCATTTGGTCTGAAGTAGGGCCAGTGAACCAGACTACAAGAACGGCATTTTTCTCTCTTTGTTTCCCCAGCATTTATGCACACAAAAATTTCTGGAAATTACAGCAAAAGCAAATGTTGTATACTACATTTAAGACTGTTCCCCAAAAAAACACCTCTTTATGGTTTAGTAGACACTTACCTGAAAATACGTTTTGGCTTGCATTGAATATTGGTGTTGCCATTGTTTGTCCAGGCCGGTGAATGCGACTGTAACAAGGAAAGGGAACAAATACTCTGTAGCAGTTTAAAAAAAAAAAATTATCAGTGTATCACGAGGGTTTAATATTAAAAATAAATTGATCTGGTTATTTCATATCTGTGGCTTTTGTTTTATTTGTTAAGAAAGTTAGTAGACAATTAATGTAGTGTACACGATTGGTAATCCTCCCAATTTTTTTACTGAATTATTACAAAATACCTTACTAGACTAAGTTAATAGTAGTCTCAATCATCCTGTGAAATCATGGCACTTGGTGTGCTGTCGTTTTCAAGAAAAGTGGAAATTTATATTGTTTTCCAACGATTGTCAGCCGACAATCGTTGGAAATAGTCTAGTTCCCTGACAATCCCTGATAATTCCCGAACGTCTATAAGTTGCTCTGTTTTTGTCTAAAGTATGGTCAGGGAACCAGACTACTAGAACATAATTTGTTTCCTCTGCGCAGACTACGGTTTTCCCGGCATCTATGCACACAAAACTTTAAACAGGTCAGTGTTACAGTATTTGCTATCACGCTACAAAATACTAACCCCCAAATCCATTTATTTCTGAAAATTACAGCAAAAGCAAATGGTGCATAATTACTACCTTTAAGCAGTGACCAAAATGCTTGCTTCAAAAACACATGACCTGATAAACACAAAATAACATTGGCATTCCATAGAGAGTATGAAAGCATTGATCTAATAGCAAAATGGAGAAGCAGAATGATTAAAAGGAGATGATAAACAAGACAGAAAAGAGAACTGTTATATTTCCAAAGAGTGAAAAGCCACTCTATTCGATTGAAAATTCACTCCCACAGTCTGAAACTAGGGACCAGACGTTTAAGAGTGAAATTCATTCAATCAAAAAGATCGAATTTTTACTCGAGTTACGACTGAATTGGTTCTTTTTAAAAAAAAATTATAGAGTATTCAATCTAAAAACAGAGTGATTTTCACTCTAGGATTTAGAATTGAACTACTCTTGTGACGTCACTCTATTCAGAAAAGTGTCCATTCTTTTTCAAGAATGTACAGTTAAGTTAATTGACTTAATTCATCTCATACCTCAAAGCATTAGTAACAATGGACACGTTTTGTTCCCTTGAAATCTTGACAATAGGTGAAAGGGACGTAGTTTAAGTCGGAGAAACGACTCAAAAGGTGGACATTCTTTAATTGGAATGGGCGAGGACGCGCTTTATCGTCGTTTCTCCTTAACAGAATGTCCTCGACGTGCTTATAAATACATAATGTGAATGTGACTCGATTGATGTTTCATGTTCCTGCAAATCCCATATTGAGATTTAAAAACTAATTTCTTGTATTTTTAGGGAGTTTTTAGGGTGTTTTCTTTAAGTTGGCCTAATTTTGACAAAGTACCATCCCCAGATATCGAATTTTCCACTGTATGGCTTTCAATCCATTTTGTTGTACATGTCAGCTTCAGTATAAAAATGGGTTTTGTCCAGACGTTTTGACATTTGTGCCGTAGTCCACTTTTAGCTTATTGGTGCATTTCCCATGAGCCTTTTTAGCATTTTCACTTAACATTTTCACGAAAGAGACTTTAAATCCTACCAAATAATTCAACTGAATTTTTTAATCGATTTTTTTTTTCGAAATCATTTTGATTACAATTTCTCTGCAAACACCGGGGGCCAATTTAATGGAGCTGTTAAGCACAAAAATTTGCTTAGCATGAAAATGCTTCCTCGATAAAAACGGGATTACCAACCAGATTTCCATGTGTGGAATATTGCTTTTGACTGGTATTCAGCTGTTGTTTGCTTAGCATGAAAATCACATGGACTTTTGGCTGGTAACCTGTTTTTACTATACAAGACATTTTCATGCTAAGCAAATTTTTGTGCTTAACAGCTCCGTGAAATTGGCCCCTGTCTAAACAATTATAGCTGGATTTGTTTGTCTGTATTTCCTTACTTTCATCAATATCATCCATAATCTTCAAAACTATTTATACGTTATTGCGCGTGATAGGCCTAATCCTACTCAGTTTTAAATGACAGCCAATTTGAGATTTCTAATCTCCCTCGTGGTGTGCAGTGTCAATAAAAATCATATTAGCATTATTCGAGAGACGTAAGGGGAACCTCGACTCGATTTGCCCGCCGGCATTTCCTTGCTTTTTCTAAAGACCTAATAGATTTTGTTCATAAGCGTCCGTTTAACCCCTCTGCCACTCTCGGCTCAAGCGCTCATGATGTCTAGGTATGGACCGCTGTTTTTCTTGGACGATTTTCCCCACGGGGTATTTGGATATTTCTGTCTCGGAGTTTCTCCTGAGATATATCTGAAGGGCCATCTATTCTGAACATCGGACGAACAGTGGGTCATTAAACTCTTATTATAGATATCGTTTGATAACCAAAAATGCCGTTTAGTTGCAATAACAACCGTTTAATTAACACTGAGAGGAATCGAGGGCAACATTTAATCTCTTAAAAAGGAAATCAATTAAATAGCCTACGTTCATTTTATACGTCAATATTTTTATTCTTTGATTAATTGAACAAGGGAGGGGGGGGGGGGGGTGAGTTGGTCTGACCAACGGTGGAAGTTACCCCGCCTGGATCTAGTATGAAAATTGGGATAATTTCTTTGGTATCTATTGAAGATTTATCCTCTATTTAGATCTGGACCCAGGAAAACCGTAAGGGTGGTAGGGCTATTGTGTAGGCCTAGACCTTTACCTAGAGTGGCTTTTAGCCTTGTATTGTGCGATTTCCAAAGTAGGCCTATTGTGTCCCAATGTAGGTCTACATGTAATAAGTATTGGTTTATAATAATTTGACATCTCAGGTTGATCAGTTAATTGCGGCAATATGGAGTGATCTAAATTAACGTGATTACTGTGTTCAACTTGTGTGAAATGCTCGTAATTTTGGATTTATCAATGGGAGTGCATGGTTCGACGGGCATACAAGACCTGGGTGGAGAGAAAAGTGTATAAAGGGAAGTCGGAAGAAGAAAACTGTATAATTAATGTAGTGTAGGCCTACATGATTGGTAATCCTCCCAATTTGTTTTACTGAATTATTACAAAATACCTGACTAGACTGTAAGTTAATAGCAGTCTTAATCATCCTGTGAAATGATGGCACCAGGAGTGCTGTCGTTTTCAAAAAAAGTTGAAATTTATATCGTTTTCCAACGATTGTTCCGCGTAACAATCGTTGGAAAACTGCCCTCCATTGACCGAATGTAGTTAATCCGTGTTGTGTCTAAAAATGGGTTAAGGCCGTGTCCGAAATGGGCGTCTAGAGCTACAGCTACGGCTACGTCACGCGTAGTTGTAATTGACGAACACCTAGACAATAGCCCTAGACAACTTTCCCCCCTGGCGGCATTTGATGCGTCATAAAAACAAAAGGAAATGGTGTTTTTGCGACGGTTTTGCGACGGTTCAGACGTTGTTTGCCCTCCCTGGCACAAAAAAGCTGGATACGCTACTGCTCCGTCGTTGAGATGGGGGATGAAGAGGCGATAGGGAAAATGGAAATGGTGGAATGATTGATGCAAGCATGGATGGGGGCGAGTAAGGATTAAAGGAGTGAAGAAGAAATGAGAGTTGATAGAGATAGAGGGGAAGTGAAAGATAGTAGGAGGGATGGGAGGGGGAAGGGTAAAGGAAAGAAGTGGAAAAGTAACCCGGTACGGTATAGTGCTCGCCAAATACATTTATTTTCATGTAGCAGCATTTCAAATCAGGTTTAAAAAAATGTACAGCCCGTGCTCTCCAACAAATTAGATTTCCCCCCAGTACCTTCTTACATGTTTTATTTCAATAAAAAGTAATTTGGCGTCTGCAACCCTCCCAAAAAGCTTCAATTCTTGGTTGCTTTTGCACCTCTAATGCAGACAAAGGTAAGCCCAAATTATTGTCGGGTCGCAAATAAATCGATATTCATAGCGTAATTATTCGATAACTAAAGGTGCGTGTTTTTACTTCGTTCCATGGCTCATTAAAAAGTAAATGACTTTTGTGTCCTACAGAAAAATAGCAATTAAAAAAAATGAAACTTGTTTTCGGGGTGAAACTCGAGAAGAGCACGGACGGTATATTTTTAATATCTCTACAAATGCTTTCTGTCAAAGTATTGTGCACTGGGAAAAACATTTTCATGCGGATTTTAGTGTAACTATCAAACTAACGATTCGTTTAATCTTGTGATAATAGATATTCGGCCAAGAGAAACAGTTTTGAATTCACGAGGGGTCCCCTTTTGTTCACTGCCCTAAAACATTTCATCTTTCAGTCATAATTGTTATTCTCCGATAAGAAAAATGATCAGGTGCGAGTGTATTGTGCGACACCCACAGGTATTTTGTTTACGCCAAACTGGAGAAGTTTGGAACAAAGGTATTATGCAAAACTCACAAGTAGGATGACTGAGCCGGGACAATACCTCGACGAGCAGATGCTCCATGATCTTGTCTTGTCATTCACAACCCCAAACCCTGCCAAAAAGGAAACAAAAGAACCAAAGCTGTGATTGGTCATCATGTAGAAAAACGAGGGCGACAGGTAGTTCGGAAAATGTTGGCACGTAGACAACTGCGTCACCTGCACCGTATTCGACAAGCGGAATAGGCCCAAGTCGTGTTAGGCTTCTCGCTAAAAGTTTCGGTGGTATTTGATGGGATAATTAATGATAACATCAGTGGTTAGTTCCTAATGCACGAATTGGACGTGTGAGATTCACTTATAAAGAAATGGAGCATAGTGGTGCAATTTTCCAAGCGGAGACAACCAACTGAACAGTAAGTGTATGTGAAGTGTGAATCGCAGAAGAAAAATGTTGGCCCATACCTCATCTTTATGGATTCACATAACGTTTAACGATGAGGATTAACCTATATAGGATTCCGTTTGTAGAACGATTGAGCATGCACCAACCACTAAGGCCTATGCACCTTTCAATTGCCCACCCCCCCCCCCCCCCCCCCCCCCACCGCTGGCCCACCCCTAATGTGGGGATTGTCATTTCGGGAGTACCTAGCCCTACAAATAGGGCTGTAAATGGTTCCCTTTTTAACTTCTGGCTTTTTACTGTAATGGTGACAGTAAAAAGCAATTTGATAGGTGCAGTATGTATCGCTATACGAGGAAAAACGAATCAAGGGTATAATATGCAATTACTGAGGCATGCCCAGGGGTGTAGTTAACCTAAATAAAAAAAAATCCCCAATATTTTCTTGCAGTCTCAGACTGGTAAATTTGGCAGTCTTGCTGTTTTTCAGTTTTACAGTCTTCATCAATCAAACTAAATTGAGGCTTCAGTAAGATTCTGTGATTAGGCCTACCCAATTTGCAGCGACTTCATAAGGTATAAGTTTCCCATTTACCGCCTGGGTGCTTTTGCACAATGATCAAAAGGCACTGTGGGAAGGAAAAGGGGAGCAATGTTTGTGCCCCTTCCCTTCCCACAATGCTTTTTTACCCTTGTGCAAATGGTATTTGCAATATACCTTATTATTTTATCTGGGCATTAATGTAACTTCAAAGATCAAGTAGGTGTCATTACAAATTCAACACAATCAAAATTATGACATCGGACGGATATTTGTGTAACGCAAAGAAACCATCGAAAGCGGACGGCTGTTTTATGCACGTTTTGAAACCAACCGTACACAGTTTCTTGCTTAATATAATAAAATTCGGTTATTCTGCCCATTGCCTGAAGTATAACATGTTAAATGTTAAGCAATGCGAATATAACAAATTAATTACCCTCATGAAAGATGCGTCAATTTGTTTTCTGTAACTGTAGGAATACGAAAATTCACTGATCTAACCAACACTCTTTGCTTAACCTCAGCTACACCATGAACACACGGGTGGTGTAATTTGGCTACCGGAAGGGGATATTTACCTCATCCCCCAATATTTTCAGAGTGACTTTTTTTTTTTGTTTCTTTTTTTTCACCCCAAAATTTCCCACAAAAAAAAAAAAAAAACCTGCCCTCTATATGGGTGGGGAGTGGTTCGACCCCCTCCCCCGAATCCGAGCCTGAAATACCATAACCCTGATTTTAAGATGTTGCTACTTTCCACCCATTTCGTGGGAACAGGCCACCAAAAGTTAACACCTTTCTATTGTTACACTGTTTTGCAGACATGTCCTTCGTGTGTGTGTGGATATTGCTGATGGCGTCCATCTGTTGGACATCCGATGTTGGTGATGATGACGATGATGATGATGATATCTATGGCGTTAACATTACAACAAACTCATTCAATTTTAACGTGAGTAGTCAAGACGCGGATGACGTCATCGAAGTTGCGGTATTTGCTTCTAGTGTGGCGATAGCCGGACTGGGTCTCCTTGGAAACGGTCTGGTCATCGGACTCTTCTTGCTCAACTGGAGCCTAACTCGCACCTTGACAAGCCTGTACATCTTCCACCAGTCTGTCATTGACTTCATCAGCTCGATGATGTTCGCTGCTCTTCAGTTAGACCGTTGGAAGCCATTCCTTGTAGTGGGTGGATGGGTGGGTGCGGTCTCGTGTAAGCTGTGGTACTCCCAAGGCCATCTTCTGGTCCCTCCTCCACATTTCAACCCATCAACCTCGTTCTCGTGACCCTGGAGCGCTACATCTCCGTCCTGCACCCCATCTTCCGTCGCAACCACTTCACAAGACAGCAAGGCTAAGATGACCATGGTTCTGGGCGTGGTTGTTGGTTGTCGTACCAGTCCTACTGGCTTTTTTGTCTCTTGGAATGACCAGGGTCACTGCTATCAAGGAAATTCCCCAGTGATGCAATCCCAAAAACTGTTCGGTGTCTGGACGTTCCTGGTCGAGTATCTTGTCCCACTGTCCATCATGTCATTTGCTTATATCCGCATTATCTCTCGACTCAAGAAACTCTCCTAAATATGGAGAGAGATCGGCCAGATCGTCCATGTCTCCGAGGAGAAGGGTAAGAATGAGGGTTAATCTACATTTATACACATTAATATGCTAACCAACGACATCAGTTAGTAGAATGGGTCATTGCCGGAACAGTTTGTTCAACTGTACAATGAACAAAAGACTTTGTTCGATTGTTGTTGGTTTCGTTCGATTTCTGCGGACTTCATAAGTAGGTCATTTTATTGGGGGGGGGGTGGGGGGGGGGGTTAGACGTGAAAAAGGGCACTTGGTGATATATCGTGGGAACAAGGGGCACAGTCGGGCACTAACCTTTTTCAGTGGGGGGCACAGGGTGGGCACTAACATTTTCAGTGGGGACACAGGGGGGAACTATAA